>OZ018329.1:137291457-138038957 GCA_963969495.1 Ceratothoa steindachneri | reverse complement strand
GAAGCGGCAGTGTCGGTGTACACTGCAACCATGCGTTCATGGATCTCTTTTGCATTCTGGCCTTTCTTGGTCAAAAATTTGATCATTGCGCGGTGCTCAACCTTCTCCATTGTTGAAAAATTTGTGACTGACGATCTGCGATCAGCTACTGCTTCTTAAATAGATGAGGCAGGAGCGTGCGGCTGCAGTTCCTGACTTGTCTTAAGTTGTCCTAACACCCACACAAACAGCCATTCCCCTTCATCTGTTTTGCTCTACTGATTCGCAAAACTTATTGACCGCACCTCGTACGATATTCAGTCACTGTTTACAAACATACCAGTTAATGAAACAAAGACTATTATTTTAGACAGAATTTTTAAGGATTCACCAAACTTCAATAGTTTCAGTAAATCAGAATTCAGTTCCTTGTTGGACCTTGTTTTTGGTGGGTCGGTGTTTACCTTTGATGGCCAGATTTACCAACAAATCGATGGAGTTGGTATGGGGTCCCCAATCGGCCCTTCGGCAGCAGAATTTTTCATGACTCATTTGGGGGAGAGGATTTTTTCTGAAGTTCCTGATTCATGTAGGCCAACTTTCTATAGACGTTTTGTAGATGACTCCATAGCTATATTTAAACAACAAGATTAAGCTTTAGAATTTCTGAATTTTTTAAACACCATCCATCCTGGTATTAAATATACAATGGAAACTGAGAGTGATAACACCCTCCCCTTTTTAGATATTTTAACAAAAAAAAAAATTAAAATAGTCTAGAATCACCAGTATATAGGAAACCGACTAATACGAGGTTAGGATTAAACTTTTTTCGTTGCTTAGATTTGAACTACAAAATCTCATCCATTAAGACCCTTCTTCACCGCACATACAATCTCTGTTCATCCTACAATTTTATAGACAAAGAATTTCAGTACCTTAAATCTTTCTTTGTGCACAATGGTTTTCCATCTTTTATTGTAGAAGAGTCAATCCGCACATTTTTAAGTGGATTGTATCAACCGAGCCACCCTGAGATAACAGTAGCAAAAGACAAGCATTATTATACAAGAGCTGGGTATTCACAATACAGTACTTTGCCGAAAATTACACATATTGCTAAGGAAATACTTCTATCAGATAAAATTTCAAATTGCCTTTGTCAACAAATAAATATAAAATCTTTCTTTAAAATAAAGGATCCGGTTCCAAAGAGTCTTCGGAGCTCGATTATATACTTATTTAAATGTCATGGATGTTCCCAAGGCAAATATATCGGAAGCTCCGTGAGAACTCTGAAGGCAAGATTCTCTTCCCATATGGGTATAAGTAATAGAACCGGTAAGATACTTGAAACCAAAGAAAATTCAGCGATAAGAGATCACGTAATAAAGTACAAAAGTGATATCTCCTTAGAAAACTTTGAAATTCTAAATTCGCACAAATTTCCCATTACCCTTCGAATCCTAGAAACACTTTATATAAAACAGTTCTCCCCGAATTTAAATAATGATCTCTCGTCGGTTCCCCTCCTTGTTACCTGAATTCATTTGGATGTGGGTTGCGGGGCGCAGTTTGGTGTTTTGGGGACGGCCTCAGCAAAAGCACAGTCGAGATTGTCTGCAGACGAAATAATAGATGTTGGCGAGCGAGGTAAACGCTCAAAAGGCAACAACAAACGCATAATTCACTTTGCACACCATAAAGCGAGCGTCATCTCACCAGTATCGACAAGATAGCTCTACTTATGACGTGCAGAAGACACAGATAGCCAATCCGAGAATAGTGTGGTGGATCGAGTCCATCTCACGTAATTCACGTTCGGCTGTGGATCAGGCCCGTAGCCAGGCCGTGATTTTTTGGGGGGCTATTTCTATTTTAAGGGGCGGGAGCTAATTTTTTACAAATATTTTTTTACAGATACCATCTTGATATTTAAGTTTTCGGTTCGCCGTAATTACATATATATATAACGTTGGGAATGGAGTGATAAAAAAAGCCACTTACCAGCCAGTTCGTTATTAGTTACCGCGACTACCAAGCCAACAAAACTTGAAAAGTTCAGAGGCCATAAGTAGCATTATTGTTGTAGTTTTTTGAGTTGAAATTATAGAATTTTGTTATGATAAAAGATACAAACACTTGTATTTTTATCATAAAATTGATTTATACAATGATATTTAATATAATCAGTTTGGGAAATAGAATTGCAAATGGGTTACCGTGATTTGAGGATTGCCCTCTTGTGAAGATGGTGTTTGCTATAAAATTATTGGAATGGATCTCCAGAATTGGCGGAATTCTTAGAAAGTTTGAATGTATTTTAACTTATGGAATAGCTAGGAGAAAAATACAATTACAGAGCTTTACTATGCAGTCAGTTCTTCCAACTAGTAAGCCAACCAGGCAGTTCACAAAACCAAAGTGGTAATATGGAGCTGGAGCCACAGACAAAATAACCTCTTCCAGAAGATATTTGTGAGTAAATGTACATGATGGCTGTGTAATGTTTCACACAAGGGAGAACTTCTCCCTTGTGTATAACTGAAATTTAGGCTAAAATTTTAGGCTAAAATATATGGCTACGGGCCTGCTGTGGATACGTAAAATTCACATCCGTAGTCAATCTTTAAGCGAACAAGGAACGATAAAACATCAGAGTGGTAGTCCTGTCAGCACCCAAAGTGGTGCATGCCACAGAGTGAACAATGTCGATGACGCGGGTACATAGTACAAAAAAACTTGAGGCTGCAAAATATGGGCCTCCCAGGTGAAGTGTCGGTCAAAGAAAAGACCAAGGAAACGCAGCGAATCCACCAATTCCAGGAGAACCCCGTATAGGAACAAGTCCGGGTCGGGGTGGAGCCATGAATGTCGGCAGAAATGCACCACCTTAGTCTTGGCCAAGGAAAACCGAACCCTGAGTGCTTCGCCAAAGTAAGAGAGGCGGTTTAATGCCTGTTGGAGTCGACGCTCCAGAGTTGGCATCTGGGCTGCGCCAAAAGAGATCGAAAGGTCGTTCACGTAGAGTGTAGTGAGAACATCTTCCGGCAGCACCGAGGTGATGCAAAGAGAGTGATACTGATGACACTTCCCTGTGGAAAGCCCTCTTCCCGCACCATTGGAGTCCTTTCCCTAGGACACTCTCATCATAGGCAATCCTGAGTTCGGTCCAAAGTGGCCTCCCAGCAAGAGTCAGGTTTCAGTATGGACATCCTGATGATTGCTTCCTGTCCCAACACCCTTACCGGGACTTGCTTTAATTGCAAGTGTTCGGCCGGCTCTGGAGAGTAGTACGTCATTTCGGTGCTGAGTGACCCAGGTAGTCTCTTATTTAAACTGCTCTGGTTATGCTCCTTCCACTCACTTTCACTTCCTCCATCTTCACCGCTTTCTTTAGGGACCTCTCCTCATGAGACTCCATGTGGGACGTCTTTCGATGATTTCGCCTCTTATTCTTCAATAAATATTAACTCTGTCTTACAAAATCTTTAATTTGAGGGGCGTTTCCACCGTTTCCGCCGCAATGCCAAACGTGTTGACCCCCACTTTTTTATTTACCCCTTTTCTTCGCACTCCCTCCTCTCCCCCATTAAGGTATTTTGCCTCTCTCGTCTCGATGGAATCGAATCCATTTTATCTCGCTCCGAGTTCTTGACATCGTGTGTCCGCAACCGAAATCTCATTTCCAGAATTTCTCGCGAGACGCTCGGGATTTGGAACCCCACTCCACTCTACTCCACTCCAGGACCATCAAAGCGGCTAAGCTTAAAATTTAGGCAGAAAAGGAAAGCAGCTGGTAAGCGCTCAGACCACTCGGCCATCCTACAGCCGAATTTATACACTGTCTTCTTTCGCTTTTACTAAGTTCCAGCGGTTTCCAGTCGCAGTGTTTCTTGTGGGGTTCGAACGATGACTGTCACTGAATAAATAGGTTATTTCAGAGCGGGCATTAAAGTAACTGTCCATTAGGTGATACAAACAATTGGCGAGGAAGGTTAACTAACAAGGCGTATTTGAAGGACTTTTAAGGCAAGGCTAACAAGGCGGACCTTAAAAGGCATTTCCTGAAGGACACTCGCGAAATGATTATGACGAAGAATTGAATTTTTATATTGAATTAAATCCACTCAAGAAAGTATTAGAAAGTTTTCGCTTTTGATAATTAAAAGAGAATTGCGAGAACAAATTTGTATTGGGCGGATGATTTCGTGGCTGTGCGCTGTCAAAAGCGACCGAGAGAATTAGAAATCAAAGAAGAAGCTTCGAAATTTGCTCTCCTTTTTTGTCTCTCTTTCTTTCTCGATTATTGATCAGGTCGAAAAGTACACTTTTAAAAAGAAAATTCAAAACGAAAACAAACGTGAGCATCTCTAACAAACTTTGTAATAAAAGATCTTTAAGGAAAGCGGGAAAGATAAAGGAAGTGTATATATATATATATATATATATATATATATATATATATATATATATATATATATATATATATATATATATATATATATATATATATATGGTGACAGATCCTTTGCAGTTATTGGGGTAGGAAAGAGGACATGCAATGCTGCATATACAAACGGCAGGGTGCTTCCCCATGCTACTTACACCTGTTGTCCCCGTACACGGTACAAGGCCCGGGAGGGCGTGCTAGTCATTCAGGTTTCAGGATTAGCTACACTAGTGGTTACCACAGGGTGTAAACTGCATGCCTGCTCCTGGTTCTGCACCACATTAAAAAGCGGCCCTCGTGTTAGAATCCTCCCACATAGATGCCCCCAAAAGTTTTGTGGCGCCAGGTACTAACAGACACGACCCACCATTTGTGTCTCCTTTCAATATTTAAAAAGAAAAATCAACCGTGAATTCTTGTCGTTTTATCCGCTTGCGCTGCAGCTAAATCTGTCTGCCGCGTCTGTTCTCCTCCCTCTTCACCTTTAATTATTAATAACATTTTCCCTTCACGACAATTAAAGTTTATTCCCCCCCCATCAAGGACCCCATTCCCAAATGCTTTGGCAATTTTGGTCTATCGTGGCACAGACGTCCAAAATCAACAGTCGCTCATAAACAGCTTCCTCTCGTCGTCCATCTTCACCGACAATGAACTCCCAATTGGTCGCTCGAATCTTGTGGATTAGATAGAGTGCGCCAATGGTCCCTTCTCGAGATGATATTTGCTCTCTGCGTGGCGAGTGGGGACCCCAGTCTCTTTTCTCTCTCACTCTTGCCTCACTTGCAATTCGCAGGCAGACATTCATAACTTTAGTCTCCCTACTTTAACCTCCACTAAATATGTACTATTATCCAGTATGGCGGTAATTTTATTCACACACTCCTGATATGGAGTACTAGTGATCCGATGAGGTTACCCATACTCATATCCCCCTGTCGTAGGTTAACCGAGATTATATATATATATATATATATATATATATATATATATATATATATATATATATATATATATATATATATATATATATATATTTACTTGTTTTATTAATTTTTAATAAACCAAATAAACTTTGCCTTGAGGCGTAGGTTCGTGCCTCGGTGATCGATTGAGGATCGTTCTCTAAGAGTGCTAATCTTTATTTTCATTCTAGTGAATGAATAAAAGGGGTTTCTTTCTTGACTTTATCAAATATTGCCACTTCAAACTCGTTCGAAGGATAATTAAACCAGTGCTTTTACTCCAAAAATAGGCTTTAATGAACATAAACCCTCTCACTAAATAACCTAAAAAAAAATACAGATCTAATACACTTAAAAAAAAAGAAAACGGGATTGCTGGGTGAGCTCTCGAAGCTCGATTAGAGATAGAATTTTACGGGGGGAACAATTTTAAGTTAATATCTTTGTCCTTGGCCAGACATCCAATAAACTAATTATTATGCACGGGGACATAAACAACAGGATTATTCTTTACTCACATAAGGTAAGGAAGATTAAATACCCGCGACCAGTTAGACTATCCTCGGAGATTTTGATCCGGAGAGGCGTTGCTCGAGTTGTTTGCTCAATAGATGGCGTTCGTCGACCTGCCTGTCGAGTTGACGGGTGACGTCACGAGGGATCTGAATGGGGTGGAGGCGACTTCAAGCGAAAGCTTAGTCCTTCTACATTTCTTCCGGACGAGATGAAATCGTTGTCTTCTTTTTATTTTTTCTATCTAGTTGGGGTTTGTCCAACTCAGATAGAGTAAGATTTGGAGTCCTCAAACTGGCTAGCTTGATACTCAATATCTTGGGGGCTCGAACGGTGCCGAGCTTCCTTGGTACAATCTGGTTTTGTACAAGGACTGCAAGTTCTCTTTAACTTGCAGAAAACTTTCTACCGGTGATTTTTCTGTTTTCTTCTCGAACTCGAAAAAATCTTCTCTAAACCGGTGACTTTCTGGTCTCTTCCGTTAGGACGAACAAAAAGCCGCGTTTTCTCGGGTCAACCTGTTATATACCCAAATTACTCCCGCGGGGTAATGGGGAGGTGGAGGGGGGACTCGCAAGGTGAGACCTCAGGTTGGTCTTCCGCACTTGGCGTCTTGTAGCTCTGAAAGAGAGTAATACGAGATCGGCAGTTTGCACTTTTAAATGGATTGTTTATAGTACACCCTCGAAGGGCCTGCCGTTTGAGCTGAGGTCAGGAATCTGTCTCGTAATATTTACCTTTTTGCTTGTTCTCCTATGTTACCGGAGAACATCGGAGGCGCCAAGCTAAACCCAGATGTCTTTTGTTATTATTTCCTTGGCTTCGATACACACATATATATATATATATATATATATATATATATATATATATATATATATATATATATATATATATATGAGGAATTAAACCACATTCTCCGAAGACAATTTAATTCAGAACAGTTTCGGTGTATCTCACACCCTTTTTCAACTGACACTTGGTAGAAAATATAAGAGAAGTGCATATAAGCATAACACAAGATCTATTATCATATTCCCATTCCTATTTAAATTTGATGGAAACATGCAAATTATTCAAATTATTAAAAAAAGTATCAAAATCATGGCCATTAGATCATACAGAAAATACATCGTCAATGTACCTTAACCATATAAAGTTAGGGGGAGAAATTGTGGGAAGGAGTTCAGTCTCAAAATATTCCATGGGAATATGATAATAGATTACCCTTTTTAGATGTCCTTATTAATAAAGATCACCATGAATTAAAACTTGACGTGTATAGGAAACCAACCCACTCGAATGTCTATATACATTATTTTTCGTTTTACGATAATACTGTTAAAAAATTGGTAATTTCTAACCTTTTCCTTAGAGCATACAAAATATGTCATCTTTCCTATTTAGAGGAAGAAATTGTCATTATCAGGACCATTTTTTCTAATTTGTATCACCCCGATTGGTTCATATCGTCTGCCCATTTTGCAGCTAGGAAAACATTCTATGGTAATAAGCCTTCCCGCACTAACGACTTCAACAAATGTATAACATTGCCATTTAATAATAAATTAAATAGTTTAAAGGACATATTTGGAAAAGCGGGTATTAATCTAGCCTTTAAATATAATAATTCCTTAAACCAATTGATGATGGCCAGGAAACCCAAAGAACATCATAACATAGGAGTATATGCAGTACCATGCAACGATTGCCATAAAGTTTAATATAGGGGAAACGAGGAGAAATCTAGACAAGAGATTGTACGAACACAAAAGAGATATTAGAGTGGTCAGCGAAAGCAGTGGAATATTTTGCCATGTTAGAGACAAGAATCATACGATCGATTTCAATGGAAGTAAAATGGTATTTAAATCGGCTAACTATGTTAAGAGAAGAATCGTAGAATTGAGCTTGATATCGTCAGTTCCTAATTTAAATCTATCTGAGGGTCAATTTTCTTTTAATCCTGTAATAAGAAAGCAAATAAACAAAATAGTTAAATGTCAGCCCTTTAATATGTTTAGGCCTAACCCCTCCTCCCAGATTAGCCACAAGTAGGGGATTGGGGGGAAAAAGAGGGGATCTTGTGTTATGCTTTTCTCTTATATTTTCTAACCAGTGTCAGTTGAAAAAGGGTGTGAGATACATCGAAACTGTTCTGAATTAAATTATCTTCGGAGAATGTGGTTTAATTCCTCATCTTTTATTGCGATATTGCACTAATTTTCATCATATATATATATATATATATATATATATATATATATATATATATATATATATATACTAAACTCTTATACCTCTACAGCCCCTAACACAAAACAGGTTCCTCCTCCCTGAGGTCACTAAGGGCTCTACGATTACTAGTTGGCTGCCCCCATCTCCAAAGAGAACGGGCCCTTGGTGCCTTGGGGTTTGCCAGTGATTGTCATTCTTATCTTTATGTAAATTTCATTACCTGGTCGGTGAATCTCGTCCACGATGCGAGATAGCACAATTTACACCTGAACTTCCCCTTCTTCTATCACTTTTAATATTTAAACCACGACCTCCGCTTAACGCCACTTTTCCACTCTTTATTATCTTTCTATTAGTGGCAATTTATTCGAATGCTTGCAATCTCTTGACTACAAATTCCGGACCTCGACGCCCGGACAAAATCTGGCGATAAAATCGGATTAACCAAGCAATTAAGTGATAAGAAATGGCAAAGAGGACATAAAAGCATTGGCATTGAGCTCTAATTAGCAAATGGATTCCTAAATCTTTAAATAAATTAGATTGATAAAAAAATTATAAATTCACTCAATTCGACTGGCGATTTGAGCGATCTTCCAATGGAAGTTTGGGGATCGAAGAATAGATTGAGGAGAGGACCTTCGTCTCGAAGCAGTTGGCGGACGTTCCTGGAGAAGAACTCCACTTCATTCCACTGTAGACGATTCCAAAAGTGTACGAATTTACTCCAGAAAAGATTTTATTTTTGGTATGGGTTCCACCACCGATTTGCGGTTGAACGGGGGTCCGAAGCACAGCTCACTATAGCCTTATCTATCGCAGCCATCGCAAAGTCAAACCATTTGAGCACCACCTGACCACTAAATCGTACCCGATATGGCTAACGCGAGGAGGGATCTTTTCATCCGGTTACGCCCTAATCTCAGTACAGATTATTAATATTAATTATTAAAGATATACGGTTAGAATAGAAGTTTAAATACTCGTCATTGGTATACTCTTTTTAATTATTTACTCGATTCATTTTTTAAAATTTTCGATAGTTTAGTAAATATTGCATATTCATTCAAGGATAAAATATTTAGTGTCCCGGAACTCTAAATAATTTATTTTTGCAATATTAAAAAATTGAAGACAGAATAAAAGGTTTCATATACATGGGAAAAATAATAATTAGTATTTTTTCATAGTTTAATACTAACTTGTCACAGTCTTGACTAGAAATTTGGCTCAGTTGACTTTCCACTATATTCACAAGTCATTATTTCTTGGATTTCTTTGGTGGGGTCCGGTTTAGGTACGTATTTTGTTGGTTCGTGTCTGGGCATTTGTGATGGCCATTTTCAAACAATTTTTCACTACAGAGGTCGTTTGCTTTAGACCCCTGTCCTCTTGAAATGGCCTTCCGAGGCGGGAAGCCTTTTTTCAATGGGAGATTGGACCACTCCCATGAGTTTTGAACAATAAGGACTTTTATTCTAAGGAGGACCATATGAAGTAGTAAATGAGTCGAAGGTATTCCATCATGTATTTAAATTAACTAATGCTTAGTCCTCTATTTAAAATATTATGGGTAAAAATTATTGTTACGTTCTCGCTAGGATGCACAGACAATTATTATTAGACATTTTATATAAGTTTACAGCGCAGTGAATTTTCATGATTTGGCGAAAATTCTATATCGCATTTTTTTCTTTGATTCTTAAAAAAAAAACCTTCAGAGGGGCCACAACGGAGGCAGGCTTTTTTGTAGGGCAAAAGTACCAGAGCAAGGTACGACAAAGAACCCAATCCCGATTCCATTTATTCTCTGATATGATTTTAGAGGTGACCTCCCACCACGTGTTTTATATGACTCATCTCTCTCTTAAGGCGGCGCAATCGAAGCAGATGTTCGTAAGAGCCATTAAGCCTAGATGAAAAGAAGCCCGATTAAGGCATTCCATAAAATCCGCCGCCAAAGTGCTATCATTAGGCGAAATATCACATTTCTGACATCAATTTGTAGAAGTTCTAAACGTCGCTCCATAAGTTTTTGTTTTTGGTTAATACTCAATTATTACAAAGGCCTTTAACAACTACGCACTGACCTTTTTGAGTAAATGAGACGAAGAGTTTTTAGGAATCTTAAAATCACTTTGAAAAAGCAAGAAAAGGGCGAATTTCAATACTGATAGACTTTTACTGGTTTTATACTTGTATTTAACTGAATAATGACTCGTCGTTAAAGATTACGAAGAAGTCTTAATTAAACTTGTCCCTGCTCAGTTATGGGTTCGTTAAGTTTCTAAATAAATAAACAGGAATATAACTATTTTCTTGCCCTTGAGGCGTCTATATAATATTACCAAGCAATAAATAGTAAAAAGAGTTATGAAATTGACACGTTCGTAAAAGCATGTACTAAGTCGACAAGAAATCTGATATTTCACTAACATCACCTCAGGCGAATGGACGCTCCTTTTAATGATTTTTAAGCGTTATAACATTTTTGTTTAGCGGAGGTGGATCGGTCTAATACGCCCCCTAAATAATGAAAGTGATTAAAAATGAAAAATAATACAATGCAATGATTTGATCTCAGCTACATTATTCTCATGTTGATTTGAGTAAATGACGTAGACAAACAAACCTACGTCATTACTCGCTTAGAATTAAAACAGCCGCTATGGAAGACGTTATATTTCGGATGGCAATGGGCTATTATAGCAGCATTCTGGGTTTAGTTCACTCTCCTCTCTTTTCTTTGTATCATTCATACACGCATTTCTTCTTTGTCTACTTGCCCAGTCTCCTATGTTTGGCCAGAGTTGTGTAGATTCGTGCTGAGTCCAAAGGGAATGATTTGTGAGAGTCGCGGATGATCGTGGGTGACTTGGCTGAATGAAGCCAGAAAACCCCAATATTTATAGGTCCTAAAATTAGTTCAGATTTTTGATCTTATAATAAAATAAAATCAGCTTCATCCCTACATTAGATAGACCAGATGAGCCACTGTTCTAAATAGTGCACTGCATACACAGGTGGTAAAAGTGAAAAATGAGACAATGGGTGTAGTAAAACAACACAAATTATGATACTTCGTATATCTTAATTCTTAAAAAGGCACTACTGAAGAAAGCCAACACGGTAGGTGATAGGTATGGGTGTGCATCTTTCAGACTACCGAACATTGATCTCCTGTTTTAGATCTTTGTACAACTTATTTCACCATTTTTATTATTTTAACTTCAGTTTACATTTGTGTAGGTGTGATATGGCGATGCTGAGTCGCTTCTGAGTAAGTGTGGATCTCAGCCAAGTTTTCAAGTGACATAAGGTGGAGAAACTGCATTCGGACTGGCAGCTCGATATGGGAGAGACGAAAAGGTTCAAAAGCACATAAATATCTAAACACATACTCCGACAAGCTGCTTCCATGTTACGATATGCCCTCTTTTGCAGCAGTGAGAGAGGATGCACCACCTCTCCCTTAAATATCGGGAGGTGAAACTTCAAGTCATCAGTATCAATTTTTAAATGCTGAGATATGACCGTTTCATTTATTTATCCTGTAATGAGCACTTCATCCAATGTCTACAATAGAGTGTCAGGTCAGAGTTTTGGGGATCAACCCTAGTGGACAGTTAGACGATGGTGTTTAGGTACTCAAATTACCGAGGCAGGTATTGGTCGTCGCCGTAATTGGATGGTGTGGCTGAACAGATTGTTGGACACTTCATCTGACTGCCACACTTTTTGGTGCTTGAAGGTGATTCTAACTGCATTCAGTATTCCCATAAAAACAAAGTTCAACAGTCTCATTACATAATTATCCAGTATGACTTTAATATAAGAATATAAGGAAAAAGGATAACTACAGTAGGCCGTGTGAGCGTTTGTTAGTATTGACCTACACCGATGTAAGGGAAAAGATTTATTGGTTTGTGAAACGGCTTTAGAGTATGCAATATTCGGAATGATTGTCTTGGAAAAAGTCAAAATTCAATTCGAAATTCTCTCATTAGTTGGAGGCAGTTGTAGGAAGGGATGAATTTTATTTTTTGGAATATTTGAAGATAAACGTGTTAATGGTTTGATAAAGGCAACTTGCTTCAGACTGCAACTTTTCGCGTTTGAAAGAGAGGTCTGCTGCATGTCGCCAATTCTCTCGATAGAAACCTTGAAATTAGGGGAAGAGAAGTTTGATAAAAATTCGATAAAATAATGAATTTGAAAAGAGTCTATACGTTGCGGCCTGGAAGAAATTTGAAAAATTTCAAAGTACATACAAAAGAGAACAAAAGTTTAGTGCACGCAAAAATATTTGACGATACATGGATAGACCACAAGAAAACAATATGTAAACTCACCTTACTCCACCGAATACTAGCTTGAAATGACTTGAAATACTTAATAGATAGGAAAGTCAGTTAAAAAGGTGAGCTAAAAAAGATGAAGAGTGTTTAGAAGGCGAGGCTGATCCCATTCCGTTCCCTACGTAAGGGCTTTCGGTGAACAGCAAAAACAAGAGTTTTCGGCGCAAGAAATCTCTCACTTCTCTAATTTTGAAAATGTCTGTCTGAAAAGGACTCACATACCCAATTAGTCTAAAAAAGTCCAAAATTACGTCGAGAAAAGAAGCGGGACGACCACTGCCATCTTACAATTCTAAAAATAAGTTTAAAACCCAGGAGAGATCCAAGATTGAAGAAAGGTAGGGTAGATAGAAGGCAGGGTAGATATACAAAAGAAGGATGGGCAGGCGGAATGAGACGCCCTCCATGAGGGGTTCCTAGCGTAAGCCACTCACCCAAAGCGAAATAGTATGGACGGAAATCTACTCCTCCTCCCAAACTCAACAATTCCACAATCTTGTGTGGTAACTCCGTCCTGAGAACAAGGAGCTAACGGGCGCGACCTTTCATCCCTGCCTCTTCCCGCTACCGGGACAGATAAGACGTGAGAAGATCAGCCAGAATGGGACATTTAACGAGAATGTGCCAGACAGTCTGATGGACCAGGCCCTCATCACAATCATATTCATGGGGTGCTGCGTCCTACGAGTATGCCCTATTCGGTATTCGGAGGCAGTAGAAAACGAACTAAACCTGTCGAGGCATTGAGTGTTGTGGTTGTAGTGTAGGTCCATGGCGCAACCATATGCAACTTTGGAGTCATGTTGGCAGATAGGCTGACATGATTCGCGTCATGTAGTCAGAGGGAAAGAACAAAACGCTGGTCAAGTCGAATCAGTCAGAGTCCTATCCAAGTACCGATTACTCCAGAAAAAAATACCATCAAGCTGAGTGGGACGCCTATAAGACCAGGCTTCTGACGTACACTGCATCGAATCTCGAAGACGCGACACTAGAAGAAATATGTAGATGCAGAGTTCGAAAAAATACAACCTGCCCTACTGCCGGCTGACAAAGAATCTCTACCTCTGGTGAGTATTAACCTTTACCACACTCTTGATGGACGGAAGAAAGAAGGCTGAGAGCAGATAACTCCATGGCATCATACATCGAATTCGTAGCGGGGGACCCAATAGGATTCTTTTCTTGCAAGTGAGGAGACTGAAGATAGAGCTAACTCAAGATCTCTACCACCAACATACGGAGGTATAGAAAAATGAAATTACACAGTTGGACCAACAAACCTCATCCAAGGAGCACTGGAAAACTATCAAGCAATTAAGAGGGTGTCCTCCACAATAAAAATTAAGTTGAGACACGAAAACGAACAGCCTCTCGTAAAACTGAGAGATATCAAAGGAAAATTCAGGCAGCACTTGACCAACATCTTCATTACTAGCCCAGAAGAAAACCTTAACGTCGACATTCAACACGAAGACGGCCGAAAATACGAAGAAAGGATAATAAACAAACTAAACGAGGAGATACATAGAACACCCCGCCCACCATCAGGTAGATACTGATAGTCAGAAACCTGCGGGAGTGGGGGCAACCATTATGGAAACCGAACTGGAAAACGTCCTCCCCTCCTTCAAGCAGGGAGCGCCTGAATAATCGGGACTCACTAAATTAAACTATGAATAATCTCCCCCTAATACCATTGAGGGACGAACAAGTATCCTCGATGCATGCTTGAAAACGGGTTACTTCTCTGACAGTCTTAAGGTAAAAAAGATGTGGTTCATACCTAAAGCTGGAAAGCCTCCGAACAAAGTCAAAAATTTCGCCTGATTTCTCTATTTGAAATATTGGGCAAAGCAGGCTATTGATTGGCTTTTACAAACTCTTTTTTTATGTAAATACTAAACAAAAGTCCTCTCAAATATCTTGAAGAAAGGAACCCGCACAACCCAAGACGATTTGGGTTCAGGAAAAGAAGCTCCGAAATGGCAATTGCAGTAATCTAAGGGAAAATTACAAAGGCAAAAATAGAAAGAGCAGCATTGTCGTAGTTTGTCAAGACATGTCCAAAGCTTTCGAAAAAGTATGGTATCGCAGAATGCAATTCAAGATCTTGCAACTGGAATTTAATAACAATTTCGAAATGCCCCTCTTCAATTACATGCTGGAAAACAACGTGTTCATTTCGATTCGATCCTTGGTGTAGGCGAACTCAAGGCTCTTGTCTGCCCCCCACGTTGCCCTCAATTTATACAGGCGACAACCCTCCCCCCCGTTTACGACTCCACCCTAAATTTGCAATTCGCGAACGATGTGACACAAATTATTTGTGATCAATGGAGAAATGCAACCCTCCAGGCAAGAATGACAGCTAGAGAAATCGCTAACTTCAAAGATTACGAGAAAAACTGTAAAATTCAGACCAACAACGATAAATTTACTGTCATACCTCGAAGAAAAACCAACGTCATTAGGACGGAAGGGAGGAGATATAACTACAATAAGGAGGAAGGATACTAAGTCTCAAACAAACTTCATCTGGTTACTCTTAGCACGTATCGGAAAGAGTGGGTAAAAGAAAGGTGCACAAAAAGCCCTTTTTCGTTTTAGAGGACTGAAAACGAAAAACGAGAATGCTTATCATGCAATTCTTCAGTTCACTTTCATATACCCAGCAACTACTCTTTTCATATAGTCCAATATCAACATCGTAAAATTGCAGAGTAAAAAAATAAAGCATTAGAAAGGGAAGACCCAGACGCGAGCACTGCAGAACTTTGGTGCTCTACAACATGACTAAGCCCTCTGAATTTAATACTAAGAAAAAGAGCCGAATAAATGTCCAAAATAATCGAGAACTATGTTGAATAAGGTGATAATCGTTTGATAATTATTCTTAAAAATCAATAGCAACGAAGACCCAGAAACGAAAGGCCACCTAGGCGACAAAAACTACCGAATGTCGAAAATTAACAAATTTTCTGTTCTAAACACTAACTTTAAAAATTAACGTCGATTTTGACCTTAATTAACTCAGGCTAAGACTCTCACTATATTTAAATATCTTTCAGCATAAATCTGAAGCTAAACAAAATAATCTATTACCTCCTTAAAAACCCAATTAAAAAACACAACTCTTCAAACTTAACAACCTAACAAGCAATATAATTCAAGCGATCAGTCTAATCTCCAGATACCTTGCATATCTACGCACCCCTCTTACTTTCTTCTTTTTTTCCGCATTTTAATATATGGGTTATTTTTTACATTTCTTACCCCCATTTTCTTATCACATGACTCTTTCTTCATTCACTCTCACTTTACCTTTTTACATTTACATAGGTCCAGTCGCCCAGTCCTTGCAGGTTTTGTCGCACTCATCAACACGCTCATTTTCCGCAATTCTTACATGAGCGGGTCGTAGGATGATCCCACTGCCGGATTGCATCCACGTGGGGTGGACCTACAGCTGGATTGCATCCACTTCGGGGGATCTCACAGCAGGATTGCATCCACGTGGGGTGGTCCCACAGCTGGATTGCATCCGCTTGGGATGGTGGCGTCAAATCCACTTGGAAATGACGTGGCCACTCTGCAACCCATCGTGTGTATGTGATTGTCTTTATAAAGAAAATCGAGTTAAAACAACAAATTCATTTGAATTGATTTTGTTTGGAATGAGAAATGTATCGTAAGATCTAAATTTGCCAGGATGACGTTCTCTTCCCTTGATTTTCTATAGCCAACATGCTGCGAACCAGAACCGAATTGTACTCTTATATAAGAGTCAAAAACTTGTTTAAGGATGTTCGATATAGCCTCCAGAATATTTTAGGTTCACAGCTGTTTGTCAGGAATCTGGGTGCTTCCTTATCTGGCATTTTTTGTTTGTACAAATGTGCGTGTTTATCTAATGTTTGTGTATCCTGCACGTGTCATCACACTTAACCGTCGATTTAGGATCGCTTGTTGGTTACACTAATATCTTAAATAAATTAATTTGAGTAACATAAATTCACCAACACATGCCTGATATGTTGCAGACCTAGGTACACTGAACTAAAGTGAGGGTGTCAGAATGAAGAGAATCGCGTTGATCTGAATTGTCAGATGTTGGATTAAAGTTTAATGTGTGAGAATGTGGAGAAGTAGACGAGAGATAAGTGTGCAGAGACATTGCCACTACGGCATACTTTCTTCCTTCATATGCAAATAAGAGCCTTAGCTTCCGTTTGATTTGGCTTCACGTCAGAAGGCGATGATGAGGTGAGATTTATATTTTCATTTGTTTACCTCCCCGAAGGAAACGACGCTAAGGAGCTAAATCTTATGACTCCGCCGTCTCTTGATCTCTTATTCGTCAGGTGGGAAATGAATAACATTGTGGATACGAGATTTTAAAGGGATCTATATTTGACATTTTGGAATTCTAGATTTGTGTATCTTTCATTTATATTTGCCAGCTTTGGAAGTTGGTATTCAGGTCTTCAACCTAATATGCACTTTTCTTTAATTGTTTTCTATACATTTTTATGTCTGTCACTAGCAGTGACAGACTTACTCATTGATAATTTACGAATCTTCAGATTCCCCTCCTCCCCAGCAAGGAGACGTACCTTCTTTGAGGGATATAAGCAGGTTCATGAAAGTTACGCGTCCTCCTTCTCGAGGGAGTACTGGGACGATGGTGTCTTTCGTTTATCCCTAAGTTCCTTCCGCTCCTTCTTGGATTGGTGTGTATTCTATTCTGCGAAGACATTCGTGAGTTTGATTTCTCTGGGGCAGCTGCAGCGAAGCCGCGTGGAGATGCAGCTTCCGATTAGAGCCAAGTTACCATTCGCTCTAGATATCCATAGTTCGGATTCCACGTTAATCAAGTGTTCTCCACGGAGAAATAAAAAGCATCAAAAAGTGTGGAGATTGATGGCAAAAAACAAATAATTATGATTACTCTCCTTCGAGCTTAATGACACTTTTCAAAGTTGTGGTTCAGCTCATACCAGCCTTCCCTCTGTCTTTATTCTCCCTCGTCTACCAAAACAAGTTTACTCTTGTCCCGCCTTGATTGTTGACCCCAGCAATGGTTTGTGATCACTTTGTGTCTGTCAACACGTTCGCGAAGTTAGCTAGTGTCCTCCACACTCACTTCTTTATTTATCTATCTGTCATTCTCAGGGTGCGGGTATCTTTAGTGATTATTTTCCCATATCTCATCGTCTGACATTGGTATCGAGGCCCAATCCTGGCGGTCCTTTTCTTTTCACATTATCACTGGTGTTCTTCATGCTCGGCGGAACTACACATATGCAATATGAGAGGCTTTCAATCTTATTCACTCGCACCCGTTCCGTGAATTTCACATCGCCATTTCCGTGTACTTACACCGCAATCACCAATTCGCAAATTTTCGTCTGCCCCTGCATGAATTCATGGCTTTGTTTTAAAAAAATCACTTGGGCTAGAATTTAAACTTTTAAACCTTTCTTTTACCAAGCCTACTTTTATGGTTTACTTTGAAAAGCTGGTTAGGGACCTGAAAGCTGTCCTTTGCTGACTCTTTCAATAGATTTCTGACTGAACTTTCAAATATTTCCCACGAGATACACCAAAAATTTAGGTTACAAAAATCCACTTCAATAATTTGGGTGGAATGTGACGTAAAAAATCTTCGTAACTCGGGGAAAAACAAGAAACTTATAATTACAAAACGAGACAAAGGAAACGGAGTAGTCATATTAAATCGTGAAGATTACATAAACAAAATACAAATTCTATCGGCCAACTCCTCTAAATTCCAAAGGATTCAAAAACCCGAAGAAGAAATTATATCTTAATTGAAGGACAAAGTAAAACGATTTCTTAACAACTGTAACTCTCTTAATTATCAACAATGACCTTTACTCCGAATTACATGTTACATGTTCTGGCTATGCAAAACTGTATTGTTTACCGCAAATACACAAATTTGAAATCTTTACGCCCTATTTTGGTCTCTTATTGTTTACTAGCCTACAAAATGGCAAAATACGTTGTATAATTACTATTCCCATTAGCAAAGAATGAATACACAATCACCAGTTCGTACAACTTTCAAGCGGAATCGATGGCATATAAAACAGTCTCCTAGTTTCTTAGTGATTTATGATATTCATTCACTGTTTATAATCTTAACAGATTTTTTAAGGATTCCCAAATTTCCATAGTTTCAGTAAATTACACTTAGTTCCTTGTTGAACCTTGCTTTTGGTGGGTCGGTGTTTACCTTGAATGGCCAGATTTACCAGCAAATCGATGGGGTTGGTATGGGCTCCCCAATCTGCCCTTTGTCTGCAGATTTGTCTTATAAGGCATTTGTAGGAGAGGATTTTTTTCTGAAGTTCCTAATTCATGTAGATCAACTTTTTATAGACGGTTTGTAGATGACTCCATAGCGATATTTAAACAACGTGATTAAGCTTTAGAATTTCTGAATTTTTTAAACAACATCTACCCTGATATTAGATATACAATGGAAACTGAAAGTGATACCCCCCCTTGCCTTTTAGATATTTTAATAAGGAAAAATCAAAATAGTTCAGAAACCACAGTATAAAGGAAGCCCACTAATACCAGGCTAGATTTAAACTGTTTTAGTCTCAAAGATTTGAAATACAAAATCTCGTCCATTAAGACTCTTTTTAACCGCACATACAATCTTTGTTTATCTTACATTCTTATATACAAAGAATTTCCGTACCTCAAATCCTTCTTTTTGAGCAATGTGTAGAGATATAAGGGGTTAACGAAAGTCGAGGTGAAATAGCGACCATATATATGTATCGAGGCTGCCCTCCTGGCGAGGAGAACTAAAGTTATAATAAGAAAACGACATCTGGTTTTAACTTTTTCCGTTCTATAGTTCTCCGGTAACATACGAGAACGATAAAATTTATAAACACTAAAAGCAAAAGTGCAAACGGGCGACCTCGTATTAGATCCTCCCATTGGATTAAAAATGCCGATTAGGCAAACGAGCCTCCAAAAAAGGAAACTCCAGTTACGTGCCATCTGGGAGTCCCCCACACCTCATTTACCCCGTGGAGTTAATTCAGGTATAAAACAGGTTGACACGAGGAAACCAGGCTTTTTGGTTCGTTCTATCAATCTACCCAGCTTGAGGACTCCGAATCTTACTCTATCTGAGTTGGACAAATCCCAACTAGATAGAAAAAAGAAGACAACGATTTCATCTCGTCCGGAAGAAAACGAGGTCAAGGTCACCCTGGCCGCCTAAAAATAGAAGGACTAAGCTTTCGCTTGAAACCGCCTCTAACCACTCTAGATCCCTCGTGACATCACCAGTCAAATCGTCAGCCTGGTCGACGAACTCCACCTATTGAGAAAACAACCAGCTACTCGAGCTACGCATATCAGGGACAAAATCCACGAAGATATTCTAACTGGAATCGGGTATTAATCTCCATTACCTTATGTAAGTAAAGAATAATGCTGTTGTTTATGTCCCATGCCTTAAAAATAGTTTATTGGGTGTCTGGCTAATGACAAAGATATTTACTTAAATTGTTCGCCCGTAAATTTTTTTCTAGAATTAAGCCTCTAGAGCTCGTCAAGTAATCCCATTTTCTTTTTATACGTGTATTAGATCAGTATGTTTTAATGTTATTTAGTGAGAGGGTTTATGTTCATTAAAGTCTATTTTTTTTTAGTAAAAGCTCTGTTTTAATTATCCTCGAACGAGTTGAAGTGGCAATATTTGATAAAGTCAAGAAAGAAACCTCTTGTTATTCATTTCCCTAGAAAAAATATTAGTATCGCACTCTTAGAGAAGGATCTACGAGCAATCAACGAGATACAAACCTATGCTTCAAGGCCCAAAATTTTAGTCGTTTTATTAAATAAAATAATACAAATAAATATATATATTTATTTGGCCATATATATATATATATATATATATATATATATATATATATATATATATATATATATATATATATATATATATATATATATATAGAATATAATCTCGGCCAACCCACAACACAATGGTTTTCCTTTAAATATTGTTGAAAAGTCAATCCGCTCATTTTTAAGTGGGGTGTATCATTCAGGCCACCCTGAGATAACGATGGCAAAAGACAGACATTACTTAATTATGCTAGAGCTTGGTATTTGCAATAAAGTACTTAACCGAAAATTGCGCATATTATTAGAAAAATACATTTTTCAAATAAAATTTTATATTGCCTTTGTTAACTCCCCAAATATAAAATATTTCTTTACAATAAAGTTTCGGGTTTCCGAGAGTCTTGAGAGTTCGATTATATACTTATTTAAATGTCCTGGATGTTCCCAAGGCAAATACATTGAAAGCTCCATGAGAACACCGAAGGGAACATTCTCCTCCCATATGGCCATAGGTAGTAGAACAGGCAAGATACTTCAATCTCAAGAAAATTCAGCGATAAGAGATTACAAAATATAATGTAAAAGCGATATCTCATTCGAAGATTTTGAAAATTTAAATTCGCATAAATGACCGAGTACAGTTCGAATCTTAGAAACACTATACATAAAACAACTCCCCACAAACTTAAGTTGTGATTTGTCGTCGGTTTCCCTCCTACTTACTTGAATTGCTTTGTATGTGGGCTACGGCGCGCAGTTTGGCGTTTGTAGGTTAACCTTGAGCATTGTGTAACCCCTGCTTTGGCTAGAATTGTGATTTTGTACAGTGAGTTTTGGATAATTGCGCTTCATTTCTCCGATAATATTAATTTTAAAATCGTTTTATATAAAGACCAGGCAATGGCTTCGCTCCTAAGATTAAAATTTAAAATCTAAAAAAAAAGCAGGCATGGTTAAATTTTTAGAAATTTTCTGAACTTCATCATTTGTAATTCTTTGGGTTTTAAAAAATTGACAAAATTTCGATACTTATATTTATTTCTGAACTTCACCATTTTGTTTTTAGATATTATAAAAGAATTATTAAAAATAACTTTGATAAAGAAACATAAGTCATAACCAAACTAAGATGAAACTATTATTCAAATACTAAAAAAACTCCCCTTCTTAAATTATAGAGTTAGTGATGATGATGATGATGATGATGATGATTAGATTCAGAAATCAAAACGCTCATAATTTATCACATTATAGCAATTTTACACTTGCTAACTAACTTAAATCTTCCCAGTCTTTTTACTGTAAATTTAATCCTTATTCCCTTTTTTTTAACTCTAATTCAAAGCGAAAACTAGCTATCAAAGTTCTACTTGTCTATTTAGAATTGTCTTCTCTCAACATTGCAGAACATTTTGTTCCTTCATTTATTTTGTAGGCCTAAAATGAGTGTTTTGTGATCGAAACGTCGCCAGTAAATAAAAAGTATGACGTAATCGATTGGGTCGCTAATAGCCAGAAGCCTCTTTAATTTCACCAGGAATGAGAGTACATAGAATGCAGAGAAATTCATCTTCATTTATTGGGTATGAACAACGTTTCGAGCTGTCCTCTCATTTTCGGGTCCTATAATATCAAAGTAGAAAGGAATACATAATTTACAATGAATTGTAATATTAAAAAAAATGTCTAAAGATTAAAATATTAAAAAGCTCGAAAAGTTGTTCATACCCAATAAATGGAGAATTACTTCGCATTCTTTGTACTCTCATTTCTGGTGAAATTAAATATAAATAAATATATATATATATATATATATTATAATAAGGGTAAATATTAAAGCTAGTAAAAGATAAAGGGCCGCCTCAAAGACAAGAAATCACCAATGAGGAAGTAGGAGAGGGATAAGTAAATTCACATTAAGATTTAGCTCTAACAAAGGTAGCAAGGTCAAACCGAGAGGCAAAGGGGATAAAACGATTAATGGATAAAGCGATAGTCTAAAGAGGAAGATTAGGAGAGACGCGAGAAGTAAATGGAAACGTAGGGGAGATGGACAACGAGAGATGGGGAGGGACAAGGAGAGAGGAAGAGAAATAAAAATATAACAAAGCCAATGTGTCTTTTATGTATGACAGAGCTTTCTAATGAAAGCATGCGCCCAAGTAAGCTTCTAATACATCTGGAGAATAAGCACAAGGATAAGAAAGACAAACCCTTAGATTATTTTAAGAAGCTTCATGATGCTTTCTAAAGAAGGAACACTATTGATTCTATGCTTAGCCAAGGAAAAGCTAAATTAGACAAAGGTTTAATTGAATCTTACGAGATTTCTAAGCTAAGAGCAAAAACTGGAAAAACCCATACTATTGGTGAAGATTTGATTTGGCCCGCAGTATCTGTGGTAATTTCTACTGTTATGCAACAGAATTCCAAACAAATTTCAAAGATAATTCCCGTTAAGCAACAATTTAATATCAAGATGCATTGATGAAATTGCAAAGGATGTAGAAAATCAACTAGTTGCACTTTTACAAGTAAAAGATTTTGCATTACAAACTGATGAAGCATCTGTAAGTGATAATCAAGCCTTTCTTATGGCGTATGTTAGGTTTCTGGATGATAATAGTGAACTCAGAGAGGAAATGCATTTTGCTCGCATTCTTGTGACAAATACAAAAAGGGAAACAATTTTCCAATGAGAATTGGCCTATTTCCAATAAAAAAAATACTGCAATGGGTAACATTATAGCTTGCGCAAGTGATGGTGCCGCTGCTATGGTAGGTAGATACAGGGGGCTTCATGGAAATATCTAAAGCAAACTATGCCTAATGTTTTTTGCATATACTGCATAGTTCATCGTCAATATTTGATTGCAAAAAAAATGGAGGGACGTCTGAAAGATGTTCTTGGTAGTGTAATCAAGGTTACCAACCTTATTAAGTCCAAATCCACTTCAAAACTACTTTTTGCGTGAAAACAAAGCAGTAAATGATGACTAAAATGGTTCTCACCCTTAGTACGGTTTTTAGCTACTTACTATGTATTTATAGATTATTCGTATATGCGTTTGGTTACTGGAAGCCGTTATTAGGCCGTGCTATGGCATACCATTGTGAGGGGCTCCGCCCCTATACCCCTCCTACTCGCACCTCAGGAACAAGTAGTACAATGAAACCTAATCTAAAAGACCTATTAGTATTAACAATTTGAAAGCCTATCTATAGCTTTGAATCCAAACTTATTATTTAGTGCTGGGGACATTATAATTAAACTGCACCTCGTTCCCACACCTGTCGCACGCCTCGCTTTCAAAATGAGGCGATAAGCTCTAAAAAAGACCATTAGTACTTTTATAGTACCTACTAAAAATACGGCGTAGGTTTTCTAAAATTTGATCAAAACATCTTTCCGCCGAACAAAATTATTCCATTTATTCTCTTCCTTTGCTGTATGACTGATATATATATATATATATATATATATATATATATATATATATATATATATATGGTGGTGTGGGTAATCGTTGGCAATTTTTGATTCCTAGCATGCGTGTTGCCTGGGGTGCGTTATCTTTTCTTTCTGTCGGAGAAGACTTAGTTATGCATCGTCTGTGAAGGAAATAATAGTATGGCTGAATTCAATCCTCCCCAAATTTAGAAACGACGAGCTGTGCTGCTTCGAATTCACGCTGAGAGCTACATTGCGAAGAGCTCCGAGTGATTGAGTGTCAACCTGAGGACGGTGCCTAGGATCAATTAAGAGTTGGACGAATCAGGGTGTGATTACGAAGATACGGCTGCTCAGAAACCTCACTCTAAGCATTCTGATAAGAAAAGAACCACTGAATTTGTCGCCGAGATTCAGCTCATTATTTACATTTATCCCTGCATATCAATGAGGTCCATAACCAGGGACAAGGGAATGTTAGTCTCCCATGAGGCAGTTAGTGCATGAGGACATCCGCTATTACCATTACAAAATGAAAATGGCCAACTTTTATGGCAGAAGTCGAGAATCAGAGGAAACAATGTAATGCGAAGCTTGTGAACAAACTGGGAAGGGATCGAGCTGAGAACAGCATGTAATATCTTATGGCAGCTTGGTACTTCCTGAATTCATGGTTCCATCACAGACGATGAAACGACGAACACCTAAACTTTACATGCAACCCCATACTATTACAGATCTCCTGGCCTCCTGCAGACTCTAACGTTGAGTGGGGTCGACAACAACTGCGACGTGGACTCGTCAGAGCATAAGCCACGTCCCCACCGAGGCATGGTCCAGTTGCGTTAAGCACGTGCCTCAGCTAGTCTGCTTCGCTTCTCCTGCAGGTTGATAAAAGGTTTTTGGCTGCCTTTCCATGCCTTCAGGCTTTGTGTAAGTAGTTTGGAATTGGGACGGACTGTGCTGACTTGGATTTTCTTACGATTCTGAAGGCTCATGCGACACAGATACCTTTCGTCACATTGCGTACTAACCATGGTGCGTCCAGAACGAGGTCGGCTTTTCTCAGATCCTCTTCAACATTTTTGTAACGCCAGAATGTGATTCGCTGACCAATCGGGCAATTTTTAGACAGATGATTCCCTCGTTGTTCGTTGTTTGTATCATATTTATTTCCTCCCGGTATAATTCAAATAGTCTCCCTTTGTTCCAAAATGCACAAGTACATAGGTGAAAAGAGCGATTTTAATAGAAGAATTAACAACATTAACGGTATCTTCAATTATATAACTTTAATAGGGCTTTAGTGAAACATCGAAAAAAAGAGGATCATAGCATTGATTTAAAAAATTCAAAGCCCATTATCAATATTAGAGATGTTGAAATTAGACGAATCGCAGAATCATTTTACATTTTGAAAGATAATGCATTTGAGGCCAATAAGACCTCTTATAATCTAGACCCCGCAGATGGGTACCCTGTGTAGCCTGTTACAATTTGTACCGCAGGCAAATCGGGATAATCCTCTAAGCGCTGCTTCGCTCTCCCTAGGTATCGGGGAGGACGAGGGTAAAGGAGACACCCCTTCTAGCGGTGGTGATGTTACCCTCTCACCATTTTCAACGAGTAAAAATGATTCGGGGCCGGTTATCACAGGAGCCCCTCCCGTTCTCCAAGAGAATGGGACGGCAATCTCGGACCCTGGGTCCATGGCACAGTCCATTGCGACCGCTTTTTCTGCATCCTCTAGCCCAGATGCTACTTCACCATCATTCAATGCATGTCGTGATGTTGCTGAAGGCTGCCGACTCGACTTTACCTAGAGGAGGAGAACCATTCGACAACAGGTTTACATTGAGTGAGTTGAGTTCCGCTCGCGCTTCATACGAGAACACCTCCCCTGGTCCTGACACTGTCCCGTAAGCCATGCTTTGACACCTGGGTGAGCAAGGCATGACCTTTCTGTTAGGATTGTTCAACATAATCTGGAGAGAGGGTATCGTCCCAGACTCGTGGCGAATGGCTTTTAAGCCCGCTTTTCGAAAATCAGGGAGAGATCAGTCTCCGCCATGTTTCTGTGCAATTTATCTAACCTCCTGTGTATGCAAGTTAATGTAGAAATTGGTAAATGTTATATTAACATTTTTCCTAAACAGCGGAGGCCACCTGTCCTCTGCATAGTACGGCTTCTGCAAGTTTCGCTCAGCGTCGGATGCTTTGCTCCGACTGGAAAATGCCGTCTGCGAGGCCTTCCTTTGTAGATAGCAATACACTACGGTATTTTTCGATCTGAAGAAGCCTAAGATACTGCAAGGTGATACGGTATCGTGGATAATCTCCACAGTATGGAGCCGAAGGGATGCTTCCCAATTTTTATTACTGAGTTTCTGCGAGATCGTCGATTATGCATACAGGTGGTGAGGAGTCGTCTCCGAACCAATCGGGGAGGAACGAACGGAGTTTCTTACAGGTAAGTTGCCTCTATGTAACACTATTTACCATGAGTCTCAATGATATCACCTCGCGGGTGCCAGAAGATGTTCTCGTTACACGCTACGTGGATGACCTTTCGATCACTTTTGGTGCGGCCCAGTACCAATTCTAGGGCGTCTATTCCAACAGGCAATTTTCAGTTTTCGTTGTACAAGACTAGGGTGGTGCACTTCTTTCTCCATCCACAGATCCCCCCCAACTCGGACTTGTTCATAAACGGTGTTTGCCTGAAAGTGGTTGATTCGCCCCGTTTCATTGTGAAGCACAAATTCGCAACCATAATGTCTTCCGTATAAGCATCTGCAACCGCGCATGTATTGCGGAAGGTGAACTCGATCCTCACACCGGTCTCCCTTTGGAGACCGGTACGTTACGCAGTTTTTCCAAAGAAAGCCTTCTTGTCCATGCAGGAGAGATGATACTCGCTATTCTCCTTAAACAATGCATGCTACGATTGTAGGCGGCACAAGCCCAGGAACTCCCTCAATCGCCATCGGCTCTCACTGCATATGCAACCGATCTCGATGGTACTTATTGCGCCGATCAAACGCCAGTCATAGCCTAAGCTCTTTGGGTTTAGAGCTAGGAAAATTCTTCGAGGACTCGATGTAGCTCTCGAGCCGGTGGCCCCTCTGGTTCTGTCCAGAACCTCGCACTGGAGGGTACAACCTTTGGTTATTAGTCACCACGCATCTGCTTCCAAAGCTTCTACAGCGCCAGCCTTTTGGGGGCCCACTTAGTGTCACGTTGAATCCGTCCCAGTGTACATGGATAGCTCCAAGTCCCAAGAAGAGGTCGATTTATACGCCTTATCATCTCTGTTTGAAGTCAGTGGGGCTCTACCAGGCGCTGTGTCTTCCTTCACGACCGAGATGGTTACAATACATCACTCGGTGTGGAAGACAACGCGACGTGCCCGGTTCGGAGAGCGGATTGTGATCTGTATTGACTCATAAGGTGCACTGAATGGTCTCGGGGAATTGGAATCTCCACACACTCTGGTTCGTGGTATCCGCGACGCCACGTTTGCTACGATCCGGATTAATGTCGAGATTATTTTCTGCTAGGTTCGTGGACATGTGGGAATTACGGAGAATGAGGGCGCCGATGAGGGTGCCAAAAAGTCCGCGAGGATTGGGCGACCAGACCAGCGTTTTACTCTTCCTCACACCGACTACATGGCAGGTATCAAGGTAGCCCTCCAAGGTTCCTGGCAAATAAGATGGGAGACTGATGAGGGGAACCTAAAGTTGCGTGCCATTGTGCCGTGACTGTTCTCAAAGGCCTACCCTCAATGCAGCAACAGCTTCAGGCCACTTTCTGTCGTCTTTGAATTGGGCAAACTCGCGGGACACACCGCCATGTAATAGAGCGCTCTCCTGTACCTTATTGCGACGACTACGTTGTACCGCAGACTCTTCGGCATTTTGGGGTTGAATGTCCCAGTATATGTGAACTTCGTGCACGTTACTTGTCCCGGTACCGTGACGAGCGTGCTTGCTAATGCTTGTCTCTCGTACTTAGGACGAGTTCGTGCACACAGACTTGTGAACTATTTAACTTTTTAGAGGTGGCTAGCATTTTTTATTTTATTTGAATCTCTTTCCTCTTGGTCCGATGATCTTGCGCCGGGGATGGGTAGGGGGTGCAGGCCTTCTTCCTACATCGATTTAGATTTGTTTGCCAGGGGATAATTATTCACTGGCAAACAAAACTAAATCGTTTAATAGTTCGCTTAGACCTATAATTTCCAGCGTAGTATCACACGCGAACAAACTTTCTGAATGGTTAGCGAACATCCTATCCAAAATAATTGGTAGCATCTCTGATGCTCACATTATCCATTCTGGTGATTTTTGTAAATAAAATTAAAGAGGTTGATTTATCCAATAAGCAGTTGCTAAGTTTTAATTTTAATAGCCTTTTCACTAAAGTTCCCGTTGATGAAGCTCTGGATATCATTATAGAAAACCTGCCTTTGTCTAACCGTGTAATAAAATTGTAAAGTTGATTCGTTTCTATGTTACATACAATGTGTTTAAAACCGAAAATTGTTTTTACAGAGAGAAATATGGCCTGAGCATGGGTGATCCACTTTCTCTGCTACTATGCAATCTGTTCATGGAGAACTTTGAGAAACACCTCCTCCCCCCTATTTTACCTAATCCCATAACTTGGTTCCGTTATGTGGAGGATGTATGTGCCACATGGTCTATTAATAATAACGCATTTGATTCTTTCTTCGAACAGTTGAATAATATCCACCCCACCATTACATTTAAAGTAGAATGGGAACAAAACAACTCATTGCCATTTCTGGATATAAAAAATATCTATAAACAACAAAACATATTGTTCTGTTTACCGCAAACCAACTAACTCTAATGCCTATATTCACTATTTCTCGTGACATGACGTATCAGTTAAAAGGTTCGTAGTTTCTTCCCTGTTCCTGAGAGCACATCGCATTTGTGATCCTTGTTTCTTGCAGGATGAAATAAATACGATCATTCAAAAATTCATTGAGCTGCAATATTCCCTTTGGTACATAGTAAAATGTCATTATAAAGCTAGAATCATCTTTTACTCACCAGCTAATCCAAAGGAATAAGTATGTGGCAATTATTATATTACATTCCCATACTCGCCACAATTAATTAATTTTAAAAAGTAACCACGTGTAAACAATATCAATGTTGCCTTTCAATACGAAAACACGATCCGAAATAGTCAGTCTAAAAATAAATCCATCGATAAAGAACAGGGAGTTATTGTATCTCTTGCAAACTTTGCAATCAATTATATATTGGCGAAAGCAGAAGATTCTCCAAGAGAATGAAGGAAGATAAATGCGATATGCGACGTGGGTCTCTTTCTTCTAGTTTGTTTGTCCACATGTAAAATGAAAACCATTCAATTGACATTGATAATGCAAAAATAATTTATAATTCTCACAATTATATACATAGGTGTTTAAGTGAATCGGTGCTTATAAAGGAAATTCCAAACTTTAATACTTCCGAAGGCCAATTCAACATTAATCCCTTGATTAGTAAGAAATTTATACTTCCTTTACTCAAAAATGCCGCTGCTTCCTCATACCCTCCCCCCCTCAGCTAATCAGATTCCGACTTATAAATTTGTGCGTACAGGAGTTTTGCATCTCGTTTGTATTTCATTAGTCTTCCAGTGATTGACGAAACCTGGTTTCACGAATAAAATGATCCTATCACTGTGTGTTTTTTCCTACAATTACATGTACGTTACTGGACTTCTTTGGAGATACACACACATATATATATATATATATATATATATATATATATATATATATATATATATATATATATATATATATATATATATATATATATATATATATATATATATATATATATATATATATATATATATATATATATATATATATATATATATATATATACATATACATATACATATACATATACATATACATATATATATATATATATATATACATATACATATACATATATATATATATATATACATATACATATACATATATATATATATATATATATATACATATACATATATATATATATATATATATATATATATATATATATATATATACATGTATATATATATATATATATATATACATGTATATATATATATATATATACATGTATATATATATATATATATATATATATATACATGTATATATATATATATATATATATACATGTATATATATATATATATATATATATACATGTATATATATATATATATATATATATATATATATATATATATATATATATATACATGTATATATATATATATATATATATACATGTATATATATATATATATATATATATATATATATATATATATATATATATACATGTATATATATATATATATATATATATATATATATATATATATATATATATATATATATATACATGTATATATATATATATATATATATATATATATATATATACATGTATATATATATATATATGTATATATATATATATATATATATATATATATATATATATATATACATGTATATATATATATATATATATATATATATATATATATATATATATATATATATATATATACATGTATATATATATATATATATATATATATATATATATATATATATATATATATATATATATATATATATATATATATACATGTATATATATATATATATATATATATATATATACATGTATATATATATATATATATATATATATATATATATATATATATATATATATATATATATATATATATATATATATATATATATATATCCATATGGAGCTCGGCCGTGAAGCCTGCATTTAATATTGAGGATAAATCCCAGAGCCACGAGAAACGGATGTAGCATCTTTTAATTTTTCACTACGTTTCGAAAACTACAAGTTTTCATCTTCAGGCTAGAATAAGTTTACAAAGTTAATATGCATAAAGAAAACTTGAAAAGGCCAACAAGACATTATTTTACAGGTGACCAATTACAGAATATCAGTAGAAAGTACTACAAGTTAAATTAAATATGACTTGGCAACAGTTAAATTTGCTTTAAGACCGACTCAAAAATTAGTTCATAAATTTAAAGATTATTGCAGAAACTAATTACAAACTAAGAGAAATTGACTTGGCATTATTTAAAGATGATAAATTTAAACTTTTTTTTTTTATTATTATTAAATTTTGTAAAGACTAACAGTTAAAAACATTTAATATAAAAACGGAAAATTTGGGTACTTACTAAAGCGGATCCATCCTAGAGAGTGAATGGTAGGTTTAACAAAGGGGCTAGTATATATATAGGTTACATTGACGGTTGCTTTATTAAAAGGCAAACCAACTAACAAACTGTAGTTAAAATTAGTTAATTAATAATGATATTGCACTTAAATCTTCATTGAGTGTAGGTTTGTAGTGTTTTATATATAGAGATTCGAGGGTTCTTAGGCAATGTTTGTTGTTGTTAAAGGCTAATACTTTAAAATTCTCAATAGAAATGTTAGTTTTACAGCTTATTGTGTGTTCCCTAATAGATGACTTTTCCTTTCTATTTAATATTTTGCTTGTACGCCAACTAATCCCCATATGAGCAGAGAACCTAGCTCCAAGAGACCTAACAGTGCTACCAATGTAAGAGGCTCCAGTACAACTGGGACATTTAAATAAATAGACATTATCACTGCGGAACTCCAAAGAGATAGGATCTTTACTGTTAAAGAAACTTCCTATCGATAGTTTGTTTATAAAAACTATTTTGGGGTTGATTTGGGGAAAATATCTTTTATAAATAAATAAGATTTTTCTTTTAAAAGTATCGTTCAAAAAACCCATCTCTGAAATTAGTAAATATATGGGCATTTTAGGAACTTTTATGCAGGGTTGAGGGGGGTCAATGAGATTATCAAATAGCTTTTTTAAAACTCTATCATATAGGTCAGAAGGAAATAAATTATTTATAAAATACTTCCTAAGAAAAATAAATTCATTATGGATTGATTGGTAAGTGGATGATAGCGAGAAACTTCTATGTATTAAAGTTTTTACTGTGGATATTTTATAACTGAAATCACAAAAACTAAAGTAGTTCAAACCTAGTCCTGTGAATGTTTTTTTTCTGTAAATGGTTGTTTGAATCTTTCGTTGGTCATTATCTCGGTTGATTAAAAGGTCAAGAAAGGGCATCTTATCATTTGACTCGACTTCCATGGTGAATTTGATGTTAGGGTGTAAAGTGTTCAAAAAATTAAAGAAAAGTTGGCTATGTGCAGGATTATTAAAAACTGCCAAGGAATCATCAACAAAACGGCGGTAGAAGGAGGGTTTGTAATCTAAATTAGTGGAAAACATTTGATCTTCGAGATGTGTCATAAAAAAGTCAGCTGCAAGTGGTCCCATTGGAGAACCCATTGCAACACCATCGATCTGGCAGTAAACTTTATTATTAAACGTGAACCAAGATTCAGAAAGACTTAATTCCAGCGCTTTTTTTAATTGGCTTCGTGAAAATCCATGAAAAGTATTTTGGGAATGAAATACCTTATTTAATATTAAACTGATTGTATAGTTTAGGGGAACTATTCTTCTACGATTCGAAGATAAAGTTAATCGTTTCTTAACACAACTTAAACAGGCTTCAATTATTCCTAAAGATACTTATAATGAATTATTTGTATCTTCCAGTTATTTAGCATCCATGTATTTTCTACCTAAAATTCACAAAGAAGGAGTCCCTTTGAGACCCATACTTGCCTCTTATTCTTTACCATCATACAAACTGGCCAAATATCTTGTTAAAATACTTTCACCTTTATCTAAAAATCAGTTCTCCATACAAAACTCCTATAAGTTTAAAGAGGAATTACTCAGCAAAGTTAACGATGGATATATTGTGAGTTATGATGTTGAATCTTTATTTACTAACATTCCCCTAAACTATACAATCAGTTTAATATTAAATAAGGTATTCCATTCCCAAAATACTTTTCATGGATTTTCACGAAGCCAATTAAAAAAAGCGCTGGAATTAAGTCTTTCTGAATCTTGGTTCACGTTTAATAATAAAGTTTACTGCCAGATCGATGGTGTTGCAATGGGTTCTCCAATGGGACCACTTGCAGCTGACTTTTTTATGACACATCTCGAAGATCAAATGTTTTCCACTAATTTAGATTACAAACCCTCCTTCTACCGCTGTTTTGTTGATGATTCCTTGGCAGTTTTTAATAATCCTGCACATAGCCAACTTTTCTTTAATTTTTTGAACACTTTACACCCTAACATCAAATTCACCATGGAAGTCGAGTCAAATGATAAGATGCCCTTTCTTGACCTTTTAATCAACCGAGATAATGACCAACGAAAGATTCAAACAACCATTTACAGAAAAAAAACATTCACAGGACTAGGTTTGAACTACTTTAGTTTTTGTGATTTCAGTTATAAAATATCCACAGTAAAAACTTTAATACATAGAAGTTTCTCGCTATCATCCACTTACCAATCAATCCATAATGAATTTATTTTTCTTAGGAAGTATTTTATAAATAATTTATTTCCTTCTGACCTATATGATAGAGTTTTAAAAAAGCTATTTGATAATCTCATTGACCCCCCTCAACCCTGCATAAAAGTTCCTAAAATGCCCATATATTTACTAATTTCAGAGATGGGTTTTTTGAACGATACTTTTAAAAGAAAAATCTTATTTATTTATAAAAGATATTTTCCCCAAATCAACCCCAAAATAGTTTTTATAAACAAACTATCGATAGGAAGTTTCTTTAACAGTAAAGATCCTATCTCTTTGGAGTTCCGCAGTGATAATGTCTATTTATTTAAATGTCCCAGTTGTACTGGAGCCTCTTACATTGGTAGCACTGTTAGGTCTCTTGGAGCTAGGTTCTCTGCTCATATGGGGATTAGTTGGCGTACAAGCAAAATATTAAATAGAAAGGAAAAGTCATCTATTAGGGAACACACCATAAGCTGTAAAACTAACATTTCTATTGAGAATTTTAAAGTATTAGCCTTTAACAACAACAAACATTGCCTAAGAACCCTCGAATCTCTATATATAAAACACTACAAACCTACACTCAATGAAGATTTAAGTGCAATATCATTATTAATTAACTAATTTTAACTACAGTTTGTTAGTTGGTTTGCCTTTTAATAAAGCAACCGTCAATGTAACCTATATATATACTAGCCCCTTTGTTAAACCTACCATTCACTCTCTAGGATGGATCCGCTTTAGTAAGTACCCAAATTTTCCGTTTTTATATTAAATGTTTTTAACTGTTAGTCTTTACAAAATTTAATAATAATAATAAAAAAAAAAAGTTTAAATTTATCATCTTTAAATAATGCCAAGTCAATTTCTCTTAGTTTGTAATTAGTTTCTGCAATAATCTTTAAATTTATGAACTAATTTTTGAGTCGGTCTTAAAGCAAATTTAACTGTTGCCAAGTCATATTTAATTTAACTTGTAGTACTTTCTACTGATATTCTGTAATTGGTCACCTGTAAAATAATGTCTTGTTGGCCTTTTCAAGTTTTCTTTATGCATATTAACTTTGTAAACTTATTCTAGCCTGAAGATGAAAACTTGTAGTTTTCGAAACGTAGTGAAAAATTAAAAGATGCTACATCCGTTTCTCGTGGCTCTGGGATTTATCCTCAATATTATATATATATATATATATATATATATATATATATATATATATATATATATATATATATATATATATATATATATATATATATATATACATGTGTATATATATATATATATATATATATATATATATATATATATATATATATATATATATATGAATATGTATATATATAATCCTTAAATTTATTAACAAAATTTTGAGTCAGTCTTAAGTTTTCTTCGTATAAATTAGCAATTTTTGAGTCGGTTTTAAAGCAAATCTAACTGTTGCTAGGTCAAATTTAAAAATTTTAAGTACATTTTACTGATATTTTATAATTGATTACTTTTTAAAATAATGTCTTGTTGGCCTTTTCAAGTTTTCTACATATGTATTAACTTTGTAAACTTATTCTAGCCTGAAGATGAAACGTAGTGAAAAATTAAAAGATGCTGCATCCGTTTCTCGTGGCTCTGGGATTTATCCTCAATATTAAATGCAGGCTTCACGGCCGAGCTCCATATGGATATATATATATATATATATATATATATATATATATATATATATATATATATATATATATATATATATATATATATATATATATATATATATATATATCAGAACAATTGTTAAATCCAATGACAGATTCCAAATATGTAAATAAAACCATTGTGGAGGAGCGTAGTATTTATTATCTCGAGACCACTTTCGGCATGGAGTTTGTCATGCTAGCCTCAGTCGAACACTAAGAATACATGCAGTCACATCAATCGTACAATATATATATATAGTTTACAGAGATCCAATTGGAGTTCCTAATCAGGGGGCGTGAATTTAAGTTCACGCCCCCTGATTAGGAACTCCAATTGGATCTCTGTAAACTATATATATATATTGTACGATTGATGTGACGCATGTATTCTTAGTGTTCGACTGAGGCTAGCATGACAAACTCCATGCCGAAACTGGTCTCGAGATAATAAATACTACGCTCCTCCACAATGGTTTTATTTTTATATATATATATATATATATATATATATATATATATATATATATATATATATATATAGGCGTTCCCTTCGTATCTTTGTACCCTTTATAAGGTTGTCTTTCCATTTTCATGCTATTCCTTGAAAATGAACTTGCAAGTATAGTTCGAAAGTGCTTGGATTCATCTTTTCATTTACCTCTGGGTTAATTTTCATATTATCGCTTTCCTCACGTGCCACTTTGTGAGTTTTTTCATTATATATATATATATATATATATATATATATATATATATATATATATATATATATATGGGGGGAGGGGTATTTTTGTATTCGTCATAGCAATTATTGATGAAAGCGACTTCTAATTTCGTATTAATAACATTCTTTTCGAGCCTCTCTATTTGTCGTATAGTCACTATTTCTTCTTAATTAAATTGATGAATAAGCTGACCGAATTTCATTGGAAACTGGAGAAAATTGATGCACTTTAGCGCAATATTTTATTAGAGTGACGCGTTTGGGTATAACTCTTATCCTCTTCAGAGACAAAATAAAGTAACGTCACAAGCTCTACCATCGGTTCAGTAATAATCCTATATTCAAATACTTTGGCAAATTACGCATTAGCGAAGATCATAAGATCCATTCGGGGCCCGTGCACGAAAGGAAAGAAGGGAGGAGAAAAGATCAGAGTGAACGGCAAAGGGATGTTATGTATAGAAAATGAATATCTAAAAATAATATTTGGCAAATAAATATATTCGAATATATATTAAGTGAAGAGCTTTCTGTGGTTTGCAAAGGCAAATTATTCCATATTTGAATAATTTTGTACGAGAAAATGTTCCATCTTACAATAGTGTTACATATATCATTTGCTAATAAGCTGGAAACGGTGATTTGTAGTGGTATCATGGTTATCGTACTGTAATAACAACTCATACTTTATATTAGTGAAATCTTTTAGTAGTTTAAAGACTGGTGAGTAAGGCGCGCAAACGAGGATTTCCCCAGAAAAGGAAATTAAGATTTCCAAAAGAATTCGTAGGATTTATTTGAACTCTTTCTAAAGGTAAGTGAGCTATGTCTTTCCACATACGAGGTGACCAAAAGTGAACTGCGGCATTGAACCTATTTCTTTATATAATGGAGATTAATATCTTTCGCTTTAAATACAAAACTCCTGCCCAGGTAACCCAGAAGCTTGTTCGCCCTTTATCAAAATCTCTTATGTACAGTTGTGGCCAAAATTTTGAGTCTAATATATATTTTTATTTTAGGATTCGTTTTTAAAAGTTACGTGATAAGAATAACACTGGAAAATAACTAACTTTATTGTCTAACTGTTTTTTAGCTGATTTAGTACAATCTTGATGTGCTGAATCCAAAAATCACATTGGCTTTGCTCAATCGGGTGAACCTTTTAATTTATCGCCACTCGATGTTTTTTACGGGTTTTTTTTTACGTTTACAGTTATTTTCTATTAATACGATTCAAAAATATTTCTTTTTTTAAATAACGGATTTTGAAGAGTTTACATGCAGGATTTTTGAATAACCTATTTTACTATTGCACCTGAATGAAATGGATTCGGCCAGAAGATCTTGCAAAAATGTACCCGATGTATTCTGATACATCTGCGGCAAATAGACCCTTGTTCCTAACAGGAATCCAGTCACAAGTTTTATAAAGCTTTCTTACTATGTTTATTTTGTTATGAAACTTGGTCAATAGAATAAAGCTTGGGCGTTGGCCCAAGGGCAAAGAAGAGTTGTCCGAAGTTTGGAATTCCCATGGTTTGGAGGGAGCCGAAAATCCATGGCACTGACTGCGTCTTTAGCGCTATCGATTTGACTTGGATCAATAGGAATAACCGGAGAGCCTTTAATCAGCACGTCGTCGTATAGCCCATTTTGATGAAATTAGCGTACCTGTCTTTAGAGAACTTCTTGATTTTATTGACGAAGATTTCTCCAGTGTTGAATAAAATGAAGTGTTTTTTTTGACGACTCTGCTCCACATTCTTTTTTCCCAAAGAAGGTAAATAACCTAGTTTGCGATCTCAGCTTGCCAAAGTCCTTGTCAATCTGTCAGCATCCAGATCGAAGGAAAAAAACTCTCTGATGGTGCTCGCATCACCTTCAATTGCATCAGACATCAAGAGTACATCCAAGTTTTTCTTTGAAGATAAGGATTTGTGTACTGTACAGATATTGCGCAGCTTCTGCACAAGCTTGAAGTTCAAAGGCATCAACCCGAAGATTGGGGACTGTTCATTGGCAACAGCAAGCAATCACTGAAATTTTTTCTGCTGCACAAAGGCAAACAGTTCGCCTCTGTACTACTTTCTCATTCGACTACAATGAAGAAGAAGTATGAAGTGGTTAAGTACGCGCTGTAGAAAATTCTTTATGGTCAACAGGAGTGGTTGATTTGTGTTAACCGTGTTAACTTGAAGTTAGTGAATTTTTGTTAGGACAATAATCCGGCTTCACCAAGTACCACTGCTTTCTGTACATATGGGATAGTAGGGACCGAACTCAGCATTACACGAAGAAGGACTGGACTGCGTGGGCGGAATGAGTGCTTTGCAGAGCAAGGAACGTAATAAACGACCCTCAGGTGGACAGAAATAAGATACTCTTCCTACCGCTGCACATCAAGCAGAGTGGCTGCTTCACTTACTTGTGCCACGTTTTTCCAGGATTGTCCAGAGTGAAGTTGAAATCTGGCCGCTTTGAAGGTCCTCAATTCTGTCAGCTCTTCAGAGATCTAGAGTTTGTAAACTCAATGGACGAAGTGGAACTAGAAGCGTAGAAAGCTTTTGCTCTTGTCGTGAAGAAACTTTCTTGGCAGCAAGAAGACCAGGAACTGCACATACTCGTAACAAGTCACCACTATGCTTACTGTTTTCAGAAACCTCAGATGCAACAAGAGCATCAAAATGCACTACTTATTATCACATATGGATCGGTTTCTTGAGATTTTTTTTTAAGAGCCTATCTGGCGACTGCCCACTTGGGCATAATTCGCCGAAATGATGACAGCCTAGCACTAGTCTACTTTACAATAAGAACATGATAACACAAAAACGATAAAAAGGGAAGATCGTAACAATTAAGAAGCAATCTCCGGCGTCGGAGGGAGGTCCCCCTCTCCCCAGCGCAGGAGCGTGCGACCTACATAGAAAACAATAACAAAAACAAAAAAACACACAACACAACCTAGTTAAATAAAAGGGAGAAGGCCGTCCTCCCTCCCCCCCAAAGTCTACCAGTCCACCAGTCAAAGAGCATGCACTCGTCCCGAGTACAAGGGACAGGCGGTAGCGACCGCGCCCATCCCGGTACCAGCACAGTTAACGTGCGCGAAGATCTCCCAGACTGGGACATTCAACAAGAATGTGCCAAACAGTCTGGAGGACAAGGTGGTCGTCACAGTAGGGCGCTGGCGAGCGCTCAATCAAATGGCGGTGCGTCTCGTGAGTATGCTTAATTCGGAGACGCCAGGATTTCTTTCTCAAGGAGATTAGCACCACATTGCTTCGAAGAAGTGGAGTACGGCTCTCTGCAATTGACACACTTGGCCACACACGATTTGGACTTATCAAGTGCAGACTTGGAGCAAATTACACATACTTCAGGTGACCCCGACTTTGCACGTCTACATGAGCGATTCGTATGGCCGAAGCGGTGACCGTAATAACACCTCCGCAGCAGTGGCACGAATGCCTTTACACGATAGCGGTACCAACCGGCACGCACCGACTCAGGGAGCTTGTCACAGTCGAACGTGACGGAGAGTGTAGGGATTGGTCTCGAGGCCCCTCCCTGTTTTCTCATCACACGTTCGACCTTGACCGCCCCATGGTCAGCCAGCTCTAAGGTGATGTCATCTATGGAGTAGTCAACAAGTTCCCTTGCATAAACTCCTTCTTTCACAATGTTCATGGTAGAGTGCGGCGTCATACTCACCGGGGTGCCATGAAGTGTCCGAAGAGCACTTATCTTGGCCGCCTCGATGGGATTCGCTGCATTCGCCAGAAGGCTCCCGTCCGAGAAACGGGTCACCTTCGGCTCTCTACCAATTACACTTGCTAATGTTCTCCTCTAATGGATCATGTTGCCCTTGACCAACATGCTGCCATCCTTGGACAAATAACGAGGAAGCGTTTAAAGCCAGCGGGCTCGAAAATGCCAGGTAACCTCTGAATGAGGAGCCCCGATGTTATCAAGGTTTCGCCCTGTGCACTTTTCGTCTTAGTCATAGTCAGGGGCTCCGCATCTGGGTGGGGGGAGGCAGAGGGGCCGGATGTGCCAATCTTGGCTTGGTCGCTTACCGAAGTGCAGTGGCAGCACACCCATCCATCCCCGCAGCCCCCGCCGATGGAGAGGAGCCCGAGTCATTTTAGTCTTTTTTTTATTTTTAGGAGAGGAGGGCGAGGAATGAACCCGCTTCTTCCCTCCACCGGCAGGGGCCCCCAGGCCAGATGGACTGGCCTCAGCCAGGTCGTTCTCCAAAATAAAGACGGTCCTTGCAGTCATAGGAGTACCGGTCGAATGAGATCCCTCCCCTCCTTGTGCTGCCTCGGAAACCTAGCCGTTTGAAGAGGACCTTGCATAGAGGTGGATTCGGGTTCGGTGCTTGGCGCCGAGCCTGGATTTCCTCCCATAGAAGGCCCTACCACCTGAGGCTGGGTTGCCTCAAGGACCATGTCTATCTCAGGGGGGGGGAGGCTCTAGTTGGCCATCCCTCCTCAAGTACATCGCAGGTCCCGTTGGCGGCGTTGTCACAAGTTATGAATGGGGAGGCACAGGTCTTGACCCCGGCAAGATTCAATATTCTTGCCGGCAGGTCTTATGAGGAAAGTGACCGAAGGTGCCTGGCTTTCACTCTTCCCCTAATTGGGTTTGCCCTACCGGCCAGCTTCAATGAGGAGCGGTCGGCTATGGGCTGCCTGCTGGCTTTCTTGGCGGTCCCCTTGGAAAGAAAAGGGGGGACTGTGGCTGGGAAGAGCGAGGTGGCCGGAAGCACCTCCAAATAAGGGGGTTAGAGGGAGTCCCCTATACCCGTAGGCGTAGGAGAGGAGTAAGCCTCCTCTCCGGACAGAGAAATTTGGAGGGTCCCCTGCCTAAGCACAGGGGGGGACCTCCATTTTTTTTCTGTGGAGCTGCTAGAGGGCGGCTCCGTTAATGAACAAGGAGAAATGGGGAGAGATTTGGGATTTGTTACATTTCCATTCATGGCCATGGTGACCCTATTTGTTCCACGGGAAGCATTTGTTCATCACCTCTTGCAGTACCCCGCTCTGCAAGAGGTGCGTACAGGACCTTGCAGAGACAGGTGCCGCCATTTCGGACCATCCCTCCCGCATGTTGGCCTTGCAGTCCCTCAGCATGGCGGCTCCACCTTGGACACGGCGTAAAAAAATAATAGATTGTGAAGTGAGAAGGAAAGGGGATGTGGGGAAGGTAGGTTGTTAAAAACCTACCATCCCGAATCGGAGCTCAGGGGTTAGGGAACATTGTGCCCTCCCCCCTCAGCCCCGATCTAGGACGGTTGGCTGAGAATAAGGTCAGCATCTTCCCTGTGAAATTAGAGGCTGACCAGAGAAAGTTGTGGGAGAGGTTGTATGAAAAGCGACGAAGTAAGGGAGAAATACAGGCTATCTGAAACAAGGAGAAGAGTCTTAGCTGGGGTTGGACGTGGTGTTGAGTCCCGTCAACCCGGCGGCCCTAATGGCATATCGCCGCGCCCCTTACGGGCGGTTTCTTGAGAATCTGAGATCAATGAGTGACGAGCAGGGAGGAAAGATTCTATCAGAACATAAAAGAGATGAAGGCCAGGTATCAGGGACGCTGGGATGCAGTCATGATGGGCGATTACTGTTGGAATCTGAAGCAAAAATTCCTACCGCTAAGCATTTTAGGGGTTTAAAGAAACGGAAGTTTATGCCCTGAATTGTGAACAATGATGACCTAATATACAATTTACATGTACTTACCTTTATCAATGTCTATTATTCAATATACAATAATCAATTTTTGAAACATTTAATTAATAAATTGTGTTAGAAAGCGATAGTTTTTTTATCTTAATAACCTATCTAAGATGAGAAATATTAACAAAAATCAATCAAAAATGGAATCGATTTAGTTATAAGATCGGATTTTTTTTAGAAATCGACTTAGCACAAAAAAATTGCGCTGCTTCTCATCTAAGGTAACTGGAGCAATAACAATTTTGCCGAAGAACACTGCTTCCTCCGCACATTCTCCCAACAGTTCATGACCAATTTGGGGATGATAACTGTTTTTTTCAGCATGATGGTGCACCTTGTCACAAAGCAAAATTAATAACTTCCTGGCTGAAAATAACATCGATCTTTCTGGACTTTGGCCCAGGAATTTGTCAGATTTGAACCTAATATAGAATTTATGAGCGATATAATCAAACTGTAGGTTGATAACCAGAACCCATCCGATTGTGAGTAGTTGCGGGTTCTTATTGAACAAAAATGGAGCAATATAAGTCAACATATCATAACAAATTTGGTCTCCGGCATTCCAAAACGATATGAAGCAGTCCTGTAGAACAAGGAACATCATTGCAAATATTGACTGCGCGTATTAATTGCCTATATTTATTAATAAAAGTGATTTGGGGCTCTATTTTTTATAATTCACCTTCAAATTATTATACAAACATACTAAAACAAAATGCAATGTTTAATTAGTTCCATAAATATTTTATAAGAAAAAATATAGTAGTCTCAAAACGTTTGGCCATGATTGTAACATAATATCAAATGCTTTCTGAAAATCAAGATAAACTATATCGACGACAGTTTTATACCGGTCGAAGATTGAGATTATTTTGTGAACATTTGGGATACTTCATTATTTATTGACTTATTAAAGCATATTAAATGGTTTGCTAGTTTGCTTTCTAATTCTTTAAGGTGGATTGGATAGAATTTATCGGGATTTATATGCTTTAGATATTTTCATTTCTTTATAAATCTTATTTCGTTTTCGGTTAGTTTCGAAAAAGTAATATTATTATAATTAAATAGCCTCTTTGATAGTACTTTGATCATAACTTCATTGTGCAACTGACTCCTAAATCGCACTCTTAAACAAATGATTAATAGAGTTAATGGAAAATGAAGTTTGGCCACAGTGAATGGATACTGGTAGTCAGGCGGAAATGAAAGTGAGGAAGTATGGAGAAGGACTATTTGTGTAGCTGATTTGGTCTGGGATCTCTGATCCACGAAAACTCTTGCAATTACGATTATATATTTGTGAATTTTATATCACTCCATCTCATTCAACTGGTGGACAGAAGCCTCCAAATATCAGTGAGCATTATCCAACGTTTATCGGCGTCAATTCCGCGATTGATTGAATTTCACCTTCTCGAGGTCGTTTGCTCTCACTCTTTTTCCGATAATCATCACTATAATTTGCGTTCTTATTTAAATGTTTCTTTCAAGAAAAGGTAAAGTTTTATTTTGTTTAATAGTTTGCTTCAGTTTCTGAGTGACCACATTTCACTGCCTGAAATTGAAGCTTCATCAAGTTTCAGCCGTTACTGCTTTCCCACTAGGTGGGGTCCGGGAAATATGTCGGAATTAACTAAAACGGAGTGTGTACAAAAATTAGTACCATACTGTTCACAGAACAAGGTAGAGCTCATCAAAATGTACTACCTCGAATAATTCAACCGCACATGGTGTTAAAAAAGGGGTGATAAAATATAGGTTAGAGTGAAATGAAAATGCATTGTAGCTATGCCAACTTTCCTGAGATATCACTCGCCTAGTGAATACGGTCTCGGATTCCTGGCGCCAATATGCTGGGTTTTATTCAAGGGAGCACAGAGGGAAACTTTCTATGGCGCTGCCTGAATGGTGACTGTTATATGCTATTCAGAACCAAGCGAATATTAAAGGCATCCATCGGTATTGGTAACCTAACCTAGCCTCGTGGCAACAATTAATTAATTTTTTTGTCTCTATTAAAATTCTCTTTCAGAATGGCGGGGTCTCGAAGTGAAACGACTCTTTTTTACGCACTCACTCTCATCTGTTTGATCCACCTGGCAGCTGGACAAACCTTCCAGTATAGCAGAGGTACGTGGCTAAGTCATTATTCTAACATTCACGCTTGCCGTTACAGGTATAGAAAGGGGCAAGGTCAGGGGAGGCTAATTTTTGTGGAAAGGGGTGACTGAGAAAGAATGCGCAGGATGAAGAGAGAGTGGTCATGCTGTTTAGACTAAGCTGTTGCTGGTTAAAGAATGAATAATGGCGAAAAAAAGAAATTAGTTTCGAGCTTGACGTCACACCAGTGGGAGTGGTTTCCGTTGACCATGAGAAGAGTTTCGGATGCACCGTCGAGAATAAAAAAAAGAAATTGGTAAGGATTTTGCCACTGATCTGCACTTTTTATTTCTCTTCAGGGGATCTACAGGTTAACATGGAATCCGAACCACGGGTATTTTTAGCGTATGGCAGTCGCCGGAAAGTCGATCAAAATTGGACACCATCCGGCGACTTACCACACCCGATGTGGCTTAATTTTGCCGTCATCGAAATGGATGCTTTAACTCGACTAAGCCGTAGTACGTCCAAAGTCTGGAAAACCTCCGGCTTGCAACAACTGGGCATCGTCAGTTATTTGGTCGTGAGGAAGAATTGGTATAATTTAAAGAGTGGGCGGAGAAAGAGCAAACATGGATAAGAAACAAATGACCCAAAAGAATATGGATAGAGAAAATGTGCGTTATTTGCAACATTTGCATACATGGTTTGTGAAAGTGGGAAAGCTTGGAGAGGTAGTTTGAGCCCCTGGTATTAGGGTGCCAACTTGTGGGTAACAGCGAGGATGACCGAGAACCTTCAGCCTTAGCTGATCCGGTTCTTCGAGACAGCTAGCAGGGAAGGGCGCCGCTTAAACTCAAGTCTGATTGGGAGCTCCGCCGAGACAGCCAAAGCAAAGATTGCTAATAATAATAATGAATGAGAAGTTTTGGAGTTTATTTTATGGACAGGATGAAGATAGTTTCAAGGTTCATTTTGTAGTTGACTCTTTTACCAGGGCTTAACTGGAAGAATTCTGAAGATTCGAGAGCCAGAGTTAAGGATCTGGTCGATTAATCCGTGGACGATTTCACGAACGAATATATGTACCTGAGACACAGTTTATATTATGCATGTAGGATCTCATAATAACTTATCTATAAGTTCCAAGGAACTCCTGGCAAGGTACCACTAAGTGATAGAACAGCTGAAGGAAAAGAAAAATTAACGTAGCTTTTACGAGTATTCTCTCGAGAATAGGTGGGGCGAATGTTCCCTGTACAAACCCTTCATACACCAACAACAAACTTAGGTTCTATACGAAGAAGAAGGGTCGCACTTCATTAATATATGGCTCGGCGAGTGTGAAAAGAGTTAGTGCTCTGATGAGCTTTCCGGCAAAAATTAGAGACCAGATAGGAAAGTGATATTCGCAACAACGTAACAATCTGCGAATCTAACACGAAGTTTTTTTTACGCGGAGTTTGAGAAACAAGATCGATGAATCGAACGTCCTAATTGCCCGAGAAGAGGTCGATATTATTGCAGTTACGGAGACATGGATAGAAAGTTCTACGAGGGCCTTTTTTGGAGAACTTACCTCTTACTTGCCAATAAAATGTTTATTAGGGACAGGCCTAGAGGAAAATAGGAGGCTTTATTTCATGCATTAGACGCGAACAAGTCGCGTCATGATCGACATTAATATAGATATTACGTCTGAGAATTTAGGTGTCGAGTTCGTAATGAGCAGTATGTCGTAGAGTCGAACGTCGATGCTAGCCGAGGATTGACTCTGAGGTGACGCGGGAAGGAAACACGTCAGAAATTGGATGGGGTTGGGAATATAGATCCCAGTACGTGGGTTAATTAATCAAAGTGGAGTGCAGTTGGCCTAAATAATCAATTCTTAGAGGTTCTGGGTTTAGAGAAACTGATTGTAGATAACTTTACTATATACCAAGAAAATATTATTAGCAAAAGCAAATAAATGACAATAAGTAAGATGAGACCCAAGGTACCAAAAGGGAGGGGAGGGGAGATACAATTGACTCGACGGAGACGATTGTCCGAGAGAGGATGTACGGTGATTGCTTTCAAGGAAAGGAGGAGAATGCTAATAACGGGAAGACTCGCGTAAAGGCTAATTGACAGGAGGCTTGGAGACGACGAGCAAGCGGGGCGCTGCAAAGTTCCACTTGCAAAATTCCTTCTTCTTTAACCTCGCTGAGAAGTGAACGAGGGAGTACTCCAGATGAGAAAGAAGTCGATACACGAGTGATAGATGCCTGTCCGTGTATATCGTATATCATGCGGGAACTCTGGCCTTAGGTAAGAGCGAGGCTGGGTAGAGAGGTGACGCTGGAAGCCGTTGTGAGGCGGAGCAGGGCATACGAGACTGTAAGTGGCTGGTAACCAAGACGGGGCTGTATGGTACTCATTTTTCAAAGCTTTTCCCCGAAGTATTTATACTGCATCGGCGGAAGCGGGCAAAGGGGGCAAAGGGGGACGAGGATCTGATTAGACTTGGCACACCAGGGAGGAGGGGATATTCTCGACGAGCATCACAGGCTCATGCGAAAGTCCTTGACGCAGTAGGTTTGGCGTCAATCAGGCGATGAGACGGGGGGAAAGGAAAACCCAATACGGATCACACGGCCACGCGCCATTGTTGATGCGACTCCTTGAGTTCGACTGGCCCGACGATTCTGGATAAGAGCGTTGGGGTCATCCGAACGCACGAAATTCTCGCTGCTCCATTGGGGCTGTCTGGGTGTACAGGTGCATCTTTTCTTAGGCGCCATATGTAGACGTTGGGTTCTAGGGGGGAGGGGTAACCTTCTCTCTCTGACGCAGTAATAAAATAAATTATTTTGCATCGTTAGGTCATCAAGGCAACTGGAAGAATATGCGATCATTCCTGTTGAGACGCTTTCGGCCTTAATTACATGAAATGTAACCGTTATATGCGATGACTTCAATTTACAGAACTTAGATTTTCTAAATCAAACGGGGGACACTGCACGAAATCGCCTTCCAAAATTTATAAATAATAACTTCTTACATAAAAAAGTAGACGAAGAGACACGGAAACAGAATATCCTACACCTAATTATGACAAATGAAGATAAGTTAGTAGAAAGTAGACACATTGGGAAGAGCAACCACAATACTTGCCATTTAGATTTTTTTTGCTTAAAACTCTTAAATTAAAATAAAATTTGCAAAGTTAACACGCCAAGGAAATGTATATTAATTTTCAGCGTTCATTTTCTCTTAAAAAGCACCTCAAAATAGTGCGCTAAGATCTTAGAACACCTAACAGATCAAATTAGGTTACAAGGAGTTACAAGGAAAGAAAGTACCCTAGGAGACCTTACGGTACATTGAAAGAGGGTACCTTTGAACTAGCAATCGAGCGGGCACATGGATGCTCAATTGTTTTGCGTCCCTAAACGGCCACTTTTCAAGACTTTGTCTAGTCTTGACTTGAACTGGTCTTCAGATTCACTGTTGACAACTTCCACTGGAAGTGCGTTCCACTTACCGCAGATACTGTAGGTGAAAAATTTCCACACAGATTGCGGTTATAACGCTCCAGTTTAAGTTTGAAGCCGTGATTGCGCGTTCTGTTCTCACTCAGTGTGAAAATATCCCGGTAGTCAACATTGTCGAACCCTCGAAGTATTTTGAAAACTCCGATGAGCTGACCACGCAGTCTACGGGTTTTCCAGAGAGAACAGATCTAATTCCCTTAGTCTATCCTCATAACTTTTATGTCGGATAGAGGAAATCAGTTTAGTTGCCCTAGCTTGTACGCGTTCCAACCTTGCGATGTCCTTTCGAAACGAAGGACTCCAAATTGTACGGCATACTCCAGGTGCGCCTGAACGAGGGAGTTGTACAGACAAAGTACTATCTCCTTGTTACGGTATCCAAACTGGCGCTTTATGTAGCCTAAAATCCTTTGGACTTTCTTCTCTGCCTCGATGCACTGTTTCGAAAACTTGAGGTCGCTAGTGATAGTGACACTTAAGTCCTTCTCAGTGTCACTCGATTCAAGAGCAGTGCCCTTAAGGAGGTACTGAAATTTGGGGTTTCGGTGGCCGATATGCATTACTTTGCATTTTCCCACGTTGAAAGGCATTTGCCACGTGTCCGACCACTCCCCAATCCTTTGAAGGTCCTCTTGGGGCGGACAGTGTTTACCTTCTTTGCCACATTGATACCAAGCTTGGTATCGTCGTCAAGTTTGGAGATTTTAGCAACCATGTCTCTGTCCATGTCGTTGACTGTCGTAGAATTTCCCCCCTTTTTGTTCTATCTCTAAGAGTGCTAAGTGTGTCTAATATATTTAGATATGGAATAAGGATAGAAAGGGAGGATGAGGAAAGGAGAATAAAGATAAAACGAGAAGATGATGAAAGAAAAATAAAGATAAACCTGGAAGATGAAGAAAGAAGAACCCGACGGGAAAAATGAAATAGCGAAAGCAGAAAAAGAGGCGGAGGAAAGGAGAATGAAGAGGGAAAAAGAACGTGCTCAAGCTGAAAGAGAAGAGAAAGAAGAAAAGGAAAGATTGCTCGCACTCGAAAGAGCACCTATCGAGAATCTGATAGAGGTCGAGGAAGTTGTAGCCCGGCCTGAACCTAAGAAAGGACCATCGAGGGAAACCCAGCCAAATGGGGTAACGATGAAAGAAGTAGGAAGTAGGGACGAGGTACCAGCATGTGTACCTAAGGAAGAACCTACGAGGAGAACCTAGCCAAATGGGGTTATCAGGGAAGAAGTAGGAGGTAGGGTAGAGGTAAGAGCAGGTGTACCTGAGGAACTACCTACTAAGAGAAGTGAGTCAAATGAGTTGACAAGGAAGGAGGACAGAGGTGCTATTGCAATACACCCAGGTAAGACTAGTCAAATGGTAGACACGGATGAGTATCCCCTACCCCTAGTAGTCTCCTCCCGTAGTGAGCGCCACGCCCATTAACGCCCTCGCAGGGAAAAGTTTTCTCGATCCCCAAAGATCGAACCCAGACACGATCTTCCCGTGTCCCTGGTTAAAGAAGAGCTACGGGACCTACGCTCTAGCCTTAATGTTCATTTAAAGGTAGTCAAGTACCATAATATGGGTAAGTCGAGTAGGTTGAAATACCGCTACCATTTAGTAACATACTGGGGTAGACTCAATAACCCGAACGGCCGACTCAGGCGCGGTAAAGTATTGGTCTTAGAGCACCATTTTAGGATCAGCTACATCAAAGGAGACGATAAAGTACAGCTGCTCTATAGGCGGAGACGAAATACCATTGAGGGTTATTTCAGTACCTAATGAGCGTGAAACCATGCTTTCATTTGTTGTTCGTGTTAATATTTATCGGTAAGATTTAAGTTCTCAAAAACTCAGAAAGGTAAGGAAGTAGCTTGTTTTGTTGTTTTTTTTGTGGGTAATCGATGAATTAGGGTTTTTTAATTTTATGTAAAATTGTAAATCGAGTATGTCTAGTTCTACACATTGCCTGTGTAAACGCGCGCGAGGGAGTACATGTGTAAGGAAACTTAATGTATGAGAGGGCTCAAGAAATACAACTTTGCTAATCTCGACTATGTTGAGTAAGTTGTTTTGAGTTCCCGGGAGCATCCCCCCTCCCCATTAAGTTATTCGATGGGAGGTGTTGTAGGGTAATGGTCATTCCCCCCCCCCCCCCCCCGCCCCACCCCCGTTCACTCTTGGTGCAGTCACAAGGTGGTTACCGCAAAGACATCCGTCGAAGGCATCGGTGGGTTCAGTGCTTAACCGCAGTGTGGCACAACTTGGTGCCATGAAAGACCCTAAAGGTCAAAATGTAAAATCCCTCCCAGGAGAGTGAGATCCAGTTTCACGTCAAATAAGAAATTAGAGACGTGTTTCTTCGAATCTCGACGGCTAACGAGGAGCCGATGTTTGACTTCGTGTGAAAAACCGTTTGGAAAACAACTCTCTTGGGGCCGTCCTCAAGCCCCTCCCCCCCCTTACCACTCCCCCAGTGGGGTGATGAGGTATAAATGAGAAACTCTGAGGAAAATCGAGGTAGTATACGTCAGTCTTTAGGTGACGAAGTCTTCGGATCAAACCGAACTACCGAGACTGGAGAGGTAGTGTACTTGGCTCGCCAGACCAAGAAGTACCCTGCAAGAGAGGCAGGGCTACCTACCTTAAGGGGCTAAGAAGAAGCTCATCCTCGAGCTAAGTCCCTGGTTATCAAACCAAACGATAAGTTAACTTTGGTAAGTTCAACTTACTCTCGCCAGAGAGACTCCTCATATCCTGGTGCACCTTAAACACCAGGGGTATTCCTCGTCCTTGAGGAATTAAGAAAAGAAGAAGGAAAAAGCTTCCCCCTCGAGCCCGTTATTCGGTGGCCACACCGAACTCTTAGTTAACTTGGTGAGGAACCAAGTTCAACTTGTTCTCGTCAGAGAAATCCCCCTCCGTTATACTCGCCCTTGAGGAAGACTGGAATTAAGAAAAAGCTCATCCTCGAGCTAGTTCCGGGTTACCAAACCGAACGTTAAGTAATTTATTCTCGCCAGAGAAACCCCCCTCCGTTATCCTTGCCTTTGAAGAAGACCCTCCCAGAGTTCAGTCCTCGTCCATAAGGAAATAAGTAACGAAGGAGAAAAGCTCCTCCTCAAGCTCGTTACTCGGTGGTCACACCGCACTCCAAGTTAGCTTGATTTAAGAACCAAGTTAGACTCACTCTCGCCAGAGAGACTACGACTGCCTAGGTGTTGCATAAAGCACTGTATTGGTTCTCATCCTTGAAGAACCTCCCCCCCCCGGAACAACGTGCATTACTTGCATTTTTCACGTTGAAAGGCATTTGCCACGTGTCCGACCCCTCCCCAATCCTTTGAAGGTCCTCTTGGGGCGGGCAGTGTTTACCTCCTTTGCCACATTGATACCAAGCTTGGTGTCGTCGGCAAGTTTGGAGATTTTGGCAAACATGACTCTGTCCATGTCGTTGACATAGATAATAAACAGTAGTGGTCCCAGGACGGAACCTTAAGGGACACCGCTAGATACGGGCGCCCATTCAGAGGCCCGTCTTTTCACCACTACTCGTTGCCGTCTGTTACTTAGCCAGCTCTCTATCCAACCTGCTACGTTGCCGTCTATGCCCTGTGCACGCACTTTTCGGAGAAGGCACCGGTGTGGTACCTTATCAAAGGCTTTCTGGAATTCAAGGTACACAACATCCACCGCTTTATCCCGATCATGCTCACTGAACACGAAGTGGAAGAATTCCACAAGGTTCGTCAGGCATGACCGTTGCCTTCGGAAGCCGTGCTGGGAACTCTTCATTAGCAGGTTTGACTCTAAATTAGACTTTATCTTGTCCACTATCATGCTTTCCATGAGTTTACCGACTATCCAAGTCAAACTGATGGGTCGGTAGTTTGACGGATGGCTGGGGTCTCCTTTCTTAAGATCAGGGTCACCTCCGACTTACGCCAGTCTCTAGGAACGCATCCGGTCCGGATTTACATGTTAAAGATAGCGCACAGATGTCGTGATACTTCATCCCACACTTCGTTCAACACCTTGAATAGAAACCCCTCCGGTCCGGGGGACTTATTCGTCTTTAGGTCAGCGATCTTTTACTTTATTTCTCCTTCGGTGAAGTCCAGTACCTCCAGCTTTTCCCCCGAGTAGGAATCCGTGGGCTGGGGGTGGGACCACACTCTTTAGTAAACACTGAAGAGAAGTAGTCATTGAGCAGGTTAGCATTTTCTGCATCTGAGTGAGTTAATGCACCCTCCTTGTCCACTAAGGGCCCAATCCTACGATGGATTGGTTTACGGCTATTTACATAGCCGAAGAACTCCTTGGGATTCTCCTTGCAGAGTCTCGCCACTCGGAGTTCCTCAGACCGCTTAGCCGCCCTTATGCTGGACTTCACTCTTCTGACTAGCCTCTGGTACTCGTCAAAGGCACCCGAGATCTTCGATCGCCGGTACACATTTCTCTCCTCCCTAAGCAGTTGGCCGATTTCTCGATTAAACCACTTTGGTTGAACAGAAGACCAACGGAGGCATTTTAGAGGGATGCAACTTGATTAAAGACTCATGAACATATTTTTGAAATTGTTTCACGAATCCTCAACATCTTCGCATACCGCTAGCCTTACATCAGTCAGCCCAGCACGAAGGCTTGCAAAGTCTGCTTTTCTCAAGTCAAGTTTCCTTGATTGACTGGCAACAGACCTTACCTTCGGGATCTTGACGGTAAATCTAATTATCTAGTGATCACTGCCACCGAGCTCTTCGCCTACAGAGAGATCTTCAACGATTTATCCTCAGAGTTGAAGACCAAGTCAAGGATATTGTCTCCGCTCGTCGGTTCTCTGACCCATTGAGTGAGGAACTCGTTGTTGGCGAACTCCAGGAGTAGCGCGCTCTCGCCACAGGCTGCTCTGGTTTCCCAGTCAAATTGTCTGTTGAAGTCGCCCATAACAATGCACACTCTGCCTCGAACAAGCTCACACAGCAGCTGGTACAGTTCCCTGTCCTTCTCAACGGGTTGGGAAGGGGGTCTGTAAAGCACCAGGGTCCTGTATCTGACAGGACCTATCTCTAGGTCAACGCTTAGGAGCTCGTGATCGGATATAATGTTGGAGTTCGTAGATTCGATTGTATCCTTGACATACAACATTACACCGCCACCCTCTCTGTCTGGACTATCTTTGTGGAAGAGTTGGTAGCCAGGAACCGTGAATTCACATTCAAAGTCTCGGTTTGAGGTTTTTATCCACGATTCTGTTATGGCTACCGTTCTTCCGTCGCTACGAGGCCACGGAGCTCAGGAAACTTGTTCCTGATTGACCTCGCATTGAACAGAAGAACTTTCAGGGAGTCTCCTAATTTAGGGCCCCCTATACTCTTCCATTTCCCGGCTTCTTGGTTGTCGCGGTGGCACCATTTTTGACAACCTCCGAGAAGGTTGTTTGGGGAGTGACTCGGGCGTACTGGCGTACGTCCGCCTTCCCAATGGGCCGGACACTCCTTTGGGTGCGCTCCACGACATCCTGGATGAGGTTAGCTAGGAAAGCCGTGCCCTCAAAGGAGAGGTGCACCCCATCCCTTTGGTAGAGGTCTTTTCTACCATAGAATACGGCGTACAGGTCCATATAAAACCCCTCCGCCGTACAGAGGTCTGTAAGGCGCCGGTTTAGCGACATGTTCCTCACGTGGGCAGTCCGGCTTGGACCCCACCTCGGGAGCATCCCCACTACGACGCGTCTGCGGGTTTTTACTCCACAGTCGTCGACAGCACCCATAACCGTCTTCATAATCTCGCCTGTAGGGCCCACCCTGCCTCCTCTAAGGTAGAGGTCGTTGCCACTTACCATAAGGGCAACGACCGAAGTCTCAGAAATCTGAGACTTATCGGCCTCAGCTCTGACCTGCTTATTCCCACAGCCTGGGAGGAAGCTCACCTTAACGCTTGTGTGAAGGCGGGCCGCTAGCAGGGGCTGCAGGCCCCGTGCCTGGGAATCACCCACAAGGCTGACCCTGGCACATTTGCCTGCTGAGCTCGGAGTCTTTATTTTCTGGGTCAAGCTCTCCGATTCCTCTCTCTTCTCCGTCATGGTCTTTTCAGTCTTTTTTTTCTTCTTCTTCTTCTCTATCATCTTTTCCCCCTTGTCATCCCTTTCAATAACTTCTTCTACCTTTTCTTCTTCTATTTCTCTCTGTTAGATAAATAAAATTTTAAAAGTGTATAAGGAGAAGTAATTGACTGTATAAAATTTCGAAAACCAGCACTGGTGGCGGGAATCGAAACCGATACCTTCACTATCGTCACCTTGTCAAAAGCAAAATAACTACTATAAAAAAGGAATTAGCTCGTTGTTAAAGCACGATAAAAGCAATTTTATAGATATTTAAATAATGATGAGTCAATTAAAGAGCGCATCGGGCCCCTTCAGACTCAAGTGGTGAAGATATGTATCAAATGAACATTTTGTAGATGTTTTTATCGTGGAAGATACAAATAACGCGTAAAATACAAGACTTACTGATGAAGACAAAAAAACACTTTCAAATATTAACAAAGAAAATGAAATTAGTTTTTATGTTAATGAAATTAACATTCCCAAAGCGCCTGCCCTGATCAAATCTATCCAACCCTCCTTAAATAACTGCTAAACCCATTGTACAATTCCAAACAAATCTACTGAAGAAAATGGTTCCGAAGGAGTTTAAAGAGGCAAATGTAACAACAATTTTCCCCCAAAGCAAAGACATACTTAAGATTTTCGGCCCATCGCTCTTACTTCGATCGTTGGTAAACTCAGAGTTTCTTCTTAAATTTAGAAAGGATTGTGGAACATCTAGACGTAAAAAAATTAATTATTCACAATACAGGTTTTGACGCGCTGGATTTCAATTGGATTTGTATATGTTTTATAGTGTTCTGGTCCGGTGGGGTTAGAGGTAGGTTATCTAATAATTAGGTGTAGATGGTGGCGAAGGTGGTTTGTGCTCTGATAGTAGGGATGGGAGCAGAGAAGGTGTGTAGAGGGTGTGAATGGCATGACAGTTGCATGACAGTTTACTGAGGATCTGGGTGCCTATCGTGTTTAGGTGTTCCTCGATTGGAAGGATTCCCTTTCGGGAAGGATATAGTGTATTGGGGTGTTGTTCTGTGTGTAGCCAGTTGCGATGTGGATGGTACTATTTTGCACTGAATTTATCTTGTGTAGGTCTGTTAGCTATGGTTGATGTCCAGGCTGGGGATGCGTAGTTGTGTCGTACGGATGAACTTTCTATATAAAATTGTCAAGCTTTCTTTGTGTCAAAGTTGGTGCTTGTGGGTGTTCTGAGGGTGTTGGGTTTGGGCATGGCTTTCATGGTGATGTGTTGAACGAAGGTCATTTCTGGGTCTGGAGTGCACCCAGTAGTGTGGAGTTGCGGTTAAGGGGGAGAAAGCGGTTGAGTAAGATGTGCAGGTGGTTATTTGACTGTTTCCTTTCAGCTATGAAGAGGGCGAATGTTGATTTTGGGGGGCGGAGAGGTGGATATTCCATTGAAGATGAACCAGTTTAGGAGGAGTTTTATGTCCCTGTTTAGGTTTATAAAGGCTTTGAATAAGAATGTCGATTGAAATGCGATGGGTAAATCATCTGCGTAGTGGGGAAGGGTATGTCATTTATGAAGAGGTTGAAGAGGAGTTGGGAGAGGATGTCACCTCGGAGAGGTCCGTTTATCATTAAATAAAAAAATAGCAGAATAGAGATTGATTCAATTAAGTAGTTTTGAATGACGCCCGTAGATACAGAAGTGTACATACGACTGCCTGTTCTGTGTACAAATGAGTTTCACCGCGCTCACCGAGAGTTCAGCGCAGGACAATTCATATTAAAAAATCGTATATTTTTTACAAATTAGAATAAAATTTCCCATTTTTTAAATCAATTTGGTAACATAACTCTAAGGCATTCAAATATCTCCAGCCTTCCATAATCAGCAACTATTTTCTCAAAACATTCTTTTCCATACGATCCTTCTCTAATCTAAGACATTTTATGTATTTACAAACCGTTGGAGGGTTATGACTAAGTGACAGCTGAATGGACCGGTGCCACCATTCTAGGAAATTATTTGTCTTCGGTAGATCTCCTCGAATAGGACTAAAGATACTCCACCCTACTGGTTTAGAAATAAGGCCTTTTCTCCTACGCCGGAACGGGGAACTATGTAATCTACGCAGAATTTACTCTTGTATCGATTCAAATACTTCAATAATATTATCTGCTGGCGTGACTTACACACTGCTAACTCACGTACAGTTACCTAATCAAACCTTAACCTAAACTAATTTAAACTAACTTAATCTAACTTAAACATACTCCATACGGCTGGTTTAAAAATAAGACCTGTTCTACCACGCAGGAACTGGCGACTAATTTTATTTGAATTTCAAGAACCCATCTGGCGACTGCCTACTAGGTCGAGAGTGGTCGTACTCACACCAAAGCACACCAGTGGGCTAGATTAAAAAAAACAAACAAATAACAATATGTGAATAACTAATAACAAAGATAAAAAGAACAAAAGCTAAGACAAAGGCTAAAAAAGGAGCAACAACAACAAATAAAAAAATAGATGAGGTAACAAGAAGGAAGCGCGCTCCGGCATCGGAAATAGGCTCGTCTCCCCCTGATGCAGGAACAAGCGACCTACACAAAACCACCAGTCAAATAAAGTGGACGAAATGTCGTATAGTACGCAAGTATGTGTGCAAGAACCAGTCCCAAGTACAAGGGACAAGCAGTAGCGACCCCGCTTGTCCCAGTACAGGGACAGGTAGCGTGCGCAAAGATCACCAAGACTAGGACATTCAACAAAAAAGTGCCGAATAAGACGGGCGACAACGAAGTCGCCACACTAAGGTGCAGGCAAGCGATCCATCAAATGGAGGTGCGTCCCGCGAGTGTGTCCAATTCTGAGACGACAGAAAGCAACCTGGAACCGTTGTGGCATGGGGGCTAAGTCCATGGGAAGAATCGCGGCGCAATGACACGAAACTTTAAGTTCCCATCGGCCGTCCCCCATCTTCTATGCCAAGCAGACCAGAAGGCTGCCCGTATTCCTGCCATGTAATTGGTGTGAGGAAAAGCGAAACGCTGGTCTGGTCACCCAGTCCTCGCGGACTCTTTGGTGTGCTCATTCCCCACAATTCTCACATTTCCTGGAACCCAGCAGAAGATAATCTCGACATTTGCCTGGCTCGCCAAAAACCTCGAGTCACGGATATCGCGAACCAGGGCATACAAAGATTCCAATGCCCCGAGAGAACTCAGGACGCTTTGTGAGTCGCTAAAAATCACAATCCAGGCTCCAAACTAAGCACGTAGCGTTATCTTCGGAAGAGCCCCGCTGACTTCAAACAGAGGAGATACAGTGTGGAAATCGACCCCATCTTTGGACATGGAGCCATCGGTATACATTGCATGGTTCCAGTATGACACGAATTGTGATAAAAAAAGGCCAAACGCAATACTCACGGCGCTGTAGAAGCTTTGAGATCAGAGGCGTGGCGACAAATAGTCAAAGGTGGTACCCTCCAGGGTGGCGTCCTGGGCAGAACCAGGAGCGCAACCGGTAAAAGAGCTATATCGAGCTTTCTAAGGAGTTTCCTAGCCCTAAACCCAAAAGAATTATGGTATAACTGGCGTCTCTCGGCGGCTTAGGCACCGTAGAGATCAACTGCGGATGCAGTGAGAGCTGTTGGCGACTGAAGGAGGCGCCGGGCTTGCTCGTACAGGCGAACATTGCACAGTGCACGGCGTAGAGCGAGTGGTATATCCCGAGCATTGACAAGTAGGCTCTCAATCGGAGATGAGCGGAAGGTACCAGTCGCAGATGAAGATCGGTATTGTGGATAGAGTCCTCTTTCCGCAATACACGTCGAGCTTTGAACGAACGAAGGATCGAAAAAAAGTAAGGCAGTACCCCTATCAGCGCTCCAAGTGCTGAAGGTTATGAAGCAAAGAATAACCATGGCGCGCGTGCAAGGGACGCTAAGGCTGCAAATATGAGCCTCTTAGGCAAGGCGTCGGTCGAAAACAAGACTAAGGAAACGGTGCGACTCAACCACTTGCAGGCATACCTCATTTAGAAAAAAGTCCGGATCAGAGTAGAGCCATTGATGGCGGCAGAAGTGCACCACTTTAGTCTTGGCAAGAAAAACAGAAGCCTGTGCTCCTCGGCATAGCGAGAGACGCGACTCATGCCTGTTAGAGTCAACGCTCCAGAGCTGCCATCTGAGACGCAATAAAAGAAATGGAAAGGTTATCCACATAGAGTGTGCCGAGAACATCTTCTAGCACCACCGAGATGATGCCGTTGATCCTCAGAGCAAAGAGTGTAAGACTTAAGACACTTCCCTGCGGCACACACTCTTCTTTTTTCATTGGACCGGAGAGGGCTCCTCCCACTTGTATGCAGAATCGACGATCTCGCAAAAATTCAAATATTATGAGTGGGAGGCGTCCCCTCGCCCCGATCGTGTGGAGAGTCTCCACAATACCGTATCGTCATGCGGTATCATAGGCCTTCTCCAGATCGAAAATAACCATGGCGTAGTGCTGTCTACGAAGGAAAGCCTCGCAGACGGCATTTTCCAGTAGGATCAGACTATCCAACGTGGAGTGGAGCTTGTGGAAGCCTCACTGTGCGGGAAGAGGTAGCTTCCGCTGTCCAGAAAAAACTAATCTAATATTTACCAGTTTCTCTATCAACTTGCACACGCAGGAGGTTAAGAGATTGGGCGAAAACCGGCCGGAGTAGAGTGATCACTGCTCTGTTTGCGAAAAGAGAGCACAATAGCGATTCACCAGAAGTCTGGGAGGATAGCTTCTACTCAGGTCCTGTTGAAGTAATCTAAGAGAAAGGCCATGCCTCGCTCACCTAGGTGTCAAAGCATGGCGTACGGGACATCCTCCGGACCAAGGTGGGTGTATAAAACGAAACGCAATTCAATCTATGGAAACCTGTCGCTGAAATGTTCTACGCATCTGGAAGTGAAGTCCAGCGGCGTAGTGCTGCCCACGAAGGAAGGCCTCGCAAATGGCATTTTCCAGTAGGAGCAGACCATTCAACGTGAAGTGGAACTTGCGGAAGCCTCACTGTGTGGGAGACAGGTGGCCTTCGCTGTCCAGAAAAAAAGGGCTAATCTAATATTTACCAATGCTTCCATCAACTTGCACATGCAGGAGAGATTGGGAGGAAATTGGCTAGAGGGGTCTTCACGTTAATCGATATCACGCATACCCGCCAAGAATAGCGGCGTGCGTGCTTCGAAACATACCGGAACCTACCCTAGCTTGATGAAATTTACCCGCAGTGAAACCGTTTGGGCATCGCTTATAGCACATGTAAGCATAACACTTCTATTTGAGGGCCGTCACACACTCCGACTGAGAAAAAGAAATCAGTCATTTTCTGAAATGCGGACCACCGCATTTCAGGAAATTACTCCTTTCATAATCTTCATGTTAGAGTGTGGCGTCACACTCACCGAGGTGCCATCAAATGTTCGAAGAGCACTAATCTCGGAGTGATAGGACGCATTTGCCAGAAGGTTCCTGTCCAAAAAACTGGTCGTCTTCGGTTCTCTACCAATCAGGCTCGCTAGTGCTGCCATGAGTGGAGCGTTTGAAGCCAGAGGGCTTGAAAACGCCAGGTAACCTTTGAATGAGGGGCCCCGTGTAATCGAGGCTCCGCTCTGCGCACTTGCAATTTTGGTCTTATTCAGGGACTTTGCACCCATGAAGCACCAGGGGCAGACGTACCGATCTTGGCTTGGTCACTTACCAAAACGGCAGCGGACCCGTCCGTCCCCGTGACTCTCGCATAAGGAGAGGAGCCCTTAGTCCTTTTGGTCTTACGATGTTTTTTCTTATAGGAGACGAGGGTGAGGAATGAACCCACTTCTCCCTTCCGCCGGCCGGAGCACGTAGGCTAAATGGACCAATCTTAGCAAGATCCTGCTCTGAAATGGAGAAGGTCTTGGCTGTCACAGGAGCATCAGCTGGGGGACGAGATCCTTCCTCTCCTTGTGAGGCCTCGAGGACCCGAGACGGTTGAGGAGGGGCTTGCACAGAGGCGGGCTCGGGTTCTGTGCTTGGCACCGTTCCCGGGGTCGATCCTATGGAAGATACTACCGTCTGAGGCCTGGTAACCTCAGCGAGCATGTCTATCTAAGGGGCAGGGCCTCCATGTGGCCATCTCCCCAAGACATCACTGATCCCATTTGAGGTACCTTTTGTCGTCTCGTCTTGGGCCGCCGAACCGGCATCCATCGGGCAAAAGATGGGGCCAAATACGCTGGCCCCCTGTAGGATCAGAATGCACGAGTGCAAGACATTAGGTAGGGGTCACGGGCCATCTGGCCTTGCCATCTCTTGTCCCCTAAGAGGGTTGGCCCTGTCGAGCCGCTCTCGCCGGGTGCGGTCAATATTTGGTCGCCTGCGTGCTTCCTTGGCAGTCCCCTATAAAAGAAAAGGACGGACTGCCGCTGAAAAGATAGAGGTAGAGTCCCCTGCACCCGTAGGCTTGAGAGAGGAGTAAGTCTCCTCTCCGGTCAGAGAAACCACATGGGGGGGAGAACCTCCTTTTCTACTTTGGAGCTACCCGAGGGCGGCACCGACGGTGGTAAAGGGCAAGGGGAGAGCGTTTTTATTTCAGTATCGGGCATGATGACTATTTTTACCACGTTATGCATACCCTAATCAGCCTACGAAGTATTCCATTCTGTAAAGGGTGAACACGGGGCTGGAAAACCCAGTTACCACTATTTAAGACTACACCTCCCGTCCTGTGGTCAGGCAGCCTTTCGCCATGGCGGCTCTACCTTGGGCTGGGCGTAATATTTATAGACAGTGAAAGAAAAGAGAAAGGGTATGTAAGGAAAGTGAGGGTGGGGGTGAAGCTGGTAGTTAAAAACCCACCACCCTAAAACCGGAACTCAGGGGTAATGTGGCGTTGTCCCCTTCCCCCTCAACCCCGATCCGAGATGGTTGGATGAGAGGAAGCTGGTCGGCGTCTACCCTGTGAAATTAGAGGCTAATCTCAGAAATTTCTGCGAGAAGTTGTATGGAAAGTGAGGAAACAGGATAAGAGGTGTAACGTACGAGAAGTGCAGGCGAGAGGCTTAAAAACTTTGCTTGAATGAGTCTTTTTTGAGACTCAGGATGGCTGAGTAGATTCACGCTGGCTAACAGTGGTCCATCAACGCGGGAAGCTGTTCTCAACTCGCTTACGCTATTTTATTCTTTGCTACTTTTCTCTATCTACATTGCTCCCTCTCTCGGGTCTGGGCACCATTGTAGATAAGTAAAGAGTTCCAGATATGAATAAAAGAGAATTTTTATAATCCAGCCAACTTTAAAATACAAACACGGCGCAATTTTTGCTTCGCGAAATCATCGATCATTTCAGAATAATCAAGCTGAGAGCTAAATCCGTGTTCAATAAATATCATATACAATCAGGGCTGCCAATGAGATTACCCTTTTCCCCCAGAACTTGATTAAAAAATCCTCCATATTCAGGTAAAATCGCCCAGATTATAATAAAAATAACATTTAGTGAATAAATTAAATTATAACCGAATTTACTTAATCCAAATACAATTCTTCTTTTTCTTCTGCCTCTAAAGTAATTGGTATATTAATTTATTTCATACGTTTCATGTACATAGCACTTGTTCCCTTTTCTATATCACTAATATATTCCTTGCTCGGCTCCCAATCAGTATGGTCGGAATTGTTTTGTGTAATTGATTGTTTTGCCAGAACTCTAGTTTTCCTAGTTTTGATGTTATTCACTTGCGAAAATATGCGTTCAACACATGCTGAAGAATGTGGTAAACACGACAGATTTGCCATTAAATCAGAAATTAGTGCAAATTTGTAATTGCCAATACCATCTTAAATGGGACGTAAATCATACCAGTGCTGTGGTATGTTATCGCTCGATGAGATATGTAGGTAGCTCTTTAGCTATGAGTCGTTAGCTTCTCCACTGATCGTCAAGTTCCTTGAGCTGATGGTATTAAATTAGGAAAATTGCATGAAATGATGATTAATGATGATGGCAAAAGACCTATGTTCGAAGCAATGTTTGGATCAAAAGCATTTAGCTTGGCAATCACATTATCTTCATTCAGTGGAGAAATCACTTCCTTATTTGAACGCATAGTGCGACAAGAATTTGTAAGCACTCATTTTTGAATATCTTCGAAATATCACTGGATAATGATTCATTAATCCGTCGTCTCATTGCTAGTCCTCCGAGGTAAATATTATCATTAATTTTGTGATTAAATACATTACTTTGATCAATATCCGAAAGTTTGAAACATTGGATTACCGTTTCATCCCCAAAACAACTTAGCATATTTTTATATTCAGATTGAACGATTTCGATACTCGTTCCAACTGCGTGCATTTCCTGACCGTGTTGCTCGTTAAGATTGTGCTGTGCCCGCTCTGACTATTGTGGTCCTTTACCGCCCTCCCAGCTCGTATACAGCCTTATTTCTTGAGGAGTTCAGTAACCTACTCCCCGACCTATCATCTTCTGGTTCTCTCCTTATCTTATTCTCGGTGACTTCAATTTTCCTACCCACGATGAGACTTTTCGTGCATTCATTGACATCATCGACCTCTTCTCTCTTACGCAACAAAGTGTCATCCCCAACACACATACGTGGTAATACCCTGGACTTAGTCATCTTGAACCTCCATATCTCTAATCTAACAGTAACTGGCCTTTTTAATACGGTTTCCGACCACTTCTTTGTCAATTTTAACTTCAATATTCCCTACCAACTACCTCTTCGCTCGTCCGTGATCCTAGTCCTTTCCGGTGACTATCGTCAATTGATACTACTTCTCTCTTTAACTATGTTGTTTCTGCTATACCTCCTATTCATATTACTGCTTCACCTGACCAAACCTTGACCTCTCTGCACCAATCATCGCGCACGCCCTCCTTACCACTCCTTCTTCAAACCGCCATCACCGCGCTCCTTGGTTCACCATGGAACTCCTTCATTCAAGGAGGTTCTTACGTGCTCATAAACCAACCCTCCGTAACGCATGCTCCCGTTGGCAGGACACGACCTCCCTCTCACTTGCCTATCACCTTGTTACTTTGACTTATTCTTTCAAATTAAAATCAGCACGCGAAGCTCATTCACGCAAACTTTTGTCTGAGAGCAAGAATGACCCTCGGACTATCTTTTGTCTCCTCTCTCGTCTTTCCTCGCCTAACCCAATTTCTCCAACCTCTCCCCCATCAACCCCTCTACTCTTTCTAAACTTTTCTCTGATAAAGTTATTAACCTACGCGCCGCACTACCTCAGTCGTCTGAACAAGCCCGTGCTGTTCTCCCTGACCATACTCCATTGCCGCTTAATGTCCTCACTCAGGCGTCCTCTGAGGAAGTAACTGTCCTGATCGCACGCTCTAACAAATCTGGATCTCTTAAGGACGTCTTTCCACCCAAACTCCTCCACCAAATTCTCGCTACTGTTCTCTCACTGGTTCTCCATCTCATTAACACTTTACTTGCCACGGGGGTGGTTCCCTCTTTCTTCAAACATGCCTTAATTCGTCCTATCCTTAAAAAACACACCTTAACCCTTCTGAACCATCTAGCTATCGCACTATCTCACAGCTCACCTTAATGACCATATTTCCACCCATATGCTGATGACACTCAGATATACCTTTCCTCATCCCCTGTATACTTCTCTCAATCAATTACCAAGCTCCTTTTAGCCTACACCTCAATAAACGAATGACTGTCTGCCAACTTTCTCAAACTTAACCACGATAAAACTGAAGTTCTCCTAGGTGGTACCGCTTCGATAGTGGAGAAATCTTAAGCTCTCTTTCCCTCCCTTAACTTTGGAAAAACCAATGACGCCTTCTCTGATACCGTCAGTAATATTGGTGTTATTTTCGACGAGCAACTCTCGTTTAAACTGCACATCCATCGTATCTCTAAGTCTTCCCTCGGTTTCTTCCGCAACTTCTCACGTGTTCGATCCCATTTTGATCGACGAAGCCTTGAGACTGCTTTTCATGCCTTCGTCACCTCACGCTTAGACTACTGCAATTCTCTTCTAGTGAATCTCCCTTCTTCGTCATTTCGCCCCCTACAACTAGTTTAAAACTATGCTGTCCGGCTCCTCCTTCGCCGCCACTGGTCACTCTTTCAATGCCTCTGTTACAGGAGCTACACTGGTTACCTATTCGCTTCCGTACCCACTATAAAATTCTTCTCATCACCTACAAAGACCTAAACCTCGAGGTTCCACCTTATCTCTCGTCTGCCCTCTCCCGTCGTCAAACTCCTTGGGCACTCCGGTCTAACCTCGCTTCCCTCCTAAACACTCTTCGTTCTGTCCTTTGCTTGATGGGTGACCGTTTCCTTCTCAGTTTGTGCTCCTAGACTCTGGAATGCCCTTCATGCCGAGGTCCGATCCTCTCCCTCCCTTGCTACTTTTAAACGTCTCCTGAAGACTCATCTCTTCAGAATTGCCTTCTCTCCCCTGTAAACTTTCTCTACACTCTCTACACAGCCTGCGCTCTGGAAGGGCTAACAGCCCTGAAGGGCGCATTATAAATATCTATTATTATTATTTTATTTTATATCTATTTTAAATTGTATCTCTTAAAACTAATGCTAGCTCTCTCGTCTTAATTTCTGCCTTGACAACGTTTTTATCGGCATGTACTGTTAGTGCAATGAAAACAATTGCACATTGTTCCAATAGCTTCTGATTTTCCCAGTATTTCACTAAAGGAATGTTATAAGGGAACGCAAAGATGTCGTCGTGCTTACTAAACATGTCAAAGCGTTCACCAAGGGAGACAAGAAACACGTCAATTTCATGAAAAATATATGTACTTTGAATTTTTGCCAAGCATCAACGAGAGGTTCATCTTCACTTTCATACCCAAAGTGGTGTGGCATACGACATCTCCTTTAACTTGTCATCTAGACCGATATCTCTAGCTGTTCACATAAATTCGGTTGCGACGTTGATTGCTGATGAGAAAAACGTTTAGTTTCGTCGATGGCGATGGCTGCGTAGCAAGGACTGTGTGGATATGATAAGCTCCTGGGCAACGCCAATTTTGCGTGTTTTCATGCTGAAGTAGCTTTCTGACCTTATTAATATCTATAAGCAGTTCGAACCATATTACCAAACACATATGAAAGCGGAAGTAAGCAATTTCTGCAGTTAACGCGTTTGTTTTTGAGTAAACTTTGGAATCTTTGCCTTTGGAACCATCACGAATGCATATCAACGTGCTGTGGATCTCCTTGGTTTTGAATCGAAGGATTTTTATGCTTCCAATTTTGCTTTCCCAACGAGTGTCTGATGGATATTACACAGTGATGGAACATAATTCCTTCAAAATGTTCCATCTAGAAGTTGATGCTGCAAAAATGAATATACTCGCTCCAAGTAACCAAAGAAAGAGATAGACATCACTGATGAGCTTGCTGCATCGCAAGCAACAAGGTTTAAACTGTGATTCATGCAAAGTAAATAGAATGTTCACATATACTTCTTTAGAAGTCTTACTCGAATGCCAGAATGTTTTCCCTTCATATTACTACCATTATCATAACTTTGGCCTCTACTATCCCACTCCACTTGTGTTAGCAACTTTCAAAAACCCAACAGAGTACTCTTAGATTTCGTCTTTGTCTCTTTGAAGTTCAAAGAAACGGATAATCATGGTCATTTGCTCTTGATGGCTGATCTTTGGCGTGCAATCGATTATAATGCTGTAGTATTTTGCAACTTTCACCCAATTCGTGATTTCTTTCAAAATGTGGTCAGAAATGAGTGATATCAATTAATTTTGACCTTCAGGTCCCAAATAATGAACCACTGTTTCTGCATTTTGAATACGTCGAGGTGTTCTGCCAACATGCGATCGAACTTTGTATGAAATTGCACTTTGCCTAAAAAAAATTCCCTTACCATGGACGTAGAGCCTATCGGAAAAACAATGAAAGATCATATTCTTCTTTGCTAAACGCAGAACAATTGCCAGCATATGTTCTAACACTGCGCGATAATGAGCTCTCTCCTTTACCAGTAAAGCAATCGCCTGTTTATCAAGAGTTAAGGTTTTTTAAGGCTTAATTCAAGCTACTCTCATTTCATCATGTGATGACTGTGGTCGATTGATTTCTCAATGTTCTAAGGTCTTGCTCAAATATTGCCAACTGGTGAATCCTTCAGACGTTAGTCTCATTTTACTGCAACCAATCAGCTTGTTTTTTTTTCCTATTTTTAGGAGCCCATCCTGCGACTGCCTAGTTGGGCATAAATATAGCCTACGACTAGGCTATATTGAAAAACAAATAACAAGTAAATAACAAATAGCAAGGATTAAAATATCATAGACTAAAAACACAACCAAAACAAAGCAAAAAGCTAACAAGAAGGAAACGCGCTCCAGCGTCGGGGGGAGGCCCGCCTCCCCCCGGCGCAGGAGCATGCGACCCACAACAAACAGTAAAATAAAGTGAAGGAGGTCAACTTCCTCCAAGAGATCGTATAGTCCGCAAGTCGGTGTGCACGAACTAGTCCCGAGTACAGGGGACAAGTGGAAGCGCCCCCACTCGTCCCGGTATCGGGACAGATAACGTGTACGGAGATCACCCAGACTGGGAGATACAACAAGAATGTGCCGAACAGTCTGGGGGACAACGAAGTCGTCGCAGTAAGGCGAAGGCGAGCGCTCCATCAATGGGCGGCGCGTCCCGCGAGTATGCGAGTGTGTCCAATTCCGAAACGACAGAAAGCAACCTGAAGCCGTCGCGGCATTGGAGGGTAGGTCCATGGGAACAGTCGCGGCGCAATGGCACGTAACTTTAAGTTCTCCTCGGCCATCTCCCATCTTTTTTGCCAAGCCGCCCGGAGAGCAGCCCGTTGTCCTACCATGTAGTTGGTGTGAGGAAGAGCGGCACGCTGGTCTAGTCGCCCAGTTCTCGCGTACTCTTTGGTGCCTTCATCGGCGTGTTCATTCCCCGCAATTCCTAAATGTCAAGGAACCCAGCAGAAGATGATCTCAACATCCGCCCGGCTTTCCGAAACCGTGGCGTCAAGGATATCGCGAACCAAAGGATGCGGAGATTCCAATGCCCGGAGAGCACTCAGGGTGCTTTGTGAGTCGCTATAAATCACAATCCGGTCACCGAACCGGGCACATCGCGTTATCTCCCATACCGGCCGTGAAGACAGACGCAGCGCCTGGCAGAGCCCCGCTGACTTCAAACAGAGTGGATACTAATCAGTTTGCAACAAAAACAATATACAGCATCATGCTGACTTGAATATACAAGCCATATTCGAACTACTCGTATCTTTCGCCATTTGGCATCATCTTAGAATAAAAGTCGGGATTGAATTTGCGGTTTTCTTTTGATTTAGGAAATTTGTATTTTTTTTACTTGAACAATGTCAGTACGCATGCTATAGAATATAGTTTCTGGCCAAGATGCAGGGTCAGTAGTAGGAGTGACTGCTTCTTTTTGCTTAACAATACGAGTATTTCACGGGAATAGGTAAAGGTTGTTGACAGCATGTATCATATAAGTCCTTCGCATTTCTCTCCGCTGCTTAAAATGTAGTAATCTGCTATGAATTTTCATCGCATCCACGCTTCTGTCGTTGCTTGGCGGTTCCGTCGTTATTTGCTTGCCGGGCAGTGGTACATTGCTATTCGATAATAGTAATGTCATTGATGTAGATGGTAGCATAAATTGATCCATAATTCCAGCGATACGTTTCCTGTCGTTTACCAGTTTCTCTCGTTTTTTGCGCTTTTGTGCAGCACTTGAGATCTGAAAAACAAGGTGTTCAGTAAAAATAGCAGGAAATATATTAGATAAGAATAATGCAAGATTTACAAATGTTACATCTACACGAAGTACTTAGGACCTTATAAACAAGTATAAATATGTATCTTGGCCTGCATGTACTTAGTTATGACAAACTGATACAGATAAAAGATACAAGTGTAACGTGTTGACGTTAGTATAGCTACAGAACATGCAGTGATATATAAATTTAAAAAAAATGCAATCCATGTATTAGAACCACTTTTTCCCATTGTCCAATTTAGAGGTACGGTTCATTTATGGAGGTTATTTTTTTTCAAATGTCATTTCATATTGAGAAAATCGACTCAAAACTTTACCTTTGCACTTTCAATTTTCACAAGTTAAATTCGTTTGGCTTATTTTAAAACGGTAAATGAAATTCTACACGCGCCAATGTTGTGGAAATCAAGAATTTGGGCAGGGGAGGGGATAGAGAAGCCAGAGTCGAATTACAGACGACTTTTATTTTGACCTCAAGATTGTGATCTTAACCTAGATAGGGGCCGAAAGATCTTAACGTAAAATAAAGATCATCTCCATTTCGGCCTCGGGTTCTACCTACCCTGAACCACATGTACGCGTAGGCTATACATATTTAAAAGTACATGTATTTATAAGTACACCTATGTCAAATCCCCCCCGAAAATCGAGATGCCCTCCTATACACCATGGCTTACGCCCTATACCAAGTCGGCAAGAGCCGTATATTATAACGACTATGTTTCATTATACATAACTACAGTGCATACTATAAAGTATACTACATACATAAAATTATACATATACTCTCCATACCATACTCTGCATGGCGTATTATAATGCTAACCATCACGTAATAATATCTCGATGATTGAACTTTCAAAACAATTGCTCCCCATCCTTACTAGAAGAGAAAATCTTTGGTGCGTCTCTGCATTATTTATTTACTAATTATCCGGTACCGCGTACATGATATTAAAAGCAGAGAAAAAGACAATGTTCAATGGAAAATAATTTAGTTTCTAAACAGTCGCCGCGGATGCTTACATTTCGCTACCAAAGAATCCTACCACCCAATTTCAGTGGTTCTAATAAAAACTGCTGTTTATCAAAAATTTCAAATTCGCGTACAATTCGCACGTATTAACAAAACATCAAATCTGATTCTCCCTTTTCAATTTATGTGAGTAATAAGGACCATAGAGTATACAAAGCCTATTTATGTAGGGCCGCTCGTGGTACAATATATTATTACGAGAACTTTTGCAGGCCCAATGTATTACCATTTGATTACGTTAAATTTTCAGTTAACAGAGATAGTTTAATTCTTGTTCAACATATTAACCAAAGTAAATAGATGACTCATCTACGTACTTCGATTTTAACGTGGGACAACCGCGGAGGCCGAATGAGACGCAGGAGTTGCAGGGTCTTAGCGACGGCCTTGCGTCTACCACGCCGGAACGAGCGACAAATTCAAGTATGTTCAAAATAGTTCGATAATTCTTCCAATTCCCCCGGCATTGACTCGTGTATGAATACAAAAAAAATTCAACAATATCATCAGCTAGCTTGACCAACACACGTAATCTATCTTTACTTTAGGGCAATTTGGCCGCAGTAACTAAAATAAACTAACCTAACTTAACCTAAAGATACTCCAAACTGCTGGTTTAAAAATAATTCCTCTTTTACCACACTGGAACGGGCGACTAATCCAAGTATCTTCAAAATACTTGGAAAATTATTCCAGTTTACGTTGTAGCGGGCCGAAAGCAACACTAACCCCGCGTTCCAACCTTATCCTAGAATTTACCGACCTTGAGAACCCCGAGGAAGAATTGATACAATTTGATATACAGTCCTTTACTTTATAAAAAATAATGTACAATAATATTTACAATAGAGAGGGGGTGATTATATTAGAGATCTCGTTACTATTCACAAAAAAAAATAAATATACACCGGTGCACATCCAAAATAAATACTCTTTACAAATTAAATTTCTCCAACCGAAAACAGAATAAAATATGACAGGCTATACAACAAGGTCCACACAACAAATCAATCAAAACAACACCCGAACAAGAAAGGGCACGGACTGTCACTTGGCGCTGGGGTGGTGGTGGTAGTAGTCGGTAACGCCCTCCGTTTCAGGGCTGGGCTGGGTGGAGCACTCGCCTTGAGGGATTCTTCTCACAGTGCGTAAAAGCTTCCACTCTCTAAATGAACATCCAAGTGCACACGACAAATTCCCGTTTATAACTTTTATAATTCCTAAACTTTTATTCTTCGCTTTATAAAGGATTTCAACAAAATATATCTTTCGTTAAATTTACTTATGGCAAAGTAATATCTCTGAAAAGAGAATACAATTGGTTAACATTATTCATAATAAAAAATCGGAAGGCAAATTATACCCACACACTCATACAGGGGTAGGAAAAGATATATGTAAAGGGGGGTGGGATAATGGCCCTACAGACACACCGCTCCCCCACACCGTGGCATTGACTATTGTATGAATTCAAATACTTCAACAATGTCATCTACTCTCTGACCTACACACTACTGAAACACTTAAACTGTGGACGCAGAAACTAACGAAACCTAACCTAACCTAATGTAATTTAAACTAAAGATCCTCGTCACTGCTGGTTTAAAAACAAGGCATTTTCTACCACGCCGGAACGTGCAATGAATAATGGAAATTACTACGAGTATATGAGTTCTTTTCATCCGTAATACCTTTAAAATTTATTCAGCTCTTTTATTTTTTATTTCTTCACCCACACTTCCTCCCTGCACATAATCAATAACTTTCATTTATTTCACCACTAATAATAATGTCGAATTTGAGAAAGGTATGGACTCTTATTTTATCAAACAGAGGTAAATCTTTTCGGTATCATTGGTATTAATAATGGTGCTACTACGAAAAACAAAGAAATCCGGAGTTTACATATGTAGCACAGGCGGCCTAAAGAGATATACCGGGATCATCACGGACTGGGAGAGAGGAAATGCAACTTTTTTACCCTAACCTTCCTTTAGCCCTCTTAGTATGGCTCTGATAACTATGAATCCTGGTGCTTGTAAAAAAAGTTCTGTTGTCCTATTGCATATTATTATTTTTCCATAGTCGTTATTTACAGTGAGATTGGACATTTAAAAGCCGTCGCATCTCAGCTAAGATTTGTGCGTTGTGACAAAAGAGTTTTGTTTGCAAAAAAAGGTAACTTATGTTCAAACACTAACTGACCCAGCACGAACTCCCATAATCTAAGGCTGACTTTTTAGTTGCGTGCGAGTCTAAATCTCACTATGTCGGTCGGTCGGTCGGTCCCTGTTTTGATTTTTTTTTTTGTTTTTGTAATAACATTGTAACTATTCAGTCTAACGAAATTTAAAACTCTTATGTTGTTTTGCATTCTCTTTCGAATGATATAATTGCCAAAGTCCTCCCAAGATTATCAAGGGAATTATTTTGTTTTGGCAATAACATCATAACTATTCAGCTGATTCAAATGAAATATCGTTTTACATTATCTTTCGAATGATGGAATTACCAAGTTCCTCCCAAGGTCAGTCTGGGAATTATCGAAAATTTTCAAGGTCGTAAGGTCATAAATAAGAATAAGTGAGGGGACGCGACTTTTTGTTCAGCAGACCTTGTTTTTTTAACTACTTTAGTGCCTAACTTCAAGATAGTTTGTGCAGTTCATTGCTTCTTGAATGACAAATAATTAGGGACGTAATGAGAACGGGCACCAAAGGGGAAATTGATAATTTCAACAGTAAAGAGCATCTCTAAACTATGTTGCTACAGTATCGTGTAAACTCACTTATGTCCACCTTTTAATATTCTTAGTTTAGCTTCCATTTAATATTTTAATTGTTTTTGTGTTTAGAATGTGCTCCGATTTTTTATGGCTGTCGAATTTGCTTTTTTGGCTTGGAACAATCGCAATTCCTTCGTATTTCTTCGATTTTTTCCTATGTTTGCTCTGCCTCCTATCTTTCCTCCTAGTGAGCATCTCTCTAGTTAAAATATGATTGACTCTAAAAGTAAAATAATTTATTTCAATAATAAGAAACAACATTGCTTTAGAAGGATTATTTAAATACCGAAAAAATAGAAAAGAAGAATACACCGAAAGTGAGACTAAGTGGGCAGACTGATCCATTCATCCTAGGGATGTAAACAGAGATGCAAAAGATTAAAACAATCCATGAATGCGGATTGAAGAGGAGAACGAGGAGACATTCCAAGAATTGTAGAATATTCACAACCGAGACAAATGAAAGGTAGGAAAAGAATTAGGTCGTGCAATAGTTTCGAAATCTGGGGTTCTTTGACGCTCTTACGAGTGAAACCTCTCTCACGAGTAACTAGGATATATGCTGTTACCCATAATTCTAGAATAAGATGGTCAGGTTTCAAATGTTGGGCGATCAGTGCCCTCAGTAAAAGGGCTTGAATTTAGTTCCTCTTCTTCGCAGGTTGGACGAATGGAAAGCGTTCAAATACTGGGGTTCGAGAATACGAAATGACACCGCTAGTCTCTCGCCTGCCAGGAAATGCCTCGAGATTGTTCAGAATGATATCCAGCGTGAAGAATGGCGACGATATTAAAGAACTACCATTGTTCGCCTACCATATTGTGATCAACAAGAAAAAGGAACCCGTACAATGGGTTAAAAACAAGGTTTGTTATGGTAGTCATTTTTAGGCTTAATTGCAGGATTGAACAATAAAGGAGTTTACAGGTCATTGGGCCAACTTTAAATAGGAATGTAATGAAAATTAACCCTTGGAAAAACAGTCGCTTTAAAGAAGGTTGTTGTTTTTTTTAAGGGGATATCTGGCGACTGCCAACTTAGGCATAAGTCGCCGTAAACAAACAGCCTAGTTCTAGGCTACTTTAAAAAAATTGAACAGAAAACAACAATAAAGAGAAATAACAATTAGGAAGCAATAACAACATCAAAAAAATAAAAAAAAACAACTAAACCTATTTAAATGAAAGGGAGAAGGCCGGCCTACCCCAAAAAGTCAACAGGTCCACCAGTCAATGTGCACGCACTCGTCCCGAGTACAAAAGACAGGCGGTAGCGACCCCGCCCATCCCGGTACCGGGACAGGTAACGTGCGTGAAGATAACCCAGACTGGGTCATTAGACAAGAATGTGCTGAACAGTCTGGGGGACGACGCAGTCGTCGCAATAGGTAGCAGGTGAGCGCTCCATCAAATAGCGATGCGTCACACGAGTGTGTCCGATTCGGAGACGACAAAAAGCGACCTCAAGCCGTCGCGGCATTGGGAGATAGGTCCATGGGAACAGTCGCGGCGCAATGGCACGCAACTTTAAGTTCCCTTCGACCGTATCCCATCCTCTTTGCCAAGCAGTTCGAAGAGCTGCCCGTATTCCTGCCATGTAGTCGGTGTGAGGAAGAGCAAAACACTGGTCCGGTCGCAGAGTCCTCGCAGGCTCTTTGGCACCCTCATCGGCGCGCTCATTCCCCGCAATTCCAACATATCCAGGAACCCAACAAAAAATAATCTCAACAGCCGCCGGGCTCGCCAAAACCGTGGCGTCACGGATATTGCAAACCAGGGGATACGGAGATTCCAATGCCCCGAGAGCACTCAGTGCGCTCTGTGAGTCGTTATAGATCACAATCCGGTCTCCGAACTGTGCACGTCACGTAATCTCCCGCACCGAGTGGTGTATTGCCACCAGCTCGGCCGTGAAGACAGACGCAGCGCCTGGCAGAGCCCCGCTGACTTCAAACAGAAGGGATACGGCGTGGAAGCCGACCCCCTCTTGGGACTTGGAGCCATCCGTATACACTGGCAGGGTTCCAGCGTGACACGATGTGTGCTCCAAAAAGGTCGAACGCAATACTCCCGGCGTTGTACAAGCTTTGGGAGCAGAGGCGTGGCGACAAATAGCCAAATGTGGTACCCTCCAGGGTGGCGTCCTGGGCAGAACCAGGGGTGCCATCGGTCCGAAAGCTATATCTACCTCTCGAAGGAGTTTCCTGGTCCTAAACCCAAAGGGCTTAGGGTTTAACTGGCGTCTCTCGGCGGCATAGGCACCGTCGAGATCAGCTGCGGATGCATTGAAAGCTGTTGGCGACTGAGGGAGGCACCGGGCTCGCGCGTACAGGCGAGTGATGCACTGCACGCGGCGCAGAGCGAGGGGCATTTCCCCAGCATTGACCAACAGGCTCTAAATGGGGGAAGTGCGGAAGGCACCGGTCGCAAAGCGAAGGCCGGTGTGTTGAATCGAATCAACCTTCCGCAATAAACGCTCGGCTGCAGATGCATAAAACTTGCATCTGTAGTCGTGCTTTGAACGAACAGAGGATCGATAAAAAAGTAATGCAGTAGCCCTATCAGCGTCCGAAGCGCTAAACTTCACGGAACGGAGAATATCTATGGCGCGGGTACAAGAGACCCTAAGGCTGCGAATATGAGCCTCCCAGGTGAGGCGTCGGTCGAATACAAGACCAAGGAAACGGTGCGATTCGACCACATCCAGGTGCACCCCAATAAGAAACGAATCTGGGTCAGGGAGGAGCCGTGGATGGCGGCAGAAGTGCACCACCTTAGTCTTGGCCAAAGAAACCCGAAACCTGTGCGCTTCGGCATAGCGAGAGACTTGGTTCAATGCCTGTTAGAGTCGACGCTCCAGAGTTGGCATCTTGGCCGCAGCAAAAAAGATCGAAAGGTCGTCCACGTAGAGTGTAGCGAGAAGATCTTTCGTCAGCACTGAGGTTATGCCGTTGATGCTCAGGGCAAAGAGTGTGATACTGAGGACACTTTCCTGCGGAACACCCTCTTCCTGCTCCATTGGGCCGGAGAGGGCTCCCCCCACCCGTACGCGGATATAAACATTGGTAGGCGTCCCCTCGCCCCCATGGTGTGGATAGTCTCCATGATACCGTATCGCCATGCGGTATAATAGGCCTTCTCCAGATCGAAAAAGACCGTGGCGTAGTGCTGTCTACGAAGGAAAGCCTTGCAGACGGCATTTTCCAGTCGGATCAGAGCATCCGACGTGGAGTGGAACTTGCGGAAGCCGCACTGTGCAGAAGACAGATGGCCTCCGCTTTCCAGGAAAAAGGCTAGTCTAACATTTACCAATTTCTCCATCAACTTGCACACGCAAGAGGTTAGAGAGATTGGGCGGAAACCGGTCGGAGTAAAGTGATCTCTCTCCGGCTTGCGAAAGGCGAGCACAGTAGCGATTCGCTAGAAATCCCTAAGAAAACCCTCCACCTAGATTCTGTTGAACAAATCTAACAGAAAGGCCTTACCTCGCTCACACAGGTGTCGAAGCATGGCGTACGGGACATCGCCCGGACCATGGGCGGTGTACGCGCACAAAGCAAGAGCGGAGCGCAACTCACTCACAGTAAACCTGTCGTTGAAGGGTTCTCCGCCTCTGGAAGTAAAGTCCAGCGACGGCCTTCGGCGACATCACGACGTGCATTGAATGCTGGCGGAGCAGCATCCCGGCTAGAGAATGCGGAAAAAGTGGTTGCTAAGGATTCCGCCACCGCGGGGTCCGAGATTGCGGTCCAATTCCCCTGGAGAACGGGAGGGGGGTCCTGCGAAAACTTGCCCCGAATCCTTTTAACTCGCTTCCACACCTCTGCTAAAGGTGTCTTCCCGTTAAGTGAAGACACATATGCCCGCAAAGAAGAGCGGCGGGTGTGCTTTGAAATATACTGAAACCTAGCCCGACAAAATTCAGCGAGAGCGAAATCGTTTGGGCGGCGCTTATAGCGCATGTAGGCATAACGCTTCTGTTTGAGGGCCGTCTCACACTCGGCCCACTCGGCGTGCAAAATGGCTAGACGTCCTAGGAATAGAAGTCAGGCCCACGGCGATGAGGTTGCCGGAGAAGAACTTAACGGCCTCATCTACCGACCTAAACTCCTCGACTGAGATAGAGAATTCAGTCATTTCCTAAAATGCAGGCCACCGCGCCCGCGCCAAGCACCACCGAGGTGGTTTCTCAGGCGGCAGTTGCCCTGAAAATGATATTTGAATGGGAAAGTGATCTCTACCATGGAGGTCATCGACCACCCCCCAATCAAAATCAGGCTGTGCATCCGAAGAGCACAAAGATAGGTCAAGGCAAGAAAATGAAGCGGTTCTCGGACAGTGATGCGTAAACTCATCCACGTTTAGGTCACCTATCTCAAGCTCTTCGATCAGATCTGCCAGGACTTGTTCCCTGCGATTTATTGAGTAATCTTCCCAGAGAGGATGTCTGCCGTTCAGATCTCCAAGCAAGAGAAAGGGCCTCGGCAACCGTGCCAGGACGTGGAGGAGGTCCCCCTCGTCGAAGTCAGCTGACGGTGGAATGTACGCAGAAATAACAGTATACCTCCTATCCAGGTGCAGCTGCACAGCCACTGCATGAAAGGAGGTATCTAAAGAGAAAGGAAGAACGGAGACATCATGCCGCGTGTAAACCGCACATCCCCCAGCCTGGCCATCCCGTGGTGGTAGGGTCGCAAGACCCTTATACCCCGGGAGGGAGGGCAGGGGGCACGCGCCTAGCATGGTCTCCTGCAAAAAGATAGCTAACGGTGGAACGGGACGAGACGAGCCTCCACAGCTCCTCCCAGTTGGCCCGGCGTCCACGGCAATTCCATTGAAGGAATATTCCCTCCAGGCCTAGCTCGGAGGAGACGCGGGGGCACTCCTCGAACAGAAGACCCTCACGGGAATAGCCGTACGCTTCCCGGACGTAGAACCCCGGGCGCTGCTGGCCGGACAAAGCGCTGAAGGCGCTCTCGCTTTCGTGGAATTATTGGGGGAGGTATGGCTCGCCATGCGAGTCTTTTCCTCCTCCAGCCTCGAAACCTTAGGCGGGCGTTGCGGCTTCAGAGGCGGAGGCCCTCTTTTCGAGGAACCACCGTTTCCGAGCCACTCGCTCCACTACTAGGCTTGGGCGAAGGAGCCGAAGCTCCTTTGTTGCTGTCCTCCTTTCGGGGGATAGCTTTTGGATCCCCGGAAGATGGCCTAGCGACCAACTTCAGGGGTGTGCCTCCTGGGAGTCTAACGACTCGGTGAAGGCGCGTGGCCGTTTGGCCTTACGGGAAACGGTCACGCTGGGGGAATAGAGGGGAGCCCTGGTATTAGTCGGGGCTGGGTATGAACCCTTTTTGCCTCCAGCTTTACCAGGGGAGCGCCCGGGTTGAGTAAGCCCGCAGAAGGGCTCCAAATGGGCGCGGAAACAATCGTGCTCGTTGGCCTGGATCTGCCAGGAGCAGAGGGTGCTTTTCTAACTATTGAGGCCTATGACGTCCCAGGCAGAGCTGGGCGCACCAGGACCAAGTCCTTAGCCTCACGAAATGAGAATCGATCATGGGACTGAACGGCCAGGATTTCTTTCTCAAGGAGATATAACCATAGATCCAGAACTTGAAGTGCTCGTGCTGAGACCTGCACTGCCTGTGGGTCAAGAGAATTTCGCAACAAGAAAACCTTGGCCTTTATTCAGACTTACATACTGTACTAAAAAAGTACAGCAGTAAGGAAAGAGCACACTTCATAGAATGAATTAGTCATCATCAAAGCAATAGGGAAATTGTATCAATAAGTTTCAAAAATAATATTACCTTCAATGGGTGAATTCCCTTGCCATCTGATGCCAAAATGACCCACAAGTTGTGCACCACAACCTTTATAAGAAAATAACCTGCATTAGATACCAGAAAATAATTCTTAGTTAGAGCAAAACAGGGAATATTCAGAGTTTAATTATAACCATAGATCCAGAACTTGAAGTGCTGGAGCTGAGACCTTCACTGCCTGTGGGTCAAGAGAATTCTGCAACAAGAAAACCTTGGGCTTTACTCGGACTTGCCCACTGTACTCAAAAAGTACAGCAGTAAGGAAAGAGCACACTTCATAGAATGAATTAGTCATCATTAAAGCAGTAGTGAAGCTGTATCAATTTGTTCTGAATGTTGAATGCACTAGAGCAGTGGTTCCCAAACTATGCGTCCCAGGAGATGCCTAGGTGCGTCCTGGGGCATCACAGAATTATGTGTGTCCAGATATAAAAAATGAATATATAGTACATTCTACCATTTCACAAGAGATTCAAACCCAAAATTGGCGGGGTTAAGCACGAGTTGCCATCAAGTAAAATAATACTACAAGACATACCACTCCTTGATTAAAATTATTTACTATAAAACAAAGGATCTTTCGTTAATTTTCAATTGTCGATAAAAAAACAATAAAAACCATCTATAATTTGATTTAAATATTTTGGGGGGTCTGTGTCAATTACTATATTGTTTAGTAACTTTAGTTCAATGATAATTTCAGTCTCATTGCCTCAGTCGTAGTTATGACCATATATAGTAAATGGTAACAGCAGCTGAGGCAAAACGTCTGAAATCATTTTGAAGTGATGAAACAAACATCAGCATGTAAGAGGGTTGCCAGACATTTCTAATTTTTCAGTTGATTATTACCATTATAGTTGAGTGCTTAGTACAGTGTTTAGAGCTGGATTTAACACCAGAACCATGCACAAAAATTAACTTAAAAGCCTTAACAGTTTATTGAAGCATGCTAAAATGTTCAGCCTTTTAAAGTATTAATTGGCTTTATATAAAAATTTTAATGTCAACTTTGACTCACTGGTGAGTAGTAATGAACGTTGATTCGTCGAGAGTGAAGTGTTTTGCTTTAAAGCGAGGTGCGGCTCTCCACAATTGACACACTTGGCCACACACGATTTAGACTTATCGTGTGCGGCCTTGGAGCAATTTACGCAGACTTCGGGTGACCCCGACTTTGCACGTCTACAAGAACGATTCGTATGGCCGAAGCGGTGACAGTAATAGCACCGCCGCTGCAATGGCACGAATGCCTTTACACGGTAGCGGTACCAACCAGCACGCACCGACTCAGGGAGCTTGTCACAGTCAAACGTGACGAAGAATGTAGGGGTGGGTCTCGAGGCCCCTCCCTGTTTTCTCATCACACGTTCGACCTTGACCGCCCCATGGTCGGCCAGCTCTAAGGTGATGTCCTCAATGAAGTAGTCAACGAGTTCCCTCGCATAAACTACTCCTTTCACAAAGTTCATGGTAGAGTGCGGCGTCACACTCACCGGGGTGACATGAAGTGTCGGAAGAGCACTTACCTTTGCCACCTCGGCGTGATTCGCCGCATTCGCCAGAAGGCTCCCGTCCGAGAAACGGGTCACCTTCGGCCTTCTACCAATTACACTAGCTAATCCTCTCCTCTGATGGATCATGTTGCCCTTGGCCAACATGATGCCATCAGTGGGGCGAATAATGAGGAAGCGCTTGAAGCCAGCGGGCTCAAAAACGCCAGGGAACCTCTGAATGAGGGGCTTCGATGTCATCGAGGCTCTGCCCTGTGCAATTTTCGTCTTTGTCATAGTCAGGGGCTCCGCACCCGGGGAAGCAGAGGGGCCGGAAGTGCCGATCTTGGCTTGCTCGCTTGCAAAAGTGGCAGCAGACCCATCCGTCCCCGCAGATGGAGAGGAGTTTCGAGTCTTCTTAGTCTTTTTGTTCTTTTTCGTCCTTTTCTTTTTTTGGAGAGGAGGGCGGGGAATGAACACGCTTCTCCCCTTCGCCGGCAGGAGCCCCCAGGCCAGATGGACCGGCCTCAGCCAGGTTCTTTTCCGAAATGGAGAAGTTCCTGGTAGTCGTAGGGGCACCGGTCGGAGGACATCCCTCCCCTCATTTTACTACCTCAGAAACGCTAGCCGTTTGTGGAGGTCCTTGCATAGTGGCGGATTCGGGTTCGGTGGGTGGCGCCGAGCCCGGATTCCCCCCCATAGAAGGCCCTACCGTCTGAGGCTGGGTTGCCTCAAGGACCATGTCTACCTCAGGGGGGGCCTCCAGTTGGCCATACCCCCCTTCCAAGACATCGCAGGTCCCGTTGGCAGTATTGTCATTAGTCATCTGGTGTGGGGAGGCACAGGCCTTGACCCCGAAAAGGTGAAGTATTCTTGCCAGCAGGTCTTTTGAGGGAAGCGACCAAAGGGGCCTGGCTCTTCTCTTCCCCCTAAGGGGGTTTGCCCTACCGAGCACCTTACACGAGGGTCAGTCGGCAATAGGCTGCCTGCTGGCTTTCTTGGCAGTCCCCTTAGAAAGAAAAGGAGGGACTGCCGCTGGAAATAGGGAGGTGCCCGAAAGCACCTCCAGAGAAGGGGGGGTGAGTCCCCTTCACCCGTAGAAGCAGGAGAGGAGTAAGAAATATGGAGGGTCCCCTGCGCAAGCACAGGGGGGAGGGACCTCTATTTTTTCGGTGGAGCTGCCCGAGGGCAACTCCGTCGATTGAGAAGGGGGAATGGGAAGAGATTTAGTTGTTTTTTTTCATACATAGGCATGGTGACCATCTTTTTTATACGGGACGCAATAGCACATCACCTCTCGCAGTTGCCCGCACTGCAAGAGGTGCTTACAGGACATAGCAGAGACAGGTGCCGCCATTTCGGACCATCCCTCCCGCCTGTTGGCCTGGCAGTCCATCGGTATGGCGGCTAAGAAGAAGGTCAGCATCTACTCTGTGAAATTAGAGGCTGGCCAGAGAAAGCTGTTAGAGAGGTTGTTTGAAAAGCGACGAAGTAGGGTAGAAATACAGGCTATCTGAAGGGAGGAAGAGAGGCTAAGCTGGGGCCGGACGGAGCGCTGGATCCCGTTAGCACGGCGGCCAGGATGGCAAATCGCCGCGCCCCTTACGGGGGCTTTAAAGAAAGGTTCGTCAAAATATGCCTGAGAAATTTTAATGTGTGTAAGTAAAATGTTGGCCAGAAAGTTCAGACTCACTTAGGAAGCGGAAAGAAAACAACAACATTTTATGGAGCATCACCAAGATTTATTCTTCAAAATAAAGTCCATCATTCTCTACGTTCTTCTTCCAGCGATCAGTTAGCACCTAAATCTGTCGCAGATACTTATCAGCTGACTTTGAATAAAAATAAATGTAAACAAGCTTCCTTCACTCCATTGCAGAGGAAGTGTTCCATTGAGCGGACTAGGCCATAGTCACTCGGAGCACCATCGGGACTGAATGGTGGATGGGAAAGAATCTCCATAGTCTCCATAGTTAATCTGGCAGTTTGTGGCTTTGCATTGTCTTGCTGAAACAAAGCCTGACCTTGATTGATCAAAGCAGGATGCTCCTTCTTGAGTTTATCGTACACGCGGTCTAACCTAATGTAGTCGAATGAGTAAAGCTAACCTAACCTAATGTTGTTGCTGTTGTTCCATTAATTTTGTTGTTTTATTTCCGTCTCTGAAGTGAGTCAGGACTTTCTGGCCAACCAAAGGAAGAGATTACGAAGGCCTTATGGAACCCAGTTTTCCCTTTAATCTCTCGTTTCGTCACGGAGCTAGGTCCCAACGATAGAGAGATGTTATTCTTTTTGAAAAGAATAAATTTGAGCTCTCCATTTGGATGCTTCAAACCTCATATCAGCCCCCCCCCCCGACTCCTGCCTCTTACAAAACTCAAGATATTTGGAAAACGTATTTAAGTTCAGAAAGAAAGCAATTGGCTATGCTCCTTTTACCCTTCGAAAACAATACCCCCTAGATTGTAAGAACCAGACCATATTTAGTTTGTGGATACAAATATGACTATTATTGCCTGGGAACCAGAAGATAATTGTGTAACCTTTAATAAATGCGACTCGGAGAGGTCAAGGAGTAAGATATGACGATAGAACCTATATTTTCAAAATTTGATCCTTTTTTATAATCCTTCAACCTAGTTAAAATCCAAATCCCGGACGCGGAGAAAATTTCCCGACCCGTTCGGTCTGATCATGTGAACATTTATTACCAGCTCTGAGTCGCTCCTCCCGATCCCTAATTATCTTTTGTTTGCAGAGAGTACATCAGTATACTGATTTCTAGGCCTATATTTAATAGATCTAAAGTATCATGACGCATAATTGATTGTCGACTCCAAACCTCCAAACACGCGTGTGTATGAAATGTTAAAATAGAAGGGTCTGAAATTGATCAAAGTGGGGGTGGTAAAAGAGATTAGTAAATAAAATTACGAAATTGGGAGAATTGAAAATCTGTTAAAGAAAGGGAAATAGTCTGAGTGGATAGGAGATGAGTTGACTTGTAGTGACACAAAAATATGATAATTAAACTACTCTGATCGCCAGATTGAGTTTAAAAAAAGTATAGAAATATGCACAAACCAAGTAGTAATTAAACAAAGTAGGATGAAAACATTTTTGATTATGCTTGTAATAATAAATATTTTGTTTTTCAGTGGTTTAAAAAGGCTGAAGAAAATCGAAGACTAAAAAATACACAAGGTCTCATGGATGTTTTGGTGAATATTTTAGATACTCTTAAAACAGACAGAAAATAATTGTGGTAACAGAAAACGATCAACAACATTTTAAGCAATAACAAAGGAAATTCAAAACTCTTGTCATAAAACACTAGGAAAACACGAGTTCTAAAATGTAAAAATATTTAGGTAATACAGAAGCTGAGATTGATGAGTCAATCTTATTCAATAATTAGTTTTTCTTGTTTTAATTCGAAACTTTTGGACCCGCTCTTTGCGTTTACACGAGACAAATTATTACTTAAATTTCAGATGTTTTTAAATGATTATTGCATCTAGATTTGAAATTTAATATTGGAATATATATATATATATATATCTATATATAAATATATATATATATATATATATATATATATATATATATATATATATATATATATATATATATATATATATATATATATATATATATATATATTTCGGACACTCTTTATCCTCATGCTATATATGCGTATATTAAAAAAAAACTTAGATATTATTAACGAGTCTCATTTATTTCATGATATGTTTAAGAATTGCTACCAAAACAAATGATGGTCTTTTCATTCTATCCTTAAATAATTTACTAGATGCTGAACTCTAGAAGTTGAGGTTGTTTATGATATTTAGAAATTGTTTATCAAATTTATAAAGAAAATGAATGTTTTTGAAAAGTTGATAAGTAAATTTGTTTTAACTTTCTTCTATATTCAATTATTTACTTTTCTTCCCAAACCAGGAAACGACCAAAGCATTTTCATGATATCGAGATTTTATTATTATTATTTACAGACACATTTCCTATCATTTCAATAAAAATCATCTATCAAACCAAGGTGAACAGTTGTTCTCTCCCTCTCACCTTGAAAGGCGCGGCCGCGCGCATCTTTCTCTCTCTCTCTCTCTCTCTCTCTGATCTCTGACCTAAGGGTATTGCATCAAGAACCACCATCATTAGGATCATTAATGACTTCAAAAAACTGTTTACACTCTAATGCAGAAGTCTTCTGAACGTCCAAAAGCTTCAAAGGAACGCCAAGATCACCTCTTGTTAAGGTCCCAGCACGATGATCGGGTTGCATCCAGTGGCAAGCTTGCTCACGATTAGAAATAAGCAGGTGTGAACGCTTCAGCACACACAGTGAAGCTAAGCCTTTTGGACAAATTCCTCAAGTCTAGAAAGACTGTAAATGTGGAGCCTAACTTTACGGATAGGCTCCACTTTTGTAGTAAGTATAAATAATGGACTGATCAAAACTTGAGCAAAGTGATGTGTTCTCTGATGAAGCTCCCTCCCGCTTGTTTGGGGTTTCTGGAAGACCTTCGTTAGGAAGACAAAAGGGGAGCGCTTTCACGAGTTTGTGTCGTGCCCACACTGAAGCATCTGGACACTTTCTCTGTCTGGGGATGCTTCTAATCTAGGGGAACTGGAACACTGCCAATTTTGCCTAAGAACACGGCCATGAACGTAAAATGCTACCAAAAGATGCTTCATCATCATCTTTTCCCAAGAGTTCAGGACCGATTTGTGGGTGATAACTGTAATTTTCAGCATGATGGTTCACCTTGTCACAAAGCAATAACAAAGTTCTTGGCTGAAAAAAAAATTGAACTTTTGGGGTTGATAAACGGAAGTCATCCAATCGTAAGCTGTTCCGAATGCTTATGAACAAAAATGGAACCATATTATTCAAGATACCATTACAAATTTGGTCTCCAGCTTGCCAAAATGAATTAATGCAGTCCTAAAAAACAAGGGACATCATTGTAAATCTTGACTACGCGCAGCAATTAACTGTATTTATTAATAAAATGGGGTTGGGCTCTAAATCTTTAGTATATTTCACCTTTAAATTAGGATGCAAAGATACTAAAACAAAATGCAACGTTTGATTAGTTCTATTCATTTTCTTATATGAAAAAATATAGTAGTGTCAAAACTTTAGACCAAGATTGTATACAGACGCCAAAAAGAGACAAGGAGATTTAAAAGAGGAACACTGCGGCCGGGTGGGGGTGGGGCTTGCGGAAGTAAAGGACACCGCTAATACTTACATAGAGATGAGGCAAGTTTGTTTATTTTGTAATGGTAGAGGTTTTACCACCGATCTGTATCAATTAAGATTGCCTTTATTTCCCAATGACCATCTACTGATTAAGGAGGGGCCCGAACCATGGGGTCTCTGCAGCTACGGGAAACCGAACCGAATCGGTACTCCATCCGACGACTAACTATACCCGAACAGGCTTAACTTCGCTCAAATGGGTAGCGGGGTTTTACCTCGGATATGCAGAAGGATAGCACTAAGGTGAATCAGAGGCAGCTGGAATTGCTGCAGTACCCTGTTCACGCTCGAAGGAAAAGTGAAGTTCTTGGGATAAATACAGTTAAAATAGAGAATCATATAATGGAATAAATTAGCGGTGAAAGCAAACAAATAGTAAATGGATGATCTTTAAATAGACAGAAAGGTGACTTGATTAAAAGTGTCATGCTACAGGAACAAATTAATCAGCAAGCAATGAAACATAGCCGAAGAAATTTCTCCGGTTTATTTCTTACGATAATTTGCCCCTGATACAACGTCCGCCCGCAGTATACGTAGGAAATACATTTGCGAATTGCATTTTTCTCTTTATTCTTCCGCTAATCAAATATTTATAGTGTAGAAGTATTAATTTTAGCGTATAAATTTATGGATACAATGAACTGTGGTACCAAAATTGTACCAATTTATGGGGTTCGCTTACTTTTGTAGGAAATGTTAACACCTTGAAAGCGGAGGGATAGATTATTTACATTTTCGTAATTAATAAAAAATAACCTTCGAAACAAGTTCTCTTAGAAGCCATCTTTAAACGAATGAGCCTAACTTAGGCCGGGGATGACATTTGAAGATGGCGTCGGAAGCTAATTTTCAGTTTAAGATTATTTTTATCAACTCTGCAAAATGAATAAAATGCATCGGTAACACTTCAGATTCGGGGCGCACGGTAGATGGCGCTGTTAGTCGGCTACAATTTTGGGCTACAGCATATCTCTTATGACTTCAGACGGTAGCGTCAGATGTGAACAATATCGGCGTAATATTTTTTTGTATATGAGTATATACTGGGGGGCTGCCCCCCCAATTGATTGAAACTCAGGATCATCGCAGGGTGGTCCCTACAGTGATATCTCCCCCACGAGCAGTCCCCTTGAATTTACTGGGGGGTTTTTCTCCCCCAACAGCTTTTTACTGGCAGAAAAACCTAACCTAATAACAAACAATTCTTACTTTTATAGGTTTCTTGATTAGTTTATGCGCCTCTAGATAATCTAAAAGTTTTTCGCGATCATACAAAGTAAAGCGGAATTCGAATAACAAAGAAGCACATGGAGAGCACGAAAACACAATAACGAAAGAAAAACATTTGCAAAACGGGTCCTATTTATAAACTACGATGTTGCCAGTAAGAAGCTGTTATCGTTCGCAGTCAACAAAAAATACGAAGACATCAAGAAACCTTACCTAACTTAGAAAAAAACTATAAACGAGCAGAGCACAGATATTTAGTAAATAATAGACTAAAAGTTACAAATCTCCAAAAGAACAAAAATATATAACGCAGTGATTGTCACATCTGACGCTACCGTCTGACGTCATAAGAGATATGATGTAGCCCAAAATTGTAGCCGACTAACATCGCCATCTACCGTGCGCCTCGAATCTGAAGTATTACCAATGCATCTAACTTATATAAACTCATCATATAAAAGTAACCAACCCAGATATCATAACTTCCCTAACACGTCAAATAGCTCAAAATGTGCAAATAATAACAAAACCAAAGGAAAACAATCGTAACTTCGTTAACCGTTGCGTTGCAAAGGGAGGATGAAATATTTACTTTTGGTACAACCTCTCCGTAATTAAAATAGTATTTCTAGGAAACCATTACAACGCCACCAAGAAGTATTATGGCATGTTTTGATAGCCTCAATCAGAGGCGCGATTATTGTATCATGTTACCTACACAATAATCTAATTGAACCACTCTCTGGTGGGGCTGTGTGAAGAATGACATACGAATCCTCATTTAGAAAACAAATTTATTCATTTCGATACGTTTCACTTTGGCTCTATAATTAACATACCAGCGTCAACCACAACAAAACTTAGCAAGCTTTTCTGTTTCAGCTAAAACCCGCATAAATTAGTTTTCGCTTAGCAAGTTCATTTTTTTTACTCGCAGCGGTGGTTTCATACCGCCACTAAATACCGATACGTTTAAAGCATCGCGAGTATATTTCATCATATATATTCTCATCATATATTCTCATCATATTTAGGGTAATTTGGTTGGATTATTTCGAGTTGATTGAAATTAACTAGTCTCAACAGCGTCTTAATTTTATTCTTTACACTTTAATTTAATTTACATAACTTTCATAAAGCTATATTTATTAATGGTTTAAATTCCCTAACTACATTGGCTTGTCTGGCAAATGCGTCTCACTCAGGATTGGGGGAAATTATGACTAGTACACTCAGTTCAGGGTGATGTGTTAAATACCTCTATATTTGTATTTTTAATGTAAATATTGTGCATGAGTGTAGTGGTACAAAGAAGTAGTATTCAAGGAGTCAGTTATAGAAAGAATCAATTAATTCAATGAGTGAATCGGTGAAGGTTTTTTTCTCTCCAAACTTTAGGCTCAATTATTTAATAAGTCGATGGCAGGAAGTTGTCTGCCTAAGGATTGCGCGATTTCAAAACCTAAACTTATGATACTTAGAAATTATATCGATTTTGAATAGCTGATAGTCATGGTGTGCATAATATTTTCATTACTCTCTTCGACATTTAATATTTCAATTATGGAGTAATTTTTTGTTTACTATGCCTCTACTACGATCGTACTAAACGGTACCATGGGAGTATCAGAATAATAGTAGGAAAGTGCCAGATTGATGTTCAGGCAGGGCTAGAATGGTACTAGGGACTGAAAAAGTAGAAGAATGGTAATTTGGCAGTACTAGAGTGGTACTAGATGGTATTCGAACGGTAGTAGGAGACTATAAGAACGATACTAGGACGGTGCTAGAGCGTTATCAGGAGAGTTTTAAACCAGTATTGGTACAGAGGTATTGCATCATGTCTGATTTTTTTTTTTAATTCAGTTTTGTGTGCGTGCTACCAATAATAATTATTTACGGTTGTGTTTGGTTTCATGGATGAGGTGTCTGCCCACCTCGGCCAACCTTCCTCCTTTATCAGCCGGGTTCGAATCGGCAGAGTTTCCTCATGTCTGAATCATGCGCCCAGGCAACTCCTCCGGGCACATAACTACAGCGCCGGTGTTCACCCAATCCCTCCCTTCCTCTTTACAACATACCAAACATCGTCGTGCCCAAAGGGTTTCCATAATAACACTCCAGATGCCCAAGAGATGGTTCTCCTTCGGGCCAGGAATAGATGGATCCTTACTCACTGGCCCCTAGCAAACCAGAGTATTTTCGCTCTTTCTGCCCCTCCCCTCCGATTCCCACCCCCGAAAATGAGGACCGGCTCTTGATGCCTTCGGACATGCCATCATTGGTCATTCTGATCTTTATCAATTTTATAGCTGTCCTCATCGAGGGCACCGCCGGGTCATAAAAAGAAGAATATTTAACAAGGGGACAACCTAATTTAACAATAAACTTAAATAAATACAATAACAACAAAAATAATTTAGATAAAAACAAACAATTAAAGGCAGTCCACTTGCTGCAGTGGAGGCCCCTCTCCCTAAGAACCTAGCAACTTACAGTTAAAAAAAATGCAATAGTTTTGGGAGGAGGCCCGACGCCCCCTCCTTTAAATTTTTCACGCCTCAATTGGGTGCGCAGGAGAACCATCTATCATCATCATGGACCCCGCTCGTCACGGTACCGGGACAGGTACCAAGCAAATAGCTCCCACAGAATAGGACCTTAAAATAAGGGAAGGTTCCATCCAATGGCGCTTAGTCGTACGAATGTGTGCGATTCAGAGACGACAAAAATGACTTGATAACGTCGGGAGAGTCGGAGGTGGGCCGCAATGGCGCGCAATTTTAAATTGCTGAGGTGGGGCGGCCGCTGAATTCGACACTAATGAATCGGTGCGAGATCACCATGTCCAAGGTGATTGATGCTTGTGACGACAGCCATAAGTTAACCCCATTGGTATTAGCCAAAAAAAACTGAAACATGTGTGTTTCGCCATAGCGAGAGACAAGGTTCAGAGCCTCTTGGAACCGGTCATCAATGTTGCCCACCCGAATTGACCAAAAAGAGATCGAAAAGTCATCTACGTCAAACGTGGCGAAAATATCTTCTGGTAGCACCAAAGAGATTCCGCTGGCAAAGTGATGCTGAAGACACTTTCCTGCACGATATCTTCATTTTACTTTCTGGGCTCGGAGATGGCTCCCCATACCCCCCTTGCCAGATGGGCTCTACAAACAAAAAAAAATCCCCATATCCGTACGCAGAATATATGATCTGCCAAGAACTCAGACAGAAAAAAGCAAATGTCCCCTGCCCTTAAAGAATGGATGGTCTTCATGATACCGTCTCACCATGCAGTACCATAAGCCTTCTCCAAATAAACAAAAATATCGTGGCAAAGTGCTCTTTGTGAAGGAAAGCCTCACAGATAACACTTCAGCCGAAGCAGATCATTTGACGTCGATTGAAGCTTACGTAAGCTGCACTGTGCAGGTGGCATTCTCTGGCCAGGAAATAAGCTACCTAATGTAATATTAATCAATTTTATATCTCCTTGCACACGTACGAGGTTAAAGAAATTTGACTGGAATCAATCGGGTTAGGGGGGGCTCTCTCTTGATTGCCAAAAGAAGACAGGACATTAAAGGATTCCCGCCCCTAGAGGTAAAATCCAGTCTGCGCCCTTCAGGGAGCGCGCAGTGTGTTTCAAATGTTGGCCAGGCAGCCTCTCTTTTCGAGAATATACATAAAGTACGTCCACCATGAAGAGCAGCTTCGAAACGAAACGTATCTTTCCCTTACTTTCAATTATATTCACAGTGTGAAATCGTTCGGACTGCGCCTGTATCACCTATGGGCATAAAACTCCTCGACTGAGATAGATACGTCACTCATGTGGACCACGGTGCTGAATCCATGTTTTACTGATGAGACATCTAAAGCGTTGGCATCGTGCAATAGAGATTTGAATAGGAAAGTGATCGCTGCTATGCAGGTCGTCGACCACCTTTCATCCAAATCAACTTGTGAATCACGAGAGCGCAGGGTCATATTAAGGCAGGAATATAAAGCGGTTCTAGGACAGAGATGTGTGAATTCTTTTACATTGAAGACACCGATCCCTATCTCTTTAAACATTTGCTCTAGGATTTGGCTCCTGGCATTAATAGTGTAGTCTTCCTTAGAAGAGATGTCTACCGTGCAGGTCCTCGAGTAGGAGAAATGTCACTTGCAACCGCATCGTGACACTGAGAAACTGTGCGCAATCGAAGGTAGCTAAAGTTAGAAGGTATAAAGACACAACAAAAAAGTTGCTATCGAGGTAGAGCTGAACTGCTATTAATTGAAGGGAAGGTATTAATAAACAAAAGAAGAAGAAAGACATCTCATCAGATACAAATTATGTGACTATCTGTCTATCACACATCCCGTCGGGATGGCGGTGTGTAACCCATACGCCCGGTAGGGGGAGTGAGGACGTACTCAACATATTCTTCTGAAGGCAAATTAGACACGGTGCGTGGTAATTCCATTGTACGAGCCCTTGGGGCCACATTTGTGGAGAAGACCATCACTTGGATGGCCTCCGAAGACCACACCGCTTTGAGAGCTATTGACCATTCAATAGGCCGAGGGTGCTGTCGAGCTCAAGGTTTTAAGAGAGAAGGTTCAGCTTGGCATGCAAGCGTGTCCTTTTTCCTTCCTCGAGTCCTTCGGATGGCTGTCCGCTCTGGGTGTTGTGACTTCCCCTGTCTTTGGGAGGGTATAGTCCGCTGATTTAACTCTTGGAGGAGCGCGGCTACTTCGTATTCCTCGAAACGGTGACGTGGGTGGAATAGGGGTCCCGATATTGACCGGAGGAGGTTTAAGCCATTCTGGCTGCCAGCCGGACTGGAATAGGACACAGGGGATGTAGAATGTACAGAAGTGTTCCTGATGAGCGTGGGAGCTACCATGCTCGTAGGTTTTGAAGCGGAAAGAGTGAATGGGATACTTTTTTAACTTGTGAGGGGTAGGAGCTGCCTTATCACACAAATCGCTACAAAATTCTCTTTAGCCGCTCTTAATAAAAGACGTTCTTCAATCTTGACGATCGGGACTTCATTTTCAAACAAATAGGAATCGCAGGACTTTGAAGAGGCAGGTTGTTTTCCTCCCCAATTCACATACATACATATTTGGCCTTTTATGAAAGAGCTTTATCGTGCTAAGCCTTCGGATAGTTAAAAAAATCTGAGGTTGACCCATTTTCGCACGCCAACAGGATTTATTTGTTTCTTTGCTGCAACTGCCATAACATTCTCGTGGTAGCGTCACAAATGTCTCCTCGGCGTAGTGAAATCAGCCCTTACACACCGATTCATGGAGTCTAACTGGGTCGAACGTGACAAATAACGCGGAGGTAGGTCTAGACAATACAGGTTCGAACCCAAATCCTTTTTCAACTTCATATAGGGGTTAAAATGATTATCCTATTTTCCCAGTTTCTAAAAATGCCATTTTCTTTCTTAAGCTTTTAAATGGTTAATGTAATCTATTCCAAAGAATTTAATTACCAGGTTGTGATACCAGTTTTCCTTTCCTTGGGCTATTAACTACATCCATTATATATTATGTCATGGGATTTTCCCGTATTAAGGAAGAAGAATGTGTTTGTAACAATTCTAATTAACCCGGGAGATTGTGGACACCCGATAAGGGTGAAATTTATCTCAGAATGAGGACATAATTCTGTGTTTTATTTAAAGACACGAAGGAAGTTGGTCCAAGCAAAGAAGGTCTTTTCACTCATGGGAGAAAGATTATGGGTGCTCTTTTTAATACGTGATTTATCGACGTTTTTTGAGATAGGTTTATTAGCAAAAGAGGCTTGTTAAACATAAAAAAAACAATAAAACAATTTTAATATTTAGCGGAAAACAACTTTAACATCATTCATATAATTAGAGTACGCAACCTAACCTAACCCACGAATACTCTATTTCCAACTAATTTAATTCGATCCGATTGCCCAGAGCGCGCGTATCTTTTTTATTTTGGCAGTGCAGAAAAACAATGAACATTGGAGCGCCTAATGAGGTATGACAACAACATTTGAATTTAAACACCAAAGTGATTATTTTAGAAATAGGGGCCTCACCCCCCAACCTAATACTCCATTTAATAGGGTAAGAACAAACCGGAAAAGAACTAGATGTCCGGGTTAAGCAACATCAAGCCAATGTACGTAATCACAGTGAACAATTTGCGCTTTTTCTACATATGTACAATCTTAACCGTAGCATTAACTGGAACAGTGCCAAACAAGTCATAAAATGCAGTAATTATGTTTCGAGAAATATATTAGAATGTATCTCCATTTACGCGTTCCCAAATTTCAACCTTAGTCCTCGTTTGTTCATGCTAGACCCCATTATCACTACATACATAAAATCTCAAATAAAGTTGTTTCAGGATTTTGTACCCCTAATTAAGGTTCCACTATTTAAGGCAATGTATGTCCAGCCTCTTGTTCATGCCTTGAAAAGGTCTTTAAAAATAAAGACGAAAGCGCTCGGAATCGTTTTTCACTTTTCCTTTGTGGGTGTATCTGCATAACTTTGACTCACGTGCATTTTGTGAGCTTTTTTTCATCATGGAATTTCAATCTGAACATTTTAGGTTGCATCATTTATATTTAATGATATCATCAGAATATAAAAATCTCTTGAGCTTCTTTATTAAAGAAGAAATAGTAAGCACGTCTAAATTGTCAGAGATTGACCCAAGGAATGAAAGTAATTATAAAAACCTAAACGAGGTTTTCCTTAGAGGAAAAGCAATAGCCTTTTGATGATGAAGGAATTGAGAAAAGGTTTAGAACAGATTGCTTGAACTTCCTGGTAGAACTTTGGATTCAACTATGAAAGAGATTTAATTTCAATGAAGACTGCATTATTGCTAAGCTAAATGTATTAGATCCAAAAATTTCCTCCGACATCAGATTATCTCCTTCATCTCTCATTCTATTTGCTGTTCATTTTCCATCTATTATACCAGAAAGCAAAGTAAATGATCTTGATGATCAGTGGAGTAATGATCGTTTTATAGCAATTAATTTGGCAACCCTTATCGACAACATTCCCAAATACTGGTATGAATTGAAAGACATAAAGGATGGATTAAATAATTCAAAGTATGATGTGTTATCCAATTTTATGTCCAGTTTAACAACCTTGCCACATCCATCAGCTTGTATTGAAACACAAAACAAAAAATACCAATTCTTTAAAAGCAAATACTGTTAAAGGAGATTACTTGCTAAGCAATCTATTGAAAGGAATGTACGACCTGGTAACCAAAGCGAAAATTAATTAAAGACATGGAAGAAGGAGCACTCAGTAAAAGATATTTATAGAGAACAAAAAAAAACAACCAGAAAATTTAACCCTATTGAGAGGAAGTGAAGAAGAGGATTCAGTATTAAGATATTAAGGACTTTAAGTAAAAATACATAACATTTCTATTTAAACTGTTTGTACGAATATTTTTATTATCTGGGTTTTTTCCAATTTGGGAATGAATACATACCCAAGTTAAGGGGTTCATTAAAATTTCATTGGCAGCCCTGCCCCTACCCCCTCCAAGCTTGCTCTTCTTTCCACCGAGGTTCTGGATACCCGGCGCATATTCGTCCTCTTATGGGTCGTTACTCAAGTGTATATCGTAAGGTCCTTATGTGCTGTGAGGGTTGAAAGCTCGCCGGCAAAAGCAAGTATTAGGCACGGGGTGTGTTGGGCCGTCGAATAAGCTCACTTCCTTAGAGTGCAAATATAGGATGGCACCATCCTTATGTTCAAAGCTCGAGGGCATTTAGAATAAATAGCGGGCCGTGTTGTTAAGGCCCATCTTAGCTCAAACCCATGGGCTGACTATGTGTAAATGATCACATTCTGGAATTTTCTAATCCCACGGGGCCTTTTCTCTTAACCTCCCAAGGCATTTTGAAGTCATAGTATCTACGTTCCATCGTCTATACTTAATAAAAGGAGTCTCTGCTCTTGGCCCCTCCAGGCCTATGAGCAGGGTCGTTACCGTACCCATTCGGAATCCCTTGCGTGTGCTACTCTCCCTGCGCGCTACCCTGGTAGAGCTTGTAGCACTTTGGACATTGGACATAAAAAGTGAGGAATATAGTAGAAGAGGGTTTTAGTAGGAGAAATAGTGGGGAAATAGGGGAAAATGATAGGAAAGCGAATATGAAGGTAGAATGAAAGACAGATCCCTGGTGAAAGGGTATCACTGGCTTTCTTTGCGTTTTGGTTGTGTTTTTTTTTTATAGTATATAAATACACCATCTGGTAAATGCACTGGGCATTCAAGCCTTTGTAGTAATAGATATTATCTCTACGTGGCTTTTTAGAAGATTTTCATCTTCGATTCTGGGTGTTTCACACCTAGATTTCGATTTTTATGTGTTGATTTGTTTTAATTGTTTCTTGGCGATATTTCGCACAAAATTTGGGGAAGTGTTTTTAGAACTTAAATTTAGCAAGTGCTAATTCAGTGGCTAAACTCGTTTGGCTTTGTTCGTGTTTCGTTGTGTTATTAATGGGGGTTATCTAGCTTTAAGTGAACTTTGGGTCGACGTTAATGTCATTCGGTAGTCTACTGCTTTTGAAACTAATTGGTCGTCTTAAGTTACGTAAATTGTCAAAGTCAATGTGCTCGAGTACAAACTCGGGAGGGAGGTGCCGGTGCACCTTGTCCAAGATTTTGGTTGCTCTGAGGTGAAGCTCCACGTTTATGGGGGTCATCCCCAGTTCACCATGGAGTTCACTCTGCCTTCTCCCTTCTCTCCTTCGGGTTCCCGTAATGATGTATACTGCCTTATTCTGGACCCTTTGCAGTTTAAGGACTTGGGTCTTGGAAACTACGTTTATAGGGACCGGGGGGTACAGGAGTTTGTTGGAGGTGCTTAGGTTTACGAATTTGAAAAATTCACCAAAGTCCCTCCGTGCATTCTGTGTAGTTTTCGCTACATGGCTCCTATACCCACCAGTCGTAATTTGTAGTCCCAGAACCGTGCCCTCCGTGCAGTATGGGATGTGTGCACCCCCCACACGGATGTCTGCCAGTGTCCTTCGGAATAATGGAATTACACGGAACTTTTGGGCATTGGTGGATATCTTCCATCTTCTCTCGAAAGAGTTGATGTTTTCGATTTCCACTGCCGTACTTCATGCCATGAAATTCGCATTCCGATAAGGCCCCTTACATATCATTGTTATATCGTCCGCAAATTGGACGTATAAGGAACCCTCAGTCAAGGGTTGGGGAAGGTCTATGGTATAAATGTTATAGAGCAGGGGACTGATGCACCCGCCTTGCCGCTATAATCTTTGATACTCAGAAACGCTCTCCTCTCCATCACGTAGTCACAAAGAATCCTCTCAAGTATGGGATTGAGGCCTAGTTGTAGGATCTTATATTGTAGGCCTCTCCTCCATACTTTGTCAAAGGCCTTTTTGACATCGCGTAGCACCAGATTTGCATGGCGTTTTTCTGATTTTACTTTTTCCAACTTCTCGGTAATTACGGCTAGCGCCGTGTCTGTTCCTCGCTTCGCTCGGAAGCCATGTTGTTGATTGTTGTGAGAGCTGTTTTTCTCGAGGAACGTATTTACCCTGTTGGCCAATATCTTCTCCAAGACTTTCCCTGAAAATTCTAAAAGAGATATGGGCCTGAAGTTAGCTGGACTGTCCGGTGGTTTACCGGCTTTTGGAATGAATATCATTTTCGCTACCTTCCAGTGGTCAGGGAAGTAACCCACGTTTAGGCATGCGTTCATGATATTCATGAGGCCCAATAAGATATTGGGCGGGGCTCGAATAAAATTCTTCTTCGTCAGTCCTGTACGCCCCGGTGCTCGCTGTCGAAAGGATTTTAAGGTCATTGAGAGTTCCTCGGCAGTAATTCTACCGCCGAGTCCCTCCATTTCCCTATCCTGTGATACGCAATGGTGAGGGTGCGTTCTGTGTATTTGATCATTCAGGTCGTTATAATTCCGTCTTCGAAGTCCAAATCGAAGTCATCATTCTCTTCCGGGGATATCTTAAATATAGATGCCCAAAAGAGTGAATTCCTCTTCGATTCTTTCCACGTCAGAAATTTCAATGTCATCACGTATAAGTTTGATAGTCTTTGCTGGCTGTCCGCCTTTTAGTCGTTTTACCGTTTGCCAGAATGTACGTGAGTCAGTTTCTACATTTAGTCCGCCAATTAAATTATTCCAGAGTACATTCTGTTGGTCCCTTATAAGAGTCATTAGTTCGTCACGTATGAGTCGTGTTTGTCGGTGTGTGTTGATGTTGGGGCCAGTGAGGTTCACTTCATTGATCCGTTCCTTATATTCCCTCGCGAGGGTTTTCATTCTAGGGGTCCATGAGGGGGCAGGGAGAGTTTTAAATTTAACTCGGGGGACGGCTTCCTTGTCGGCTTTTAATAAATTTTCATTTAATTTATCCAACTCCTCGTCAATTCCTTCTAGGGAGGCATTATTTAATGGTTCTGGATTATAACTTTCGAGGAGTTGTTTATACTTATCCCAGTTGGCTCGAGCGTAGCTCTTCCGCCTTGGGATTGGGATTTGAATGGGGGAGGTTGAGACTTTAATAAGGATAGCCTGGTGGTTGCTGGGAATAGGGAGGCCCGGCTCAATGAAGTAATTATATGGGAACATATTGCTGGTTAGTACAATATCTGGTTTGGTGGCTGACCTGTCAGTGATGAATGTGGGGAAGTCTGGTCCAATTCTAGTCATAATGTGTCTATCAATAAGTGTCTCGAGATTCCTGCCTGCTGGGTTGGTCGACGTATAACCGGAGGCAGCGCTTCTTGCATTGAGGTCACCGGCAAAGAGAACGGTTCTGCCGTGACCACATAACTGCAAGAAGTTTGGAAGGGGCAAATACCCTCTCCTTGGGGGTTGGTACCCCGTTGCCAGGACCAGGGGTCCCACTACCGTACGGACCTCCACAGCAAGGTAAGATTCGTCGAGTCCACTTATTGATCTGAAGTCAAGACCTCTTTTTACAGCTATGGCGCATCCGTCAAAACGTTCTCCGCTGTGATTTTTGGTCAAGACTTCGTAGGGAAAGATCTTTATTGGGTTAGCGTCGTTTATTCCATGTTCGGAAATAAATATAACGTCTGGGTCGCATTGTCTTAATACGTTTCCGTATACTATTTTTTTGTTTGTCCATCCGTCAGAGTTCAAGTGTAATATTTTTAGAGTCGTCCTTTTGTAGTTCACTTAAGGGTTTTAGAGTGTAATATGATGTTTTTAGGACTTGTTCTCTTACGAGTTTAGGTCCTTGTGGAGTGTTTGGGGGCGTAAATGGTTTTTCCTGTTCGTTTTTTTCTGTAGTCGCCGTCAGTTAGGGTGATAAAAGAGTCCGGAGTCAGTTTAATCAAGCCTTGGAGTAAAGCCTCCTCGACCTGCTTTTAACTGAGCTCGTCCGAGGTGAATTCCCATTTGTATATTCCGGCTATTAAACCTTCGGATACATCTAGGGCGTCCATCTCCTTAGGAAAAGGGGACCTTTCAGCAGCGAATACCTTCAAGTTAATTTTTCTCGAATGGTATGCGTGCCTAGATTCCCTCTTGCAAGAAGATGACGATCTCGGGCGTCTCTGGGGCTGCGAGGTTTTCCGTGAGCGGGGTGAACGTGCCCCTCCCTCGGCTCTCGCAACTCCAGTCTCCGTAACTTCATTATTGACCTTGGTGGGTGTATTTGCGTGGGTGGTTTTGTTTTGGTGGGATTCTTTCGCTTGTTTTTGTTCAGTGCGTGCTTTTGCAGCCTGGATCCTGGGGTCCCTGGAGGAAGCTGGGGTTGTGGCATTGCTGGTGGTTGGGAGCTTCTGACAACTAGTCTCGCACTGGGGTTTGAGACTAATTTTCAGAATCTCTTCTGATCGCGGTTTCGAGGGGAACCACATCTTCTCCATTCCATTATTAGTTAGCATCTTATTTAGCTCATCTGCAAAGCACCCCGGGGAGGAGAGATTCGCAATATGAGCATAATATATGCAACACATAATTTTCGTCGAGTTTTCATTCTCGACGTGGAGAAATGTAGGATTCACTTTCGACTCCGCTACCGCAGCTTTTGCAACCTTGGCATAAGTGGTGTTGGCTTTCGTTTCCTCTTCCGTTTTTTTTGTGTGGTTTTCTTTTTAAGGATTTTTTTTTGATGGGGCAGGCCATTGAGAGTGTCTTATGTTCCCCCGCGCAGTTTAGACACTTCATGGTGGTGCTTTTACAACTCCTCCAGAAGTGGTTGTCCGATGCGCAGATGGAACACAAAATAGCATTCCCTTTAGGGCAGTTGGCTGTAGTGTGCTCCTCATACTTATAGCATTTGAAGCACATTTGGAGGTCGATAAACTCCTCGCGTTCGACCTGCTCGGGGCAGATCCGAACGTTAAAGAGGAGCATACCGCACTCCGTAGCCTTTACCGCCATCGCCGAATCCGTAAAAACGATCTTAAAAACATGCGTGTAGTCCTTAAATTTAAGGACTTCCGCTATTTTGGCCCAGGGGTGGTTCTTTTCAACCTCAGCATGAATTTCTTCGATGCTGTGGCTACCGACCCAAGGATCGAGGCGTCGAAGAATAATGCTGCGGTGAGTTTTTATCTGTGGAGGCGTGTGGGGTCTGAGGTTAATCTTTTTTAGGGATTCTGCCGCTTTTTGAGAGGTGAGGACTTCGCAGTCACTCTCCTTTTGGCAGATAGCCGAGTATCCGTTATGCGTGTCAATCAATCTAACTAGGGTTACCCCTAGTTCCCCGTGAGTGATGGCGAAGACATCTCCCCGATCTGGCTTGGGGCCATCAGAGAGAGTCCTCAGCGGTATCCACCGAGTCTCCCTTATTTATATCTCCATTTCCGCATAGGATCTGGAGAGATAAAAATATGCGAAGACTCGGAGTGTTTGGCTGTGTTAGTGTGTGTGTTTGTGTGATATTTTTCACCAGTGAGAAAAGAATAGGTCAAAAAAGGAGTAGTTCCTGTCCAAAACAAAACAACCCGAGCAAAATGGCACTTTACCTTGGGTGCAGGCGCTTCTCGAAGGCCTGCAGGTCTCCGGTCTACCCCAAAGGGAGTCCGGTGTGGGAAACGGAGGGGGAGGGCGGAAGCAAGCTCACCCTCGCTACCGACGCACGAAGCGAGTAAAAATTCACTTTTTACTCGCAAAAACGCAATGTCACTTTCGAACGTAGGCTGAATCAGTATTCCTGAACGAGCAATCACTAAACGCGCGAAAATAACAATTTCACCAATAGTATGCGAAGTGAAAAGTAAGGTTGGCTTTACCAGAACACACTTGAAAAGAACAAGACTTACTCAGGCAAGCAAAGCAGTCATTGTAGCACTAATTTCTCCCACCCAGGCTCGAATAAAATCGTCCTCTCCCCCTCCTTTCCAACCGTGACCGTTCGTCATAAAGCCAAACAGCTGCACGCCTCCACCGTGTTGTTAGGCTTGCAGAAGGCAACCCCACGGATGGTGTTCGTGAAGCCGTCTATTAAGGTTCCTAAACCTGCCCCCGAAAGGGTAACAATACTAAAGTAGCTTCCGCTTCTCCGTTCTCATCTAAGGCTGGAATAAATGGCTCTGAAACGATGGATCCTCCATAAGAAGGATCCCTGCCTCTGAAACCGCCAAATGTTTCGAGCCAGAGGGAGGAAAAGACTCGCATAGCGAACATAACCTCCCCTGAAAAGTCCTCGAAGGGGACGGCTCTTTTAGCTTCATATTCGGCCAACAGCGCTCGGAATTCTGCCCCTGGGAAATATACGGTCATTCCCGTGCAGGGCTTTTCTATGAAGAGGGCCACAGCATCACCTCCGATCTAGGCATAGATGGCATATTCCTTTAATGGAAGTGCCGTGGACTCTTGGGCAACTGCAAGGAGCTGTGGATGCTAATCTCCTTCCTTATCCCGTTAGTTATCCTTCTCTGCTTGATACTATGCTGGGCGCGTGCCCCCTGCAAACCCAGCCAGAATATAAGGGTCTTGCAACCACACCAGAACGGGACAGGGACGGGGAGGAGGATGCGCGATTCACACACGGCATGATATCCCCGTTCTTCTATTTTTTATAATTACGTCCTTTCAGCCAGTGGCTGAATTTCTGCGTACACTCCACCGTTAGCCGACCTCGACGGGACGGTTTGTGGAGGTCCTTTCTTTTGTTTGTATATTTGAAGAGTAAACACCCCCTGTAGGGATAATACACACTCAAACCCAGGGGTAAAGTCGTGTTCGACCTGATCGACGAGCTGTCAATATGTGTTCTAAACTCCTATATTTTATTACATTAATCTATCTCTGTGCTCTCCGAATGCACAGCTTGATTTTGGCTGGGAGGTCATCGATGACCTAAATTGTAGTGATCAGTTTCCAATTCAAATATCATATTCTGGGGTACTACAGCCTGAAAGACCACCTGGGTGGTGCTTGAAGTTGGACCGAGGGAGGGCATTTCAGGAAATGACTGATTTCTGTGTCCCAGTCGAGGAGGTAAGTCGGTGGATGAGGGCATTAAGTTCTTCTCGGGCATTTTATTTTTAAATTTGAGGAGCCTATATAGCAACTGCCCGCTTGGGCATAAGTGGCCGCAATCACAACAGCTTAGCACTAGGATACTTTAAAATAAAAATATGAAAACAAAACAACGATGAAAAGGGAAGATTGCAACAATCAGGAAGCAAGCTCCGGCGTCGAAGGGAGGGGGACCTCCCCTGGCGCAGGAGAATGCAAACTACAGAGAAAACAACAATAACAAAAAACAAATTGTGTTAAATAAAGGAAAGAAGGACGGCCGCCCTCAAAAAGTCTATAAGTCCACCAGTCAATGTGCACGAACTCGTCCCGAGTACAAGGGACAGGCGGTAGCGACCCCGCCCATCCCGGTACCGGAACAGGTGACGTGCGCAGAGATCACCCACCCTAAACCAATCAACAAGAATGTGCCGAACAGTCTGGAGGACGACGCAGTCTTTACAGTAGTACGCTGGCGAGCGCTCCATCAAATGGCGGTGCTTCCCACGAGTGTGCCTAATTCGGAGACGACAAAAAGCAACCTGAAGCCTTCGCGGCATTGTGGGTTAGGTCCATGGGAACAGTCGTGGCGCAATGGCACGCAACTTTAAGTTCCCTTCGACTGTCTCCTATAAGCCAAGCAGTCCGAAGAGCTGCCCGTATTCCTGCCATGTAGTCGGTGTGAGGAAGAGCGAAAAGCTGGACCGGTCGCAGAATCCTAACGGAATCTTTAGCGCCATCATCGGCGCGCTCATTCCCTGCAATTCCTACATGTCCAGGAACCCAGCAGAAGATAATCTCGACATCTGCCCGGCTTGAAAAAATCGTGGCATCACGGATATCGCGAACCAGGGGATACGGAGATTCCAATAGCCCGAGAGCACTCAGGGCGCTTTGTGAGTCGCTATAGATCACAATCCGGTCTCCGACCGGCAACGTCGCGTAATCTCCCGTACCGAGTGATGTATTGCCACCAGCTCAGCCATGAAGACAGACGCAGCACCTGGCAGAGCCCCGCTGACTTCAAACAAAGGGGATACGGCGTGGAAACCGACCCCTCTTATGACTTGTAGCAATCCGTATACATTGGCCTGGTTCCAGCGTGACACGAGGTGTGCTCCAAAGAGGTCGAACGCAATATTTCCGGCGCTTTACAAGCTTTGGGAGCAGAGACGTGTGGACAAATAGCCAAATTTGGTACCCTCCAGGGTGGCGTCCTGGGCAGACCCAGAGGGGCCACCGGTAAAAGAGCTATAACTAGCTCTCGAATGGGTTTCCTGGCCCTAATCCCGAAGGACTTAGGGTATAACTGGCATCTCTCGGTGGCATAGGTACCGTCGAAATCAGCTCTGGATGCAGTGAGAGCTGTTAGCGACTGAGGGAGGCGCCAGGCTTGCGTGTATAGGGAAAGGAGGCACTGTACACAGTGCAGAGCGAGTGGCATATCCCCAGCATCGACAAGAAGGCTCTCAATGGGGGAAGTGCGGAAGGCACCGGTCGCCAGGCGAAGGTCGGTGTGGTGGATCGAGTCCACCTTCCGCAATACACGCAGGGCTGCGGATGCATAAAACTCGCAACCGTAGTCGAGCATCGAATGAACAAAGGATCGATAAAAAAGTAAGGCAGTAGCCTTATCGGGCCATAAGCGCTGAACGTCACGGAACGGAGAATATTCATGGCGCGGATACAAGAGACCCTAAGGATGCGAATATGAGCCTCCCAGGTGAGGCGTCGGTCAAATACAAGACCAAGAAAACGGTGCAATTCAATCACTTCCAGGTGTACACCATTAAGAAACAAGTCTGGGTAAGGGTGGAGCCGTGTATGGTGGCAGAAGTGCACCACCTTAGTCTTGGCTAATGAAAACCTAAACTTGTGCCCTTCAGCATAGCGAGAAACGCGGTTCAATGCCTGTTGGAGTCGACGCTCCAGAGTTGGCATCCGGGCCGGGCCAAAAAAGATCGAAACGTCGTCTACGTAGAGCGTAGCGTGAACATCTTCAGGGAGCAGCGAAGTCATGCCGTTGATGCTCAGGGCAAAGAGTGTGATGTTGTGGGCACTTCCCTGGGGGACACCCTCTTCCTGCTCCATTGGGCCATGAGGACTTCCCCCCACCCGTACGCGGAATCGACGATCTCGCAAAAATTCGGATATAAACATTGGGAGGCATCCCCGTCTCCTCCTCATCGTGTGGATAGTCTCCATGATACCGTATCGCCATGCGGTATCATAGGCCTTCTCCATTTTGAAAAACACCGTGGCGTAGTGTTGTCTACGAAGGAAAGCCTTGCAGACGGCATTTTCCAGTGGGAGCAGAAAATCCGACGTGGAGTGGAACTTGCGGAAGCCGCACTGTGCAGAAGACAGATGGCCTCCGCTGTCCAGGAAAAAGGCTAATCTAACATTTACCAATTTCTTCATCAACTTGTACACCCAACCGTCGGAGTAGAGTGATCTCTCCCCGGTTTGCGAAAGGCGAGCACAGTAGTGATTCGCCAGGAATCCGGAAGTAGACCCTCTACCCAGATCCTGTAGAACAAATCTAAGAGAAAGGCCATTCCTTGCTCACACAGGTGTCGGAGCATGGCTTACGGGACATCGTCTGGACCATGGGCGGTGTCCGCGCAGTAAACCTGTCGTTGAAGGGTTCTTCGCCTCTGGAGGTAAAGTCCAGTCGGCGGCCTTCCGCGACATCACGAGGTGCATTGAATGCTGGCGGAGCAGCATCCCGGCCAGAGAATGCGGAAAAAGCGGTCGCAAAGGATTCTGCCACTGACGCGGGGTCTGAGATTGCGGTCCCATTCTCCTGGAGAACGGAAGGAGGGTCCTGCGAGAACTTGCCCGAATCCTTTTGACTCGCTTCCAAACCTCTGCTAGACGGCTCTTACCGTTAATTGAAGACACGTATGCCCGCCAAGAAGAGCGGTGGGCCTGCTTTAAAATATACCGTAGCCTAGCCCTAGCCCGACGAAATTCGCCGACAGTGAAATCGTTTGGGCGCGCTTATAGCGCATGTAGGCATAACGCTTCTATTTGAGGGCCGTCTCACACTCGGCCGACCACCACGGGAGTGCTCGGCGTGCAAAACGGCCAGACGATCTGGGATTACTAGTCAGGGCGTGTCCGTTTCGCCTTACAGGAAACAGTTACGTTGGGGGAAGGGGGGAGCCCTGATTTTAGCCGGGGCTGGGTGTGAACCCTTTGTGTCGGCAGGTTTACCAGAAGAGCACCCGGGTTGAGTAGAGCCCGCAGAAGGGCCCCGAACGGGCGCGAACAATCATGCTCGTTGGCCTGGATGGGCCAAGGGCAGCGGTTGCCTTTCTAAGCATTGAAGCGTAAGACGTCCCAGGCAGAGCCGGGTGCGCCAGGACCAAGTTCTTACCCTCGCGGAATGAGGGTCAAAACTGGGCCTGAACGGCCAGGATTTCTTTGTTAAGAAAATATGCACCACATTGTTTCGAAGAAGCGGGGTGCGGCTCTTCGCAATTGACACACTTGGCCACACACGATTTGGACTTATCGTTTGAGGCCTTGTATCAATTTACACATACTTCGTGTGACCCAGAGTTTGCACGTCTACATGAGCGATTCGTTTGGCCGAAGCGGTGACAGTAATAACAACTTTGCCGCAGTGGCACGAATGCCTTCATGCGGTAGCGGTACCAACCGGCACGCACCGACTCAGGGAGTTTGTCACAGTCAAACGTGATAAAGAGTGTAAGGGAGAGTCTCAAGGCCCCTCCCTGTTTTCTCATCACACGTTCGACCTTGACCGCCCCATGGTCGGCCAGCTTTAAGGTGATGTACTCTATGGAGTAGTCAACGAGTTCCCTTGTATAAACTAATCCTTTCACAAAGTTCATGGTAGAGTGCGGCGTCACACTCACAGGCGTGCCTGATGTTATCGAGGCTCCGTCCTGCGCACCTTTGGTCTTAGTCAGGGTCTCCGCACTTGGGGGAACAGAGGGGCCGGATGTGCCGATCTTAGCTTGGTCCCTTACCGAAGTGGCAGCAGACCAATCCGTCCCCGCAGGCCCCACGGATGGAAAGGAGCCCCGAGTCATTTTTGCTGTTTTTTCTTCTTTTTTTTTCTTTTTAGGAAATGAGGGCGGGGAATGAACCCACTTCTCCCCTCCGCCGTCAGGAGCCCCCAGGCCAGATGGACCGGCCTCAGCAAGGTCCTTCTCCGAGCTGGAGAAGGTCCTGTCAGTCTTAGGGGCATTGGTAAGAGGAGATCCCTCCCCTCCTTGTATTGCTTTGGAAACCCTAACCGTTTGAAGAGGACCTTGTATAGGGGCGGACTCGGTTTCGGTGCTTTGCGCCGAGCCGGGATTCGCCCCCATAGAAGGCCCTACCGTCTGAAGCTGGGTTGCCTCAAGGACTATGTCTATCTCACGGGAAGGGATGGGGTCCTTCAGTTGGCCATTCCCCCCCCTTCCCCCCGAACATCACAGGTCCCATTGGCAGCGCTGTCACAAGTCAAGTCTGGGGAGGCACAGGCATTGACTCTGGCAAGGTTCAATATTCTTGCCAGGAGGTCTTTTGAGGGAAGCTACCGAAAGGGCCTGGCTTCCTTCTCCCCCCTAAGGGGATTTGCACTACCGATCCGCTTCAATGGGGAGCGGTCGGCTATGGGCTGCCTGTTGGCTTTCTTATCAGTCCCCTTAAAAAGTAAAGGGGGGACTGCCGCTGGAAAGAGGTAGGTGCCCGTAAGCAGCTGCAGACAAGAGGGGAAGTCCCCTACACCTATAGGCGAAGGAGAGGAGTAAGCCTCTTCTCCGGTTAGAGAAATTTGGAGGGTTTCCTGCGTAAGCACAGGGGGAGACATCCATTTTTGTTTTGTGGAGCTTTCAAAAGGCGGCTCCGTTGATTCTGAGAGGGAAAGGAGAAGAAAGGGTTTTTTTTTAAATTTCCATCATTGGGCATGGGGACCCTAATTTTCTCATGGGATGCACACGTTCATCACCTCTCGCAGTAACCCGTCCTTAAACGGGTGCATACAGGCCTGGCAGAGCCAGGTGCCACCATTTAAGACCACCCCTCTCGCCTGGTGGCCTGGCAGTTCCTCAGCATGGCGGCTTCATCTTGGATACGGCGTAAAATTGATTGAGTGTGAAGAGAGAAGGAAAAGGGATGTGAGGAAAGTGTGGGTGGGGGTGAAGCAGGTTGTTAAAAACCCACCATCCCAAACCGGAGCTCAGGGGTTAAGGAAACTTGTCCCCTCAATCTTCGGCTCCGATCTGGGATAGTTGGCTGTGAAGAAGGTCGGCATCTATCCTGTGAAAATAGAGGCCAACCAGAGAAAGTTGTGGGAGAGGTTGTAGGGGAAGTGAAAAAATAGGGGAGAAATACAGGCTGTCTGAAAGAAGGAGAAGAGGCTAAGCTGGGGCCGGACGGGGCGCTGAGTCCCGTCAGCATGGTGGCCAGGAAGGCAAATTCCGCGCCACTTACGGGGTCTTCTCGGGCAACCTCATCACCGTGGACGTAACTACTATTCCAAGAACGTCTGGCCGTTTTTTACGCCGAGCGCTTTGTCGTTGGTCATTTTATTGCTATAGGGTCTTCAAACAGAAGCGTTATGATTACATGCGATATAAGCGCCGCCAGAACAATTTCTTTTTTGGAGAATTTGGTCGTGCTAAGACTAGGCTCCGGCATGCATACGTATCTTCACTTAAGGGAAAGACCCCTCTTGCAGAGATGTGGATGCGAGTCTAAAGGATTCGGGGCAGGTTCTTGCACGAACATCTTCTCGTTCTCCAAGAGAATGGGACCGTAATATTGGCTCTCTAGCGTCCATGGTGGAGTACTTTGCGACCGCTTTATCCGCATTCTGTAGCCGGGATGCGGTATCATAGAGACTCTCCACATGATGCGGGAGAGGTGAAGCCTACTAATCTTTATTTGACAAGTTCTGAAAGATCATAGATTTCGCGCAAGTGTAGGGGAGCCCTCTCCGGCTTAATAGAGGAGTAAGCCAATAAAGTGTCCTCAGTATCAAATTCTTTGCCTTGAGTATCCAATGTATTACTTCGGTATTGCTATGCTCTACGTAGAGGTCCTTGGGACCTCCACACACTCAGTTTTGCGGTATGCCTCATGCCATGTTTGCCGCGAGCTGGGTGGATTCATGGACATGTAGCAATTGCGGGGAATGAGTGCGCCGATGACTGCGCCAAAGAGTTTGCGAGGACTGGACGACCAGACCACCGTTTCGCTCTTCCTCACACCGATTACATGGCAGGAATACAGGCAGCCCTACAGGCTGCGTGGGAAGCGAGATGTGAAGCTGCTGAGGGGAAGTTAAAGTTGCATGGCATTACCACGCAACTGTTCCCATGGCATGGACCTATCTTCTAATGACGTGGCTGCTTGAGATCACTATCAATTGCATGTTCCTGCGCAAGTTTGCTTCCTGTTTTGTTTTTGTTTTTTTTGTCTTAGTTTTTTCTTTAGTTTAGAAATTTTAAAGCAGCCTATCATCAATTGGTTAGAATTTTAATTACGGTGCCTATGCCTTTGAATGCAGTCGCCAGATGGGCGCGTTATAAACATCTCTCTCTCTCCCTCTCTTTCAACCCGGTATAGACCTACCAAAGGGTGAAAAGGGAGTCTAAAATCCTAAGAAACCAGCTTTCCAAAAAAATATTCTGCTGGATATGCACACTTTGGTTTTTACTTTATTATATATTATATATATATATATATATATATATATATATATATATATATATATATATACTGTAATTAATTGTATAGCAAATGAATCGTTAGTCTTTACAGCTCTCTTTGCATTGTTAATGCTTATTAACCTAAAACTAGGAAGCTTTATTCAAGAGCATCTTGTAAGATTTTGGGTATGAGAGGATCTCAACTGGGGAGTTATGTGAGCTCGATTGCTTTCGCTATCGGAAAAAACTTAATTATCCTGGCGTTATTTCTGGTTCTATATATACGAGGGGCGGTCAATAAGTTTTCAATTCGGATATAAGGAAACGAGATATGAGGAAAAGTGTTTTATTATTTTTCAATATAACTACCCTCGACTTCAATGCACTTGCACCACTTGTCCCTGAGGCTTCGAATTCCCGACAACCAGAAATCTCCCGACTGCTGTTCAATCCACTCCTGGACGGTGAGCTGGACATCTTTATCGTCCCCACACCGGCGTCTACGCAGTGCATCCTTGAGCTGGAGGAATAAAAAGTAGTCGCTAGGGGCCAGATCTAGACACTGTAGGGGGGATGGTTGAGCTCCTCGACTCCGCACTCGCGCAGGGTAGCTTGTGCAACTCTGGCCTTGTGGACTTTAGCGACGTTGAAGGCGATCATGGGGCGTGAGGTTTCTAGGGACCCAATGGGAAGAGACCTTGGTAATGGCCAAATTGTCGTGGATGATGTTGATAACATTTCCATGTGATATTCTAAGTTCTCGCTCGATTTCTTCGACCTTCACCCGTCGATTTTCGAGGATCATCCTCTCCAAACGGACCACATTGTACTCGTTGGTCACGTCTGACGGGCGTCCTGGACGGGGGTCATCTTCAAGGGACTCACAACCATGGCGGAACTCCCTATTTCAACGAGCAATGGTTGCATTGGAAGGGGCGGTGTCGGTGTACACTGCAACCATGCGTTCATGGATCTCTTTTGCATTCTTGCCTTCCTTGGTCAAAAATTTGATCTGCGCGGTGCTCAACCTTCTCCATTGTTGAAAAATTTATGACTGACGATCTGCGATCAGCTACTGCTTCTTAAATAGACGAGGCAGGAGCGTGCGGCTGCAGGTCCTGACTAGTCATAACTTGTCCTAACACCCCCACAAACAGCCATTCCCCTTTCTCTGATTTTCCCTACCGATTTGCAAAACTTATTGACCTTACCTCGTAGGTTCTATTGCAGTCCACAGCTAAATTTAACTTGTATTTTCTTAATATATATATATATATATATATATATATATATATATATATATATATATATATATATATATATATATATATATATATATATATATATATATATATATATATATGGAGCTCGGCCGTGAAGCCTGCAGTTAATATTCAGGATAAATCCCAGAGCCACCAGAAACGGATGCCACATCTTTTAATTTCTCACTACGTTTCGAAAACTACAAGTTTTCATCTTCAGGCTAGAATAAGTTTACTAAAGTTAATACATATTAAGAAAACATGAAAAGTTCAACAAGACATTGAATTATTTTAAAAGGTGACCAATTATAAAATATCAATAAAATGTACTATAAGTTAAATATATCGCAAATATTCCGTACAGGGGTGGGATTCGAACCCTGCACACTGAGGCAGCGAGCATCCAATTTGACCTCAATTAAATCATCTCTTAGGCCACTTGACTACGCGTAAGACCAAAATATCTTCCGGATAAACAAGCTTTTAAGCTACCATATATATATATATATATATATATATATATATATATATATATATATATATATATATATATATATATATGCAGTTAAGTAAGAATAAAAGTAATAATTTCTTAATCCGCTAGAAGATTCTCCTGGAGTTCATCAACAGTCTTCAGGACACCGCCACTAGGACTGAACAACCATCCATTTATCTAAAGAGAAAATTCATGGAGCTTTTTTTTTGGTAGGAGTTGGCTTTTAGTTTAACAGAAAACAAGAAGAGTGGGCTAAGCGCCGCGAGAATATCTACAATTTTCATTTTATAGCTGATTAAGTAATTCTTACTATTTTCCTTACAGTGAGGTGACAGTAGTTTTGGTACACTTAAAATTTCAATATCTCCGAAATATTTCGTGCTTTCCTCTGGTTATAAAACTAACAGAAGCCTCAGTAAATATATATTTAACAGAAGAAATACACATAAGTCAGATTATTTTTTTATATAACTGCAATTGTTAATAAACAAAATTTAGCAGGTAACAAAATTATTCAAACACACTAATAACATGCGAGAATATTGTTATTAAACAAAATAAATCTTATAAATTCGCTGTAAAGGGTAAGATTGAAGATTCGAGAAATTTCTAGAAACGAAACCGATGTAAACTGCTGAATATTAGCACCATCATTCATTGATAAGAATCCAGAGAAGAAGGACGTTTGCTTTGAGCAATGGCGAATGTCAAAAGAGTTCCTAAAGCTATTCGACAGCAAATAATTTAACTTCATTCAGATGAATTATCTTATATTTCTAGCTCTGAGTTAGTTGAAGTGTTATATGAAACTGTAGGCTCTATAATTCGAAGGCCACAAAGAGTGGGGAGCTGTTGTCACAGCAAATCCTGCTACAACTTCTAGGGAACTCGCTGAACTCTTTAATATAACCCATCGACTGTCCTACTTCAACTGAAAAGGATTGCAAAGGTTCTAGTGATAAAAAGAATGGACCCCGCACGAACTGTCCACGGCAAATCTGTAATAGCATGTTGCTTGCTGTGAGCCATTACTTTCACAACACCCTTCAACCACCATTTTGGGGGCCAAACCTGTTACTGGTGATAAGAAGTGGGAAATATTGGTTCATCCACCATATTCTCCTGACTTTGGTCCTTCTGAAACTAATTTGTTTAGGATATTACAGAACCATTTGGATGGTCTTAGGTTGACATCAAAAAATGTTGAAAATGACATGGATTCATATTTTGTATGAAAACTTAAAAAGAATTTTAAAAGCGTGGCATTTATTGACTTTTTAACAGATGAAATGAATTTCAAGAAGGAAATACAGGTTATGTTTATCCTCCATAACACTATATTTTAGGAACGAGATTTTTTGTTGAATAATTTTTCTTAGTTTGTATGTACAAATTTACCAAGAGCAAATAGTGAACTCCAGAAAAAGAAATGATTATCGAATTTTTTAAAAACAAAACGAATTACAAAGGCTGAAGTTCAGGAAATTTATTAAATTGAGGTATGGTGTTTGTTTGTTTGTTTTTTCGTATATTCGAAGGTTTTATCAAAGCTATTTCTAAAATAGCTTTGTTGGGGAATTCCACGTGGAATTTCTTTTCCAGCACGGAAGTGATGTCCATGCGTTAAAGAAAATTCTAGAATTTGGTTAGGCTTAAATTGGTAAGCCTCTTCCCGCATCCACAAGCGGTAGCCTCGAACCGCGTCCACCCCGGACCACCTTTTTGCCGGTTAGAATCGCCTGGGCGTGAAGGTTCGAGGCCATTCAAGAGTAGCGCTGGCCAAACACCCCATGTTTCCCCTACCCCTGCGGGGGGAGCCTCGGATATATAGGGCTCGTCTTCCAGGTGGGAGATACAGAGTTAAGGAGTCCCACCAGGATCCAAGAAGCATTCCCTCTAGTTCAAGTCAGGTGCTTAACAACGAAGCAAAGTGACGGCTGAACTTTTCGTGTCGTTGGAATTAGCCAAGCCAGGGAGGTATTTCCATTTGACGATTGCCACCGAGCGATTTTTTCCGACTCCACTCATCAACTCTTGTAGAATCCCTCCTTGTTCCCTTCTCGTCTTCCAGTGGCCGAAATACTCTTCCCTGGATTGGACATTAAAAGTTCTCTCGTTATTCACGTCTATCCCTTTTATTTAAATTTGTGTATTGCACTGGCAATAGGCAAGTTCAAGTTAATTGAAGAGCCTTGGAACTTTAATCTATTTAGATTTTGTGTTGGGCCCCAGGTAATGATTTTTTTTATTGTGTTTGAATTTTGGAGACTCTCCTGGTTATTAATCAAAAATAGTTAAGGTCTTTGGTGTCCTAATTCCGGTAGGACCATTTTATTTTATTTTTCCGCTTAGAAACAGCAGAGGTAGGTTGTTGTATCACATTTTTTTCTGTGAACAAGGCCTTCACGAATATTCAAGTATTCGTTTCGCGTGGGTAGTGTCCTAGCTCGTTCGCGTGTCAGTGTTCCCTTAGTTAACTGAGTAACAATGTCATTCTTCGAAAAATTCAAGAGTCAGGGTGAAATGTTAGGTCCTTCGGGCAAAGACATGATACAGGAAGAGGAGGAACGAACGGGCAGAGCGAAGGGAAGAGGAACTAAGAAAGATGGAGATGGAGAAGGACAAAATGGAGATGGAGGAGAACAAACTGAAGATGGAGATGGAGAAGAACAAAATGGAGATGGAAAACGTGAACAAATTAGGCAGCATGAGCTGGAAATGAGCCGAAATCAAATGGATTCTCAGTCCATCGGTTCCCGGGCTGAAATTCCCCAAACTCCTTCAGTCAAACTTCCCGCTTTTAATGATGGAGAGGACTTTGGGTCATTTTTTACCCATTTTGAGAGAATCTTTCAGATCAACAAATGGGATCTCGAAAATGATGGCGTCGCTCGCTTACTCCCCCTCTTAAACGCCAAGTTAAGGGATATCTTCGTATCCCTTCCCCCGGAAGCAACTTTGGACTATTCCACGTTAAAGTCCGAATTGTTAGCCGCTGTTCATATGAATTGCGAATTCTACCGCTCCCGATTCCGCCAGGAAAGGGTCCGCCCTGGCCAAACATTTCGAAAACACGGGTACATCCCCCAAAGATACCTTCAGTGTTGGCTGGATGCGTGCAAGATTCTCCAGGTCTAGGAGTCTCTTCTGGAATTCTTACTTAGGGATTAGCTTTTTTAGCTGCCGTGGCTCCCGAAATTCGCGCCTTCATTAAGGATAAACGTTGTGCCACTTTCAAGGAGTGCTTGGAAGAAGCCGATGTCTACACGGGTAGTCACAATTTATACCCTAAGGATGTTAAAAAGGCTCCCCATTCGCCCCTCAAAACTAAATTTTATGGTCCTAAGGCCCCTCCTAAATTTGTTTCAAGATTTACCAAAGTTCCCAGTCCCTCAAAGCCAAGAAACTTTCACCCATCTGAACACCGAAACGTTAAGCCCCTCGTTTCTTCTCCCCTGGTTGTGCCGTACCAAAATAACCCGATCATCTGCTACACCTGCTGAGTTCCCGGCCATTACCGCACGAACTGTCCTCAAAACTACCGATTCGCAAACTCTCAGTCCCACCAAAAGGACCAAATCTTGGCCGCCCCTGCTCCCCCTCCGCCGCCTCAGGAGACCCCCGATCCTTCCTTGCCTGCCAAAGTTCCGGACCATCAGGTAAACTTCCTCTTTAATGAGAGCAACCCTGGTGGATTGAAATTCGAGAACGTAACCGTGAACGGTTGCCGAGTATCCACCCTCGTCCGTGACACCGGGTGCACCTGCATTATAGTGTCTGAGGACCTACTACCCCCTGTTGGCCCCGACCACAAGAAGTTTGCGGTGGTCCACAACTACCTTGGCCGGGCCAGTCGTTTTCCAGTAATTAGTTGTCACATCGAGTGTGACTATATGTCCGGTTGGGCCGAAGTGGTAACGGCCCCAATCCAGTTCTGCTCCGTTTTGATCGGTCAGAGCCCCGTAATCCACGACCATCCCGTGGCCCAGCCCGTGATTACCCGTACACAGGCAGCCCTGGAATCCCATGCACCCGATCTCCTGGAAACCCCTATCGACTCGGAGTTCCAAGCCCTCCGGAGCGACAAGTTTGCCCGCGCCCAGAAGGAGTGCTCAACTCTCCTCCCCCTTTGGGAGAAAACTAAAACCCTCGAGTGTGAGTCCACCCGAGGTAACAAACGAGTGTCGTATCTCGTGAAAAAGGACTTATTGTATCGTGCCTGCTCGGAAGTCACAGACCAAGAAACACATGTCTTGTGTGTTCCCCATGAATACGTCCCGCAAGTATTGAAGCTCTCCCATGACAGTTTATTCGCATGCCATTTTAGCCATAATAAGACCGCGCATCATTAGGTGATTGCTAATACTCCAACAATATCAGTTTGAAATATTGTATGTCCACGGCAGTGATAACTGCGTTGCAGACAATTTGAGTTGTAACCCGGTGGCAGAAGAAGCCGACGAGTCACTAAATTAAGTAACTGTAAATATGGTATTTCTCCTATAACCTAGAGGTTAAATGCTTGGCAAAAGTTTGCCGCTATTATAATCCCTTATGTATGTATTATCTCATTAATGTTCTTAATTATGATTTTGTTTGGTCCACTAAGTTGTTTAGTCATTAGTCCCATATTCATGCCTCCATTTAATTGCATCCTTTTTTTTGGTTCCACTGAAATGTCGCCAATGTTCTCCTGTGATTTTTTTAGTTTAAAACTGTGCTAGTTAAATTGTCTTTAGAAATGACCCGTTTAAGGCTTATTTCCGTAAATTCCCCGCTGAGCTCAGATTCACGTTTTTTTGTGTGTGTAGACCTGTTGTAGCAGGTCAGAATTTCCCTAGACCCTTGATAATTCTAGTTCGACGGGTGGGATGATCCTTTCCTACGCAACTGCACTGTAAAGCATCATCTTTCGGATGGGAGATGTGTGGGAGAATTCCACGTGGAATTTCTTTTCCAGCACGGAAGTGACGTCCATGCGTTAAAGAAAATTTTAGAATTTGGTTAGGCTTAAATTGGTAAGCCCCCCCTGCCCATCCACAAGCGGTAGCCTCGAACCGCGTCCACCCCAGACCACCTTATTGCGGGTTAGAATTGCCTGGGCGTGAAGGTTCGAGGCCATTCGAAAGTAGCGCTGGCCAAACACCCCATGTTTCCCCTACCCCTGCGGGGGAAGCCTTGGATATATAGGGCTCGTCTTCCAGGTTACAGATCAGAGTTGAAGAGTCCCGCCAGGATCCAAGAAGCATTCCCCCTAGTTTAAGCCAGGTGCTTAACAACGAAGCAAAGTGACGGCTGAACTTTTCGTGTCGATGGAATTAGCCCAGCCAGTGAGGTATTTCCATTTGACGATTGCCACCGAGCGATTTTTTCTGACTCTAATCATCAACTCTTGTAGAAGCCCTCCTCGTTCCCTTCTCGTCTTCGGGTGGCCGAAATACTCTCCCCTGGACCGGAAGTTACCTCCCCCACCTCTTGGAGAACCGTCATCACGTCAACTTCCCGCTCAGAACCTCCGAGTGCCCTCACCCTCACGTTTATTGCCTGCAGAAGACATCCGCGAAACCTTACCCTGACGTATCACCCGGAATCCTCCATAAGCCAACCCCCCCCCCCCCCCTTCAGTAACCCATTTGAGTTAATCCTCCCCATTGGAATAGTCTCCTTCTGTAACGCATTAATTTCTAACTTCAGAGTCTGATGCATAACTCTGCAATATTTCCCCTCATTTACTAATATAATTTTGCCCATTGATTCTCTAATTTTATGTAAATAAAATTATATTTATGTACATGCCTCTTTAAATAACCTTGAGCTCTGCCATTGCCCAAATTTTACCTGACCTCGTTTTGCACTCTATTCTCGCTGCTCCGCGCGTTGAAACTCGTGTCGTTCCACCCCTTTGTCGGTTCGCCTTTAAGTTATAAGTTCCTTCCCCATAGATATAATATGGTATTGATATAATATAATGCCACACCACGACAAGCTTTTATATTTTTATCTTTAGCATTCCAAATGCTGAGGTTCAGGAAATTTATTAAAATTCAGTTATGCTTGTTTGTTTTTGTTTTTTTCGTATATTCGAAGGTTTTATCGAAGCTATTTCTAAAATAGCTTTTTTATTTTAATCTTTAGCAGTAGGAAATAACTAATGGACCCTAAAAACGAATAAATTATTAGGAGAAAAGAGGTGCAACTTCGCCAATTCTTTTTACATAAACAAGAGTTCCTTTAGAGTTTGAAAAAACAAATAAGATTATCGTATGTCTTCGATTTAAAAAAATAAAATAATCACTAAGATTACTAAGATTGCTCGGGGAAATGCTAAGATTACCTCTAAGCTTCTGATATTCCTCCATTAAGCCAGAAAGTACTCCTTAATTTCTTAAATTTTTAAAAAAAATGAGTTCTTCGTGCGAAGAGAAGCAGAAACAGATAGTCAAAGAAAAGAACAGCTTAATGTGGATGTAAACGTGAATTAGAGTGAAATTTATGAAATTAATTCAACTGCCTAGCCACTGGAGGGATGGGGGGGGGGGGGGGAAGCCAGCCTAACTCAGTGCCGGTCCCAAGCCCGGATAAATAGGTAGGGTTGGATTCAAAAAGGACATCCGTCCGTAAACGACTCATCAAGAACAGTGACCCAGGGTAGGGTAAAGCCAAGAAGAAGAAGAAGTGAAGTTCAGAAAATGTATTAAAATTAAGGCATGGATGATTTTTTAATTTTTTTTAGTATATAAAATCACATTTAGATGGGGAGGGGGAGATATGAGGATTGCTTATTACGTATATTAAAAGAATCCCGATAAAAGTTTTTTCTTGCCCAAAATAAGTATTGATATGAAAAAACTAGACTTCTTCTCGGCTTTTCCCCACCCGGGGTCGCAGTTCTTGATGAGTCATTTCCAAGGATTTCTCTTTAGTGCATTTCTATTTACTCCTTTCTTTCTCATGTCACTCAGAATACACTTCCCATTTCATTTTTGGTCTTCCTCTTCTTCGGGTCCCGTCTACCTCCATATTTATCACTTCCTTTGCTACATGCTGCCCTTCCTCTTCTCTTCTTGTGATGTGCCCAGATCATCTCAATCTTGATTCTTGTACTTTACTCGATAGTTCGGTCACTTTTCCTGATCCTCGAATGTGTTCCTTCCTAACTTTGTCTCTCAGGGTCACTCCTGACATCCATACCTCAGCATCTTCATCTCTGCCACATCGATCTTTCTTTCTTTCGTTTTCTTCACTCGCGCTGTTTCTAGTGCACAAGTCAATGTGGGCCTCACTACTGTCTTGTGTATTTTTCCTTTTAGTTTTACGGGGACTCTTCTGTCATTAATTACTACTGAGACTCTTCTCCATTTATACCAACCACATTGGATATGGTGGTATATTTCTTCCTTCGTTTCTCCTGATTCTTCTACTACAAACTCCAGTATCTAAAATGTCTCACTCATTTCAACCTTATTCCACCCATTCGAAGTGAAACTTGCCGATTTCTATCCACATCAATTATCGTGTATTCACTCTTCTTTCTAATTATCTTCATCCCTCCATTCTCTAGCATGGACTTCCACCTCTCTAAGTTTATTTGCAAAACTTCTCTGCTTTCCGCGACCAAAATTATGTCGTCCGCATAGAAAACACAACAGGGTGGTTCCTCTCTCACGGCTTCTGTTAGAACATCGATAACGGTGTTAAAAAGGAATGGGAGAGGGCGGATCAATGGTGAAGCCCAACCTTCACCTGGAAGCCCTATGTTGTTCCGACAGTAGATCTCACAAGTTGTTACATTTCTATACGTCTCCTTTATCATTCTAACATTTTTTCTGGCACGCCTCTCTCTCTCTCTCTCTCTCAATGATCTCTACACTTCCTGCCCTTTGCACTCTTTCGTATGCTTTCTTTAAACCTTTAAAAACCACATATAGGACCTTCTGTTCCTCTTTGTATTTCTCCATTGTTTGCCGTTGCATAAATATTCCATCAATCGTGCCTAAACCTTGCATACATCCTAACTGTTGCCTTCCTATTAAACCTTCCCTTCTCAATCTCCCATCTATAATCCTTGTGCTGGAGAAGATTCTGTTAGACTTAAATGGGTAAGCCTACCCCCCCCCCCCTTCCACTTGCGGTAGCCTCGAACCACGTCTACCATGGTCCACATTTACACGGGTTAGAATATCCTCGGCAAGAAGATTCGAGGCCATTCGAGAGTAGAGCTGTTTCCTGCTAACCCCCCGCGGGGAGAGCCTCGGACATAAATAGTGCTCGACTCCCATGAGGCAAGGACAAAGTTGAGAAGTCTCGCCCGGACCCAAGAAGATTCCCCTAGTTCCAAGTCAGGTGCTAATAACAAAGCAAAGTGACAGCTGAACTATTTAAGTATTGGAATTAGCCCCAGCCAGTGAGGTAATTCCATTTAACGATCGCTACCGAGTGATTTTTCCGACTTCTTTCATCAACTCCTGTCGAAGCCCTCTTCGTTCGCCCCTCGTTTTCGGGTGGCCAAAATACTTTCCCCTGGAGTGGACGTTACCGCCCCTCCCCCCCTTTTTTGGAGAACCGTCATCACTTTAAGTTCCCACTCAGAAGTTTTGAGCGCCCTCGCCTCACGTGAGGAAGACATCCGTGAAGCCTTACCCCGACGTCTCACTCGGAATCCTCCGTAAGCCAACCCCTCTCCCCCTTCAGTAACCCAATTGAGTTAATTCTTCCCCTTCGTTCATCCGATGTAATTTTGCCCATTTATTCTCTGATGTAATTTTTGCCCATCATTTCTCTCATTATTTTTATGCCTCTTTAAGTAACCTTGAACGTTGCCATTGCCCATATTATACCTGACCTCGTTGCACTCTTATCTCGCCCTCCGCCCGTCGAAACTCGTGGTGTTCCGTCCCTTTGTCGGCTCGCTTTTGAGTTATTGGTCCCTCCCCATAGATATAATATGGTATTGATTTAATATAATGTCATACCACGACATAGGACATGGGTTTTATACACGCTTTCTCGCCATTCATCAGGTATTTCTTCACAAGCTATGATCCTTCTCATTAAGTTCCACAATATATCGATGCACTTCTCTTCCAGTGCTTTCCACGCTTCAATAGGTACTTCGTCTGGTCCCGTCGTTTTTCCACACTTCATCCTCTTCAGAGCATTCACCACTTCTTCTTTTGTCACTCAGTCACAGCTCCATAATTAGGATCTCCATCGCATTTTAAGAACTTTTTATTTTCCTCGTTTAGTAGCCTTTCAAAATACTGTTTCCATCTTTTGATGATGTCCGCTTCCTTCTTCATCACGTTTCCATTCTCATCTTTTATCCGTCTCATATGCATTATATCCTTTGTACTTTTATTTAGTCTTTTTTTAAGTGAAATATCCTGTTTTGTCCTACCTTAGTCTTGAAATTTTCGTAAAACTGGTCGTATGCTTTACCTTGGGCAATGGCCACAGCCCTATTTGCCTCCTAATTCCGTTCTTTATAGGCTAATCTATCCTTTTCCAGTTGACTTCCCTTCCATTTCTTCTTTGATTGTTTCTTGAGTTTGGTTGCTTCTTCTACTTCTTCCGTAAACCATCAAATCTCCCTATTTTCCAAGATCTTACCACTGCTTTCCCCAAATACTTCCTTCCCAATTTCAAGAAGGGAATTTCTTGCTCTAACCCACCATCCATTTGGGTCAAATGCTTCTGTTTTGAAACGAGCTCTTACGAAAAGCGGTTAATAAGTTTTGCAATTCGGATATAAGGAAACGAGATATAAGGAAAAGTGTTTTATTATTTTTCAATATAACTACCCTCGAATTCAATGCACTTGCGCCACTTGTCCCTGAGGCTTCGAATTCCCGACAACCAGAAATCTCCCGACTGCTGTTCAATCCACTCCTGGACGGCGAGCTGGACATCTTCATCATCCCCAAACCGGCGTTGCAGCCTTGAGCTGGCGGAATAAAAAGTAGTCGCTAGGGGCCAGATCTGGACTGTTGGGGAGATGGTTGAGCTCCTCGAATCCGCACTCGCGCAGGGTAGCTTGTGTAACTGGCCTTGTGGACTTTGACGACGTTGAAGTCGATCATGGGGCGTGAGGTTTCTAGGGACCCAACGGGCAGAAACCTTGGTCATGGCCAAATTGTCGTGGATGATGTTGATAATACTTCCATGTGATATTCCAAATTCTCGCTCGATTTCTTCGACCTTCACCCGTCGATTTTCGAGGATCATCCTCTCCACACGGGCTATATTGTCCTCGTTGGTCACGTCTGACGGGCGTCCTGGACGGGGGCCATCTTCAAAGGACTTACGACCATGGCGGAACTCCCTATTCCAACGAGCAATGGTTGCATAGGAAGGAGTGGTGTCGGTGTACACTTTAACCATGCCTTCATGGATCTCTTTTGCATTCTTGCCTTCCTTGGTCAAAAATTTGATCACTGCGCGGTGCTCAACCTTCTCCATTGTTGAAATATTTGTGACTGACGATCTGCGATCAGCTACTGCTTCTTAAATAGACAAGCAGGAGCATGTGGCTGCAGGTCCTGACTTGTCATAACTTCTCCTAACACCCCCCAAAACAGCCATCCCCCTTCCTCTGTTTTGCCCTACCGATTCGAAAAACTTATTGACCACCCCTCGTACCTCTCTATCCTTCAGTTTGAACCATTTTACTTTTTATGGAGCTTGTAGTTTTATTCCCTGTACTTTAGCAACATTTACGGACAGGTCGATGATAGCCATACGGTGTTGAGCTGATACATGGTCTCCCGGTGTAATTTTACAATCAGATACCTCTAAGATGTCATTTCTTCGGTACAGGATGAAGTCTATTTGACTGTCCTGACAGCCACTTTTATATGTGATAAGGTGTACCTCACGCTTATTGAAAAAGGTGTTAGTTTCTCTCGATGCTTCCTAAATCCTGCCTGCTCATCTCTCAAGATCTTATCGACATCTGACTCCATTCTATTCAAAAGAATCTTACTAAAAAAATTTAAAATAGGCGGCAATGTAATGCCTCTCCAACTTAAACAATCACTCAGATCTCCTGTTTTTGGAATTTTTTTATAATCACCCCCTTTTTTAATTCTTCTGGCACCTCATCACTATTCCACACTTCATAAAAAAACTTCACTAAAACTTTGTCAATTCCAGGAGCTTTATTATTCCTCTAATCTTTTATTGCCTTCTCGACTCCATCCAGTCGTATTTCTCCGGTACCTATATTTAATTCATGCTCTGCTGGTAAGATTTCATCTTCATCAGGTGGGATTGGTATATTTAATACAGCTTCAAAATGCTCTTTCCATCTGTCCTAAAGCAGAGTCTTTCGTAAGTCCTTCACCTTCTCTACTTTTAATCGATATCTTTTTATCATTTTTCTTCTTTCCAGCAAGTTCCTTTATGTTCCTATAAGCAAGCCTCGTACTTTTTCCATCATGCTTATTTATCTGTATCTCAGTTGTTTCAGCTAAGACATCAACAACTTTCCTTTTATCACGCCTTGAGAATCTTTTAACTTCTGAATTTAGGCTACTGCCTTCGCCAATGCCAAGTCTGAATTATCGCTACCCATTTTAATTTCGCTTCTCTTCCCTTTTTTATCATATCCCAACATTCACCCGTCATCCACTTCTTCCTTCTTGTCCTCTTTCTGACACCCATGCTATTTTTTGTAGCATCTTCAAAAGCACTTCTCACTTCTTTCCATCGAGTATTTACATCCCTCTGTTCGTCTTCACCTAGAATTTGCAGAGCAAAAAAACGATTTTTACACTCCATTTTGAACTCATTCTTTGCGTTTGTGTCCGTACTTAATTTTCCAATATCAAACTTGTTACTTACATTTTTATTGTCATCTTTCTTTTTAATTTCATTCTGAGTTGAGTTACAAATAAATGATGATCACTGCCAACATCTGCCCCTCCTTTCACAGAAACATCCAATAGGGAAGTTCTGTGCTTCCTGGAAATAGCAATATGATCGATCTGATTTCGATAGTTTCCACACGCTGACGCCCATGTAGGCTTGTGTGTGTTTTTATGTATAAAACGTGTACCGCCAATGGCTAATTGATTTGTTAAACACAAACTAGCAAACTTTGTGCCATTTCATTCATTGTTTTACAACCTTCCTTTCCCATACCTTCTTCAAATCCTTTGTTACAACCGCCTACAATCGCATTAAAATCACCTGAACTCAAAAGTGTATCATGCCTCGCTACCTTATAAACCACACTTTGTATTTTATTATAAAATTCAATCTTTCTGTTCTCATCGGCATCATTAGTTGGCGCATAACCTACAACCACTTTGATGTTACCATGAACAGATTAAAAAAGTGCGAAAATTAACCACTCATCAACAGGTTGCCATTCACATAACGCCTTGCTCGCCTGCCTACTAAGCATAATTCCAACTCCCTGATAATGCCTTTTATTATCTCTTCCTGATGTTAGCAATATAAATCCATTTTCGAGCCTCATTTTATAAATACCAGTTAATTTTGTTTCAGTTAAAGCACATACGTGGGGCGGTCAATTAGTTTTGCGAATCAGTAGCGCAAAACAGAGGAAGGGGGATGGCTGTTTGTGGGAGTGCTAGGACAAGTTATGACAAGTCAGGACCTGCAGCCGCACGCTCTTGCCTTGTCTATTTAAGAAGCAGTAGCTGATCGTAGATCGTCAGTCACAAGTTTTTCAACAATGGAGAAGGTTGAGCACCGCGCAGTGATCAAAGTTTTGACCAAGGAAGGCAAGAATGCAAAAGAGATCCATGAACGCATGGTTGCAGTGTACACCGAAACCGCTCCTTCTTATGCAACCATTGCTCGCTGGAATAGGGAGTTCCGCCATGGTCGTCGAGTCCCTGGAAGATGACCCCCGTCCAGGACGCCCGTCAGACGTGACCAACGAGGATAATGTAGCCCGTGTGGAGAGGATGATCCTCGAAAATTGACGGGTAAAGGTCGAAGAAATCGAGCGAGAACTTGGAATATCACATGGAAGTGTTATCAACTTCATCCAAGACGATTTCGCCATGACCAAGGTTTCTGCCCGTCGGGTCCCTAGAAACCTCACGCCCAATGATCAACATCAACGTCGTCAAAGTCCACAAGGCCAGAGTTGCACAAGCTTCCCTGCGAGAGTGCGGATTCGAGGAGCTCAACCATCTCCCCTACAGTCCAGATCTGGCCCCTAGCGACTACTTTTTATTCCGCCAGCTCAAGGATGCACTGCGTGGACGACGGTTTGGGACGATGAAGATGTTCAGCTCACCGTCCAGGAGTGGATTGAACAGCAGTCGGGAGATTTCTGGTTGTCGGGAATTCGAAGCCTCAGGGACAAGTGGCGCAAGTGCATTGAAGTCGAGGGTAGTTATATTGAAAAATAATAAAACACTTTTCCTCATATCTCGTTTCCTTATATCCGAATTGCAAAACTTATTGACCGCCCCTCGTATATCTAACTTGTATTCTGCGAAAACTTCCAATAGTTGCTCCATTTAAACTTCGTACATTCCAATTTTCTATTTTTATATTCTTTTTAGAATTCACAAAATTATTTGTATTTTCTCCACCATAGATGAGCTTATACGTTTCACCCAATTACTTGGCTTTGTCTCCTCTCCATCCGGTTTCCCGTAGGCATAGTACGCCCACTTTCCACCTTCCCATAAGGTCGACAACCACACGTCCTTTGCCCGTCACGGTTCCTAAATTGAAAGTTCCATTTCGAAATCAATTGTTTGAATTCTCTTCTTTGGCCGCACCCGCTCTTGATGCGGTAGCCATTTTTGGTCCAAAGAGTTAGGGCAATGTAGCTGTGGTTCGCTTACGGGCGACTTCCTAGCGTTACTCTGACTCGGTAAAAGACTCATCTATCAAGGTTTTGGCAGAGATTTTACGGACGGATGCTTCCTCCTGACTCCAACCCTTTTTATTTAACCGGGCATGGGACCGGCTCTAAGTTGGGCTGGCTTGCCCACCCAGTGGCTAGATTATGAAAAAACTACACTAAGAGTAAATTATTAGGGGATACAAGCCGCTGTTCTCTTCCTTAACAGGAAGAGCTTGGTTACACAGGCACCCCTGCGGGGTGTGGTCTACGGCCTTAATTGCTAATCTTAACCGCCTTTTTTAATCCCCTTTATAGTCTCTTTATTTTAACACCCTGAACACCCTCTTCATCTTCATCTTCACTTCTTCTTCTTCTTCTTCTTCTTCTTCTTCTTCTTCTTCTTCTTCTTCTGTGTCCTACGGCCTATCATGATTCTTTTTCTTTTCTCCATCTAAATTTGCTATAATAATTTCCATGCCAAAATTTTAATAAATTTTCTGAACTTCACCATTTGTAATTCTTTTAGTTTTAAAAAAGTCACAAAAATTCGATACTTATATTTATTTCTGAACTTTACCATTTTTTTTTTCTTATATTATAAAGGAATTATTAGAAATAACTTTGATAAAAAAATTAAATCTACTTAGGGGACAACCGAACTAAAAGAAAAAATCTTATTCAAACCTTCAAAAAATCTCGTTCTTAAAATATAGGGTTATGGATATAATGGAAACTTTATTTTTTTTTTAGATCAAAGCCCCGTTGCTACTCAGATAAGTCGTAGGGAGGGCTGGTTTTTCGTATATTAAAAGTTTTTATCAAAGTTATTTCTAAGAGTTGCTTTAAAGTTTGGAAATTTTTTTTTATTAGAAATGGTTTTTCGTATATTTGAAGCTTTTCCATAGCACTACATTTGAAGAACGAGATTTTTTAGAGCGTTTAAATTATAATAGATAATTCTTTTTTCTCTTAGTTCGGTTATGACCTCGGTATATTTTAAGTTTTTATTCAACTTATTCAAAGAGTTGCGTTACAGTTTGAAAAAAAAAAATGTTGAAGTTCAGAATTAATAAATATGATTATCAAATGATTCGACTTAAAAAAAAGAAAGAATTACAATTGGTGAAGTTCAGGAAATTTATAAAAAAATAACAAGGCTGCTTTTTTATTTTATTTTGGGGTGTATTCGAAAGTTTTATTGAAGTGATTTCTAAAGTAGATTTTCAATTTTAATCTTCATCAGGAGGAAATAGCTAATGGAGTGGAGAAGCTGCTCCTTTTGTCCCAAACAATATATTTTAAGAACGGGAGTTTTTGGATGGGTTGAACAATAATAATAAATAATATTGTTTCTCTTAGTGTGTATGTACAAATTGATTTTTCATTTTAATCTTTATCAGGAAGAAATAACTATCATATAAAAAATAAGGCAAAATGGAAATATTATATTAAAAAATAGATTGGGAAACGAGGTCTGAAAATTCTTTTTTCTTTATTTCAAAAGAATTTCGATGTTTTTTTTTTACCTTTAGGCCTAGAAAATAGGGATGGATGTGAAAAACAGACCAAGAATAAATTATTAGGAGACAAGAGATGGCTGTTCGTATATTAAATGTTTTTCCCAAGTAATTCTAAGAGTTTATATATAGATCTAAAAATTAAAGCGCAGGGCTATTTTTGAAAAAAAAATCAAAGCTTTTATTGAAGTTATTGCTAAAAGTTGATTTAGAGTTGGAAAAAACAGACCGCATGAATGTTTTTATATATTTGAAGCTTTTATTCAAGTAATTAGTAAGAAGTACCATTTTTTCTCACCTTATACTTTTTACTCACTGAATCTAAGAATTTATATAACAATAGATCGTGTTCATAAAATGAGTTAAAATTAAGACATGGAGGTTTTATGGGGTTGTATTTTTAGTATATAAAAGAAAATTAAGATGAACAAAAAGAGGTGAGTATCGTTTTATGGTACATGATGAAAATAATTCAAATAAAAGATTTTCTTGAATTTAGGCCTAGAAACTAAGTATGGATATGAAAAAAAATAGATCAAGAGAAAATTATTAGGGAATATGCAATGGAAATATTTTAATTCTTCTTAGACCAAATCCCCGTTGCTAGAGCGAAATAGGCCGTCAGACACAGACTGAAGGGTCTGCCTGCGAAACACAAGCTCCTCCTTCGCCACTCCTCGTGTTTTAATATTTCTTTAGCCATAATATTTTTCATTTTTTAATATTACCCTAAATTCGGATATTACTTTTGTTCCAACCTGATATTATTAGAGAGCTCTATCGTAGAAATCAGCATTCTTTTAATTCTCTCCAAACTCCCTTTTTTTAATACAAAACATGAAAGGAACCATTTAAAGTTTGCCAGAGAGAATCTTGAAATGGGAAGTGAATTTTGGAACAAGATTTATATGGATCTGATGAGACTAAAATAGAACTTTTCGGCCAAACGATTCGCGTCACGTATTTGGAAGGCAAAAGGAACTGCTTATGATTCCAAGGACACCATCCCGACCGTGAACGATGGGAGAGGTAGTCTCATGGTTTGAGGATGTTTTACTGCACATGGAACCGGAACACTCCACTTCATTGGTGGGAAAATGGACGGTGCCACGTACAGAGGTGGGCACTAAATACATTTAAAGTATTTAAATACTAAATATTAAATACACGAGAAAAATGTATTTAGATACCAGGTAATGGCTTCGCCAATCCCCCATACGGAGAACCTTGCGCTTCGCTACTAAGATTAAAATTTAAAATCTTAAAAAGCAGCCATGGTTAAATTTTTATAAATTGTCTGAACTTCGACAATTATAATAATTTTAAAAAGGAACTCTAAACTAAATTTCTCCCCTTTCAAAATATCACGTTGCTAAAATATAGTTATAGAAGAAGATATATAGAAATAAATTTTCTGAACTTCACCATTTGTAATTTTGGGGTTTTTAAAAAAACTCACAAAATTTCGATACTTATATTTATTTCTGAACTTCACCATTTTAGTTTTTGATATTATAAAAGAATTATTTGAAATAACTTTGATAAACAAAACATGAGTCATAACCAAACTAAGATGAAATTATTATTCGAATACTCAAAAATATCCCCCTCTTAAATTATAGAGTTAGTGATGATGATGATGACTAAATACATTTCGAAAATATATTTAAATACTAAATACATTAAATGTTTCTAGATAATTTTTAAATACATTTCAAATACATGATATATAATGACAATCGATAAGGACCATTGATATCACAACAAAAAAATATCCATTAAAATGAAATCGTATATTATAATTACTAATGTAGGATTTGATGACAATCGGAATTAGGTATTACAAAAAAAAATAAAAAGTTCCATAGAATGAAATTTCAGTTAGCTATTTTTATCAGCATCATTTTTTAAGTAATATCAGTTGCTGAAATGTTTCGTCAGATAAAGAACTCCGTTTTGGAGATAAGGTCAATCCCCCTAAAGAGAAGAGCCGTCTGACAGGAGCTGACGACGGAATGGTGGTGTTGTATTTAAGAAATAACTTTTTTATGTTTGGATACGAGGGGCGGTCAATAAGTATTGCGAATCGGTAGGGCAAAACAGAGGAAGGGGGATGGCTGTTTCTGGGGATGTTAGGACAAGTTAAGACAAGTCAGGACCTGCAGCCGCACGCTCCTGCCTCGTCTATTTAAGAAGCAGTAGCTGATCGCAGATCGTCAGTCGCAAATTTTTCAACAATGGAGAAGGTTGAGAACCGCGCAGTGATCAAATTTTTTACCAAGGAAGGCAAGAATGCAAAAGAGATCCATGAACGCAGGGTTGCAGTGTACACCGAAACCGCTCCTTCCTATGCAACCATTGCTCGCTGGAATAGGGAGTTCCGCCATGGTCGTCGAGTCCCTGGAAGATGACCCCCGTCCAGGACGCTGGTCAGACGTAACCAACGACGACAATGTGGCTCGTGTGGAGAGGATGATCCTCGAAAATCGACGGGTAAAGGTCGAAGAAATCGAGCGAGAACCATCATCCAGGACAATTTTGCCATGACTAAGGTCTTTCCCTGTTGGGTCCCTAGAAACCTCACGCCCCATGATCGACTTCAACGTCGTCAAAGTCCACAAGGCCAGAGTTGCACAAGCTGCCCTGCGTGAGTGCGGATTCGATGAGCTCAACCCCCCCCCCCCTACAGTCCAGATCTGGCCCCTAGCGACTACTTTTTATTCCGCCAGCTCAAGGCTGCACTGCGTGGACGCCGGTTTGGGGACGATGAAGATGTCCAGCTCGCCGTCCAGGAGTGGATTAAACAGCAGTCGGGAGATTTCTGGTTGTCGGGAATTCGAAGCCTCAGGGACAAGTGGCGCAAGTGCATTGAAGTCGAGGGTAGTTATTTTGAAAAATAATAAAACACTTTTCCTTATATCTCGTTTCCTTATATCCGAATTGCAAAACCTATTGACCGCCCCTCGTATCTATCAAAATTTTGAAGTGTTTTATTTGAATCCTAAAGGTAACTGAACAATTCTAAATCTGTGGTTGATCGTGTTTGAGTGGGTTTTGTAATCCAAAATAATCGTCACTATCCGATACACAACTGGATGATTCAGCTTCGGGTCCCTCCGCTAAATTCTCAATCACTTGAATCATAAAATTTTTAACAGTCTTGGTGGCTTGAACTGTCCCATGAAATACTGATATCTAACCAGCGGAGTTTGAAGAACGGATGGCTTGTTGATGCAATAATGGCATCTGTAACGCTGGCTTCATTTGCCAAGGTCAAATAAGATTGGTATCGCTTTCCAAGGACCTTAGTGACTGCACTTAGAAAAAATTCAGAGAACCTGACTGAAGGCTTTTTAGCTTTTTCTCCACACTGAGCAAGGCAGGGAGAAATTCTTTATAAAACAGTTTTGTTCTCCCTGTAGGTGATCAATTGCCACTGCAATAAGAGCCAAAACTGGGACATACTCCCCAAGGAATTTACTTTCGTAACTTCTGAACACTGGAAGCTCAAAGGACGTCATGAGTTGATGTAATTTGTCCTTCTGTTTTAAAAGTAATGACTGAATCAAACAGAGAGTTCCACCTTGTAATGCAAGGCACCTTTAATGAGCAGTTGATAACAGTTTTGATAATCTCTGCTGATTTTGGACGACCGCTTTTGTTCCATAATGCTGAGCATTTCCCCATTGCAGCATGATTGATATCTGCAAAAGAAGATATTTCCAGTGCCTGTTTTACATCAGTTGTGGCGACGAAACTGAGTGTGTGTGAAACACAGCGCACATGCTTAGGTAGGCTGAAGCTGCTTGGGTCAGACGAAAGGTCTTCTTCCTGATCTTAGGCACCTTCATTAAGAAACTATCCTCCAGTTCGGGCTCACTCTGATCTTCTTCACCTACCTGGATTCCATCTTCTGAATCTATGAACACATTTGCAGCAGTAATTGCAAATTCTTCAAACGATGTAACAAAATTAGAGCTGTTATGGGTTACGGTGCTCGTGATTTTCTGCAGGTGGGTATCGTATTCATTGATGATATTCTCGGTATGTTAAGCAATCTTGATGTAGGTATGTTCTCCTTTGAAGCGACAGCATGCCAATACTCTACGGTGACGGACAATAGCAGCTTCCTCAAGCTCTGAAAAAAAATGAAATAACAGTCCAATATTTGTCTCATAGATGTTTCCATAAATTTTACATGTTAATATAATCGAGATCAATTATACCAACAAATAGGTCTGCTTTCAGCCAAGAGCTGATAACTCCATAACTGTAAAGACATTTTCAATTTCATATTTCATAAAGAGAAAAATCTTAACATACCCAATGAACTGTAAGGCCCCCCAAAATACGGTTACGAGTTGACCAAATATCTGCAGTAAGACATAAATAAAAGGTGCTGTCTAGTTTATTCTTCAGTAGAACTCTTGTCACTTTCTCTTCTTCCACAAGATTTCGGCCTAGCGTCCACTTTAAAATGACGCCAACTGAAGAATTTTGACCTGCGCTAGTGGAATGTGTGATTATTGTGAGTGAAATTGATTTTCACAATGAAATGAGAATATATGGTATGCATATAAAATTTTATATATAAAATGTAGCTATATGAATATCCTATAGCTATATACGACTGGTACATTACGAGGGGAGGTAAATAAGTTTTGCGAATCGGTAGGGCAAAACAGAGGAAGGGGGATGGCTGTTTGTGGGGGTGTTAGGACAAGTTATGACTAGTCAGGACCTTCAGCCGCACGCTCCTGCCTCGTCTATTTTAGAAGCAGTAGCTGATCGCAGATCGTCAGTCACAAAGATTTCAACAATGGAAAAGGTTGAGCACCGCGCAGTGATCAAATTTTTTACCAAGGATGGCAAGAATGCAAAAGAGATCCATGAACGCACGGTTGCAGTGTACACCGACACCGCCACTTCCTATGCAACCATTGCTCGCTGGAATAGGGAGTTCCGCCATAGTCGTGAGTCCCTTGAAGATGACTCCTGTCCAGGACGCCCGTCAGACGTGACCAACGAGGACAATGTAGCTCCTGTGGAGAGGATGATCCTCGAAAATCGACGCGTGAAGGTCGAAGAAATCGAGCGAGAACTTTGAATATCATATGGAAGTGTTATAAACATCATCCACGACGATTTGGCCATGACCAAGGTTTCCGCCCGTTGGGTCCCTAGAAACCTCACGCCCCATGATCGACTTTAACGTCGTCAAAGTCCACAAGGACAGAGTTGCACAAGCTGCACTGCGAGAGTGCGGATTCGAGGAGCTCAACCATTCCCCCTACAGTCCAGATTTTGCCCCTAGCGACTACTTTTTATTCCGCCAGCTCAAGGCTGCACTGCGTAGACGCTGCTTTCAGGACGATGAAGATGTCCAGCTCGCCGTCGAGGAGTGGATTGAACAGCAGTCGGGAAATTTCTGGTTGTTGGGAATTCGAAGCCTCAGGGACAAGTAGCGCAAGTGCATTGAAGTCGAGAGTAGATATATTGAAAAATACTAAAACACTTTTGTCAAATCTCGTTTCCTTATATCTGAATTGCAAAACTTATTGCCCGCCCCTCGTAATTCATAAATATATTATTAGTCCTTCATATTCAGAATTACATAGTAAAATATTGAGTTTCAGTATTGTTAGGAATATATACATTATCAAGCTTTATTTCCTACATTTTTGACGGGCGGGCCTGCTAGTTTTGACATAATCATATACAGGTATTGCTACTATAACGAAATACATCGTTATAGGAATTCAGCTAATAACTACATATAATCGATCAATAATTGTACTAATTATTCATGAAAAATTTGTATTCAATAATATCTTCAAGGAAATGATAGCACGCTTTAAGAATATATGTATGTGGATTCTCATGAAATTGATTTTCACTGTAAAATGAGAATATATGGTATGCATATAAAATTTTATATATAAAATGTAGCTATATAAATAACTTATATGTCTTCCTTTATTTAACTTCGTTATATAGCCTACGTAGTGACCAATGATCCGAACGCTTTAGTATTCGGTCGTTACCTGTACTACTAACACTATAATTGTAAACAACATTTGTATCTCAGAACTCACCTTTAATTAATCTTACAAAAGCTGGTTGCTCCATGGTTGATAGGGCATGCACACCTTGTATGCTAAAATCTGCAATCAGCTTATCAACAACAGATTGTTTGACCTTAGTATTCACTGAAAAACACTTCGGTATGTCTTTACTTTAACACCGCTGCATGAAGGACTATCATCTAAAACTGAACATTTTCTTTTTGAATCTTTTCTTTGAAATGTCACGTAGTTATCCGCTCTTTGCACCAAATCAGGATGCTTTCTTTGTTGAAAATGTACATGATCAGATAATTGAAGGATATTTGTTTCACGTTGTCCTAATTCACGTTAAATTCAATCAGCATATACTATAAATAATGGTGTTGCAAAAGGAAGCAGGTAGGTTCGCGCATAGTAAACCTCAGCTACTTTACATTATCGTTAGCTACTGTCAATTTTGCCATTTTTTAAAAATAAGAAATAGTGAAACTTGTCAATTCAATTAAGTATCATATAATTAGCTTTAATAAATTCGTAACTGCAAATAAATGCGTCGATTGAAAGTAGTATTGCTCGCCGCAGAGATTTCGCCATTGCATGATGTACATACACACTTTAATTTTTTTCCGTCGGAAGATTTCACTCTAAAAAAAATTACCATCTAGTAAAGGATGACTATAATTACATGATTCTTTATCTTCCTCGTCTTTATTATTGTCTAATCTCTCCATTTCACACTCTTTCGAAGAAGCTGAAGCTGCCATGCAGCAGTTGAAATAACGCTGAGCGCTCTCACTATACAACCGAACATAACTGTGACCATCTGTTAACTGAATTTGAACTGATGCAAGCAATCTTCCATCACTGGCTCACGCAGTCAACCATTTGTGTCATACAAGTTGCGACAAGCTAAAACATGCATTACACGTTCTTAACAGCTATATAAACCTATTATCAGTAAAATATTTGTAAAAGTATTTAAATACTTTCAAAAGTATTTAAATACATGATTTCAAATGTATTTACAAATACAATTTAAATACATAACTGTATTTTAATACAAAGTATTTAAATACTGCCCACCTCTGGCCACGTATCGAAAGATCCTGGAGAAAAAGCTTCTTCTAGGTGTGAAAAGATTCTACCCACGACATTAATGGATATTTCAGAAGAAGAAGGATCCTAAACACATGACCAAATTAACTCAAGGATGGTTTAAAAAGAGAAAAATTAGACTCTTTCTATGGTCAAACCTATTGCTTCACCTCATTCCCATTGAGCATTTGTGGCGAATACTGAAGGCTGCAATCCGAAATAAAAACTCACAGAACCTTGTCTCTATGAGGGAGATTTGCGTATGAGTGGAAAAAAATATCAAGAAATGAAATAAATGATTGCGAGGAGCTAAAATCAACCTATGAGAATCGATTTCGTGCTGTTATTTCAAACAAAGTGTAAGAAAATAGCCTAATGTTCCGACGTTTCCCCACCTCCCTTCCGGGTGGGCCGCGATATCAAACCTTTCCCTTCCAGCCCGACGTCTGGTGGCCTCCCGCCGGAAGAACCCGCCGGCCATTTCAGCTAACCACCGCATTCCTTCCCGGACTGGTTATCGATAGATGGGAGCCCATCTTGGCTTCCGGTGATTTCCGGAAGTTTACAAAAGACGAAATGGAAGATATAATCAAGCAGCTCTCACCCTAAGAAGGGCGCTTGACATCAAATCTACTTCCGAAGCCATGTGAACCTCTCTCGAGTTTCGCGTATAAAAGATGAATTATTTTAACCTTTGGTAGTAGAGCTTGCACAGCGTCTGGCGGGGCAGGAATTGCCATCTATCTCGGTGTTATGGTAAATCGTCGAAGCACCGAGTCTTCAGAGAGGAGATCGGTCCCAGTTAGGGAAGCTCCTTACCCCGTTGATCTGCAAGTCAGTGCGGACCCAGGCTCGTACTCACGTTTTCAGAGCCGAAGCTACAAACAGCCTCACTGTGGTTCCCTAAGCGAGAAAACTACATCTAGGCTTTTCTCCGTGACCCTACGTGTCGATAGGTCACTTCGCCCTCCTCACAGAGGCACCCAAGATTCCTCGGAGTTCACGAGCGTGGGGCCTTCTTTAACCAGGAACTCCCGTCACCCCCCTTTTTCCAGCAGAATCGTGACGGAATTGTGGGATCAGGACGGTCCCTGGAGAACCTACCTCATTGTCTCCACCCCTTATCTCACCCCCTTCACTGACCAGCACCACCCGAACATCAGGTTCCAAGGTAACCCTTCCCCTTCACATTCCCCAACTTCACCGCGAAGCTTACCAACATTAAAAGTGTATAGAAATTTATAAAGCGAACAGTTATTTACAATCCGAGCTTCACTTATTAATTTATCTCTCGAAGAAGCGTATTTGTATATGTATATATATATTTTTTTTCTTCTTCTTTTTAGTGCTCATTAAAACTTTATTTTCATATTGTTTGTATATCTAACTTCTTTTGGGTCGCTTGCTGGCAAAATTCATTCTAATTCCTCCGTAGCCAATCTCTAAGCACTCTGAGTCAATAAAACCATTGAGGGCACGGCCGCACGAAGTATAAGGAGTAGTACGACGACGCATCTGCATTCGTTATAATAGGATATATATATATATATATATATATATATATATATATATATATATATATATATATATATATATATATATATATATATATAAGAGTTGGGAAAAACTCCAACCACCCCTCGGCCTATTCCCCGACACAAAGGTTATGCCACAAAATATTAAATGACTGAAATTATTATTGTTTGAATACTTTTTATCACCTGTTAAATTTTATTTATCGATAATTGTTGTCATATACAAAGAAAATCTTTCTCATGTGTATTTGTTCTGTTAAATATATATTTAGTGAGTTTCTTATTAGTTTTATTAACATATGAAAACCCGAAATATTTCAAGTGTGTGTTTGATTGAACCCCGATTTCCTGGAACGCCATCAAAGAGGCAAATTGGGCGTTAGCCGAGTTGCCTTGACTCGGCTCTCATTCATTCCCGGATCGCACAGGCGTAACAGGGGAGAGGCATGGTTATTCGCAGTGTTGCACGGCCTTGATGGGGCTTGAACTAACGGCAACGAGACCCCCCCCCCCCCGCCCTCCTACGAAAGGGAACGAAGTGGCCGTATCAAAAACCTCCCCTCATCAGAGAAGCATCACAGGGCCGACCAAAGTTGTCAAAGTGGTGCTGCTCGCCCTTTTGTTCCCGATCCCAACTCCGATGAAATCCCAACCCTCCCTCCCACCCTCCCGAACCAGATGACTCTCCAATTAGCTTCGTTTGCCCCCCTCCCCTATCCGTAAAGGGCTCAAAATAAATAACTCCCCTCAATGCCCCAGGGGGGAACGTATAAGAGAAGGGGGCGGGATCCCAAGTGGCGCGAGAGGGAGCTTTTAATTACAATTATTATATATTATCATCACCATTATTATTATTATCATTCTTCTCATCATTATTATAAACTTTATTCCAATGCAAAAAAGATATTTCGTAAATTAGAAGTGAAATGTAAGAAAGACATTAAAATCAAAGTCAATATCAATTTTATCCCTTGACCGGATAATTAAATCGACATAACGATCAAAATGACAAGGGACATATTCTCTTTGCGGTGGGAGGGGGATGGGGGAGGGGGAGGGGCAGTGCAATATTGTGCAACCAACAATCAAATGTATTGGTACCTCTCTGGTATTGGTACGGGTGGCTCAAGGGTGATACACCCGTTCAACGTCAGAGGAGTGAGGATTGAAAACGTCCAGTAGGTTCCGTAGACGGGAGTGATGTGTTGAGTGTGTGCGAACGAAAGAAGCGAAAATATAGTCTGTTGTAATGGGTTATGTGCGTGATTAAGTATGAAACGACTTGATCCCATCGAAAATTCCGAAATGCGATCAAGATAAAAAGAGTCCCACGGTTTGTGGGGGAGCCACGTTGGTTTCTTTTTCTTGGGTCGGTGTTGTTTGAGTTTAGACTCGGCGCTCCGCCGTGATTCGTGGGTGCTCACTACCTGCACGAAAATTTGAGAATCCCTCAAGCGTGGAAACTCGGGAGCTTATCCCCCCAGGCTACGGTATCCAAACGCCTTCAACAAGACCAAACCAAACATTACAGTGATTAAATACACGAACTTAGGACCCATTTTATGTGGGGGGGAGGTGTTAGGGGTCTATGGGGAGGGCGGGTAAATTTCCTGGTGTGAGAACCACTAAATTTGCCAATGCCCATTCCCGAGAAGGATGCTGGATGCGACTACTCGACTTCGCTCAGCACTCACGGACTCTTCGAAGCTCGGATACTCTGCCTGATCGCACTCTCCAACGTTAAAAGAAATACATTCCTCGAGAAGAATTATACACTGAAGGAATCTTCTCGCTCAAGAATCCCATTCTCAGGGAAACCTCACTCGAATTCCACGTCGACCCAACCAACGAATTCATCCTCATTTTTTCTTTTCTGCCTTCTCTCACCTCTTATTCATCCACCTCACTCACTCCCCCACCCCCTTAAAATGAGAAAAATACACTTTATTCAGCCATCATATTTTAATATTTCCGGCTAATTTCATCACCTTTCCTTACCTTGGGGGAACCTCGTCCGCATGGGGAAGCTGTCTATCATCACCTCCTTGTTCAAAATATGCCCTGCACTGAGCGAAGGCATAATTTGAGGCTCCGAGGAAAGCAAGTTTGAGGCCTATCCCACTGTGGAACTCGGAGTCGTAGGCACCTGGTCAATGGATGTTCCAAAAGAACCTCCGGGGAAGCCCGGCCAAAACCATAGAGGGAGATGAAACCATCGCTATGTATGTTGGACACAGCGTAGAATATCCGAAACCCCGAGGGAGCGGCACCCGGGGCGGTGGGAGTTGATTCGACCACCGTCCACCAAAAAGTCCGCCATGCTCCACACCTCGAAGGATCTCACCCAGGTTTATTCATCCAATCATTATCCCATTAACTCATCTAAGGCAGCAGCCCCTAATCCGGGCACAAGAAGTTCCCCAATGGAGGCAGGGAAAACTCCTCCTTCAAAAAATAAATATATATACCATCATTTTTTCCCCTGGAAAAATATAAATACAGGTACGAAATTAAATAAAAACATCTATCAGAAGAACATCCAGTACTGGGGGACAGGCCCCATTGGGCCTAATGGATAATTCCGATGGAGCGGGAAAAATACCTCCAAACCATCTTCGCCGAAATAGGAGTGGTTGTTCTACGACTGAAAGACCAGTACAATGGCTATGTAGCCCTGTGTGATACGGAAAAGGACCTCGACAACCTGATTAGCGAAAACGCTGCAAAGAAGCTAAAGAAAATGGGACTAGTTGTCAGGGTACCATCTGCTGTCGCAATCAAAAGGTAAATAATTTGCAGAAGACTTGACCCGTGGGTAGGTGAGCATTCCGCAGACGAAATCAAGGTGGAGATAGAAATAAATAAAAAAAATGGGCAAAAATAGAAGATATAATAAAATTTTAAAAACAGAACGGAGAGGAACACACTCACCTATTTAAGGCGACATTTAAGGACACTGAAATGGCGTCAAAAGCTACCAAAAAAGGACTGCTACGCCCTCGATGACCACACGACTCGAGACTGTACCTTCCAGGGTATGAAATGCTCGGAATGTTCAAGTACAGAGCATAGGTGGGAAGAATGCAAAAGCCAAGAAAAAAAGTGCTCCAATTTCGGAAATCCACATCGCACTTTCTCAATGGCATGTCCCTTAAAGAAAGAAAAACTAAAGAACAAAAAGACTGCAATGATAGAAGAGAAGGAAAGATAAAAGACAACGACTTACGCAGCGGCCACGGCAAGGCCGGCACAGGAACAAAAGGCAGTCGTGAATATTGAGAAAAATATGAGCCCAGATTTCATACTGTGCCTTCTCCACGCACATTTTGTGAACATGGCAAAACCGGGCTCATACTCGGAAGAGCTAAATAAAATGCTCACGAAAAATGGCCTAAAACCTATCTGGTTTCCCGAGAACCCGCCTTCCTGCGACCTGTACAGAATCTCAATGTCAACTGAACAGGAAACAAAAGAGACAACGGAAGAACAAATAGACACCGAAACTGAAATTAACAAAGAAGACTTGGAGGTCATAGAACAAATTAAACTCGTAAAACAAAAACTTGAAAAAGAAAAAGAAAAAGCACAGACAAACAATACAGACAAATATAACATTAAAATTTATGGAACACACTCCTCACTATTCCCGTTAGTTAATAAACAAAAGGAAATTGTTGAAGGTCTGGTCAAAGGGAAATTTAAATGGGATTTAGATTCTGAATATGATGAAACCGAGGTTAATAATGCCCTTAAACAAGGACACAGAAATTTCGACGAATTCATGCTTTAATCTCTCTACTGACCAGTTCAACTCTGAGAAGGCCCAAAACGGAAGACCCACCAAACGATAAAATGCATTCGAAAGTACAATACCCCCAAAATCTAAAAATTTTTACTTTAAATGTCGACGGATGGAGGGATAAAAAACTCATATATTGCAACATAATTAGGCAAATTGATCCAGATATAGTCATCATAAACGAGCATGGTATGAACTTACAAACAGAGCACATCAAAATCCCAAATTTCACAGTTTTGGCCGCAAGCCATACCCACACACGCTTTGATGCAACAGCCATGAAAAGAAAAAAAGGGAATATCATACACCGAAATTAGAGATCTGGAAGAGTCATATATAGCTATTAAGCTAAAAATGACAACATGGGATCTAGTGGTAGCCGGGGCATACCAACTACCCCGGCGCTCGTACCTCCCGACTCAGAACTTCATCGAGATCTTCCGCCGACCATGTTCAGCGATCCTCCTAGGGGACCTCAATGCAAGATGCAACTCTGCTGAATACACGAATGCCTTCAATGGAAATGGAAAAACTCTAGAGCTACTCATAAAGCGGCAGATGGTGCAAAGAGAGGGCCCTGATTTTCCCACATTTATAACAAACCGGCCTTCAACCATTCCAGACACAGTATTCACTAACCCCAACTTTACTTTTAACATCCACACCACTCCTAGCCCCTCAATACCTTCTGATCACATCGGATCATTACAAAGATTTCAACCTCGCCTATCCAAATAGAAATTCCCCAAAGGAAGGCATTATCCAAGACCAACTGGACCGAGTATAGGAAACATTTAGAAAATTACAGTATAACTTCCCTTCCAGAAAGTCCCCTAGAAGAAATCAACACGCACCTAAACAACATTACAAACCTCATCATAGAAGCCGAAAGGCTATACGTCCCCAAAACTAACTACAGAACAATCCCTGCTCCTCAATGGACCGATGAAACCAAAACTAAAATAGAGGAAATTTACAACACGTTTGAAGAAATCCGTCGACATGGTAGCAGTAGAGAAAGGTATGTACAATTAAGAGACCTCAGAAATCAAGTGAATGATCTAATCAGAAGAAATATTAACATAGCATGGGACAATAACATTAGAAACATGGATATTGAAAGAGATCCAAGAAGTTTCTGGAACCAGTACAAAAAGCTTAAAGGTTCCATACCTAAAGACAAAATGTACCTGAAAGAAGGCACAATCACAATGTATGAAAACAGGGAAATCGAAGAAAGATTAAGAGAACATTGGTCTAGGATCTTCTCTATTATCCCGGAAGAGAACCAAAACGACAATGTGGCCCATGAACAGCGCATAATAGATGAATTACAAGATAGGGAGCACGAACACTCATCTTTCACACGGGTGGACGAATACCGCGACCAGAGGAACGGGGGAATGCCCTTCAACCTAGTATAATTTAAAGCAGCCCTAGCGACGTTTAAACATAAAATCCGGCATTAGCGAAATCACCAAAAACCACATTACAAACGTGCCCGCCAATATTCATCAAGCACTCCTCAAACTCTTCAATGCATGCCTGAACACTTGGCATTTTCCACCCGCCTTGAAGACGGCGAGGATGATATTCCTTCCTAAACCCGGAAAACTCAAGGACCACATCGAGAGTTATAGACCGATCTCACTGTTAGAATTAATCGACAAACTAATGGAGAAATTACTCAATGAGAGACTAAAGACCCTCCTGGAAGAAAACGATATGCAGAACGAACAACATGGATTCAGGAAAAAACGAGGTATGGAGACAGCACTGGCACTTATTACCGAGAAAATCGCAGTCGATATAGAAAGAGGCAACAGAGTGGACTTGATACTCCGTGACGTCGCCAAAGCCTTCGACAAGGTATGGGTGCCAGGCTTTAAAGCAAAAATAATCCACTTTGATCTTGAGACAAACCTAAGCAGAATCTTGTGTAGCTATCTGGAAGACAGGAAGGTGAAAATCACCATCAACAACTACACTGGCAGTGCTTTCCCTCTAAAAGAAGGGGTCCCGCAAGGTGGGTGCCTCAGCCCTACGCTGTACACAGTGTACACCAGGGACCTCCCTCAACCCTTGGAGGAAAGACCAATGTATATACAACTGGCCGACGATGTCACGCAGATCATCGCCAGTGATAGACAAAACCCAAGGGATATCGCTCATCGCACTGCCAGAAAGATCATAAATATAAATGAATTCGAGATAACACATAAAATATAAACAAACAATACAAAATTGCAAACCATACCAATGGATAGAAGGAAGAAGGACCGAATCACCGCCAACAACAGTAACTACTCCTACAGCGAAGGGAGTAAGGTACTCAGCTTAAAATTCACCAAAAACGGGTACAATACGCATGTGAACCATAAAAATTCACAAGCAAAAAAAGACCCTTTCCTCTCTACAAAGCTACAAAGGTTCAAAAACCTTTCTGAAGACAACAAAAGAAAACTATACCTAGCCCTAGTTCGTCCCATTTTAACGTACCCCGTCATCCCGATTAACACTTTGTCCAAAACGTAAATGTTAAAATTACAAGTAGTCCAAAATTCCGCGACCAGATTTATAACTAACACCTCAAGACTGGAAGGAATACCATCAATAGAACTACATCGAAGAACAAAGTTAAAACCAATCAATCAATTCCTACACGAACGTGCCAAGAAAATATGGCACCAATTAGAGGAGGAATTCCCAAATGAAACATTAAATAAAGTTAGACCCACCGAAAGAGAATACAGGAGACTACACTTTAGGCAAAAGTTTAAAAGTAGTCGAAGAAATATACAAGATGAAATCGAACCACTGTATAGCTAGACTACCTGAGAATGACACTAAATGAATAGCTTTGAAGAAAATAACTTAGTAACTTAATAATTATAATAATAAAAATTATACATATATATATATATATATATATATATATATATATATATATATATATATATATTCATTATAGCATGTTTTATTAAAAGCGACCGCTAGTTTCAAATTAATAATTCTTTTTTCAATCTTCTCGATTTGTCTTATACGCCTTTTCTTCATTGTTTAACCTGTGGATAAGAGTACTGAAGTTCATCGGCGACTGATTTTTGTTATTTTGCCAAAGGTAGAAGTAAATTAATGTAATTTAGCACTTTCTTTAATTTAACTGACGCGTTTCGATACATCGAGCATCATCTTCAGAGTTACAATGGGGAATTATTACAAAGTATTCAGTTTATATATATTACAAGATGTATTAACAAAATTACGAACGAAGCTATATAATAATAATAATAATATATATATATATATATATATATATATATATATATATATATATATATATATATATATATATATATAGATATAGACTAAGGAGACAAATAAAATTTATTTAAAAGTAATAAATAAGATAATGGCACACGAGAGTGGACCAAAAATCAACATAAACTAACGAAAAGAAGAAAACTTTTGAGAGAAAAAAGAAAACAAAGGCTCATATGCTGATAAGAGATAAACAAAAGTAAAAGAAAACAAAATAAGGCGATTGCCAGGCAACCTGGTACACGCAAACTCATCCTCACACACATCACTGACATTATCACCCCATCAATCATCTCTCCTTTTACACTATTATTTCTATCTATCCTATCTTATTCTCCCACATATTCACCACTTTTGCAATCTCACTCGCAATCCAAAGCTGGATGCAGATTTTTGAGGGAGGGGCCATGAAAAAAGAAGGGGGGGGGAACTGTTGTTATTAATTTCGAGAATCAGCAAAAATTTATTAGTTTGTAGGAAAAAAGTGGAAATTTCGCACGTTTCCATATCATTAACTTTACCTTAGTTCACTTTTTTTACGAAACTCCTTTCAAAACCTTCGTTGATACTCATTTTTATTTCTATTAAAAATATAAAAAATGTCAACACCGAGTGAAAAGATTTGTTATTTCTTTTGAATAAAGAAAAGTGGAATCGAACTAGGGTCAGACTGGTCTTTTATTTCTAAGGCATTGGATAGGACTTTGTAAGTTCCTTTCGGTTTTAATAAACCTGACCGCATTGATCAAGGAAAGTCCCGAACAATACTCATAAGGAGGGAGGAGAGACAGAGCATCGGTGCTGACCTGTTGCCCTCGCTTCAACGCACAATATCTGGTTTGATGGACGCGTTGTTATAGGCCAATGAAATGGCTCGAGGTTGCAATTACTGGTAGCACTTATCTTACAACTTCCTAGGCTCCCCCCGAGTCTGTGAAAAAGAGCCCCCATGGGACTCAAAATACAAGCGGGAATCCCCGTCACCCATGAGGTCACGATGCCTTCGTAGTCCACGGGAGGGCGGGGGAAGGGGGGGGGGGGGGGAGAACGCGTTAGAAGCACCGCGGCGTCGCTGTCGGCGGCCAGACCCGGCGCCATGAGAGAATCTGATGAAGACCATTCAGTCAGAAGACGATTTCCGAAATTGCCCCGGTTCTAATGTGTAGAAGAGAATAGGAGCGAGATGTACGCGCGTGCTGTCCACTCTTATATGAGTGTATGGTTGCACTTGTGCGGAAATCTTACCCGTGTGTTTACATTTGGGCGTGTCTAAGAGGATGGGGGTGGATATCCGCGGGAAAAAGTATTAAAATGCGTCATGCATCTCACTGGTGACGACTCGTTTACAATAGTCGCCAGATGGCGCTACACAAAAATCGTCTTTACAAGTTATGATGCAATCTGGAGGACAATTGGAGGCGTCGTAAAGGCGCGCTTTCCTGATTCCACCAGAGATCCTTACATTCCTGCCATACACCTCCCGCCTAGATGGCGTCATTGGCGCCAGTGACTTTGATCGGTATAGTCATGCTTCGCCCTTCCCATCGCGATGCTTCCTTCCCATGGGGCGAGGTTTCGACGGCGCCAGGAAACGAGAGCAAATGAGGCCGATGGAGAGGTGAACTAAATTCACACGAGTCATTTTTGACCCCACCACCACCCCCTCCCCAAAGAAAACCAACGAGAGAATTTTCGATATAAAATTTGGGCGTTAGTGAAAGGGAAGAAGCAACGAAACAGATGAGAAGGACTGGCATGTGTAATAACCACACTTTGACTTCCTCCGGTGATTTCTGAGACATCAAACATACACACACACAAAAAATTTTGCCAAAAAAAAACACTGGCAACAGTTTGGGACCAATTTAGGGATGAGAACTGTACTTTTCAGCATGATGGTCACCTTGTCACAAAGTAAAAGCATTAACAAAGTTCATGGCTGAAAATAATATCGAACTTTTGGGACTTTGGTCCGGGAATTCGCCAGATTTGAACCCAAAAGAGAATTCGCGGGCATTAATGAAACCGGTGGGTGCTTAATGAACAAAAATAGAGCAATATCAGTCAACATACCATCACAAATTTGATCTCCAACCCGCCCAAACGAATTAAATCAGTCCGGAAAAATAAGGGACATCAAAGTAAATTTGATGATTAAACATTAAAACAAAACGCAACGTCGGATTATTATATTATTTTTTTATGTAAAAAAATATAATATTCTCAAAACCTTTGGCCATGACTGAGATAGTGAACACGAAACTTTTGTCTGATTTTGAACGGTCATATATCATTATCCTCTTAAGGTTGAAAGATGAAATAAAAGTAACGAAAGAGGGAATTTTTATTATTCATTGTTCCATTTTCGAACATTTCCTAACACTATGAGATTAGAATAGACAGATTTGTAATAACTTTCCAAAATATCAGCTTTGATAGTGAGGGTTATTTCTCTTCGGCACAAGTCAAGAGGAGACAAGAGGCTCGCCAAGGAAACATTGGTCGATGCAATATTAATCTCTCGGGAATCCGATCCTTCAGCCACTAAATGACGAGCAGGATGCGCTAACTCATACCATTTGGCGTCATAATAATAAGCAGCTTAACACGGGAGCGATTTGCCTTCACTTCATGCGATGTCATTTGTACTTCTTTGTTCGAAATCTTCACTATACAAACCTTTTTTGCCCCCTCTGTCCTCGCCGAGTCTCATGCACTAAAACCTAAGGGGTTTCACGTTTATACATTTGAGCTCCTGCGACATTTGTACGAACTTTTTTGTAGAGATTTGTGTTTCATCACGACCCCAGTATTTACAGTTTGCTCTCGCATTCTTAAACTTTGTGCTTCGTCTTGGTCTCTGTATTAATATACCCATTTATGCCATCGCCTTCGTTCACATTATGGAAATGCGCAGTTGTTGGCTATACCTCTTCCCTTCTCAGACTCTCTCTTTATCTCACGTATTCAATTTCCCCCATTGCCAAACACCCGGAACAAATATTTATACAACTCCCCCCCCCCCTCCTGTATCCCTCACGCCCATTTTTCCGGCGTCATAGGTAGGCAAAGACGGACAAGTGCCTCCTCTTCCAAATTAAGGCATTCTCTTTTAACGACCGCCTTAACTGAGGGATGCCATTGTTTTTGCTTGATCGCGCGAGGATTCTTACGAAAGATGCGTCACGACCTCCTCTGAGAAGGAATTTCACTAAAAAAAAATCATATGTATATAACTGTATGAAAGCATGATGCATTCCTCAAAAGATGAGTTAATATATATATATGACTAATACACAGTCACAAGTGATTAAACGAATTTTGAATGCCTGGCACTGAAATGCGCAGTTCCACTATTTTAGTTTACGGTAATTCAAAGAAATTAAATTTTCCATTTTTCTTTCAGCCGCGATGCGTTCTATTTGTGCGATGACTGTTTAGCTTCCTTTTATCTATTGGACGAATATCCCCATTTGGCAGGATAAAATGGTCTTACTAACTTGGTTCATATTTTTCATAAAATAGTCAAGAATATGATGGAACTTACTTGGATTTTTAAAAAGCCTTTGATAAAGATTCAGGTCGGCGAATAGTTAATAAGGTCGAAGTGGGCGGTATCTGAGGTAACTTGCTCATAGGGGTGACTGGCTTAGAGGAAAAAAACAAAAAACCGGTAATTAACTGGTATCTAAGAGGAAGGTAGTATCCAGTGGAGTTCCATGAGAAACAGTACTTGGACATATTCTATTTTTAACGTATGTTCATGATTAATAATCTTGAAGCTCATGGTAGCGAGGGAACTTGCTCACATTGGTAGAAGTCTGGCTAACAGAAGGACAAAGAAAACGGTAATTAATGCGATTGAATCTAGGACGAAGGTGGCATCGACTAAAGTTCCCTCCCTCTAGGGAACTCCGAGACGGATCTCTATTTGAACTATTGTATTTTTAATGCATTTTGATGGGTAAAAAACTCGAAGCTTACTGTATCTGAGGGACCCTTCTTAATGCCGTATAAAACTGGCCTTCAAGAAGAAAAGAGAAGCAGTAATTAACGGGATAATCTAGAAGGGAGGTATTTTTAATTGGAGATCAAAAGGGATTTTTACTTGGAACTTTCTTTTTAATATATGTTCGAAGCTCACGGTCTAAATAGCAACTTGTTCATATAAATAGACCAGTCAATGGCTTCTCTACTTTTCCCTACATGGGGGAGCTTGCGCTTCGCTACTAAGATTAAAATTTAAAATCTAAAAGAAAGCAGCTATGGTTAATTTTTTATAATTTTTTAAAATACGCCAATTATAATAATTCTAAAAAGGAACTCTAAACTAAATTTCCTCCCTTTCAAAATATCCCGTTGCTAAAATATAGTTATAAAGAAGATATATAAAAATAAATTTTCTGAACTTCACCATTTGTAATTTTGGGGGTTTTAAAAAGTTGACAAAATTTCGGTACTTATATTTATTTCTGAACTTCACCATTTTGTTTTTTAATATTATAAAAGAATTATTAGAAATAACTTTGATAAAAAAAAACATAATTCATAACCGAACGAAGATGAAATTATTATTCAAATACAAAAAAAAATCCCCTTCTTAAATTATAGAGTTAGTGATGATGATAATGATGATGATGATGATGACTAGCTATAGATTTAAAACAGAAAACGCGAATTAACGAGATTGAATTTAAGGAGACGGGGCAGTATCTAGTGGAATTCCAAATGGATCGGTATAGGACCTATTCTCTTTTTAATATGTTGTGTATTAAATAACCTAGAATTTGACGGTATCTGGGAGAACTTACTCATGTGGATAGAATACTTGCTTACTGGAAAACAAGAGAAAAAGGTAATTAACGGGATTGAATCTAGGTTGTTTTTAATTCGCTTATCTGGCAACTGCCTTCAAGGGCATAGGTTACCACAAATAAGATTCTAACCTGGCACAAACAAAACAAAAAAAAACAAGAAGAAGGAATCACACTCCAGCGTCGGAGGAAAGTCAGCCTCCTCCCTGTGCAGGAGCATGCGACCTACAACAAAGAGAGTCGTATATAATGGGGCAGCTAGTCTCCCCCAAAGAGTCGCATATTCTCCAAGTCTGTGTACACGAACCCGTGCCGAGTACAATAGACAAGTGGTATCAACCCCGCTCGTCCAGCCCGAAGATCGCCCAGAGTGGGGCATTCAACAATAATGTGCCGAACAGTCCGGGGGACAACGCAGTCGTCGCAATAAAGTGAAGGCAAGCGCTCAATCAAATGGCGGTGCGTCCCACGAGTGTGCCCGATTCCAAGACGGCAGAAGGCGAAAGGGGGGGGGGCATGGTAGCAGTCGCAGCGCAATGGGACGCAACTTTAAGTTCCCCTCGGCCATCTCCCATCTACTTTGCCAAGCAGTGCGGAGGGCTGTCATGTTTCCTGCTTTGTAGTCGGCGTGAGGAAGAGCGAAACCCTGGTTGGTTTGGTCGCTTAGTCCTCTCGGACTCTTTGGCGCCCTCGTCGGCGCGCTAATTCCCCGCAATTAACACATGTCCAGGAACCCAGCAGAAGATAATCGCGACACCCACCCTGCTCGAGGCAACCATGGAGTCACAGATACCGCGAACTAGGCGAAGCAGAAATTTCAATGCCCCCAAAGCACTTTAGGGCGCTTTGTAACTCGCTAAGGATCACAATCCGGTCTCCGAACCGGGCACAATGCGATTTCTTCCGTACTGAGCGCCGTCTTACAACTAACTCTGCTGTGAAGACTGAGGCAGTGTTTGATAGAGCCATACTGACTTCAAAAAGAGAGGATACAGCGTGGAAACAGCCCCCATCCTGCGACTTGGAGCTATCCGTATAGACTGGCACGGATCTAATGTGAGACAAAGTGTGCTCAAAAAGGCCAAACGCAATACTCATGGGGCTGGGGAATCTTTGGGAGCAGATGCGTGGCGACAAATAGTCAAGGGAGGTACCTTGAGGGTAGCGTCCTGGGCAGAACCCGGGGAGCCATCAGCCGCAGAGCTACACCGAACTCTCGAAGGAGTTTCATAGCCTTGATTTGATTTAGGGTATTTACTGGCGTCTCTCGGCGGCATAGGCACCGTCGAGATTAGCTGCAGATGACGTGATAGTTGTTGGCGACTGAAGGAAGCGCAAGGCTTGCGCGTATAAGCGGATAATTCACTGTACTCGGCGCAGAGCAAGTGGCATATTTCAAGTATCGACAAGTAGGGTATCAATGGGGAACGCGTGGGGAGAGCACCAGGCGCCAGGTGAAGGCCGATTTGGTGAATCGAGTTCACTTTCCGTAAAATACGCTCGGCTACGAATGCATAAAACTCGCATCCGTAGTCAGGCTTAGAATGAACAAGGGGTCGATAGAAATGTAAGGTTGTAGCCCTATCAACACCTCGGGTGCTGGATGCTAAGGATGAATAATGTCTATTGCGCGGGTACAAGAGACCCTAAGGCTGCGAATATGAGCCTCTCAGGTGAGGCGTCGGTCAAATACAAGACCAATGAAACGGTGCAAGTCCACCACTTCCAGGCAAACCCCATTTAGAAACAAGTCTGGGTAAGGGTAAAGCCTTGAATAGTGGCAGGCATGCCCCACCTTATTCTTGGCCAAGGAAAACCGAAGCCTGTGCGCTTCAGCATAGCTAGAGTCGCGGTTCAATGCTTGTTGGAGTCGACGCTCCAGAGTTGGAATCTGGGCCACACCAAAAGAGATCGAAAGGTCGTCCATGTAGAGGGTAACAAGAAAATCCTTAGCAGTACTGAGGTGATGCCGTTGATGGTCAAGTCAAAGAGTGTGACACTGAGGATACTTTCTGCGGGAAACTCTCTTCCTGCTCCATTAGGCCACAGATGGCTCTCCCTCCCACGCGTACGCGGAATCGGCGATGTCGCAAAAATTCAGATATAAAGATTAGGAGGCAGCCCCTCGCCCCCATCGTGTGAAGAGTCTTCATGGTACCGTATCGCCATTCAGTATAATAGCCCTTCTCCAGATCGAAAAACATCATTGCGTAGTGCTGTCTACGAAGGAAGGCCTCGCACATGGCATTTTCCAGTCGGAGCAGAGAATTCGACGTGGGGTGGAACTTGCGGAAAACGCAGTGTACGGAAGCTAGGTAGCCTTCGCTATCCAGAAAAATTGGTAATCTAACATTTATCAATTCCTTCAACTTGCCCACGCCGGAGTTTCGAGAGATTGAGCGGAAACAGGCCGGGGTAGAGTGATCTCTCCTCTGTTTGAGAAAAGCTAGCACAGTAGCAATTCACCAGGAGTCTGGAAGGATCCCCTATACTCAGATCCTGATAAATAAATCTAACATAAAGGCCAAGTATAACTCACCCAAGGGTCGAAGGGTTTTCTCCATCTGGAAGTAAAGTCTGGTTGGCGGCCTTCTGCGACATCACGACGCGCATTGAATGCTGATAGAGCAGCATTCCGGCTAGAGAATGCGGAGAAAGTAGTCACGAAGAACTCCCCCACGGACGTGGGGTCCGCGATTGCGGTCTCCATCTCCTGGAGAATGAGAAGGGGATACTGCAAGAACTTGTCCTGAATCCTTTTGACTCACCTCTACACCACTGTTAGAGGGGATCTTCCCGTTAAGTGAAGACAAGTATGCCAGCAAGGAAGAGCTGCGGTAGTGATTCAAAACATACCAGAACCTAGCTCTCTCTCAACGAAATTCAGCGATAGTAAAATCGTTCGTGCGGACCTTATAGCGCATGTGGGCATAACGCTTCTGTTTGAGGGGCGTCTTACACTAGGCTAGCCACGACGGAAGCGCCCGGCGTGCTAAACGGCCAGACATTCTAGGAATAGTTGTAGGACCTACGGCGATGAGGTTGCCGGAGAAAACTCAACGGCCTCATCCAGCGATCTAAACTCTTTGACTGACACAGATAAAACAGTCATCTCCTGAAATGCCGACCACCGTGCCCGCGCCAAGCACAACCAGGGCGGGCTCTCAGGCAGCAATGGTCCAGAAAATGATATTTGAATGTGAAAGTGATCACTTCCATCAGAGTCATCGACTACCCCCATCCAAAATTAGGCTGTGCATACGGAGAGCATGGGTGGCAATAACATAGTTGCGCCACTTAAAACCAACCAATCAATCAGGAGAGCACAAAGATAGATCAAGACAGGAAAATGAAGAGCTTCTCCGGCAGTGTTGCATAAACTCATCAACACTTAGGGCACCTATCTCAAGCTCGTCGATCAAGTCGGCAAAGACCTGACCCGTGGGTTTGATCGAGAAGTCTCCTCAGAGGGGATTTCTACCGTTCAAATCACCGAGCAAGAGAAAGGGGCTCAGCAACCGTGCCTCGAAGGAGTGGAAGTCCCCGGCTTCGAATTCAGTTGACGGTGGAATGTACGCAGAAATTACAGTATACCTCATATCCAGGGCTCGCCATGCCAGACATTTCCTCCCTCCGCCTCGAAACCTTAGTCAGTCAGGTCGGCTTCGGAGGATCCATCGTCTTCGAGTCACCTAGCCTAGCACTAAGTGTGGGTGTATGAGCCGAAGCTCCTTAAGTGCAGCAGCTTTAGGAACCCTTGAAGAGTACCTCACGACCAACATCAGGAGTGTTACCTCCTCTGAGTCTAACGAGTCGATGGAAATGCGCTGCTGTTTCGCCTTACAGGAACTGGTCACGTTGGGGGAGGGGGCAGGAGCCCTGGTTTTAACCAAGGCTGGGTGTGAACCCTTTGTGCCACCAGCTATACCAAGAGAGCACTCGGGGTGGGAAGAGCCCGCAGAAGGGTTCCAAATGGGCGCGGAAACGATCATACTCATAGACTTGAAGGGGCCAGGAGCAGAGGATGTATTTTTAAAGATTGAGCTATAAGACGTTCCAGGCAGCGCCGGGCACGCCAGGATCATGTCCTTAGCCTCGCAAAATGGGAGACAATCCTGGGCCTTAACGGCCAAGATTTCTTTCTTTAGGAGATACGCACCGCATTCCTTTGAATAAACGGGATGCGGCTCTCCTCAATTGACACACTTTGCTCTACACGATTTGGACCTATCGTGTGTGGCCTTGGTGCAACTTACACAGATTTCGGGTAACCCAGAATTTGCACGTCAAATGAGCGATTCATATGGCCAAAGCGGTGGCAGTAATAGTATCTCCGCGGCAGTGGCACGAATGCCTTTACGTGGTAGAGGTACCAACAACCACGCACCGACTCAGGGAGCTTGCCACAGTCTAACGTGATGAAGAATTTAGGGGGTGGGTCTCAAGGCCCCTCCCTGTTTTCTCATCACACTTTTGACCTTGATCGCTCCTTAGTCGGACAGCTCCAAGATATCATCTATGGAGTATTCCACGAAATCCTTCGCATAATCCACTCCTTTCCCGCAGACTCTGGTAAAGTGCAGCGTCACACTAACTAGCGTGCCATTAAGTGTCCGAAGGGCACTAATCATCGCCGCCTCGTAGGATCCGCAGCATTCTCCAGAAGGCTCCTGTTCGAGAAAAGGATCAGCTTTGGCTCTCTACCAATCAAACTAGTTAGCGCTTTCCTCTGATGGATCATGTTGCCCTTGGCCAACATGCTTCTATCAGTGGAGCGAATAATCAGAAAGCGTTTAAAACTAGCGAGCTCGAAAACGCCTAGTAGTCTCTGAATGAGGGGCCTCGACATAATTGAGGCTACGTTCATCGCACTTTTGACTTTGGTCTTGTTCTGGGCCCTCTCACCCGAGGGACTATCGGAGCCGGACGTGCCGAGTTTAGACTGGTCGCTTGCTGAAGCGGCAGTGGACCTGTCCGCTTCCAAAGCTCTCGCGGAGGGAGAGGAATCCTTAATCCTCATAGTCTTTTCTTATTTATTTTCTTTTCGGGAGAGGAGGGTGGGGAATACCCACTTCTCTCCACCGCCGGAAGGAGACCTTAGGCCAGATGGATCGGCGTCAGCAAGATCCATGGAGAAGGTCTTGGCTGTCAAAGGGGCACCAGCCTGGAGGAGCGGTACCTCCTTTCCTTGTGATGCCTTGAAGACCCGAGCCATCTGAGGAGAAGCTTCCACAGAGACGGACTCAGATTTGGAGCTTGGCACCAAGCCTGGGTTTGACTCCATGGAAGATCCTGCCGTCTGGGGCTGGGTCACCTCCGGGAGCATGGCCATCTCAAGGGGGTCCCCATATGGCCATGCTACTTCCTCAAGACACACATCCTACTCGAGATACCTTTGGTCTCGTCTTGGGCCGGTGAACCGGTTTCCTTCGTGGAAGGGAGGGGGGCATGTACAATAACCCTCTGTAAACCTGAAATGCCTGCCAGCATGAATTTAGATGACACGGGCTGACGGGCGCTAACATTATTTTCCCCCTGGATAGTTGGGTGAGAGGAAGCTGGTCGGTGTCTGTCCTGTGAAATTAGAGGCCGATTAGAGAAAGTTGTGGAGCAGGTTGTGAGGAAAGTGAGGAAACAGGGTAAGAAGACAGGGTGTCAGAAAGAAGAGAATAGGCTAAACTGGGGCCGGACGGGGCGCTTAGTCCCGGCCAGAAAAGCAACTCACCGTGGCCCTTATGGGTATCCGCGGTAATAGGTCATAACCAGCTCCCGAGGTGGACACTGGGCAGACGCAGACCCAAATGATGGAGCGCTCCTTTGAATGTTTTTGCGAAGACTTCTTTTCCCCGAGACTGATCTCCACATTTTGATCGAATGTTCTTTGCTGGAGTAGTTCAGTGCGTGATGCCTTTCCCGGCCCTTTGGCGAGCGAGCTCGCCGCGCTATCAGGGGTCTCTTGTGGTGAGTTGGGCTCTTGCACACCAGACTGCGTTGCGATCAAGTTATTGGAGGATACGGACCTTCTCCATGCTATTTAAAGTTTTAGTGGATTGCTTAGGTCCTTAAGGAGGCCAGTCTCTCATGGGGCAGCTAAACATGCCTTTATAGGTTGTTGTTTGTTTATACTGTATTGGTTTCTATTAATTTTTTCATGTCAACAATATCGGCGGTTATGCCCTTGATTGCGGCCGCCACAAGAGATAATTTCTTTTTAGAAATCAGGTCAATAACTCATGTAGGACAAAAAACAACGAATTCAAGCTAAAAAAATAAGGAATTGCGAAACTAAAATAGCTAAAAATATTTTCTTCCAACGAAATTACCCAATGGAATCTGTTGCCTGAAAAACGGGTGCAGAGACGTCATCCTCCCGTTTCAAATGGCTTATATCAATATTTCCGAAAGAACTCTGCCATTACGGATCCTCAGCACGGCCGAGAAAGGAGGAGGGTTGGCTGAGGGAGGCAGATACCTCAGCCACGGATGTAAACAGTCATTAGTGGTTGCATCCACCCAAAACTGATTTAAAAAATCAGAGAGATTAATTAGCAAGTGTTAATCTAGATGGATGCAGGTCGCGGTTTTCGCCGGCCCTTATAAACTCACGAGGAATTGCTCACTCGACCGCCATTGCTCACAAAGGGATATTATCTTTTAATTCAAAGCAAAAACCAACGTGGGCATCTCCAGAAAGGAGTGCAGATAGTGGAAGTGAAATGTGTATAAGATATATAGCACCAGATTATCTTGCGGGTATTAGAGCCAGTCGGGTACGCGATCTTCCAGAGGACAGGTCAAGCCCGCTGATCATAATGCTTAGAAGTCTCACTCCTTAAAGCTTTAACATTTATGTGACAGATCTTACTATACAGCGAGAGTCAATTATGGGTGCTCGTTTAGTACTTGATCCTAAGTTTGGTTCTGTCGCAGACCGCATACTGAAGGAACCCCCATTTATTTTAAACTACCTGTGTACCATATGTGGCCCAATGCGTAGCCAGCGTGTTAATATTCGGTCGATAGTAATGGAGTACTTCTCTGATAATTTGATAGTTTGGTTTTCCGTCTTCTTAATTATTATTACTTTTTATACAAAGAGAAACAATTTTTAACGTTCATAATGAGTTATCTCTTTTTATAGCACTCAAAGATGTGTGTGTGTTTGTGTGTGCGTGTATGCATTTTTAAGTGTCCTTGATATATCTATTTCGGGAGTTTGTTTCTTGTGTTTTTCCAGTGCCACACCAAGGGTGTCTAATAGTGCCTCTTTGTATTTATTTAAAGATCTTAACTATCTCTTTATTCTTCGTTGTATCTTCTTTATTTATTATATATGAATGAAGGAAGGGGGGGAAGAGTTATTAATTATTAAGAACGGGCAGTGTTGTGTAAACAAACGACGGCCTTAAATGTGATGAAATAAAGGGAAGAAGAGGGAAGATGACCGCGAATGAGACAAATGCCGTCAACTTTAGCTCCTTGGACGAAATCGCATCAGAAAGTACAAGAAAATCACTGAAACGTGAATAAAACAGGTGTGGTGCCCACGCCAATGCAAATGACGGCGGAGGTTTTCAAAGAACCACTAAAAACAACCGGTTTTTGCATGGAAGTGTAGAAGAGAGAAGAATCTAGCCACATAGCCCTACTAAATATGTTAACCCACAAAGATCGCATGAGCCCCATTTGCACGTTCACCTCCCATATTTAAAGGGAATGTTGTTTTTTTTATTTAAAGTGAAAACCAACGAGGAATTCGATCGAAAGTGGAGATGAAAGAAAAAATGTGTTGAAGAAAGAACCGCAGTTCTTCCAGCAGGCATAGGGCTGGGGAGGAACGCAAACCTCTAGATGTCAACCGCAGCATGGGAGCTCTTGCTTTCCCTGACACCACATTGCGGGTGAATCGAAGATAAAGGTTTTGTGATTGGATGTGATCCGGAACTGGCAGCACGCGTGCGCTCACGCCTGTTTTTGTTTTTTTGTTGTTTTTTTTTAACGCCCATCTGGAGACTACCTTCAAGGGCATAACTCGCCGAAGTAAAATATCAGTCTAATGTTAGGATACACTAAAAAATCCGAAACCAAACAAAAAACAACAAAAATAACTAAAAAGCAAAAAATAAAAATTCAAGAAGGAGGAAGCACAATCTGGTGTCGGGAGGAAGCTTGCCTCCTTACGGCGCAGGAAGATGCAACTTACGACAAAGAGAGTCAAATAAGAAGGAGGAAGCCAGCCTACTCCAAGAAGTCATATAGTCCACAGGACTGTGTGGATAAACCCGCCCCGAGTACAAGTGACAAGTGGTAGCGACCGCACAGCTCCCGGTATCGGGACAGGTAACATGAGCGAACATCACCCAAACTGGGACATTCAACAAAAATGTGCCGAGAAGTCTTGGGGAGAACGCAGTCGTCACAATAAGGCGCAGGGAAGCGCTCCATCAAATAGTGGTGCGTTCCGCGAGTGTGTCTAATTTGGATACGGCAGAAAACACTTGAAGCCATAGAAATTGGGGGGATAGGTGCATATGAACTGTCACGGCACAATGGCACGCAACTTTAAGCTCCCATTGGCCGTATCCCACCTTCTTTCCCAAGCAGTCCCGAGCTTTTTACTAATGTCCAGGAAACCAACAGAAGATAATCTTGACATCTACCCGGCTCGTGGCAACCGTGGCGTTACGGATACCGCGAACTGGGGAGTGTGGAGATTATAATGCCCCAAGAGCACCCAGCAGGCTTTGTGATCTGCCAAAGATCACACTCCAGTGTCCAAAACTGAGCAGGTCCCGTTATCTCCCATACCGAGTGGTGTATTGTAAACAGCTTGGCCGTCATGATAGAAGCAGCGCCTAGTAGAGCCCCGCTGACTTCAAACAGAGGCGATATAGCATGGAAACCAACCCCTTCACTGGACTTGGAGCCATTCGTATACACTGGCACGAATCCAGCGTGGCACGAAGTGTGCTCCAAAAAATACTCTGGGAGCTGTGGAAGATTAGGGATCAGAGGCGCGTCGACAAATAGCTCTCGTAGTTTCCTAGCCCTTAACCCAAAGGACTTAGAGTATGAATGGCGTCTCTCAGCGGCATAGGCACCGTGGAAATCGGTAACTGATTCAGTGAGAGCAGTTGGCGACTGTGGAAGGCGCCTTGCTCGCGCGTACCGGCACATAATCCTCTTTTTACGGCACAGAGCAAATGGCATATCCTCACCATCGACAAGAAGGCTCTCAATGGGGGACATGCAGAAGGAACCGATTGTCGGGCTGCAAACGTTGTCGTGAGTCGAGTTCAGCTTCCGCAATACACACTCGTCTACGGATACAGAAGGCTCGCATCCCTAGTCAAGTTTCCAACGAGCAAAGGTTTTATAAAAAAAGCAAGGCAGTAGTCCTAAAGGTATCCCAAATGCTAAACCCTACATAACGAAGAAGTTCCTTGGCGCGAGTACAATAGAGCCTAAGGCTGCGAATATGAGCATCCAAGGTGAGGCGTTGGTCGATAACACGACCAAGGAAACGTTGCGAATCCACTACTTCTAGGAGTACCCCGTTTAGGAACAATTCAGGGTTTGGTTGGAATCGTAGATGGCGTTAGAAGTGCAACACTTTAGCCTCTACGCTGTTGGAGTCGATGTTCTAGAGTTCGCTTCTGGGCCACACCAAAAATGATCGTAAAGTCGTCCACGTAGAGTGTAGCGAGAGCATCTGGCAGCATTAAGATGATACCATTGATACTCAGGGAAGAGAGTGTGACATTGAGGACACTTCGTATGACACCCTATTAGTACTCCAGTGGACCGAAGAGGGCTCCCTCGACCTGTACGTGGAATCGACGATCTCTAAAAATCTCAGAAATATAGATTGGGAGGCGTCCTCTCGCCCCATCCTATGGAGAGTCTCTATCATACTATGATGCCGTGTCGCTATGCGGTAGCATATACCTTCTCCAGATCGTAAAGCATCTTGGTCTAGTGCTGGCCAGAAAGAAAAGCCTAGCAGATGAAATCTTTCAGTTGGAGCTGAGCATATGAATTGGAGTGGAACTTGCGGAAACCGGACTGTCTAGGAAAAAGGCTAGTCGAACATTCACCATTTTTTTCCATCAACTTGCACACATAGGAGGTTAGAGAAATTTCGCGGAAACTGGTCCCTGTAGAATGATTTCTCCCTGGTTTTGCGAAAAGACAGCGCAATGCTCATTCACTAGAAGTCTAAGAGGATACCACCTTTCTAGATTATTTTAATCCCTCGTTCACCTACATGTCAAAGCATGGCATACTTGGCATCTTCAGGAACAGGGATGGTGTCCGCAATAGCAGAAGGTAACTTACACTGAGTTTACGGTTCCATTCTCCTGTTGAATGGGAAGAGGGTCCTGCGAGAACTTGTCCAGAATCCTTTTGCATCGCTTCACACCTCTGCAAGAGGAAACTCTCACGAGAACGTCCGTACGCTTACCGAAGGTAGAACTCCGGGCGCTGTCGCCTTCGAGGATATATCTAGGAATGTTTGGCTCCTTATGCATCGAAATCTTTGGCTGGCACGTAGGCTTCGGTGGCGGTGGTCCCTCCTTTGAAGGATCAATCGCTTCCGAACAATCCAGTCCAGCCTTGGGTTGGATTGTAGGAGCCGAAACTCCTTTGGTGCTGTCCTCCTTACAGTGGGGGTAGCTTTAGGGATCATGGAAGACGGCCTCACGACCACCTTCAGGGATGTTGCCTCCTGTGAGTCTAACAAATCGGTAGAAGCGTGTGGATGTTTCAGCTTACTGGTAAAAGTCACGCTGAGGGAGGGGAGGGAGCTCTGCTACAGCTAAGACTGGGTGTGAACCCTTTGTGCCGTCAGCTATACCAGGGAAGAGCTAGGGGTGAATAGAATCCGCATAAGGGTTCTGAATAGGGGCGGAAATGACCGTGCTTGAGGCTTAGAGGGGCAAGAAACAGACTGTGCCGCTTTTCAAATTGAGGCATAATACGTCCCAGGTAGTTCCGGGGACGCCAGACCCAAGTCCTTAGCCTCACGAAATAAGAGAGGATTCGCAGCATGAACGGCCAGGGTTTCATTCTCCATATTTGGCCATACACGATAGGGACCTATCGTGTACGTCCTTGGGTCAACGTACAAAGATTTCTGGTAACGTAGACTTTACATTTCTACACGAGCGATTCTTATGGCCGAAGCGGTATTATCAGTAGCTACCTCAGCGGTCGTGACACAAATGCCTCCACGTGGTAGCGATATCAAACTGCGCGCACCCACTTAGGAAGCCTGTCACTGTCGACCTTGACGAAAGAGTAAGGGGACTGGTCTCATCGCGCGTTCGACCTTGACCGCTCCATGGTCGGCCAACACTAAGGTGATGTGATATGTGGAGTAGTCCACGAGTTCCCTCGAATAAACCAGTCCTTTCACGAAGTTCATGGTAAAGTGCGGCGTCACGCTCACCGGCGAGCCATTAAATGACCGAAGCGCAATAATCATGGCCGCCTCGGAATGGTCAGTTGCATTTGCTAGAAGGCTCAGAGCAACAGGTCACCTTTACACTCTCTATAAATCAGGTTAGCTAATGCTCTCCTCTTATGGATCATGTTGCCCTTGGCCAACATATTTCCATCAGTGGAACGAATAACAAGAATGCGTTTGATGCCAGCGTGCTCAAAAACGCCATGTAGTCTCTGAATGAGTGTCCCTGCGTACTAGAGGGTCCGCTTAGCACACTTGCGACTTTGGTCTTGTTCTTACCTCACCCCCACCCCCACCCCCACCCCCAGCCCAAGGGCACATCGGGGACGGACGTTGCAATCTTGGCCTGTTCGATTACCGAAACGTCAACTGACCCGTCCGTCCCTAAAAACACTGCGGAGTGGGAGGAACATTTAGTCCTCTTTGTCTTCCTGTCCCTTTCCTTTTAGGGAGAGGAGGGTGGGAATTAACACGCTTCTCTCCACCGAGGGAAGCCGCCCCTGGGCCAGATGGACCGGCTTCAGCAAGATCCTTCTCTGAAATGGAAAAGGTCTTGGTTGTAACAGGGGCACCAGCCGGGGGAGAAGATCCCTCCTCTCCTTGTGAGTCCCTGGGCTCCCGAACCGTCTGAGGAGAAGCTTGTACAGGAGCGGACTCGACTTATATGCTTGGCACTGATGCCATGTTCGACCCCATGAAAGATTCTACCGTCTGGGGCTGGGTCACCTCAAGGACCATGTGTATCTCAGGGAGGGGGGGGGGGACGCTCCATGAAGCACCCCTCGGCTCTCGACTGAAATCAAACCCAGTACCTAAGTATAGAAATCTGACGTTTTATCCGCTAGGTGAGCGAAAGCTCTATCACTTTCAATGTAAACTTGTGTATTTGTTGTATTTGTGCCGGATGTATGCGTTTGGGTCATGCGCTAATACTCAGTCTATACACATAAATCCACCACTAATTGGTCTTTTATTTAGGTGAGGTGCGCATAAATTCCTCATACACGGATTTTTTTTTACAGATCGCTTCTGGTGACCACCTGCAAGGGCCAAGAAGCTGAAGTCATAATCAAGCTTATCTTTGTGCTACTTTAATAAACTATAAAACAAGAGGGAAAATAAAAAAAACGCCCAAAAAGACAAAACCGACCAAGCCTCACTAAGGTGTCGGAGGGAGGTCGCCTCTCAAAAGCGTCAGAGCATGCAACCCACAACTAAAATTTATACACGAGACAGGGCAAACCTTCTCCAGACACTCAACCAATCTACAATCAGGGGTGCTTAGTACAAGGGACAAGCAATAATGAACCCCCTCGTTTTGGTAAGAGGAGAGATAGCACCCGCAAAGATCCCCCAGACTGGGGCACTCGACAAGAATACGTCGGGCAATCTAGAGGACGATGTAGTCGTCACGGTTTGGTTCGTGGAAACGCTCCATTAGAGGGGGTTGCGTCCCACGAGTAAACCCCGATTTGGTGTCAACAATAAACAACCTGAAGCCCTATAGCCATTGTAGGATATGGAGGAGTAGTGGGTAGTTCCAAGAAAAGAAAAGTGGCTACACAATGGCACACGAATTTAGATTCTCGTCAGCCGTCTTCCATCTTTTTTGCCATGCATTAGAAAGGCTGATCTGATTCCTGCAATGCAGTCAGAATGGGAGAGAACAAAACGCTGGTCTAGTCTATAACTCTTCAGAATCTTTAGAACCCTCATTTTCCGCAATCACCACATGTTCAGGAATCAGGCAAAAGACAATCTCGACATCATCCCGGCTCGTGACAGCCGTGACATCACGGATACTTCGAACAAGCGGGTACGGAGATTCCAATGCCCCGAGGGCACTCAGTACTTTACCAAGGTTGGGAAGCTCTGGGAGCGGAGGCGTCGTGACAAACGTTCAGAGGAGGTACCCTCCAGGGTAAGGTCCTTTGCACAACCAGCGGCGCTACCGGCCCCAGAGAACGTCGAGCTCTCGAAAGAGTTTTCTGGCCCTAAACTCAAAAGGCTTACGGTATGATGATTGTCGTCTCCCACAGCAGCAAATATCCTCTCATTGATGCATTGAATACCTTGGGCCGCGCAAAGTTCCCTGGTTGGATGCAAAACAAATTAACTCCACTCATCCTGCACTTGTAACCATAAAAGAGGACTAGCCCGTGGCACCCTCTGGTTTACAGGATTGCCGTTCTTATTTTTATGTGAATTTCATTATTTGATCTAGGCTCTTCCACCAGATTTACAGATGACGCAAACCACACACAACTTGACTTTTACACTATTTATTACTACCATAATCACTCCCCCTTGTACACTCTTAATAAACCATAGCATAGCTCCATTCCGCGCGCACCCTTCCCCTCTTTCTTTTCTTTCACTTTCATTATTCCTGTCTGTACACTTCCCCCATCACTACACACAACCTCTTCATTCCTTTCATATTTATTTCACTCGGTACAAAAAGGCCACATTAACTTCGCTAGGCATACTTCCTGACACTCCCCCACCCCCTCCCCCTCCCACTATTTTACAGTAGATCAGAGCAGGCGAGTTCATAATCGGATCTCCGGTGATGAAATGCACTCTTGGGATTATTACAGGTAAAACGAGGAGTTTCCGGAGGTTTTAGCATTTCACTCATGAGGACAAGTGGCATTTCCTCGTCTCTGACGCGGTGCATTTGACACCTTGGTGTGAATCTTGTCACCTTAGTGGCAATCTTGATACAGTCAATCTTACAATCACTCCGAATCAGTACTACTACGAGTATTTCTGTAGCAATTCATTAAGACAGCCGCGTGACTGTAACATAGACTATCATTCGTCCCATCGCGGGGAGAAGATCCTTTAGGGGTGTTTGCCTATAGGAATTGAGATTGCCCCGTGGGGCTGAGGGTGGGGGTGGGGGCGAAGGCCTTTAAATTTTGAGTTTAAATTCGTTTTGAGCTCAAAATGATGATAAATTTTCTTTCCCAAATTCGAGCTCCATTTAGGAGCTCAAAGTCGAGATTAGATTCGTCGAATTGTGTGTATCCAAGCACAGACCTACCTTCTCTCACCCACATACATTCATGTATATATTTGAAATTTTTTAATTCAAACATTTAAACAAAATTTTAATAAATAAAAGATCATTTTCTTGGAGTTGAGTCTCAGCATTGATATATTTATTTAGCAGTCAGGTTATCAGCACCATTATCTATTATTACATTTTTTCATTGCGTGCATAAACGTTTGTGTACAAGTATAGATTACCACTCCGTCATCATTTTATCTTATTCCCTCTACCTCTCTTCTATCTACGGTAATAAGTGACTTAGTCATTTGCAAACTTGGATGCTGCGCGTTTGAGACCAACATCGAAATCAATGATAAATATAATGGGGAACACCATTCCTAAAAAAGTCTTATGTGTTGAATTTATAGCTTTAATATCACTAGTTATATTCGAAATGCACTCATCACATCCAGATTATACTAAGCCTGAGATGCCATGTTGCCTCTGATGTGTGTCTTATGTGTATGTGTAAACCTACCCCAAATTGAACACACTGCGCTTGAAGATTTTACTGAAAGGAATAACAGAGCCTAAATCTCAGGAACACAGGTTGAAAGCGTGTTCTCCTTTTCGCTTTTGTTTTTATTATCCTTTCAGTATTCGAGGAGGGTTCCGAGTTCCCTTAAGACTTAGCACGATCTTGTTCAAGGAAGGCTGAAGTATGATACGACCTTTGTTTTTCGCTCGGTGACCTTTCCTTCGTTGCCCTCGTCGGACGTGTTTGGCGTGGATTGAAACGACATTTATCTCCCTTAAACAAGAGAAATATATTTAGGGGGGTAGGGACTCTTTACGGTCCTCGGGCTGTCTTTTCCGCACATTTACCTTTCCACTAACTACACTACTCTACACATTTCCTTTTAATTGCTCACAAGTTTCTTTTATTTATCATTAGTTGCCTGAATTACGTTTAACGACCGAATTTTACAGTGCTTGATAGCCTAAGGTGACAAGGAGCTATGTACTAAAATACGCGCTACACATCTTAAATAGCCCTAAAATCCCCCTCTATGCAGTCAAAAGAATGATTATTATTATTTTTTCTGGGTCTTTTATTGGATTACGTCTACAACTAAGACAAACAACCAGCTCATTGTCAGATATTTTTAGCCCTAAAGAAACAAAAAAAGTGCAATTTACATTTACCCTTGACGTTCCCTTAAGGGATTACATGCTGACGCTAATTGGTATTATGTGTTGCGTACGTGGGTCCGACCCCACGTTAAGCTCTTGGCCCCGCTTAAAGGACCTGAGTGGTTGTTAAGACAAGTGGAATTTGAATATGTAAAAGTCTCGAGTACTTATCAAAAAGTTTCATCATCGGGCGAGTTCTCTTCTGAGATCATTCTGATCGTTGAGTTCAATTTTACCTCGTATATTTGGTATCATTAATTCTTTCTGGATGGTTCCCCTCCACCCTGCACAATTTCAATACCCCTTTCAGGGGCCACATACAGGAGCTTAAATGACAGTTGCTTCGGTGTAATCGTCGAAATGAGCGGAAAAAAGGACCTTGCTAAGAGTCATTGACAGCAGCCATCAACCCAAGCTTAATCGCTTGGCGAAATCAAGTAGCTGAAGAATGGGATAAATGAAAAGATCCTCGAATTGATGAAATGGGAAAGGGAGAAGAAAGAGTAATAACTGGGAGCGAGATAACATCATTAGCGAGGGCAAAAAGGGTAGAGGGGGGGGCAATAATTAAGGAGAATTCCGAGAGCAAACAAGGGGGTTTTCAAGAACATGCTAAGGAGCGAAAGATTCTCACTTCGACCTCTCTAGATTGTAGATAGATATTAAATCGCTCATTGAGGCAGAAACCTACAACCAAGTTCGCTCGCAACTCTCCTGGTCTTAAACTTTTAGGCAGCTACCGGTCTCACCAATGTGCCTCATCCGGACACCACACTGAAATTTGCGCACCCTAACTTCATCAGTCAATTAATACACGGGAAATGAGAACCACATTTCACGCTGAAATAGCAAACACAGCACCAGCTCCTCAGTTTTGTCATCTTGGGGACACCTTCCTCCGGGAGACTCCATCAGCCTACCTACGCGCTCATCGTGGGAGCGATGCAAGGCTCAAACCCTCGCCTTTTAATCCAGGATCCAGACAGGGAGGTCGACGTCTGTCTTGACCTCCAATGATCTCCTCACTCCAAAATATCTCATGTCAGCCTATCTCAGGCGATTCTAAAAACTCCTTTCGATCTCTCTCTTTCCTGGATGGTCTCTCCCGAGGCTGTTGTTAGTTGCTAACATCGGTCAGCCCATCTTGGGGCCCGACTTCCGTCAAAGCTTCTCGCTTATCTTTGATTTAAAATGGCGTGATCTCACGGATCGAGTGTCCGAGAGCATTATTCACGGCACATCCTCCTCTCGCGCACGGCAGTTCACTCTTACTCTGCCTGTCTAAGGACTTGACTTGCCAAGTTCCACAAGCTTCCTCTCAGTCATGCATCCTACAATACATTCTAAATACACTGCATTATTCGCATATTTTCCAGAACTAACCACACCCTGTTGTATGGACAGCCGGTGAAGCATTATATACACACAACAGGCACAACTTTCCTCGCATGCCCACGCCACTTGCCTCCAGCTAAATTCAAAGCCGCGAAGAAGTTCTCCAGAATAGAAAAGAAAGGCATAATTTGGTAATCGCGATTTTCATAGGCATCTCCATTACATCTAGTTTCTAAAAGGCTGGGGTCGATAGGCCAGTGTGTGACTTCTGTGCCTTAAAAAGTCACTAAGGATGATACCAATCCAATACCGTTCGTCTCTGATAAATGCCTTTCATCAAATTCTGGTGGAAGCGTCTTGGTGGGGGACATTTTTCTGTACACACGACTCGGTTTGAAGTCGTTTTTGCTTTTATAGAAGACATATTGATCTACTTCCCAGACCACGAAACTCACCACAAACACCTAAAGCAGATATGTGCCTGCCTTCTGGATTAGGGTTTAAAGTTGGCACCACACAAATTCCAATTAGGAGTAGACAGGGCCGAATTACTTAGGATACCTCCTAGCCACTGAGGATGGATGGATTGTACAAGTCCCCTGGCACACACTTCATGGTGATCGCACCGAAATGAATTGATTTGTTTTTTGTTTTTTTTCAGGGGTTAAAATCTAAAAGCAAACATGGATGGATGAGATGAATTGAGGTGAGGTGAGGTGATTTGCAGTGAGTGAAAGTTTTAATGGGATGCGTACTAGTGAGTTAATTATGAAAAGCAGCTAAAATGGAAATAAAACAAACTCTTCTACAGCTTATAGAGCAATTCCTTTTCTTGTGAGTAGCGGATATTCTCCGCTGTTAACGCCAGTCGAAGGGTGGCGAGGTGTAGAGGAATAATAAGAGTTTGGTGTATATATATACATATATATATATATATATATATATATATATATATATATATATATGTATCGAGGCCAAGGAAATAATAACAAAAGACAAAAGACATCTGGGTTTAACTTTGCCCCTCAGATGTTCTCCCGTAACATAGGAGAACGGGCAAAAGGGTAAATGTTACGAGACAGATTCCTGACCTCAGCTCAAAAGGCAGGCCCTTTGAGGGTGTACTTATAAACAATCCATCCAAAAGTGCAAACTGCCGATCTCGTATTACTCTCTTTCCGAGATACAAGACGCCAAGCGCGGGAGTCCAACCTGAGGTCTCACCTTGCGAGTCTCCCCTCCACCTCCCCATTACGTCTGCGGGAGTAATTTGTGTATATAACAGGTTGACCCGAGTAAACGAGGCTTTTTGTTCGTTCTAACGGAAGAGACAAGTAAGTCACCGGTTGAGAGATTTTTCGAGTTCGAGAAGGAAACAGAAAAATCACCGGTAGAAAGTTTTCTGCAAGTTAAGGAGAACTTGCAGTCCTTGTACAAAACAAGATTGTACCAAGGAAGCTCGGCGCCGTTCGAGCCCCCAAGATATTGAGTATCAAGCTAGCCAGTTTGAGGACTCCAAATCTTACTCTATCTGAGTTGGAAAAACCCCAACTTGATAGTAAAAATAAAAAGAAGACAACGATTTCTTCTCGTCCGGAAGAAAAGTAAAAAGAGCATCCACCCAACCCTGATCCCTCGTAACGTCACCCGTCAACTCGACAGGCAAGTCGAGGAACGCCATCTAGTGAACAAACAACCAACTCCGATCAAAATCTCCGAGGATAGTCTAACTGCTCGCGAGTATTTAATCTCCATTTCCTTATGTAAGTAGAGAATAATCCTCTGGTTTATGTCCCCGTGCATAATAATTAGTTTAGTGGATGTCTGGCCAAGGACAACAATATTAACTTAAAAATTGTTTCCCCCGTAAAATTTTATCTCGAAGCGAGCTGCGAGAGCTCACCCAGTAATCCCATTTTCTCTTTGTTTAAGTGTATTAGATCTGTATTTGTTTTATGTTAATTAGTGAGATGGCTTATGTTCATTAAAATCTATTTCTTTAGTAAAAGTACTGTTTTAATTATCCTCGAACGAGTTGAAGTGGCAATATTTGATAAAGTCAAGAAAGAAACCCCGTTTATTCATTCAATAGAATAAAAATAAAGATTAGCACTCTTAGAGGACGATCCTCAAGCGATCACCGAGGAACGAAACAACGCCTCAAGTTAAAGTTTTAAAGTTTATTTGGTTTATTAAAAATTAATAAAACAAATATATATATATATATATATATATATATATATATATATATATATATATATATATATATATATATATATAATCTCGGCTAACCTACGACACGAGCGTTCTTCCATCGTCGGTAGGCAGATATCGGTGTCGTAGCTCACCAAAGGTTTGGCCCTTCATAGGTCTGACAGCATCTCTCTAGTGTCACAGTGAATGTTTGGGATTGGTGATGGTCGGAAAACTCTAGTGGAGATGCACAAGGCCTCGTTTGTTACGGAGTTAGTGAGGTTTAGGTGTTTTGTGGTTGCATAGGAATAAATTTCTCAACCATATTCTAGTTTAGCTCGGACTAACCAACGGTATAGGAGGAGTAGAGTTGTTCTGTCCGCTCCCCAGTCGTATCGAGAAATGTCCGTAAGATGTTCATGGTTATGTTACACGAGGTCTTTAAAAGCATGATGTAAGGATCCCATGTTAGTTTTCTGTCGTATGTCATCTCTATGAGCTTATGGCATTCGAAAACTGCAATTCGGTGCTGATAGAGGTAGAGGTCCGGGACTTTTATGCAACCTCTGCGGCGACAAAAGAGGATCATCCTCGTTTATTCGGGTAGGAAATTTTATATCTGTGTGCAGTGGCCCATTAACAGATCTTATTTATGACGAGCTGAAGTCTGCGCTCCACCGTTGAATTTCAGCGTCTGTCAACTGGAACCCTCCCCTTTCGGGCACGGGGAAAAGCCCCCCCCCCCCGTCTCACCCGTGTAAAACGTCTGACGCCAGACTTGGACAGTAGTAGCCGCCTGTGTCCACGAATATCTGCCATATTCTCGTCACTGTTAGTTCCGCGCGAACCCTTGCAGAAGCCGTCAAGCTCTATTGTATTTTCCTAGAACTCGCGAGAGTCAACCCCGTACTCGTTGGTACTCTTGATTCGGTATTCAGAACCCAAAGGCAAGATGTGAGTTAATCTCGTTTAATAGTCGTTCGCCAAGAGACTATTGTTTTGGACTCTACGCCATCCCTAACAAGGCAGGATTACTTCCTCGGACCAAATCTTCGAGGTAACCGCAACGCGCAACTCTCCTGTGCAAACTCTTCCCCTTCCCTTTTAAGCCTCCGTCATCTGGGCTTTGCGCGTGCTCAAGGTGTTTGGGCGTCCCATCTGTCATTGTCCTTTCATGTGTATGGTGGTCGACACCACTCAGGTCTGCGCGTACTCTACTCGATATTCCAGTGAATGATTCTCCCATCAATTTTGCTACGTTAACGGGATCCATTATGTTGTATCCGTTGACAGGGTGATCCAGGAATGTGTATCTTGTAAATTTGCCTAGCAGGCCTCTAATTTTCTTCCATGTTTACTTAGATGAACATTCGTTCATTGATTGTGGAAACAGTTCATCCATGAGGTATGGCGAGCTTCCTTGAGCAGACCTCCTGTAGTTTTCTCATTGCTTGTTGAATTCTATTTTCCTGGCCAGGTTTAGCCAGCGCTTGTATACCCTGTATGCGTACTTTTTTTGTTTTAGAGCTACAGAGCACCAGGATACTGTTTTTCGATGGAGTTGTCCAGAGCTACTAGGGATGCACTCATGGCCCACTCGTTGTAGAAGGGAAATGAAGTTCTCAATTACCTCATTTATATTGTGTATGTTTTGAATGTTTTCTATATCCGCTAGTATAAAAATATTGTGCCAGTCTGCCTTGTCTAAGCGCCAGTGGAGAATGCCGGTGATGGGTATTCCTTCACTAGAAGTAAGGATAATTGGGAAGTGATCACTTCATCATAGGTCTTGATAGATATGCCAGTCGGAGATTGCTGTGGCATCCGGAGAGAAGATGGCTAGGTCGAGCGCAGATAGTGTACTCGTTTGAATATTGAATCGGGTTGTTCTCTTCTCGATTTAATATTCCTAGTTGGAGGTTATGAATTTTTGTCACTAAGCTGAGGCGTGGGGGGAGGTCCGCCTCCCCCCGGCACAGGAACATGCGACCGACTAAAATAAGAAAAAACAACAACAAAAAACAAATATTTGAATAAAGGGGAGAAGGCCGGCCTCCTCCCAAAAGTCTAAAAGACAACAAGTGGGTGTGCACGAACCCGTCCCGAGTACAAGAGAGAGGAGGTAGCGACCCCGCCCATCCCGGTACCAGGACAAATAACGTGCGCCGAGATCGCCCAGACTGGGACATTCAACAAGAATGTGCCGAACAGTCTGGGGGACAAAGCAGTCTTCACACTAGGGCGCAGGCGAGCGCTCCATCAAATGGCGGTGCGTCCTGCGAGTATGTCCAACTCGGAGACGACAGAAAACAAACTGAAGCCATCGCGGCATTAGGGGGAGGTCCATGGGAACAGTCGTGGCGCAATGATACGCAACTTTACGTTTCCTTCGACCGTCTCCCATCTTCTTCGCCAAGAAGTTAGAAGAGCTGCCCGTATTCCTGCCATGTAGTCAGTGTAAGGAAGAGCGAAACGCTGACCCGGTCACAGATTCCTCGCGGACTCTTTGGCGCCCTCATCGGCGAACTCATTCCCCGCAATTCCTACATGTCCAGGAACCCAGCAGAAGATAATCTCGTCATCCGCCTGGCTTGCCAAAACCGTGGCCTCACGGATATAGCAAACCAGGGGATATGGAGATTTCAATGCCCCGAGGGCACTCGGGGCACTTTGTGAGTCGCTATAGATCACAATCAAGTCTCCAGCCTAGGCACGTCGCGTAATCTCCCCTACCGAGTGGTGTATTGCCACCAGCTAGGGCGCGAAGACAGACGCGGGCGCCTGCCAGAGCCCCGCTGGCTTCCAAAAAAGGGAATACAGCATGGAAGCCGACCCCCTCTTCGGACTTGGAGCCATCCATATACACTGGCACGATTCCAGCATGACACGAGATGTGGTCCAAAAAGTCTGAACGTAATACTCTCGGCGCGGTAGAAGCTTTGGGAGCAGAGGCATGGCGACAAATAGCCAACGGTGGTACCATCCAGGGTAGCGTCCTGGGCAGAACTAAGGGCACCACCGGTCCGAGAGCTATAACTAGCTCTCGAGGGGTTTCCTGGCCCTAAACCGAAATGGCTTAGGGTATGACTGGCGTCTCTCGGTGGCATAGGCACCGTTGAAATCAGCTGCGGATGCAGTGAGAGCTGTTGGCGACTGAGGGAGTTTCCTGGCTCGCGCCTACAGGCGAATGATGCACTGTATACGGCGTAGAGCGAGTGGCATCTCCCCAGCATCGACTAGTAGGTTCTCAATAGGAAAAGTGCGGAAGGCACCGGTAGCCAGGTGAAGGCCGGTGTGGTGGATCGAGTCCACCTTCCGCAATACACGCTCGGCTGCGGATGCATAAAACTAGCATCCGTAGTTGAGCTTCGAACGAACAAAGGAACGATAACAAAGTAGGGCAGTAGCCCTATCAGCGACCCAAGCGCTGAACGTCACGGAACTGAGAATATCCATGGCACGGGTACAAGAGGCCCTAAGGCTGCGTATATGAGCATCGCAGGTGAGGCGTTGGTCAAATACAAGACCAAGGAAACGGTTCTATTCAACCACTTCCAGGCGTACCACATTAAGAAACAAGTCTGGGTCAGGGTGGAGCCGTGGATGGCGGCAGAAGTGCACCACTTTAGTCTTGGACAAGGAAAACTAAAACCTGTGCATTTTGCAATACGAGAGCGCGGTTCAATGGCTGTTGGTGTCGACGCTCTAGAGTTGCCATCTGGGCCACGCCAAAAGAGATCGAAAGGTCGTCCACGTAGAGCGTAACGAAAACATCTTCCGGCAGCACCGAGGTGATGCCGTTGATGCTCAGGGCAAAGAGTGTGACACTGAGGACACTTACCTGTGAGAAACCTTCTTCCTGTTCCATTGGACCAGAAAGGGCTCCACCTACCCGTACGCGGAATCGACGATCTCGCAAAGATTCAGATATAAAGATTGGGAGGTGTTCCGTCGTCCCCATCGTGTGGAGAGTCTCCATGTTACTGTATCGCCATGCGGTATCAGAGACCTTCTCCAAATAAAAAAATACCGTGACGTAGTGCTATCTACAAAGGAAGGCCTCGCAGACGGCATTTTCCAGTCGGAGAAGAGCATCCGACGTGGAATGGAACTTGCGGAAGCCGCACTGTGCACAAGACATATGGCCTTCGCTGTCCAGAAAAAAAGGCTAATCTAACATTTACCAATTTCTCCATCAACTTGCACACGCAAGAGGTTAGATAGATTGGGCGGAAATCGGTCGGAGTAGAGTGATCTCTTTCCGATTTGAAAAAATCTAAGAGAAAGGCCATGTCTCACTCAGCCGGGTGTTCAAGCATGGCGTACGGGACATCGTCCGGACCATGGGCGGTGATCGGACGAAGCAAGAGCGGAACGCAGCTCACTCATAGTAAACCTGTTGTTAAAGGGTTCTCCGCCTCTGGAGGTAAAGTTCAGTCGGCGGCCTTCCGCGACATCACGACGTGCATTGAATGAATGCTGAAGGAGCAGAATTTCGGCTAGAGAATGCGTAGAAAGTGGTCGCCAAGGATTCCGCCACAGACGCGGGGTCCGAGATTGCGGTGCCATTCTCCTGGAGAACGGGAGGGGGGTCCTGTGAGAACTTGCCCCGAATCCTTTTGACTCGCTTCCACACCTTTGCTAGAGGGGCCTTCCTGTTGAGTGAAGATACGTATGCTCGCCAAGAAGAGCGGCGGGCGTGCTTCGATATATACCGGAACCTAGCCCTAGCCCGACGAAATTTACCGACAGTGAAATCGTTCGGGCGGCACTTATAGCGCATGTAGGCATAACGGAGATAGAGAATTCAGTCATTTCCTGAAATGCAGGCCACCGCACCCGCGCCAAGCACCACCCAGGTGGGCTCTCAGGCGGCAGCTGCCCTGAAAATGATATTTGAATGGGAAAGTGATCACTACCATGCAGGTCATTGACCACCCCCCAATCAAAATCGAGTTGTGCATCCGGAGAGCACAGAGATAGATCAAGGCAATAAAATGAAGCGGTTCTCGGCCAGTGATGCGTAAACTCCTCCACATTTATGACACCTATCTCAAGCTCTTTGATCGGATCGGCAAGGACGTGCCCCCTGGGATTTATTGAGTAGTCTCCCTAGAGAGGATATCTGCCATTCAGATCTCCAAGCAAGAGAAAGGGCCTCGGCAACTGTGCCACGAGGCGGCGTAAGTTCCCCACGTCGAAGTCAGCTGACGGTGGAATGTACGCCGAAATAACAATATACATCCTATCCAGGTGAAGCTGCACAGCCTCCGCCTGAAAGGAGGTACCTAAAGTGAAAAGAAGAACGGAGACATCATGCCATGTATAAACCGCGCATCCCCTAGCCCGGCCCACATCTCGTGGTGGTGGGGTCGCAAAACCCTTATACCCCGGGAGGGTGGGCAAGCGACACGCGCCTAGCATGGTATCCTGCAGAAAAATAGCTGACGGAGAACGGGACGAGACGAGCCTCCGCAGCTCATCCCAGTTAGCCCGTAGCCCGCGACAATTCCATTAAAGGTATATGTCCTCCAGGCCTAGCTCGGGGGAGAGGTCATGGCCCTCTTCGAAGAAAAGACCCTCACGGGAATGGTCGTACGTGTTTGAAACTAGTGGGTTCGAAAACGCAGGGTAATCTCTGTATGAGGGGCCCCGATGTAATCGAGGCTCCACTCTGCGCACTAGCACTAGCACTTTTGGTCTTAGTCAGGGATCCTCACCCGGGGGGGGGAGGGCAGAAGGTTCGGATGTGCCGATCTTGGCTTGGTCGCTTACTAAAGTGGCAGCAGAACCATCCGTTCCTGCAGCTCCCGCGGAGGGAGTGGAACCCCGAGTCTTTTTAGTCTTTTTTCTGTTTTTTTTTCATTTTAGGAGAGGAGGGCGGTGAATGAACCCGCTTCTTCCCTCCGCCGGCAGGAGCTCCCAGGCCAGATGGCCCGGACTCAGCAAAGTCCTTCTCCGAGATGGAGAAGGTCCAGGCAGTCGCAGGGCCACCGGTCGGAGGAGATCCCTCCCCTCCTTGTACTGCCTTGGAAACTCTAGCCGTTTGAGGAGGACCTTGCATAGGGGCGGACTCGGGTTCGGTGCTTTGCGCCAAGCCCGGATTCGCTCCCATGGAAGGCCGTACCGTCTGAGGCTGGGTTGCTTTAAGGTCAATTTCTATCTCAGGAAAGCCTCCAATTGGCGATCCCCCCCACCCCCACCTCAGGACATTACAGGTCCCATTTGCAGCGCTGTCACAAGTCGAGTCTGTGGAGGCACAGGCCTTGACCCCGGCAAGGTTCAATATTTTCGCTAGCAGGTTTTTTGAGGAAAGCGATCGATGGGGCCTGGCTTCCTTTACCCCCCTAAGGGGGTTTGCCCTACCGAGCCGCTTCAATGGGGAGCGGTTTGTTATTGGCTGCCTGCTGGCTTTCTTAGCAGTCCAATTGCAAAGTAAAGGAGGGACTGCCGCTGAGAAGAGGGAGGTGCCCAAAAGCACCTCCAGAGAAGGGGGTGAGGGGAGTCCCCTACACCCGTAGACAAAGAAGGGATTTGGAGGGTGTCCTGCGACGGCACAGGGAGGGGGGACCTCTATTTTTTCTGTGGAGCTTCCCGAGGGCGGCTCCGACGATGGAAAAGGAGAAATTGAGGGGAGATTTTTTTTGGTATCGTCATTGGGCATGGTGACCCTATTTTTTACGGGAAACAATCGCTTATCACTCCTCGCAGTAGCCCAACCTAAAGGGGTGTGTACGGGTCTGTCAGAACCAGGTGCCACCATTCAAGACCACCTCTTCCGCCTGGTCGCCTGACAGTCCCTCAGCATGGCGGCTCCACCATGGACACAACGTAAAATGTGTAGTGTTTGAAAATAGAAAAGAAGAAGAGGTGAGAAAGATATGGGGGGGGGGATAAAGCAGGTTATTTAAAAACTCATCATCCCAAACCGGAGCTCAGGGATGAAGGACCCTTGTCCCCTCCCCCCCCCCATCAGCCCCGGTCCGGATAGTTGGCTGAGAAGAAGGTCGTCATCTACATTGAGAAAATTGAGGACGACCAGAGAAAGTTGTGGGAGAGGTTGTAGGGGAAGTGAGGAAGTAGGGAAGAAATACATGATGTATGAAAAAAGGAGAAGAGGCTAAGCTGGGGCCGGACGGGGTGCTGAATCTCGTCAGCACGGCGGCCAGGAAGGCAAATCGCCGCGCCTTTTACTGGGAATTTAGGTTAGATCGTAGATTCCACCTACGCGTGGGGGGAGCCCTCTCCGGTTTAATGGGACAAGAAGAGGGGGCCCGGCATGCAAGTGTCCTCAGTGTCGCACTCTTTGACCTGAGCATCAACGGCATGACCTTGGTGCTGCCGGAAGATGTTCTTGCTACGCTCTACGTGGACGACGTTTCGATCTCTTTTGGCGCGGCCAGATGACAACTCTGGAGCGTCGACTCCAACAGGCATTGAACCAAGTCTCTCGCTATGCCGAAGCACACATTCTTCGGTTTTCCTTTACCAAGACTAAAGGTGGTGCACCTCTGCCACCATCCACGGCCCAAACTTGACTCAAAGTTGTTTCTAAATTGGGGTTGTCTGGAAGTAATGGACTCGTCTCGTTTCCTTGGTCGTGTATATTACTGAAGCCTCACCTGGGAAGCTCATATCCACAGCCTTATGGTCTCTTTTACCCGCGCCGTTGAAATGCTTCGTGCCAGGACTCTCAGCACTACAAGTGCTGATAAGGCTACTGCCTTTCTTTTTTATCGATCCTTTGCTCGTTTGAAACTCAACTACGGATGCGAGTTCTATGCATCTGCAGCCGAGCGTGTATTGCGGAAGGTGGACTCTTTCTCAGTTGCCAAGAGCTCTCACAGCATCCGCAGCTGATCTCGACGTTGCCCGTGCCACCGAGAGACGCCAGTCATACCCTAAGCCCTTTGGGTTTAGGGATAAGAATTTCCTTCGAGAGCTCGGTATAGCTCTCGGGCCGGTGGCTCACCTGGGTCTGCCTAGGACACCTCTGCTCTCAAAGCTACTCCAGAGTGAGAGTACTGTGTTCTTCCTTTTTGGAGCACACTTTGTGTCATGTTGTAACCGTGCCACGATATACAAATGGCTCCAAGTCCTAAGAGGGGATCGCCTTCCACGCCGTATCCCCTCTGTTTGAAGTCAGCGGGGCTCTGCAAGGCGCACTGCGTCTGTATTTGCGGCCGAGCTGGTTGCAATACACAGCTAGTTACGGGAGATTACGCGACGTGCCCGGTTCGAAGACGGGATTGTGATTTATAGCACTTCATATGGCGCCCTGAATGCCCTAGGGGCATTGGAATGTCACCATCCCCTGCTCCGCGATATCCGTGGCGCCAAGTTTTGGGCAAATCGGGTTAATCTCGAGATTATATTCTGTTGGGTTCCTCGACATGTAGGAATTGCAGGGAATAAGAGCGCCAATGAGGGCGCCAAAGAGTCTGCCAGGACTGGGCCACCAGACCAGCGTTTCACTCTTCCTCACACCGATTACATGGCAGGAATACGGGCAGCTCTCTGGACGGCTTGACAAAGTAGTTGAGAGTCGGTCGAAGGGAACCGAGAGTTACATGCAATTGCACCTCAACTGTTCCCATCGACCTACCTCCCAATTCCGCGACGGCTTCAGGTTTCTTTTTGTCGTCTCCGAATTAGCCACTCTCGCAGGACGCACCGCCATTTGATGGGGCGCTCATCTGCGCCTTATTGTAACGACTGCGTTGTCCTCCACACTGTTTGGCACATTATTGTTGAATGTCCCAGCTTGTGTGATCTTTGTGCATGTTATGTACCTCGCCCGGTACCGGGACGAGCGGCGTCTCGCTACCGCTTGTCCCTTGCACTCGTGAGTGGTTTGTACAGTCTTGTGGACGATATTAATTTTGGAGGGAGGCTGGCCTCCTCCTCTTTATTTGACAGTTTTTTTGTTGTTTTTTTTGTAGGCCGCTTGTTTCTGCGCATGGGGGAGGCAGACGTACCCTCGACAACGGAGCTAGCTTCCTTCTCGTTGCCTCTTTGCTTTGTTTTCTTTTTGTTGTTGTTTCTTTAGCCTTTGTACTTTTTATCGTTATTATTTACATATTGTTATCGTTTTTTTAATATAGCCTAGTATTATTCTCTTGTGTGAGTACGGCGACTTCTGCTCTAGTAAACAGTCGCTAAATGGGCTCCTAATATTAAACAAAAGCAGTACAAGTACAATTTCTTCTAGACGCCGTACAAATTTGGCCCGTTTCTGTGGTGGGCTTCATTTTCTACGGCTTTGTTAGCCTTTGGTGAACTCAATGTATAATATTTTCGTGCTTGCAGTGTTTTGGATATTTTATGTTCTCTGTGTACGTTTCATAGATCTAGTTGAGATACATTTCGTATTGGACGAAGGGGAAGTGCAGGGGTAAGAGAACACCGAGGGTATGCGCAGCTCTTTTGTCTATTGCTGTGTTCATAAGGGTTTCTCTGGGTTTTTTTTTCAAAAGACAAAGGACTTCTCAGAACAAAAAGGAGCATACTCAATCAACTTACCTGTCCGTTTTACTGGATTCCATTAGCGAGGGAGCATGTAACTCGATAAAGGCCCTGGGAGATTGGTTCCCACCAACCACTTCGGATTCCTATTGGCACAGACAACGGGCCGGTTCCCAAAACAAATTCTGCGTTTAGGCACGGGCACCGAGCTCAATGTAGAAGGGCCGCGGACTTCCCCACACAACGGTTATTCCATGGGGACTGTGAAGGACACATCTTGATTGGTTCTCATCCCTTGTCAAGAACCTTTTTGGTTCAAGCTACGGTCCCGCGGACCAAACGCTGACTATGGAGTTCCGGAGCCAGTCTCAAAGAAACAGCCCCTGGTGACTACTTACAAGCCCGGGCACGAACCCTGAAGGAGTAGCTCCATTCGGTTATACCAAATGCTCTTTGAAGGGATACAAAAAGAGTTGGCACACAAAGGCAGATGTTAGCGAAGGGCGAGAGTGGCTAAGCTGAGGCCGGGTAGAGCGCTAAGTCACATCAGGACGGCGGCAAGGAAAACGCATCGCCGTGTTCTTTGCCTGGCAGAGTTGGAGACATTGGCAATTTATCTGCACCCGCCACATAAAAATCTCTAAGGCTTATTCATTTTTTACAGAAATTAGGTAAAAAAATGTAGCCTCCATCTTAGCCCCGCTAAATGACTTCTTGAAGAGTGCACACAAACGAGGCAAATCATCATTAAATTAGCCGCAAGGTCCTGATATGCCTTTGAGTAAGCCAAACTTTATATTTCCTCAGCCACCAAATTAAGGCATCCATTGCAGGACGCTTCATTTCCTACTTTGGCTGAAGCAAGTACAATGGAGATGGGGTGCTCTTGGATCATCAAAAGGAAGTGAGGCTCCTTAGCTTTTATTTTGAAAAAGTTGTCTCCAGCTCAGTCAAAAATGTATACATTTGGAAGAGAGATCGTTGTGGCTTTTCTTGCAGAAAATAATTATTTCCTACGATACAAGGATCCAAATCATCCATTTTTACTGACCAAAAGACTCTCACTTTGACATTTATTTCTTCGAAGTCTTCTCACCCTCCTCTGGTGCCTCAACAACTGGATTTAATTACACAATTGGGTGACGACCTCCACTAGCCACACGCCAAGGATCTCACCCCAGCTGACCCTCTGTCTAGGAATACACCGACCACATACATCCTCTCTCCTGGCAGAATGACAACAATTCTCAAATTGCACTGTTCGACCGCAGCCCTCTCTTACATTCTACCCGCATGGCTGCCACTAAAGATTTCTCTCGTCCTTTCAAATAGTCGACAATCCCCTGCTAGCTGCATACCAACTCAGCTACCCGATCATTACTCGCTTCTTGAGTAGCGAAAACACAAACCTCCAATTATCGTCACCAGGGGCGTCATGCAAGCCAAAATTCCACGGGGGCACAATTAACAAAAAACCTAAGAGGCTTAAATTCACAGATTAAATGCTAATCTATTCAGAGAATAAAATTAATAATACCACATAATAAAGTCACAAATGATTGGATATAATGATTGAAAGGATGAAGAGGAGTTTTTTCCCTCAGGTCATCCGTCTGCTAAACTCCGAGCCATACTGAGGGGGCACGTGCCCCCTCAGTTTCTATTGGAATGACGCTTTGACGCTTATGTGTGCGCCTTTATAAGTAACAAAGCAATCGTTACAGCAGTTATGTCTGAAATCGGTATGGTTTCGATCCATTTTGTTGCTCTATCAGTACATAATATTGATGATGTGTTTGATAGGACTCTCCAGAGAGGGTACAGGGAGGGAACGGTCCTAGTAAATCCAAATGAACAGCTTCAAATTTTGACGAGGGAATAGAAATAGGCAGAATTGGAGACTTCGTGTGAGAATGAACCTTAGCTGACTGACATTGAAGACTCTCATGACCAAGCACGTATAATGCTATCCATATTTAGCCAGAAGTATCTTGCTTTGATTGAGTGGAGCGATGCTTTAATTCCTGGATAAGATATTTTTATGTAATTGCCTAAATTAGGAGTTTTTGTGCTCTAAAGGAACAAATTGACGCGGGGAAGTAGAAGGGACGTCACACCAAAACTAAATATTCACTAATGTAATCACTTGTGCACTCGATATTGGTACCCATGCGACTAAACTCGTTTTGCTATTAATTCTTACACTACAGGCAAAATCTACCAAATATTCTATTGTCCTAAAAAGTTTGCATCAAATTTAGGGACAATAAAAATCCAGCTAAGCAAACGGTGTAAAATGGAACTTCAACATTTAACTGAACTTTACCATAAACTTTAATAGATTCTCCATCAGCAGTATAAATGTTTAGAGTAGATAGCTTCATCTCACAACAAGCAGCCAATTTTAACGGCATTATTGGCACATTTGCATCAGTATCTACATATTAAAAAATAAAACTCATTTCTCTTGACTTTAGCGGCCACTGTACATAACGAGGGCACTCATGTCGTCGCATATACCTGTCATATCAGTTTTTCAAAGGAACTGGAGAGGATGGCCTGGATAATAATAATAGGTATTTATAATGCGCCCTTCATGGTTGTTAGCTCTCCCAGAGCGCAGGTTGTGTAGCGAGTGTAGATAAAGTTTACAGGGAAGAGAAGGCAATTCTAAGGAGATGAGTCTTCAGGAGACGTTTAAAAGTAGCAAGGGAGGGAGAGGATCGGACTTCGGTATGAAGAGCATTCCAGAGTCTAGCACAAACTGAGAAGGCACGCGCCTAGCATGGTCTCCTGCAAAAAGATAGCTAACGGGGAACGGGACGAGACGAGCCTCCACAGCTCCTCCCAGTTGGCCCGGAGTCCACGGCAATTCCATTGAAGGAATATGCCCTACAGGCCTTGCTCGGAGGAGACGCGGGGGCCCTCCTCGAACAGAAGACCCTCACGGCAATGGCCGTACGCTTCCCGGGGGCAGAACCCCGGGCGCTGTTGGCAAGACAAAGCGCTAAAGGCGCTGTCGTCTTCGAGGACTTATTGGGGGAGGTTGGGCTGGCCATGCGAGTCTTTTCCTCCCTCCGCCTCGAAACCTTAGGCGGGCGTTGCGGCTTCGGAGGCGAGGGGCCGTCTTTTCGAGGAACCACCGTCTCCGAGCCACTTCCTCCACCACTAGGCGTGGGCGAAGGAGCCGAAACTCTTTTCTTGCTGTCCTCCTTTCGGGGGACAGCTTTAACAACCCCGGAAGATGGCCTAGCGACCAACTTCAGGGGTGTTGCCTCCTGTGAGTCTAACGACTCGGTGGAGGCACGTAGGTGTTTCGCCTTAAGGGTAACGGTCACGCTCGGGGAATGAAGGGGGGCTGTTTTAGCGTTGGCTGGGTGTGAGCCCTTTGTGCCGCCAGCAATACCAGGGGAGTGCCTGGGTTGAGTAGAACCCACAGAAGGGTCCTGAATGGGCGCGGAAATAACCGTGCTCGTTGGCCTGGATGGGCCAGGAGCAGAGGGTGCCTTTCTAACTATTGAGGCATATGACGTCCCAGGCAGAGCCAGGCGAGCCAGGACCAAGTCCTTAGCCTCGCGGAATGAGATTCGATCCTGGGCCTGAACGGGCAGGATTTCTTACTCAAGGAGATATGCTTACATTGCTTCAAAGAAGCAGGGGTGGCTCCGTGCAATTGACACACTTGGCCACACACAATTTGGACTTATCGTGTGCGACCTTGGAGCAATTGACACAGACTTCGGGAGACCCCGACTTTGCACCTCCACATGAGCGACTCGTATGACCGAAGCGGTGACAGTAATAGCACCGCCGCGGCAGTGGCACGAATGCCTTCACGCAGTAGCGGTACCAACCGACACGCATCCACTCAGGGAGCTTGCCACAGTGGAACGTGACGAAGAGTGTAGGGGTGGGTCTCGTAGCCCCTCCCTGTTTTCTCATCACACGTTCGACCTTGACCGCCCCATGGTTGGCCAGCTCTAGGGTGATGTCCTCAATGGAGTAGTCAACGAGTTCCCTCGTATTAACTACTCCTTTCACAAAGTTCATGGTAGAGTGCGGCGTCACACTCACCGGGGTGCCATGAAGTGTCCGAGGAGCACTTATCTTGGCTGCCTCGGCGGGGTTCGCCCCATTCGCCAGAAGGCTCCCATCCGAGAAACGGGTCACCTTCGGCTCTCTACCAATTGCACTAGCTAATCCTCTCCTCTGTTGGATCATGTTGCCCTTGGACAACATGGTGCCATCAGTGGAGCGAATAACGAGGAAGCGTTTGAAGCCAGCGGGCTCGAAAACGCCAGGTAACCCCTGAATGAGGGGCCCCGATGTCATCGAGGCTCCGCCCTGTGCACTCTTGGTCTTAGTCTTAGTCAGGGGCTCCGCACGCGGGGATGGGGTAGAGGGGCCGGATATGCCGATCTTGGCTTGGTCGCCTACCAAAGTGGCAGCAGACCCATTCGTCCCCGCAGCCCCCGCGGATGGAGAGGAGCCCCGAGTCTTCTTGGTCTTTTTAGTCTTTTTCTTTTTTGGAGAAGAGGGCGGGGAATGAACCCGCTTCTCACCTCGCCGGCAGAAGTCCCCAGGCCAGATGGACCAGCCTCAGCCAGGTCCTTCTCCGAAATGGAGAAGGTCCTGGTAGTCGTAGGGGCCCCTGTCGGAGGAGATCCCTCCCCTCTTTGTACTGCCTCAGAGACCCTATCCGTTTGAGGAGGACCTTGCATAGGGGCGGATTCGGGTTTGGTGCTTGGCGCCGAGCCCGGATTCCGCCCCATGGAAGGCCCTACCGTCTGAGGCTGGTTTTCCTCAAGGACCATGTCTATCACAGGAGGGGCCTCCAGTGGCCATCCCCTCCCAGGACATCGCAGGTCCCCTTGGCAGCGTCATAAGTCTTTAGTGGGGAGGCACAGGCCTTGACCCCGGCAAGGTTTAATATTTTTGCCAGCAGGTCTTTTGAGGGAAGCGACCGAAGGGGCCTGGCTTCCCTCTCCCCCCTAAGGAGGTTGGCCCTACCGAACCGCTTGCACGAGGGGCGGTCGGCCATGGGCTGCCTGCTGGCTTTCTTAGCAGTCCCCTTAGAAAGCAAAGGAGGGACTGCCGCTGGAGATAGGGAGGTGCCCGAAAGCACCTCCAGAGAAGGGGGTGAGGGTGAGTCCCCTACACCCATAGGCGTAGGAGAGGAGTAAGCCTCCTCTCCGGTTAAAGAGGTATGGAGGGTCCTCTGCGTAAGCACAGGGGGGGGGGGAGCTCGATCTTTTCTGTGGAGCTGCACGAGGGCTTCTCCGTTGTTTTAGGGGGAATTAAGGGGAGATGTATTTTTTTTCATCATTGGGCATGGTGACCCTCTTTGTTTTACGGGACGCAATCGCTCACCACCTCTTGCGGTAGCCCGCACTGCAAGAGGTGCTTACAGGCCCGGCAGAGCCAGGCGCCGCCATTTGTGACCACCCCTCCCGCCTGGTGGCCTGGCAGTCCTTCGGCATGGCGGCTCCACCTTGAACACGGCGTAAAAAAGATAGATTTTGAAGAGGAGAAGAAAAGGGATGTGAGGAAGGTATAGGTGGGGATGAAGCAGGTTGTTTATAAAACCCCATCCCGAACCGGAGCTGAGGGGTTAGGGAACAATGTCCCCTCCCCCCTCAGCCTCGATCCGGGGTGGTTGGCTTGAGAAGAAGGTCAGCATTCTACCCTGTGAAATTAGAGGCTGACCAGAGAAAGTTGTGGGAGAGGTTGTATGAAAAGGGGACGAGGTAGGGGAGAAATCGGGCTATCTGAAGGAAGGAAGAGAGGCTAAGCTGGGGCCGGACGGAGCACTGGATCCCGTCAGCACGGCGGCCAGGATGGCAAATCGCCGCGCCCCTTACGGGGTTGTGGCCAGGAAGATTGAAGTCACCGAGAATAAGGAGAGAACCAGTAGAGGATAGGTCGGAGAGTATGTTACTGAACTGGGAGGGCGGTAAAGAACCACAACAGTCAGAGCGGGCACAGCACGTTGAGACAGCAATGAGAGCCTCAAATGAAGCTAGAGGGGGGAGGGGAAAAGATTCGGTGAGAAGATGAGTTGGAAATCAGTGCAACTCCCCCTCTACGGTGGTTCCGAGGAACATGCAGGAAAGAATGACCCGGAGGGTTTGCAAGAGCAGTGCATGAACCAGAATCAGACTCGAGCCAGGTTTCTGTAAGGCCAAGGAATCAAACCCCAGTGCGAACAACGAAGTCATGGACATACCCAGACTTATTGGTCAGGCTTCTAATGTTCAGAAGAGACGCCCACAGCGCCTGCTGATGAGCACAGGAGGAAGGGGGAGATTTGGAGGTGTTGGATAAAGGAAGAATGGTAGGACGAAAGAGGTTCCTAAGGGACGCCGAAAGTCGTGGCCCCCTCATAGTCTGGAAAGTTTGGGGGATACCTGCCCCCTTTATCTTCGCGTATGTGGCTGGCGAAAGACGATAATTAAAATAGTTGAGTGAGAGGAGTGAGTCCCTATCATACATATTGGGGGATAAAGGAGGGAGCAAAGGCGAGAATTATGAAGAACGCAGAAGACGGGAAAACTTATCTCGAACTTGACTCATAGAAAGTGGGGGAGGGTCCGCCCAGACGAGGCGTGGGGGTGGGGGTGAGTTCACCGACGCGAGGCGTGGGAGTGGGGGAGGGTTAGACAGGAAGGAAGGAAGGCAAAGAGCAGTACGTGGCAACATATGAATCAATGGAGTAAAAAGGAAGTTAATAGTGAAGCCGAAATGAGCAATGATAATTGCATTTGCACATTCTTGTTTTTCTTTAGCCCTTTGCACCATGGTCTGCAACAGCATTTGCACCGTAATTGCTATGTGCACAACACACGAGGGGCCTTTGAGGGATAAGGAACGGTTGCACGCCTATCTAAATATTCTTAGGATTATTACTGCTCGGCACTGGATTTGATCTAAAAGAACTCTTATCATTCGTATAATCAGGCACTGGATTTGAACTATTCAAATAACAAGCCGCTGTTCTCTTCCTTAACAGGAAGAACTTGGTTCCACAGGCACCCCTGCGGGGGGGTGGCCTACGGCCTTATTTGCTAATCTTAACCGCCTTTTTTAATCCCCTTTATAGACTCTTTATTTTAACACCCTGAACATATTCATCATCATCTTCATCATATTCAGCATCATCTTCATCATCATCATCATCATCTTCATCTTAATCATATTCTTCATCATCTTCATCTTCATCATCATAATCTTCATCATCTGCATTATCTTTACCTTCTTCTTCATCGCCATCATCTTCTTCACCTTCTTCATCGCCATCATCTTCTTCACCTTCTACATCAACATCACCTTCTTCACGTTCTTCTTCATCACCATCATCATCACCATCATCACCATGACCATCACCATCACCACCATCATCATCATCATTACTATGACCATCATCACCATCACCACCATCTTCATCTTCTTCTTTATCATCTTCATCATCATCACCATCATCACCGTCATCATCATCACCATCATCACCATCTTCTTCATCATCTTCATCTTCATATTCTTCTTCTTCTTCATCATCTTCATCTTCTTCATCATCATCTTCATTCCTACCTTCATCTTCTTCACCTTCTCCATCACCATCTTCATCATCCTCATCACCATCACTATCACCATCATCATCATCATCACCACCACCACCATCTTCATCTTCTTCTTCATCTTCATCATCATCATCTCCATCTTAATCATCTCCTTCATCACCTTCATCTTCACGATCTTCTTCTTCATCACCTTCATCTTCATCATCTTCTTCTTCGTCACCTTCATCTTCATCATCTTCTTCTTCATCATCACCTTCATCTTCATCATCTTCTTCTTCATCACAATAATCATCATCATCACCATCACCATCACTATCATCACCATCATCATCACCTTCATCATCACCATCATCACCTTCATTTTCTTCTTCTTATAAAGGAATTATTAGAAATAACTGCTAAAAAAAATAAATATACTTAGGTGACAACCCAACTAAAAGAAATAATCTTATTCAAACCTTCAAAAAATCTCGTTCTTAAAATAAAGGGTTATGGATATGCACCCTTAACAAGATGAATAGGACTTAAGTTTAGACTGACATTTTGCCCACTCTTAGTGGCATTCGGAACACAAGATTGTGACGTAATAGATCTTCACCTACGTTACTTGATTAGCGGCTCTTCGTAGCTCTTCCAGGATGGTTGAATGTCAACCAGTGAGTGTAAAACCAGTTTCTCGAGAATAATTGAGGTTTCCTTCTCTAAACGAATTATGTTCTTAGTTGAGAGTAGCTCTGTGACATTATTGGGTCCGACATGCCCGCCCGCCCACTTCCATTGTAGGTCGGCATTCAGGCCCCAATAGAGTTTGCTATAGATCATAGGCTTATTGATTCCCTTGTGGGATCACCGACACTTGTAGATGATGGCCATTTGGAGGCAGCCAAAACAGAAAATGTTTGTATCTTTCCGAGTAATTCTGGAGATATTGGACTGTGCTTCCACTATGTTAAACCACCCAGCGACTGTGGTTTAATTAAAGACTGGATGACTCATTGTAACGGCGTAAATGAAATGTGCTAAAGATTGTTGCCCTGTCGAATCATCGGTGTGCTAAGATCCAAAATGTTCAATGCGGAGGCTCACCAATGCGAATGAATACAATACTGTAACCAATTAGCAGCTTTCTTCGAGATAAAGTCGAAGTGGTGTTTCCATTGAAATGTCGGGATGACATTTGAGATGACGTCACCAGCAGATATATCCGACTACAATATGATCTTCGTCGAATAGCATATTGCTTCGATTTTGTTCGGCTGGAAAGACGACAGGACCAAGCAATTTAGGCATAATAATTACTTCAGTTCTCCAATTCTTCCTAGTTTATTTTAACAGAGCAATGACGTAGAAATTGTCTTCGGGTAATTCGTTTTTGTTTAGTTTCTTGCATAATAATAATAATAATAATCTAGACAATTTCACACACCATTTAGAGGTTGTCCCTGAATTAACTATTTCAATGAAATCGTGCAAATGTTTAGAAAACTGACAATTTTTTGTCTGCTACTTAATTATAATAAAACAAATAGACCCAGATTCGTGACATTATTAGATATGACATGCCCCCTCCCCTCTTTTACATATGAAGGTCGGCATGCCACCCCTAATAGCGTTTGCTATAAATCATTGATTCCCTGGTCGGATCACCAACACTTGTAGATGGCCATTTGGAGGCCCCTGCAGATGAAGAAATAGGCACAGAAGTGCCCCACGTCAGATGCCAGTGTCTACCCTGGAGGCAAACAATCAATGGGTGGAACAATTATCCAACATTTAAAAAAAAAATACCTCGTCTACTTAGGCCTATGAATATAATTGTAAAATGGTTCAAACTAGAAATGAGACTTTTAATTGGAATCGGAATCGGGAATCGTAAGAATCGTTAATTTGGGGGGAATCGGCATCGGAATCGCTAAAAATAATCCCAGTTTTCCGATTCCACAGAAGATTTCTTCAAAATTTCACTACAGAGACTCTTTCATCAATAGTTGAATCAAAATTTTAAACATTGTTTATTTCCCATTAGTGTCAATCAAGTTATGTATCTACTCATTTGTCCTATTATTCAGTGAAATTATAACGTTAATAAGTTATTTACTAATAGATTTAGATGAGTCGACAAGAATGCATCACTATTTAATTTCAATTAATATTGAAGATCTGACTGCATAAGAAAGGGATTTTATGTTTAATTGTTTATATGCGTGAAATGAAGGCCTACTCAGGCGTCATTTAGAAGAGCTGATGCAATTCTAAGATGTTAAAGCTTTGTTCAGCAGCGCTGCCGAAGTTGGCACGTTCGTACAAATTTGGTACCTTTTGCCGTAAAGAAACACTTCTGATCTCATGATTCGTACAAATTTGGTACCTTTTTGCAGCAAAGAAACACTTGTTAATACCATTTTACTTTTGTTTTGTTTTAATTAAATTTGGTAGGATTTTACCAAATTTATTACGTTTTCAGAGTAAGATTTGGTACTATTGCTAAAATTCTTTCGGCAGCGGGCAGCCCTGTTGATCAATTAATTATTCTTATTTTTTTAATATTAACTTAATATGTATTGCACTTATTACAATTCAGTTGAATTAGTTCATTTCAAAATTAATTTAATTTTATAGTTTAAAATTGGAGTATTAATTATTATAATCTCAGTGTTAAAAAGGAAAGTTTCATTTAAAATACATTTCAGTTATACCAAAAAATAAATGGAGTTGTTTGGATAAATAAATAATCCTAATTTGCTTGTATTTTTATTCTCTCGTACATTATGGCCGATTCTTAATTTGTTATATCATATAATTAATATTCTATTTTGTGAAGGAATAGGAGTCGGCATCGGAATCGGACTCGGAATCGGAATCGCAAATCTTGGGGGAATCGTCCCATCTCTAGAACTTCAAACTGAAAGATAAAGAAGTTAGAGAGCTCACAAATCTTGGGGGAATCGTCCCATCTCTAGAACTTCAAACTGAAAGATAGAGAAGTAAGAGAGCTCGCAAATCTTGGGGGAATCGTCCCATCTCTAGAACTTCAAACTGAAAGATAAAGAAGTTAGAGAGCTCACAAATCTTGGGGGAATCGTCCCATCTCTAGAACTTCAAACTGAAAGATAGAGAGGTAAGAGAGCTCGCAAATCTTGGGGGAATCGTCCCATCTCTAGAACTTCAAACTGAAAGATAGAGAAGTTAGAGAGCTCACAAATCTTGGGGGAATCGTCCCATCTCTAGAACTTCAAACTGAAAGATAGAGAGGTAAGAGAGTTCGCAAATCTTGGGGGAATCGTCCCATCTCTAGAACTTCAAACTGAAAGATAAAGAAGTTAGAGAGCTCACAAATCTTGGGGGAATCGTCCCATCTCTAGAACTTCAAACTGAAAGATAGAGAAGTAAGAGAGCTCGCAAATCTTGGGGGAATCGTCCCATCTCTAGAACTTCAAACTGAAAGATAGAGAGGTAAGAGAGTTCGCAAATCTTGGGGGAATCGTCCCATCTCTAGAACTTCAAACTGAAAGATAGAGAAGTTAGATAGCTCACAAATCTTGGGGGAATCGTCCCATCTCTAGAACTTCAAACTGAAAGATAGAGAGGTAAGAGAGCTCGCAAATCTTAGGGGAATCGTCTCATCTCTAGAACTTCAAACTGAAAGATAGAGAGGTAAGAGAGCTCACAAATCTTGGGGCAATCGTCTCATCTCTAGAACTTCAAACTGAAAGATAGAGAGGTAAGAGAGCTCGCAAATCTTGGGGGAATCGTCCCATCTCTAGAACTTCAAACTGAAAGATAGAGAAGTAAGAGAGCTCGCAAATCTTGGGGGAATCGTCCCATCTCTAGAACTTCAAACTGAAAGATAGAGAGGTAAGAGAGCTCGCAAATCTTGGGGCAATCGTCCCATCTCTAGAACTTCAAACTGAAAGATAGAGAGGTAAGAGAGCTCGCAAATCTTGGGGCAATCGTCCCATCTCTAGAACTTCAAACTGAAAGATAGAGAGGTAAGAGAGCTCGCAAATCTTGGGGCAATCGTCCCATCTCTAGAACTTCAAACTGAAAGATAGAGAGGTAAGAGAGCTCGCAAATCTTGGGGGAATCGTCTCATCTCTAGAACTTCAAACTGAAAGATAGAGAGGTAAGAGAGCTCGCAAATCTTGGGGCAATCGTCTCATCTTTAGAACTTCAAACTGAAAGATAGAGAGGTAAGAGAGCTCGCAAATCTTGGGGCAATCGTCCCATCTCTAGAACTTCAAACTGAAAGATAGAGAGGTAAGAGAGCTCGCAAATCTTGGGGGAATCGTCTCATCTTTAGAACTTCAAACTGAAAGATAGAGAGGTAAGAGAGCTCGCAAATCTTGGGGGAATCATCTAATCTTTAGAACTTCAAACTGAAATATAGAAAGGTAAGAGAGCTCGCAAATTTGGGGGGAATCGTCCAATCTCTAGAACTTCAAACTGAAAGATAGAGAAGTAAGAGAGCTCGCAAATCTTGGGGGAATCGTCCCATCTCTAGAACTTCAAACTGAAAGATAGAGAGGTAAGAGAGCTCGCAAATCTTGGGGGAATCGTCCCATCTCTAGAACTTCAAACTGAAAGATAGAGAGGTAAGAGAGCTCGCAAATCTTGGGGCAATCGTCCCATCTCTAGAACTTCAAACTGAAAGATAGAGAGGTAAGAGAGCTCGCAAATCTTGGGGCAATCGTCCCATCTCTAGAACTTCAAACTGAAAGATAGAGAGGTAAGAGAGCTCGCAAATTTGGGGGGAATCGTCCAATCTCTAGAACTTCAAACTGAAAGATAGAGAGGTAAGAGAGCTCGCAAATCTTGGGGCAATCGTCCCATCTCTAGAACTTTAAACTGAAAGATAGAGAGGTAAGAGAGCTCGCAAATCTTGGGGCAATCGTCCCATCTCTAGAACTTCAAACTGAAAGATAGAGAGGTAAGAGAGCTCGCAAATCTTGGGGCAATCGTCCCATCTCTAGAACTTCAAACTGAAAGATAGAGAGGGAAGAGAGCTCGCAAATCTTGGGGGAATCGTCCCATCTCTAGAACTTCAAACTGAAAGATAGAGAGGTAAGAGAGCTCGCAAATCTTGGGGCAATCGTCCCATCTCTAGAACTTCAAACTGAAAGATAGAGAGGTAAGAGAGCTCGCAAATCTTGGGGCAATCGTCCCATCTCTAGAACTTCAAACTGAAAGATAGAGAGGTAAGAGAGCTCGCAAATCTTGGGGCAATCGTCCCATCTCTAGAACTTCAAACTGAAAGATAGAGAGGTAAGAGAGCTCGCAAATCTTGGGGCAATCGTCCCATCTCTAGAACTTTAAACTGAAAGATAGAGAGGTAAGAGAGCTCGCAAATCTTGGGGCAATCGTCCCATCTCTAGAACTTCAAACTGAAAGATAGAGAGGTAAGAGAGCTCGCAAATCTTGGGGCAATCGTCTCATCTTTAGAACTTCAAACTGAAAGATAGAGAGGTAAGAGAGCTCGCAAATCTTGGGGCAATCGTCCCATCTCTAGAACTTCAAACTGAAAGATAGAGAGGTAAGAGAGCTCGCAAATCTTGGGGGAATCGTCCCATCTCTAGAACTTCAAACTGAAAGATAGAGAGGTAAGAGAGCTCGCAAATCTTGGGGCAATCGTCCCATCTCTAGAACTTCAAACTGAAAGATAGAGAGGTAAGAGAGCTCGCAAATCTTGGGGGAATCGTCTCATCTCTAGAACTTCAAACTGAAAGATAGAGAGGTAAGAGAGCTCGCAAATCTTGGGGCAATCGTCTCATCTTTAGAACTTCAAACTGAAAGATAGAGAGGTAAGAGAGCTCGCAAATCTTGGGGCAATCGTCCCATCTCTAGAACTTCAAACTGAAAGATAGAGTGGTAAGAGAGCTCGCAAATCTTGGGGGAATCGTCTCATCTTTAGAACTTCAAACTGAAAGATAGAGAGGTAAGAGAGCTCGCAAATCTTGGGGCAATCGTCCCATCTCTAGAACTTCAAACTGAAAGATAGAGAGGTAAGAGAGCTCGCAAATCTTGGGGCAATCGTCTCATCTTTAGAACTTCAAACTGAAAGATAGAGAGGTAAGAGAGCTCGCAAATCTTGGGGGAATCGTCTCATCTTTAGAACTTCAAACTGAAAGATAGAGAAGTAAGAGAGCTCGCAAATCTTGGGGGAATCGTCCCATCTCTAGAACTTCAAACTGAAAGATAGAGAGGTAAGAGAGCTCGCAAATCTTGGGGCAATCGTCTCATCTTTAGAACTTCAAACTGAAAGATAGAGAGGTAAGAGAGCTCGCAAATCTTGGGGGAATCGTCTCATCTCTAGAACTTCAAACTGAAAGATAGAGAGGTAAGAGAGCTCGCAAATCTTGGGGCAATCGTCTCATCTTTAGAACTTCAAACTGAAAGATAGAGAGGTAAGAGAGCTCGCAAATCTTGGGGCAATCGTCCCATCTCTAGAACTTCAAACTGAAAGATAGAGAGGTAAGAGAGCTCGCAAATCTTGGGGGAATCGTCTCATCTTTAGAACTTCAAACTGAAAGATAGAGAGGTAAGAGAGCTCGCAAATCTTGGGGCAATCGTCCCATCTCTAGAACTTCAAACTGAAAGATAGAGAGGTAAGAGAGCTCGCAAATCTTGGGGCAATCGTCTCATCTTTAGAACTTCAAACTGAAAGATAGAGAGGTAAGAGAGCTCGCAAATCTTGGGGGAATCGTCTCATCTTTAGAACTTCAAACTGAAAGATAGAGAAGTAAGAGAGCTCGCAAATCTTGGGGGAATCGTCCCATCTCTAGAACTTCAAACTGAAAGATAGAGAGGTAAGAGAGCTCGCAAATCTTGGGGCAATCGTCTCATCTTTAGAACTTCAAACTGAAAGATAGAGAGGTAAGAGAGCTCGCAAATCTTGGGGGAATCGTGTCATCTTTAGAACTTCAAACTGAAAGATAGAGAGGTAAGAGAGCTCGCAAATCTTGGGGCAATCGTCCCATCTCTAGAACTTCAAACTGAAAGATAGAGAGGTAAGAGAGCTCGCAAATCTTGGGGCAATCGTCTCATCTTTAGAACTTCAAACTGAAAGATAGAGAGGTAAGAGAGCTCGCAAATCTTGGGGCAATCGTCCCATCTCTAGAACTTCAAACTGAAAGATAGAGAGGTAAGAGAGCTCGCAAATCTTGGGGGAATCGTCCCATCTCTAGAACTTCAAACTGAAAGATAGAGAGGTAAGAGAGCTCGCAAATCTTGGGGCAATCGTTCCATCTCTAGAACTTCAAACTGAAAGATAGAGAGGTAAGAGAGCTCGCAAATCTTGGGGGAATCGTCTCATCTTTAGAACTTCAAACTGAAAGATAGAGAGGTAAGAGAGCTCGCAAATCTTGGGGGAATCGTCTCATCTCTAGAACTTCAAACTGAAAGATAGAGAGGTAAGAGAGCTCGCAAATCTTGGGGCAATCGTCTCATCTTTAGAACTTCAAACTGAAAGATAGAGAGGTAAGAGAGCTCGCAAATCTTGGGGGAATCGTCTCATCTTTAGAACTTCAAACTGAAAGATAGAGAGGGAAGAGAGCTCGCAAATCTTGGGGGAATCGTCTCATCTTTAGAACCTCAAACTGAAAGATAGAGAGGTAAGAGAGCTCGCAAATCTTGGGGGAATCGTCTCATCTTTAGAACTTCAAACTGAAAGATAGAGAGGTAAGAGAGCTCGCAAATCTTGGGGGAATCGTCCCATCTCTAGAACTTCAAACTGAAAGATAGAGAGGTAAGAGAGCTCGCAAATCTTGGGGCAATCGTCCCATCTCTAGAACTTCAAACTGAAAGATAGAGAGGTAAGAGAGCTCGCAAATCTTGGGGGAATCGTCTCATCTCTAGAACTTCAAACTGAAAGATAGAGAGGTAAGAGAGCTCGCAAATCTTTGGGCAATCGTCTCATCTCTAGAACTTCAAACTGAAAGATAGAGAGGTAAGAGAGCTCGCAAATCTTGGGGCAATCGTCTCATCTTTAGAACTTCAAACTGAAAGATAGAGAGGTAAGAGAGCTCGCAAATCTTGGGGCAATCGTCCCATCTCTAGAACTTCAAACTGAAAGATAGAGAGGTAAGAGAGCTCGCAAATCTTGGGGCAATCGTCTCATCTTTAGAACTTCAAACTGAAAGATAGAGAGGTAAGAGAGCTCGCAAATCTTGGGGCAATCGTCCCATCTCTAGAACTTCAAACTGAAAGATAGAGAGGTAAGAGAGCTCGCAAATCTTGGGGCAATCGTCTCATCTTTAGAACTTCAAACTGAAAGATAGAGAGGTAAGAGAGCTCGCAAATCTTGGGGGAATCGTCTCATCTTTAGAACTTCAAACTGAAAGATAGAGAGGGAAGAGAGCTCGCAAATCTTGGGGGAATCGTCTCATCTTTAGAACCTCAAACTGAAAGATAGAGAGGTAAGAGAGCTCGCAAATCTTGGGGGAATCGTCTCATCTTTAGAACTTCAAACTGAAAGATAGAGAGGTAAGAGAGCTCGCAAATCTTGGGGGAATCGTCCCATCTCTAGAACTTCAAACTGAAAGATAGAGAGGTAAGAGAGCTCGCAAATCTTGGGGCAATCGTCCCATCTCTAGAACTTCAAACTGAAAGATAGAGAGGTAAGAGAGCTCGCAAATCTTGGGGGAATCGTCCCATCTCTAGAACTTCAAACTGAAAGATAGAGAGGTAAGAGAGCTCGCAAATCTTGGGGCAATCGTCTCATCTTTAGAACTTCAAACTGAAAGATAGAGAGGTAAGAGAGCTCGCAAATCTTGGGGCAATCGTCTCATCTCTAGAACTTCAAACTGAAAGATAGAGAGGTAAGAGAGCTCGCAAATCTTGGGGCAATCGTCTCATCTTTAGAACTTCAAACTGAAAGATAGAGAGGTAAGAGAGCTCGTTTCAAAACAGAAGCAATGCAAAAAATAGAAACACAAATATATGACACAAATGGATGGTGGGATAGAGCAAGGAATTCCCTTCTTCAAATTAGGAAGGAGGTGTTGAGCGAGGTCATTAGTAAGATGTGAGGAAACAGGGAGACTTGGTGGTTTACGGAAGAAGCAAACAAACTCAAGAAACAATCAAAGAATAAATGGAAAAGAAGACAACTTGAAGAGGATAGATTAGCCGATAAAGAACGGAATAAGGAAGCAAATAGGGCTCTCGGCATTGCCAAAAGTAAAGCATACGACCAGTTTTACGAAAATTCAAAGACTAAGGTTGAACAGAACAAGATATTTCGCTAAGCAAAAAGCCTAAATAAAAGTACAAAAGATAAACGCATATCTGACAGATAAAAGATGAGATTGGATACGTGATGAGGAAGGAAGCGGACATCATCAAGAGATGGAAACAGTATTTTGAAAGGCTACTAAACGAGGAAAATGAAAGGTTCTCAAAATGAGATGGAGATCCTAACTATGGAGCTGTGACTGAAGTGACAAAAGAGGAAGTGGCGAAGGCTTTGAAGAGGATGAAGTGTGGAAATGCGACGGGACCAGACGAAGTACTTATTGAAGCTTGGGAAGCACTGGAAGAGAAGGGCATATATATATATTGTGAAACTTAATGAGAAAGATCATAAATTGTGAAGAAATACCTGGTGAATGGAGAGAAAGTCTGCTGTTACCAATATTTAAAGAAAAAGGAGATGTACAGAGTTGCGAAAATTATAGGGCCATCAAACTTATGTCCCACACACTCAAACTACTACGGATTATAGATGGTAGATTGAAAAGAAAAGTTCACATAGGAAGGCAAAAGTTAGGATGTATTAAAGGTTTAGGCACGATTGATGGAATATTTATGCAATCGCAAACAATGGAGAAATACAAAAAAGAACAGAAGGTCCTATATGTGGTTTTTAAAGGTTTAGAGAAAGCATACGAAAGAGTGCAAAGGGCAGGAAGTGTGAAGATCATTGAGAGAGAGAGAGGCGTGCCAGAAAAATATGTCAGGAAGATAAAGGAGACATATAAATGTAACAACTAGGGTGAGATCTAGTGTCGGAACAACAGTTGTCTTCCAGGTGAAAGTTGGGCTTCACCAAGGATTTGCCCTGAGCTCATTCCTTTTTAACATCGTTATCGATGTTCTAACAGAAGCCATTTGAGAGGAACCACCCTGGTGTGATTTCTTCTATGCGGACGACATAATCTTGGTTGCGGAGAGCAGAGAAGCTTTACAAATAATCCTAGACAGATTTAGGTCCATGCTAGAGAATGGAGGGATGAATATAAGTAGAAAGAAGAATGAATAGATGATAACTGATGTGGATGGAGATCAGCAGACTTCGCTCCGACTGGGTGGAACAAGGTTGAAAAGAGTGACATTTTAACTACTTTGGGATATACATATATATATATATATATATATATATATATATATATATATATATATATATATATATATATATATATATATATCATATATATATATATATATTTTTTAAATATCTCATCTGGCGACTGCCATTGAGGGCATAAGTCGCTGTACTCATCCTAGCCTAAATCTAGCCAAATAAAAGAAAAAAAAATACAAACAGAAAAAAAAGAAAACCAAACAAATTGAAAAAATATAAAGCGAGCACCGTCGACGGGGAAAGGCTCGCCCTCCCCCAGCGAAGAAGCACATGATCCATAGTCAAATATTAAATAAGGGGGAGAAGGCCGGCCTCCTCCAAAAAGTCTAAAAGTCCACAGGTCGGTGTGAAGGAACCCCTCCTGAGTAGAAGAGACAGGCGGTAGAGACCATACACATCCGTGTACCGGGACAGGTAACGTGCGCAAATATTAACCAGACTGGGACATTCGAAAGGAATGTGTCGAACAGTCTGGTGGATGGCGCAGTCGTCACAATAGGGCGCAGGCGAGCGCTCCATCAAATGGCGATGCATCACACGAGTGTGCCCGATTCGGACACGACAGAAAGCGACCTGAAGCCTTCGCGACATTGGGAGATAGGTCCATGGGAACAGTCGCAACCTAATGGCACGCAACTTTAAGTTCCCCTGGACTATCTCTTATCCTCTTTGCCAAGCAGTCCGAAGAGCTACCCATATGTCTGCCATGTAGTCGGTGTGTGGAAAAGCGAAACGCTGGTGCGGTCGCCCGCGGACTCTTTTGCGCCCTTGTCGGCACGCTCATTCCCCGCAATTCCTACATGTCTAGGAACCCATTAGAAGAAAATCTAGGCATCCACCCGGCTCCTAAAACCGTGGCATCACAGATATCGCGAACCAGAGGGTGTGAAGATTCCAATGCCCTGATAGCACTCAGGGCGCTTCGTGAGTCGCGTAATCTCCCGTACCGAGTGGTGTATTGCCACCAACTTAGCCGTGAAGACGGACGCAGGGCCAGGTAAAACCTTGCTGACTTCCAACAGAGGGAATACAGCGTGGAAACCGACCCACTCTTCAGGCTTGGGGCCATCCGTATACACTAGAACGGTTCCAGTGTGACAGGAGATGTTCTCCAAAAAGGCCGAACGCAATATTCCCGGCGCTGTGCAAGCTTTGGGAGCAGAGGAGTGGCGACAAATAGGTAAAGGTGGTACCCTCCAGGGTGGCTCTTGGGCATAACAAGGGGCACCACCGGCCCGAAAGCTATATCTATCTCTCGAAGAAGTTTCCTAGCCCTAAACCCAAAGGGCTTAGGGTATGACTGGCGTCTCTCGGCGGCATAGGAACCGTCGAGATCAGCTGCGGATGCTTTAAAAGCCATTAGCGATAAAGGGAGACGCTGCGCTCATGCGTACAAGGGCGTAATGGACTGTGCACGGCGCAACGATAGTGGCATCTCTCTAGCATTAACAAGCAAGCCCTCAATAGGGAAAGTTCGGAAGGCACCGGTCACCAAGCAAAGGCCGGTGTGGTGAATCAAGTCTAGCTTCTGCAATAGACGTTCGGCTGTGGATACATAAAACTCACATCCGTAGTCAAGCTTCAAACGGATAAGGGATCGATAAAAAGTAGGGCAGTAGCCCTATCAGCGACCCAAGCGCTGAACGTCAGGGAACGAAGAATATCTATGGCGCGGGTACAAGAAACCCTAAGCCTGTGATCTGGGCCACTTTAAAAGAAATCGAAAGGTCATCCACTTAGAGTGTAGCAACATCATCATCTGGCAGCACCAAAGTAATGCCCTTAATGCTCAAGGCAAAGAATGTAACGCTGAGGACACTTCCCTATGGGACGCTCTCCTCCTGCTCCATTAGGCCGGAGAGGGCTCCCCCCCACCGTCCACACCCGTACGCCGAATCTGCGATCTCGGAAAAATTCAGATATAAAGACTGGAAGACGTCCATTCGCCCCCATTGTGTGGAGGGTCTCCAAGATACCGTATCACTATGCGGTATCATAAGCCTTCTCCAGATCGAAAGACACCGTGGCTAAGTACTGTATACGAAGGAAGGCCTCGCAGACATCATTTTCCAGTCAAAGCAGAGCATCTGACGTGGAATTGAACTTGGGAAAGCCGCACTGCGCAGAACACAAATGACCTCCGCTGTCCATAAAAAAGGCTAATCTAACATTTACTAATTTCTCCATCAACTTGCACACGCAGGAGGTTAGAGAACTTAGGCGGAAACCGGCCGGGTTAGAATGATCTCTTCCAGGTTTGTGAAAAGCTAGCACAGTAGCGATTCGCCAGGAATCTGAGAGGTTACATTCTACCCAGACCCTGATGAACAAAGCTAACGGAAAGGCCATGTCTGTCTCGATCACCCAGGTGTCGAAGCATGGCGTACGGGACATCGTCCGGACCAAGGGCAGTGTCCGTGCACGAAGTGAGGGCGGAACGCAACTCGCTCACAGGAAATCTATCATTGAAGGGTTCTCCGCCGCTGGAGGTAAAATCCATCCAGCGGCCTTCCGCGACATGAGGACGTGCATTGAATGCTGGCAGAGTAGCATCCCGGCTAGAAAATGTGGAGAAAGCGGTCGCGAAGGATTCCGCCACGGACGCGGGGTCCGAGATTGCGGTGCCATTCTCCTGGACCTGCGGAAACCTGCCCCGAGTCCTTTTGACTCTCTTCCACACCTCTGCTAGAGAAGTCTTCCCGTTAAGTGAAGACACGTATGCCCGCCCGCCAAGAAGAGCGGCGGGCGTGCTTCGAAATAAAACGGAACCTAGACCTAGCCCATCGGAATTCGACAACAGTGAAATCGTTCGGGCGGCGCTTATAGCGCATGTAGGCATAACACTTTTGTTTGAGTGCCTTCTAACACTCTGCCAACTCCCCACTGGAGTGATCAGTCTAAAAAACGGCCAGACGTTCTGGGAATTGTGGTCAGGGCCGCGGTAAAGAGTTTGCCGGAGAAGAACTCACCAGCCTTCTCTACCGCCCTAAACTCCTCCACTGAGATAGAGAATTCAGTCATTTTCTGAAATGCAGGCCACCGCTCCCGCGCCAAACACCTACAAGGTGGGCTCTCAGGCGGCAGCTGCCCAGAAAATGATATTTGAGTGGCAAAGTGATCACTACCATGGAGGTCATTGACCACCCTCCAATCGAAATCAGGCTGTGCATCCAAAAAGCACAGAGATAGATCAAGGCAAGAAAATGAGTCAGTTCTCAAGCAGTAATACGTAAACTCATCCACATTTATAACACCTATCTCAAGCTCTTCGATCAGATTGGCAAGGACTTGTCCCCTGGGATTTATTGAGTCGTCTTCCCAGAGAGGATGTCTGCCGTTCAGATCTACAAGCAAGTGAAAGGGCCTCGGCAACCGTAGAACAACGCGGCGGAAGTCCCTTGCATTGAAGTCAGCTGACGGTGTAATGTACGCAGAAATACTCGTAACAGTATAGCTCCTATCCAGGTTCAGCTGCACAGCCAGTGCCTGAAAGGATGTATCTAAAGTGAAAGGAAGAACGGAGACATCATAGCGGGTGTAAACCGCGCATCCCCCTGCCCGGCTATCTCTTTGTAGTGGGGTAGCAAGATCCTTATACCCCGGGAGGGCAAGCGAGGGGCACGCACCTAGCATGGTCTCCTTCAGAAAAATAGCTAACGGGAAAAGGGACAAGACGAGCCTCCGCAGCTCATCCCAGTTGGCCCAGAATCCACGGCAATTCCATTAAAGGAATATGCCCTCCAGGCCTAGTTCGGAGGAGACGCGGGGGCCCTCCTCGAACAGAAGACCCTCACGGAAATGACCGTACGCTTCCTGGAGGCAGAACCCCGGGCGCTGTTAGCCAGACAAAGCGCTGAAGGCGCTGTCGCCTTCGAGGACTTATTGGGGGAGGTTGGGCTCACCATGAGAGTCTTTTCATCCCTCCGCCTCGATTCTTTAGGCTGGCGTTGAGGCTTCAGGGCCGGGTGCCCCTCTTTTCGAGGAACCACCGTCTCCGAGCCACTCAGCCCACCAATAGGCGTGGGCGAAGGAGCCGAAGCTCCTTTCTTGCTGTCCTCCTTTCGGGCGCCAGATTTAACAACTCCGAAGGTTGGCCTGGCGACAACTTTAGGGGTGTTGCCTCCTGGGAGTCTAACGACTCGGTAGAGGCGCGTGGCCGTTTCGCCTTACGGGAAACGGTCACGCTGGGGGAGGTGTGAGTCCTGGTTTTAGCCGGGGCTGGGTGTAAACCCTTTGTGCCGCCAGCTTTACCATGGACGCGCCCGGGTTGAGTAGAACCCGCAGAAGGGCTCTGAATGGGCACGGAAACAATCTTGCTCGTTGGCCTTGATGGGTCTGGATCAGAGGGTGTCTTTCTAAGCATTAAGGCTCAAAACGTCCCAGGCAGATCCGGGCGCGCCAGGACCAAGTCCTTATCCTCGTGGAATCAGAGTCGATCCTGAGCCTGAACGGCCAGGATTTCTTTCTCAAGGAGATATGCACCACATTGCTTTGAAGAAGCGGGGTTCGGTTCTCCGCAATTGACACACTTGGCCACACACGATTTGGACTTATCGTGTGCGGCCTTGGAGTAATTTACAGATACTTCGGATGGCCCCGACTTTGCACGTCCACATGAACGATTCATATGGCCGAAGCGGTGACAGTAATAGCATTGCCACGGCAGTGGCACGAATTCCTTCACACGGTAGCGGTACTAACCGGCACACACGGACTCAGGGAGCTTGTCACAGTCGAACGTGACGGAAGAGTGTAGGGATGGGTCTCAAGTCCCCTCCTTGTTTTCTCATCACACGTTCGACCTTCACCACCCCATGGTCTGTCAGCTCTAAGGTGATGACCTTTATGGAGTAGTCAACGAGTTCCATCGCATAAACTACTGCTTTTACAAAGTTCATGGTAGAGTGCGGCGTCACATTCACCGGGGTGCCATGAAGTGTCCGAAGAGCACTTATCTTGGCCGCCTCGGTGGGATTCGCCGCATTCGCCAGAAGGCTCCTGTCCGACAAACGGGTCATCTTCGGCTCTTTACCAATTACACTAGCTAATGCTCTCCTCTGATGGATAATGTTGCTCTTGGCCAACATGCTGCTATTAGTGGAGCGAATAACGAGGAATCGTTTCAAGCCAGTGGGCTCGAAAACGCCACGTAACCTCTGAATGAGGGGCCCCGATGTTATCGAGGCTCCGCCTTGTGCACCTTTGATCTTAGTCATAGTCAGGGGTTCCAGACCCGGGGGGGGCAGAGGGGCAGGATATGCCAATCTTGGCTTGGTCGCCTACCAAAGTGGTAGCAGACCCACTTGTCCCCGCATCCCCCGCGGATGGAGAGGAGCCTCGAGTCTTCTTAGTCTTTTTCCTATTTATTTTTCTTTTTAGGAGAAGAGGGCGGGGAATGAACCTGCTTCTCCCCTCCGCCGGCAGAAGCCCCTAGGCCAGATGGACCGGCCCCAGTCAGGTCATTCTCTGAGATGGAGAAGGTTCTGATAGTCGCAGGGGCACCGGTTGGAGGAGATCCCTCCCCTCCTTGTAGTGCCTTGGAAACCCGGGCCGTTTGAGTTGGACCCTGTATAGGGGCGGACTCGGGTTCGGTGCTTGGCGCCGAGCCCGGATTCCCTCTTATAGAAGACCCTACCGTCTGAGGCTGGGTTGCCTCAAGGACCATGTGTATCTAGGGAGGGGCCTCCTGTTGGCCATTCCCTCCCAGGACATCGCAGGTCCCGTTGGTAGCTTCACTAGTTATGTGTGGGGAGGTACAGGCCTCGACCCCTGCAAGGTTCAATATTCTTGCCAGCAGGTCTTTTGAGGGAAGCGACCGAAGGGGCCTGGCTTCCCTCTCATCCCTAAGAGGGTTTGCCCTACCAAGCCGCTTCACTGGGGAACGGTCGGCTATGAGCTGCCTACTGGCTTTCTTCGAAGTCCCCTTGGAAAGAAATGGGGGGACTGCCGCTGGAAAAAGTGAGGTGCCCGAAAGCACCTCCAGAGAAGGGGGTGAGGGGGAGTTTCCTACACCCGTGGGAGAAGGGAGAGTAAGCCTCCTCTCCGGTTAGAGAAATATGGAGGGTCCCCTGTGGAAGCACAGGGGGGGGGGACCTCCATATTTTCTGTGGAGCTGCCCGAGGGCGGCTCCGTCGTTGGTACAGGGGAAATTATCGTTTTTTTTTTGTTTGACTCATCATTGGGCATTGTGACCCTCTTTTTATTACGGGATGCAATAGCTCATTACCCCTCGCAGTAGCCCGCTCTGCAAGGGGTGCGTACGGGCCTGGCAGAGCCAGGTGCCACCACTTAAAGACACCCCTCTCACCTGGTGGCCTGGCAGCTGTTCAGCATGGCGGCTCCACCTTGGGCACGGCGTAAAAACAAGGATAGATGGTGAAGTGAGAAGGAAAGGGGATGTGAGGAAAGTATGGGTGGGGATAAAGCAGGTTGTTAAAAACCACCATCCCAAACTGCAGCTCCGGGGTTAGGGAACATTGTTCCCTTCCCCCTCAGCCCCAATCCGGAACGGTTGGCTGAGAAGAAGGTCAGCATCTACCCTGTGAAATTAGAGGCTGACCAGAGAAAGTTGTGAGAGAGGTTGTATGAAAAGCGAGGAAACCGAGGGGGAAACACTAGTGTTTTGAAGGAAGGAGAAGAGGCTAAGCTGGGGTCGGACGGGGTGCTGAGTCCCGTCAGCACGGCGGCCAGGATGGCAAATCGCTGCGCCCCTTAAGGGGGGTTCAAATATGAAATTACAAACTATCGCATCCTGGTTAAATTCCCCCTCCCAATCCTCAACCAGGCATTGTTTATCCCATAGGTTATAACATTTGTAATAAATACTACTTTGGCAAACCGGGAAAGAATTACAAGCTCGTGCAAAACAACATCAAATTAATGTACATAACCACAGCGAACATCTACTCTATTCATGATCATATATAACTACAACCGCACTATTAACTGAAATAGTCCCTAATATCTCATTAGATGCAGCGATTACATTTCTAGAAATATTTTAGAGTGCCTGTCTATTAACACGTTCCCAAATTTGAATATAAGCTCTGCTTTGTTTACGCTACTATTTAAACCAATGTATGAACTGTCTTTTGTTATTCCTTGAAAAGGTCTTTGAGAATAGAGATAAAAGCTCTCGGAATCGTTTTTTCAGTTTTCCTTTGTGGGTGTTTCTTCATAATTTAATCACGTGCATATTGTAAGTTGGTTAAGCTTGGTTAAGCTTGGCCTGCAGCTTTTTAACCATTTCAACGACTTTCTTTTCAGAAAGAGAAAGGGGGGGGGACTGCTGGCAAGTGGCATATCTTTATTAGCCGAGACGTCTTTCAACCTTTTCAAATGTCATCTTCTGGGCAAACGGTGAAAAAATGTCTAAAAATGGGTTTTATATGTGCATTATTATCCTAACATAAGAATATGTCTTAGGAAAAATCACAAGTGACAAAAATTATAAAGCTATAATAATGTTTAGATCAAAAACTAAATTTAACATAAAAATATTTGTTTTAACCTAATGTGTACTGGTTATTATATTGTTGATCTAGATAGCATAGGAATATAACCAGGCAATGGCTTCGCCACTCGCCCTCCTACGGGGGGAGCTTGGGCTTCGCTACTAAGATTAAAATTTAAAGTCTAAATAAAAGCAACCCTGGTTAAATTTTTCAAAATTTTCTGAACTTTGCCAATTATAATAATTTCCAAAAGGAACTCTAAACTAAATTCACCCCCCCCCATTTCAAAATATCACGTTGCTAAAATATAGTTATAGAAGAAGATATATAAAAAGAAATTTTCTGAACTTCACCATTTATAATTCTTTGGGTTTTAAAAAAAATTCACAAAAATTTGATACTTATATTTATTTCTGAACTTCAACATTTTGTTTTTTGATATTACAAAAGAATTATTAGAAATAACTTTGATAAAAAAACTCATAACCAAACTAAGATGAAATTATTATTCAAATACTCAAATATATCCCCTTCTTAATTTATTGAGTTAGTGATGATATTCTGTACACATAAATTTGTTTGATATGAATGAAGGTAAACACACGAGGGATTTGAATACAAGAGATACTATAAAAATAAATTGCATTTAAGAATTATCAATGAAAACACAAAGATTATAATTAGATACAAATTGGTATACAACGAGCAGGGGCGTCATGCAAGCCAAAATTCTGAGGGGGCACAATTAAAAAATAAAAAATTCTAAGAGGCTTAAATTCACATATAAATGTTAATCCATTCAGATAATAAAATTAATAATGCCACATATAAAGTCACAAATGATTGGATATAATGATTGAAAGGATGAAGAGGAGTTTCTTCCCTTATGTCATCCATCTGTTAAACTCCGAACCATACTGAGGGGAAACATGCCCCCCTCAGTTTCCTTTGGCATGACGCTTATGATCCTTACTCTGTCTGCCGAACACTGACCGCAATATTCTTGTGAACTTCCCCCTGAATAGGCTGAGGGTACTCGTACACGAAACATTTAAACATAAAATAATTGACGGTTTCATTGCTTTACTCACTCTGGTGTTAAAGGCACATTTTCTCTACTTTCAAAGCACTTTCTGTTGCCTCACCTGTGGAAAGATGTCAAAAGTCTTGTTCTTATTTGCGTTTCCTGTCAGCTAACGAGCACGAACAAATTGACAAAACCTCGATTCAGAGCCTAATTGTGGTTCATATAGACATTACTGGGCCCTACACCCATTGCTTTAACTACCCATTATCTATCGTGGATAAATAGACCCCATATGGGTCGAGATTCTACGCTTGCGCAATTTATTTGCTATAGAATCAATTCAAGCGATTGCACAAGGATAGATTGCGTGGTACGAGTGCCTAAAACGTTCATATCCGACAATGGGACTAACGTTCGTTCTCACCTATTCTCTCACTTTACTCGGACTCTTGGCATTCACCATGTTTTCACTTATTCTTAGAATCCGAGGGGGAATAGTGTAGTTGAGTTTTGCTATTCTACTCATTTAAACGCTCCCTGCTTTCAGGTTACCCACCTGATCAATGTGGAATAAATTACCATGGGTGTTTATTGTCCACCGCTCTCAAACTAAGGAAGACGGTACATCACCAGCACAGGCCTTATACGGGGACTCTATCCATTTTATGTACACATTTTCAAACCCTTTAGATGCCTCCATTCCGCTCAGTGAATTTGCGGAGGCTGTACAAACTCACATGGGAGAATTGCGTCCCGGGTTATCGCGCAAGCTGCCTCAGGATCAGTAGCTGCACATTCCTAACGATCTCCAAACTTACACCCATGTGTTCGTTAGAAACAATGAAAAATTCCCTAACAAATTTAATGGTCCTTTTCCACTTAAAGTCCGCAAACGACACTCATTTCTGGTGCAAATAGGCTCAAATGATCTGATGACAATCGCGATCTGTAATCTGAAACCGGCTAGGCTTCCATCAAACCCTCAAAAGACTGCAAACTCTTTTGAGGCGTGCTTTGCTGATAACGCAGACACAGCGGTTACCCTTTCCTACCACAATCCACGTCGTATTTTTTTTTTTAAAAGACATTCGTTCATGACACACACACACACCTTCTCACCCTCACCCTACCGCAAAAGTTTCATTCCTTCCCTTACCTGATCGGAACCTTTGACGTAGTGGGGAAATGACATAGGTCGTGGCATATGTTTATGCCCCGCGCTATTCGACACTTGCTCGTGCAATAGATATGCATAGAATAGGGTATTTTAATTTTCACTTTAGGGCTATCTAACTCCATTTTAGGTGGGTGCCCTAGCGAAACTAGCGCCCGCTGGCAACCCCACGATGGTGACACATGGCAACCTCATGCCTCGCAAGCCTATTTAGTGCCACTGAGAAGAGATGTAAATCTTTCTCAAGTTATTTCCGCAACCTTTCCTCGATGAGTGCATGTTCGCCTGTGTTACACAGTGATCCCTCTCTGTCCTTTCCACTCCACGTCGGATGCCCTGCTCCGACTAGATAATGCCGTCTGCGACGCCTTCCTCCATACACTCACTACGCCACGGTGTTTTTCGATCTAAAGAAGGCCTATGATACCGCATGGTGATACGGTATCATAGAGACTCTCCACATGATGGAGCCAGGGGACGCTTCCCAATGTTTATATCTGAATTTTTGCGAGATCGTCGATTCCGCGTACGGGTGGGCGGAGCCCTTTCCGGCCCAATGGAACAGGAAGACGGTGTCCTGCAGGGAAGTGTCCCCAGTGTCACACTCTTTGCCCTGAGCATCAACGGCATCACATCGGTGCTGCCGGAAAATGTTCTCGCTACGCTCTACGTGGACGACCTTTCGATCTCTTTTTGCGCGTCCCAGATGCCAACTCTGAGGAGCCCAACCAAGTCCATACTCACTCATCAATCATCACAACATCCGAGTCATTTTCATGAGGTCGTTATTGGCGGGGCGAAGGGACCCCATACAAAGTAAAAATAAAAAGCGATGATGGCATATAACACACTCACTCACACTCCTACACACGACAGATAAAAGATCCACTACTGACAAACCCATCACCAACAATGAACACAAACTTCTCAACTTATCCGCTACACACGACACTCCCATCACGAACATAATAAAGACAGCCCACAAACTCGTCTTTCGTTCACAGAAGGATGCAGTCAAATTTCACCAACATTCATCGGACACACTCACCGCACTATACCTCCAGACAAAATTAGCCGAGTGTGTACGGAAAAAAACACCAAATACGCATCACAAAGACCAAACCCCTATGATTGGCTTTCTCCACTGATGACCTCCACACACACCTCAGACAGAAGTATGAGGAGTAGGTCATCACAGATCTCTACTACAACTGCGCGAAGCAATGGGCAGTAATCACACTGTCCGACGAGCACAACAAGTCACTGCTGCTAGACCAAAGTATCAAGGTATTCGGCACCCTAACGCACCCACACCACATTGAGCCACAGCTAAACATAAGACCCACACAGTGCTACCGGTGTTACAAAACCACACACTCAACACGCGACTGCCAAGCAGGCCTAGTCTGCTCCAAGTGCAGTGTAGTGGGCTACCACTAAACCACCTGTACAGCTACCACATCCCTCTGCACAAACTGCGACGGCGACCATGTCGCCGTCAACCCAAAATACCCTTACCTAAGTAAGGCCTGCTCTGACGTCGTAGCGGCTATATGGCGTCCTCAACCCATCAACACAACCACGCACTCCGCCCCCGCCCCTCCTGCCCTCACAAGAACATTCACTGCTGCTGCCAGCGCAACGGTGTCCACACCTCTCCCTGTCTTACCTCAGGTACACCTGACCCCAGCAGCAACCTAGACTCACCCACATGTTTCGACACCCGCCCCTACCCAATCACCTTACACCCAGAGACCCCCACTACTTCCGACACCCACCCTCACCCCACACCAAATACCCAAAGCTACACCTGACTGCCTTGCTCTCAACGGTGGCAGAGGACATGGCGAGGGGTGACCCCCGACTATACACGAAAATACTTAAAACACTGTTCGCCTCGCAAGGTCTAGAGCAGATCACCTTCCACGAGAAGGTGTTTGCTCTAATCGACGAGTACACACACAGGAGACCCGCACTCCTCCCAACTCCGATGGGCACGAACACCTTGCCCCTTGGACCCACCGCTTCCCATCCCCTCCCGCCCTTCTGTCGCTGCACCTCTCGCCACTGCACCCTCCTTACCTACCCCTCTGCCCACTGCTCCCACCTCTCTTCCAAGCGCCTCCTCTGCTCCATCTACAGCTTCCACTCCTTTCTCCTCTATACCTAAACTCCCTCCTACCACCAACACTCCTCCTTCGGCAACCTCCCCCCCCCCTAATGCCACCAAACCCCCTCCTACCATCCTCACCCCACTCTCACAGCCTCCAACCTCACTCACACTGACACTACAACCTCCACCTCCCCCAAGCCCACCACACCCGCTACAACACCCCATATTAAACAAAAAACTCCCCCCACCCCCTCTCCTCCTGCTGTTCCTTCCACTCCGCCTTCTTCGCCGTCCCAACCTCCTCTCTCTCCCGACACCCCCTCTCATAATCTGCACCTCCCCACTATCTCTTATCCCCCCATCTACTAGCTCTACTCCCTCCACCTACGCTCCTAACTACCCCCTCCTACACTCTACTCTCTCCAACCCTGCTTCCACGACCACTATCTCTAACTTTCCCTCCACAGAACACACTGCCCCCTCCAGCACGGCCTGCCCACCCAATAACACCATTGACAACCTCTGAACCACAGCCGACACGCGTAAAGGTACTGGCCCCTCACGCCTACTGGGCAATAACCAAGGAGAGGGGAACGATCACGGCTAAATCAGCCTCACGCGCACTACACCCATGACAATAGGTCGCCTCAACGTGACACAGCTAAACGTACGCAGTTGACACAGTATTCGCCATACGGTTGCCAACTGGGTCCTAAACACACTAAGACTTGACATAATATTCTTGAACTCGACCAGCCTGCATACTTTCAACAAAAGACTCCCCATTGCAGGCTACCACGCCTATCTATCTCCACAAGCGCCGCAGCTAGGATCAGCGATCTTAATAAACACATCCAAACACAAGATGACTCTATTCTAGCCTGCAAGATACAGACAAGCTCCGGACTCATCCTAGTAGCCACACAATACAGACAACCACGCCTAAAATTAAACATAGAAGTCCAACTCCGGGCTCTATCAAACCACAACCTTCCTATCTTCTTTGCGGGGGACCTCAACGCCTTTCACCCAACACTCCTTTCTAACACTACGAATGATGTAGGAAACTACCTGGCGGGTGCCCTGCCGCGTTATCGCTGCAAGCACATCAGCCCGCGCTTCCCCACATCCTTCGGTACTCGTGGAGGTACCACTTCTCCGGACGTGGTCTTCCGCAACGACCACGCTACACGCTACACTCACATCTCACCCGGTCTCCATGTACTCTCTGACCACATACCGAAATGCCTTATCTCCACATCTCCCATACTCATACCCACATCACTTCTCTTTTCGACTACAAAAACACAAACTGGGAAGACTTCAAGAGATACATAACAGATAACACGCCACAAAACCTCGACCTGAACCAGACCAATCCAGACATGTTAGACGACCACTGGTGCTCAATTTTAAACACTGTAACCACAACACGCGACCTACACACACCACACAAAATCTACAGATGCATAAAACATTTCACATATTCCATACACACTCAGAGACTCATTACAGAGTACATCAATCACTACACTAGAGGCCCGCGAAAACACAAGATCAATCACCTATGTGACCGCATCCTACAGTGCGTGAAGCTAGTTGGAACCGGAAGTGGCGAGATTTAAAAAAAAAATTTAGGAGCCTATCTGGCGACTGCCCACCTGGGCATAAGTCACCGGAATCAAGACTGCCTAGCACTAGGATACTTTAAAATAAGAATATGAAAACACAACAACGATAAAAAGGGAAGATGGCAACAATTAAGAAGCAAGCTCCGGCATCGGGGGGAGGTCCCCTTCCCCACGGCGCAGGAGTGTGCGACCGAGAAATAAAACAACAATAGCAAAAAAACAAAACCTAGTTAAATAAAGGAGAGAAGGCTGGCCTCCTCTAAAAGGTGTAAAAGTCCCCCGGTCGGTGTGAAGGAACCCTTCCTAAGTACAAGGGACAGGCGGTAGCGACACTACCCATCCCGGTACCGGGACAGGTAAGGGGTGCGAAGAACACCCAGACTGGGACATTCGACAAGAATGTGCCGAGCAGTCTGGGGACGACGCAGTCGTCACAATAGGGCGCCGGACAGCGCTCCATCAAATAGCGATTCCTCACACGAGTGTGCCCGATTCGGAGAGGACGGAAAGCTACCTGAAGCCTCCCATCTTCTTTTCCAAGCAGCCCGAAGAGCTGCCCCCATTCCTACCGTGTAGTCGGTGTGAGGAAGAGCAAAATACTGGTCCGGTCGCCCGGTCCTCACGGACTGTTTGGCACCCTTGTCGGCGCGCTCATTCCCGGCAATTCCTAAATGTTCAGGAACCTAGCAGAAGATAATCTCGACATTCACCCAGCTCACTAAACTCGTGGCATCACAGATTTTGCGAACCAGAGGGTGTGGAGATTCCAATGCTCCGAGAGCACTTAGGTCGCTTTGTGAGTCGCTATAATCACGATCCGGTCTCCGAACCAGGCACGTTGCGTAATCTCCCGTACCAAGTAGTATATTGCCACCAACTCAGCCGTGAAGACAGACACAGCGCCCGGTAAAGCCCTGCTGACTTCAAACAGAGGGGATACGGCGTGGAAACAGACCCCCTCTTCGGACTTGGGCTATCCGTATACACTGGAACGGTTCAAGCGTGAAACGAGATTTTTTTTTTTTTTAGGAGGTTATCTGGCGACTGCCCACTTGAACATAAGTCGACACAATCACACAACCTAGCTCTAGGCTACTTTGAAATAAGAATATGAAAACAAAACAACGATAAAAAGGGAAGATAAAAACAATTAAGAAGCCAGCTCCGGCGTCGGGGGAAGGTCCCCCTCCCCCCGGCGCAGGAGCGTGCGACCTACAAAGAAAACAACAATTACAAAAAACGAAAAAAACAACAAAACCTATTTAAATAAAAGGGAGAAGGCCGGCCTCATCCTAAAAGTCTAGAAGTCCACCAGTTAATGTGCACAAACTCGTCCCGAGTACAAGGGACAAGGGAAAGCGACCCCGCTCATCCCGGTACCGGGACATTCAACAAGAATGTGCTGAACAGTCTGGGGAACGACGCAGTCTTCACAGTAGGGCGCTGGCGAGCTCTCCATCGAATGGCGGTGCGTCCCGCGAGTGTGCCCAATTAGGAGACGACAGAAAGCAACCTGAACCTTTCGCGGCATTGTGGGGTAGATCCATGGGAACAGTCGCGGCGCAATGACACACAACTTTAAGTTCCATTTGACCGTCTCCCATCTTCTTTGCGAAGCAGCCCGAAGAGCTGCCCGCATTCCTGCCATGTAGTCGGTGTGAGGAAGAGCGAAACGCTGGTCCGGTCGCAGATTACTCGCGGACTCTTTGGCGCCCTCATCGGCGCGCTCATTCCCCGCAATTTCTAGATGTGCAGGAACCCAGCAGAAGATAATCTCGAAGTGATAGAATTGCCTGAGGCTGCCGCGCCTCGCTTCTATCACATATTTGTACTCATGCTTCCCACGTGTATCCTGCGAGAAGAGAGGAGCATGGCGTTCTCATCTCCTTTAAAATTTCCCGAGTCTTATCTTGCCCTGCCCCAAGTTTAATCAAGGAGGTTCAATCCCCCATTTGCCTGCAGGCAAACATAATTCCCACAAATCCTCACAAAGAATAGATATATAATTTATCGTCGGGAACCTTTTCTACGACCCTTGACATCCGCCCGGCATGCCAAAACCGTGGCGTAACAAATATCGCGAACCAGGGGATGCGGAGATTCCATTGCCCCAAGAGCCCTCAGGGCGCTTTGTGAGTTGCTATAGATTACAATATGGGCACGTCGCGTAATCTCCCATACCGAGTGGTGTATTGCCACCAGTTCGGTCGTGAAGACAGACGCAGCGCATGGCAGAGCCCCGCTGACTTCAAACAGAGGGGATACGGCGTGGAAGCCGACCCCCTCTTCGGGCTCGGGGCCATCTATACACATAGGCACAGTTCAAGCGTGACACGAGGTGTGCTCTGAAAAAGTCGAACGCAATACTCCCGGCACTGTACAACCTTTGGAAGCAGAGGCGTGGCGACAAATAGCCAACGGTGGTACCACCCAGGGTGGCGTCCTGGGCAGAACCAAGGGCGCCACCGGCCCGAGAGCTATACCTAGCTCTCGAAGGAGTTTCCTGGCCCTAAACCCAAAGGGCTTAGGGTATTACCGGCGTCTCTCGTCAGATAGTCACCGTCGAAATCAGCTGCAGATACAGTGAGAGCTGTTGGCGATCGAGGGAGGCGCCTGACTCGCGCGTACAGGTGAATAATGTACTGTACACGGCGTAGAGCGAGTGTCATCTCCCCAGATTGACTAGTGGGCTCTCAATTGGTGAAGTGCGGAAGGCACCATTCAAGAGGCGAAGGCCGGTGTGGTGGATCGAGTCCAGCTTCCACAATACACACTCGGCTGCGGATGCATAAAATTCGCATCCGTAGTCGAGCTTCGAACGAACAAAGGGTAAATACAAAAGTAAGGCAGTAACCCGATCAGCGCTCCAAGCGCTGAACGTCACGGCACGGAGAATATCCAAGGCTGCGAATATGAGCCTCCCAGGTGAGGTGTTGGTCAAATACAAGACGAAAGAAACGGTGCGATTCAACCACTTCCAGGCGTACCCCATTTAAAAACAAGTCTGTGTCCGGGTGGAGCCGTGGATGGCGGCAGACGTACACCACCTGAGTCTTGGCAAAGGAAAACCGAAACCTGTATGCTTCGGCATTGCAAAAGACGCGGTTCAATACCTGTTAGAGTCGACGCTCTAGAACTGGCATCTGGGACGCACCAAAAGAGATCGAAAGGTCGTCCACGTAGAGCGTAGCGAGAACATCTTCCGGCAGCACCGATGTGATTCCGTTGATGCTCAGGGCAAAGAGTGCGACACTAAGGACACTTCCTTGCGAAATACCGTCTTCCTGTTCCATTGGGCCGGAAAGGGCTCCGCTCACCCGTGCACGGAATCGACGATCTCGCAAAAATTCAGATATAAACTTTGGGAGGCGTCCCCTCGCTCCCATCGTGTGGAGAGTCTCTATGATATCGTATCGCCATGTGGTATCATAGTCCTTCTCCAGATCGAAAAACACCGGGGCGTAGTGCTGTGTATGAAGGAAGGCGTCGCAGACGGCATCTTCCAGTCTGAGCAGAGCATCCGACGTGGAGTGGAACTTGCGGAAGCCGCACTGTGCAGAAGACAGATGTCCTCCGCTGTCCAGGAAAAAGGCTAATCTAAAATTTACTAATTTCTCCTTCAACTTGAACACGCAAGAAGTTAGAGACATTGGGCGGAAACCGGGTAGGAGTAGAGTGATCTCTCCCTGGTTTGCGAAAGCCAAGCACAGTAGTGATTCGTTAGGAATCCGGGAGGATACACTCCTCCAAGTTCCTGTTGAACAAATCAAATAGAAATGTCATGCCTCGCCCACCCAGGTGTCGATGCATGGCTATCGGACATCGTACGGACCATAGGTGGTGTCCGCCCACGGAGCAAGAGCGGAACACAACTCACTGATAGTAAACCTGTCATTGAAGGGTTCTTCGCCTCTGGAAGTAATGTCCAGCCGGCGGTCATCCGCGACGTCACGACGTACATTGAATGCTGGCGGGGCAGCATCCCGGCTAGAGGATTCGGAGAAAGCGGTCGTGCAGGATTCCGCCATGGATGCGGGCTCCGAAATTGCGGTCCCATTCTCCTGGAGAACGGGTGGTAGGTCGTGCGACAACTTGCCTCATGGTTTTCCCATTAAGTGAAGACATATAAGCCCGACAAGAACAACAGCGTGCTTGCTTCGAAATATACCGGAACCTAGCCCTAGCCCGACGAAATTCACCGACAGTGAAATCGTTCGGGCGGCGCTTATAGCGCATGTAGGCATAACGCTTCTATTTTGGGGCCATCTTAAACTCAGCCGACCACCAAGGGAGTGGTCGGTGTGCAAAACGGCTAGACGTATTGGGAAAAATATTCAGGCCCGTGGCGATAAGGTTGGCGGAAAAGACCTCAACGGCTTCATTTACCAACCTAAACTCCTGAAATTTAGGCCACTGCGCCTGCGCCAAGCACCACCGAGGTAGGCTTTCAGGCGGCAGCCTCCCTGAAAATGTTATTTCAGTAGAAAAGTGATCACTACCATGGAGGTCATCGACCACCTCCCAATCAAAATCAAGCTGTGCATCCGAAGAGCACAGAGATAGATTAAGGCAAGAAAATGAAGCGGTTCTAGGGCAGTGATGCATATACTCATCCACATCTATGACACCTATCTCAAGCTCTTCGATCAGATCGGCAAGGACGTGTTCCCTGGGATTTTTTGAGTAATCTCTCCAGAGAGGATGTCTGCTGTTCAAATCTCTAAGAAAGATAAAGGGCTTCGGCAACCGCGTCAAGACGCGGTGGAAATCTCCTGCGTCGAAGACAGCTGACGGTGGAATTTACGCCGAAATAACAGTATACCTCCTATCCACGTGAAGCTGCACAGCCACTGCCTGAAAAGGGGTATCTAAAGTGAGAAGAAGAACGGAGACATCATGCTGGGTGTAAACCGCGCATCCCTCAGCCCCGCTCCAATCTAGTGGTAGTTGGGTCGCAAAACCCTTATACCCCGGGAGGGCGGGCAGGAGGCACGCTCCTAGCATGGTTTCCTGCAGAAAAATTGCTAACAGGGAACGGAACGAGACGAGCCTGCGCAGAAACTCCCAGTTGGCCCGGAGACCACGGCAATTCCATTGAAGGAATATGCCGTCTAGGCCTAGCTCGGAGGAGACGTGGGGGCCCTCCTCGAACTGAAGACCCTCATGGGAATGGCCGTACGCTTCCCGGGGGCAGAACCCCAGGCGCTGTTGGCCAGAAAATGCGCTGAAGGCGCTGTCGCCTTTTCCTCCCTCCGCCTCGAAACTTAGGCGGGTGTTGCGGCTGCAGAGGCGGGGGGGCCCTCTTTTCGAGGATCCACCGTCTCCGATCCACCCAGCCCACCAATATGCGTGGGTAAAGAAACTGAAGCTCCTTTTGTTGCTGTCCTCCTTCTAGGGGAATCTTTAGGACCCCGGAAGATGGCCTGCCGACCAACTTCAGGGGTGTTGCCCATTGTGAGTCTAATGACTCGGTGCAGGCGCTTGGTCGTTTTGCCTTACTGGAAACAGTCACGCTGGGGAAAGAGGGGGGAGCCCTGGTTTTAGCCGGGGTTGGGTGTGTACCCAGTGTGCCGCCAGCTTTACCAAGGCAGCGCCCGGGTTTAGTAGAACCCGCAGTATGGCTCCAAATGGGCGCGGAAACAACCGTGATCGTTGGCCTGGATGGGCCAGGAGCAGAGGGTGTCTTTCTAACCATTGAGGCATTAGACGTCTCAGGCAGAGCCGGGCGCGCCAGGACCAAGTCCTTAGCCTCGCGGAATGAGAGTCAATCCTGGGCCTGAACGGCCAGGATTTTTTTCTCAAGGAGATATGCACCACATTGCTTCGAAGAAGCGGGGTGTGGCTCTCCACAATTGACACACTTCGCCACACACGATTTGGACTTATAGCGTGCGACCTTGGAGCAATTTACACATACTTGGGGTTTTCCGACTTTGCACGTCTACATGAGCGATTCGTATGGCCAAAGCAGTGACAGTAATAGCACCGCCGTGGCAGTTGCACGAATGCCTTACGCGGTAGCGATACCAGCCGGCACGCACCGACTCAGGGAGCTTGTAACAGTCGAACGTGACGAAGAGTGTAGAGGTGGGTCTCGTAGCCCCTCCCTGTTTTCTCATCACACGTTTAACTTGACCGCCCCATGGTCCGCCATCTCTAAGGTGATGTCCTCTATGGAGTAGTGAACGAGTTCCCTCGAATAAACTACTCATTTCACAAATTCATGGTAGATTGAGGTGAATAACGAGGAATTGTTTGAAGCCAGCGGGCTCGAAAACGCCGGGTAATCTCTGCATGAGGAGCCCTGATGTTTTTGATGCTCCGTCCTGCGCACTTTTTGTCTTAGTCAGGGGCTCTGCACTAGGGAGGGGGGAGCGCATAGGGGCCTAATGTGCCGATCTTACCGGGATGGCAGCAGACCCATTCGTCTCCGCAGCCCACGCGAATGGAGAGGAGCCCCGAGTCTTTTTAGCCTTTTTGTTTTTTTTCTTTTTACGAGAGGTTGGCGGGAAATTAACCCACTTCTCCCTTCCGTCGGCAGGAGCATCCAGGCCGGATGCACCGGCCTCAGCAAGGTCCTTCTCCGAGATGGAGAAGGTCCTGACACTCGTAGGGGCACTGGTCGGAGGAGGAGATCCCTCCCCTCCTTTTACTGCCTTGGAAACCCTAGCCATTTGAGGAGGACCTTGCATAGGAGCGGAATCAAGTTCGGTGCTTGGCGCCGAGCCCGGATTTGCTCCCATGGAAGACCCCACCCTCTGAGGCTAAGTTGACTCAAGGACCATGTCTATTTCGGGTGGGGCCGCCAGTTCCTCCCTCCCCCATGAGATCACAGGTCCTATTGGCAGCGGTGTTATTATTCGAGTCTAGGGAGGCACAGACCTTGACCCCCGCTAGGTTTAATATTCTAGCCAGCAGGTCTTTTGAGGGAAGCGACCGAAGGGGCCTGGCTTCCCTTTCCCCCCTATGTGGATTTGCCATACCGAGCCGCTTTAATGGGGATCAGTCGGCTATGTGCTGCCTGCTGGCTTTCTTGGCACTTCCCTTAGAAATTAAAGGGGGGACTGCCGCTGAAAAGAGGAAGGTGCCCCAAGGCACCTCCAGACAAGGGGGTGAGGGAGAGTCCCCTACACCCATATGCGAAGGGGAAGAGTAAGCTCTTCTCTGGTTAGAGAGATCTGGAGGGTCCCCTGCGTGAGCACAGGGATGGGACCTCCATTTTTTTCTGTGGAGTTGCCCGAGGGCGGCTCCAACGTTGGACAGGGAAAAATTGAGGGAGATTATTAGTTTTCTCATCATTGGGCATGGTGACGCTTTTTGTTACGGGAAGGAAACGCTTATCATCCCTCGCATTAGCCCGCTCTGCAAGGGGTGCGTACGGCCCTGGCAGAGCCAGGTGCCGCCATTAACGGGCCAGCCCTCCCGCCTGGTGACCTGAAAGCCCTTCAGCATAGCGGCACCACCTTGGGCACGGCGAGAAAAAATAGATGGTGAGGTGAGAAGGAAAGGGGATGTGAGGAAGTTATGGGAGAGGATGAAGCAGGTTATTAAAAACCCACCATCCCGAACCGGTTTTAGGGGTTAGGGAACAGTGTCCCCTCCCTTCCCCTCAGCCCCGATCCGGGATAGTTGGCTGATAAAAAGTTCAGCATCTATCCTAAGAAAATAGAGTCCGACCATAAAAAAGTTGTGTGAGAGGTTGTAGGGTAAGTGAGGAATTAGGGGAGAAATACAGGCTGTCTGAAAGAAGAAGCGGCTAAGCTGGGGCCGGACTGGGCGCTGAGTCCCGTCAGCATGGCGGCCAGGAGGTCAAATTGCCGCGCCCCTTATGGGAAGCAGTGGCGAGAGGTCTTCCGCATCGCGGACGACACTCGTTGCACTAACCCCTCCTTCTTCTGGAAGCACGTAAGAAGGTTGTTAGGCACTGATCCACCCAAACCCATCACCCTCTAAGTAAACAACCAAACATTCACAGACACCAACGTCATCCTCGACGCATTTAGGTCCCACTGGAACACAGTACATACACACAGCCCAACTAAACCACACGCCAAGAGCACCTCCAGGAGGTCCATGAGTGGTGTCGGGCCTACGCTCACGAGCTAAGGCCAGCCCCCTTGATACGAATGGAGCTGCTCGACTACACATCTACACTGACCACTCCCATCACCAAAACGTGCAACTGGACCCTCCGGCCTACCAGCCACACAAATACACAACCTCCCTGAAAACATATACCCCACACTTACACACCTATTCAACGCCTCATTAGCCTCAGGCCACTTCCCCAAAACAGTCAATGTCTCTCACAACATGCTTCTACACAAAACGAACAAAGACCCCAAACACCCAAACAATCGCAGGCCTACTGCTCTATTAGAGCAACTAGGCAAAATACTAAAACGTATGATCAACTGCCGTCTATGAGACTACCTGGAAGAGAGGGACTGGTTCTCCCCCCACTAATATGGGTTCACGAGAAGCCGGTGACAGAATACAGAAAAAACGCCAGGTACATCAAAAGACACTCTCCATCAGCAAGGACGTGGAGAAGGCCTTTGATAAAGTTTGGCACGAGGGACTCCATTGGAAACTCGCCAACAATACGGAGTTACCTCTCTGCACCAGAAGGCTCCTCTCACACTACCTCACTGAACGGAGATGCCACATAAAGTACAACAATACTCTCTCACAACCCTTCACACCATGCTTAGGCGTTCCCCAAGGAAGCGTACTGGCACCCAAACTTTAAATCATGTACACAAACGACACCCCACGCCTACCCGAAAACTGCTGCTACACATACACAGTATCCTACGCCGATGACGAGACCATTCTTGTCAGCGACCGTGGACCAGACGAGATCGCGCTCCAAGCACGAATAATACTAGATGCCAAGCAGAATACGAGGATAAATGGCTGATTGCCACGAATCCTCAGAATACACAGATGACACTACGGTGCAAGAGATCACTTCATGCATAACCTACAAATCTTCTGACACACACCAGACATGAACCATCTAAACCCAACAAGGCTCGACTACACACAACCTACAAAAACCCTTGGGGTAACTTTCGACAAGACCCTTAGATTCAATATACACCAGAACATAACACAAGCAAGAGCTGCACATACAAACACAACGCTGCACAGGTTCTACCCTGCGGGCAAGAAACTTCAGTTACACCTATACAAAACACTCGTGCGACCTCTCCTCGCGTACGCCCCACTGTCACTCGTAGCGTCGAGTGACACGGGGCAGCAGAAGTAGCAGCGCATTCACAACCCTGCTCTGAAGCGCGTTTGCCGCTCTCCCTTGTACACGAGAATGTCCACACTACACGACAACAACAAATTAGCACCCCTCAACACATATGCTCACACCAGACTCACGAAACAACTCGGGGAAACTCGCCAGAGACCCATTATACACCGCACTACATGTAAGACGGTATGCGATAGCACCGCGATACCCCGCGGCCCATGACCACCCGCAACCCATACCTTTCTTCGCATAAGCTAAAAGCATCATGAATAACGAGTTTCCGACTAAGCAGACACGCTCTCCTTCCTGACCACCCTCCAACCGTCGTCCAGTCACGAACACCTCGAGACCCACTCAACCACAGCACGCATCGGTGTATAGCCACCGACCTATCAACTCTACGACTGCCTGTTCGCCTGTGTTACACAGTGATCCCTCTCTGTCCTTTCTATACACCATTGATTGATTGATGTAGATCATAGATCGTGTTTTGATTGCTTCGCTACTATCTGCTACCCTCGCTCAAGATGGAGCCTGCGAGGAGGGCGGGCTCACAAGTGCCCACCCGGGTGGTGGCGCATTCTCCTATCAAGCGGGAGGGACGAAAGTCCATTACCCCTCTCTGCTCTCGGTGACCCCTGCTGGACTGCCGGGGTCGCAGCCCGAGTGCCGCCGTGGAATATGTCCGACCTGTCTCACCGACCACACTACACCCCAAGTTCTTCCCTATACAACATTTTTCCTAAAGGGGAGTGAACCATTGTCGGCGTTCCTCCCCTTACTCCTCCTACTCTCTGGTGACATAGAGACCAACCCTGGCTCTGCATACCTGTGTCCACCCTGCCAACTCCCAAACAATGGCGGGGGAGGGGGAGCATTCAATGCTCCATCTGCAAAAGTCGCACACACAACAACAAACAATGCTCTTGAGTTTCACAAAGACACCACATCCCACCGGGGTGGGTCTGTTTCAGATGACACCCCACACGCAACATGATACCACACACTGTCCCACATATGCCGATGGCTACCCGGTACCCCCTGCCTGCGACTCTGCCTCAACGCGCGGCAGCTCCCCCTTCCCCTCCTTCAGCTCCTCCCTATATGCCCTCTACACACGGCTCTCACATCACACACATCAACATACTACAACACAACATAGACAGTATCACAAACAAACAACAGGAGTTAAAACAACATCTACACGACCACAATATACACAACACTCATACAGGAAACTAAGCTCAGGGCTACACATAAGACATCAAAGTTTCCTGTATACACAACACTCAGACACGACAGACCCCATGGTGAAGGAGGATGCTTAATAACACTAATACACAAAGACATCCCGTTCACCAACACAACAGCTCACACACCAGCGGACAACACTTTAGAAATACAAACTACCAAAATCCGCCTGCATAAACAAGACATCACATTCGCAAACATTTACACACCACCAACATCGTCATGCCCTCAAGGATACACACCACAATTAGACGACCTCAACACCGTAGAAAACATTCATCCTTGGGATCCCAATGCTCACGACACTCCGTGGCTCGACACACAACAGACCAACACCCGAGACACGCTCATATCACAACAATTACACTCATACGTCATACTCAATAACACACCTTCACCCACACGTAAGCCATACAACATCAATACCCAGCCTACCTCACCAGACATATCACTCGCATTCCCAGATCTCTCACACAAAACCACATGGGGCACCACACACTAATTCTCCTCCGATCACCTCCATATACACCTCTCCTACAAACTCTCCACTCCCTACACACGCAGACCAAACAGAACATACACAAACCGCAATCGAGCTGACTGGTCCACTTTCACCGCCCTAATTGAGGAACACCTACAAAAATTCAACATTACAGACTACAGTAACATCGATCTCACGGTACAGCACTTCAATGACGAAATTACATGTGCAAACAAATCACACATACTCACAGGAACTATCAGACACTACAACCTGTGTTTCAACAGAAACATAAAACTAAAACTCAAAACACGAGCACACCTCCGCAAACAGCTCTCCACACAGGATATCCTTAAGCGCATCAGCACACTTAACATAGAAATATATGAGGATATCAAATACGAACAACACACTAGATGGAACCAACTTCTCTCTGACATCACATTCTTTACAAACCCTACCCTTCCAAAACTTTGAAAGCTTATACGAAGCCTTAACAACAGATACAACACATGAGGCCATCCTAACACCAACACATACTAGTAAACTAACTGACAAGCATCAAGCTCACATCCTCAACAAGCACTACTCAAACATATGCAGACTCACTCACAGACGAGAGGAACGTGCCATTCTCAAACGCCTGCATGCACTTACACTATCACGCAACATGCCACCACCGTTATCAACCAATATGACAGTCACAACAATATGCACGACAAAGAACACCTCCTTCACAGGCCCTGACGGAATTTCATATCTACACCTAAAACATTTAGGCCCACGAGCCGTCCGAGCCCTCACAGACCTCTTCAATCTATCACACATAACAAATAGTATTCCCAACATTTGGAAACTTGCCAAGATTATACCTATTCTCAAACCCAACAAATCCTTCACAGAACCAGTCTCTTACAGTCTCTTACCCCTCAAAAATACTTGAAAGATTTTTCTCAACATATCACCACACATACCACTCTGCCCCACACAACACGGCTTCAGGGCACAACACTCCACTTCCAATCTCCTCACAAACATGACGTAAACAATCCTCGAAGGCCTTAACTCAACAAAACCTGCATACAGATCACTCATTGCCGCCATAGACATCAGTGATGCCTTCGACATAGTCTCACGAACACATAATAAAAGACAAAATACCCCTATGTCTAATCTCTTTCTTCTTTTGCAGAATGTGTGTGTGTGTGGATCGTGTGATCACCGTCTTTACCTTGTGTGGGGGGACTCGATGGATCTCTATTGTGCTCCACCATTCATCTCCTATTTTCTTTTTAGGCGGATTCTTTCAGCATATATTTTAGAACGTATTAGGTAAAAGTTCGGAAGTCAAGTTTGTGACTGAAGAAGGAAGAGCCGCCTAGACGGAGGATAGGTGAGTGAAGATTGTGTGAGAGTAGATATGGTTGAATGAGTTAGGAGTAAAGATGTTTGAGTGTGGCAGTGAATAGGTGACTGAATGTGCCTTCTCTTTTCTAGTTCCGTGGTACCGATTGTCGCCGACATCTGGCTTTCGAAGACGGCTGAAGCCAATCTTAACTCTCGTGTGGCAGTAAAGGGACGCATCGATTGGAACCTGAGCCCTCGCACTTTCCGCTCTGACTGGAACCCCCACTTCCTCATCCTTGAGTGCGAATCATTCGCCTTAGCTGAAGTTGGACTCCCAGTCCCTTAAGAAAAAGGAACCTCTCTTCCCTCAAGAAGGCGGGCCAACCTCCCTTTCCCTCCCCCCCCTCCCATACCGGTAATATTGCTCCCAGAGCTGAAGAAAGTTGGACAGACTCACATGGTGGCACTGGGCAATCTGGTTGTGAAGCCCTAAACATTTCCTTATTTGCGTGTGTGTGGCCAGGGTAAAGTTGTAAGGCCCACTATATATATATATATATATATATATATATATATATATATATATATATAAATATCTTTGGTTGTGGTTAAAGATAGTTAATATTTGGGGGAAATTGGGTAAATTTACATTTCTGTTTTCTGGGATTGTGGTTGATTTCTATTTTTTTTGTGTGTAAATTAAAATTAGAAAATACTCTCTCTCCTTAATACCCTCTTCTTGAACCACCGAGCGGACCTTGTCAGGGCAGCGGGAATCTTTGGCCAGGGAAGCGCGATCCCGCCGCTACACATTTTTGGCGCCCGAATAGGGACTGCCCGGTGGTTTGAGGAAGGAGAGGAGTGAGAGCCTGTGTTTTCTGTCCCTAATGGAGGAGGAACAGATTGGGGCCATGGAGTTGGAGATGAGAAGACTAAATGAGTTAGTGCGGCAGAAAGACAGAGAAAATGCGCATTTGAGAGAAGAGAATGATAGTTTGAAAAGGAAAATAAGGGAGATGGAAGTGAGAATGGAAGAGAGGATTAAAGACAGTGAGGTGCGAATGGAGGAAAGATTTATGCGAATGCTGAATGAGAAAATGGGAGAATCGGGTGCAATTGGTGGGGGTGTGGCCTCGACTCCACTTGGAATGGATATGACTGATAAAAAGGGATTGACAGGCATAAAGGAACCCCCGCAAATGACTAGGCACCGAAAAAAGAAGACCCCAAAGACTAGATGCCCAGACCGACAGGAAAGGACCCGACTGGCTAGTATTGACTCCTTGTATTTCAGCTCTAATGAAGGCATGAGTGAAAGTGGGAGAGAAGTGAGTGATAGTGAGAGTGATGCTGAGGTTCATCGGAGTATACTGATCAGAGAAGTACCAAAGTTAAGTAAGTTTAGAGTGGAAGGAGCAAAAGATGTGAAAGTGTTTTTGAAAGAGTATGAAAATTATTGTAAGGAAAAATTTGGAGAGAATAATAGGTTTTGGGTGAAAGAGTTGTGCGAGTTTCTGGATGGGCGTATGAAGGATTTTTACCGGACAATTATGAGTGTGGGTGAGCCTAAGTAAGAGGTTATGAAAGAGAGAATAATAGAGCACTGTAAGAGGATGAAGACAAGTGTGAAATATAAGAAAACAAATGGGTTTGAGGAAGCGAGAATGGGGAAGAATGAGGATGTGAATTCTTATGCGCATCGCTTAGAGTCCTTGGCACGAATGAGATTTAGAGATGACGGAATAAATTGGAATAAGGAGCTGATGAAGAAGTTTTTAAATACGGTTCCGAATGAAGTGAGTGGGTATGTGACGTATAAGAGGAAAGAGAAGATGAAATGGGCTGGTGAAAGATTGCTATGGAAGGATGTACTGGAGATGTTAGAGGACCGTGAATTTGAGGATTATGGAAGGGAAGAGGCCTCGATTCACATTGTGCCCAACTCGAGTAGAAGTAAGTTGCCCCAGTTCCGGTCATATCGGGATGCGCTGATAGAGAACCCGATCGATGTGATGACAAGATTTTTAGAAAATTATTACGGGCAGAATGAACAACAGAGTGTGTATGTTGGTCGCGAACCGAGAGGGAGTAAAAGTAGGAGTGAGAGTTGGAATAGTTGGAGTAGGGTTCAGAATGGTCGGAATAGTGGTCGCACAAATGGTAGGAATGACAGTAGATCTAGAGTAAATGAGCCTAGGTGTCTGAGGTGCAAGAAAGTTGGGAATATGAGGGCTGACTGTCGCTGGTCACAAGGAAGTTGCTTTGGCTGTGGACAAATGGAGCACATGATAAAAGATTGTAGTCGTGCGAGGGAAAGAGCGTGTTATGGATGTGGAAGAATGGGCCACTTGGTACGAGATTGCAGGGAAGGTGGTCGAGTAAATATGAGTGGACCTGGAGTGTGTGGTGATTTTGGGCAGATAGGGCATTATGCCAGGATGTGTGCCAGTCCAAGAGCTACCTGTGGTAAATGCGGAATGGTAGGTCATGCAACAAGGTTGTGTAGGACCAGTGAAAGATGCATGAATGAAAGAATGGATGGGAATGATGCAAGTAATCGAGAGGATACGACTCAGGGAAACTAAGGAATGAGAGGGTTCCTTCTGGGAAATTCTCTAGAGTGCAAGTGATGAATGTGAGAGAAGGATTGTCAAATCGTGGAGTGAATTGGGGTCAGAGAATGAATATGTGTATGTGTGTTAAAATTAAGTGTGGAGAACGAGAAGTTAGTGCATTGATTGATACAGGATGTAAGGTAAATGTGGTGTACTATGAAGCATTTGTAGGAATGAAAGTAAGTGAAGTTAAGAATCGTGGATATCATTTGACTGGATTAGGTGAACAGGATGTGCCGATTGTTGCAAGGTTTAGAGAGAGTGTTTCGATTTCTGGTGTCCGGATGAATGAAGATGAATTTTGTGTAGTAGAAGGTGCAAACAAGAAGTATGACATGCTATTAGGTTATAAGTTTTTGAAAGCGAATGGTATCATGATTCATCCTGATTTAGAGATGATTGAATATAAGAAGAATAGAAGTATGAAGTTTTAATGGTATGTGAATCCAGATGGAAGTGTGAGAGTGAACATCATGAAAGGTCTGGAGGTGTATGCGATTGAGAGTGTGCCTGTCAAGCAGACTGAAACATTGAGTGTAAGGATTGGATGGAATTCGGATGTTGAGATAAATGAGAATGATAGGAATATTTATGGCTTGGATGGTAGTGCTGCGAACTATCGATTAAGGCGAGTGGTGCATGTGTTTGATGGTATAATTGATATGAAAGATCCGCGTGTCTGCATACAAGTTTGGCCTGATCTGCGAAGGAAGAGTCTTAGAGGAGTGCAAGTGAGAGATAAATTAGGTGTGTTAAATACAGTGGTGAATATGGAGAATGATATGCATGTGGCGAACGCAAATGTGTTTTTCGTGAGTGTAACGTCAAATGTTTGGAAGTATGAAGATTTGATTGAGCAAGTGAAATTGGAAGAAAAGTTGAGTGAATGTGAGAAGCAAAAAGTTTACAGGATGTTGTGGAATAGGAGAGGTGCTTTGAGTCAAGGGGATGAGGACTTTGGCAGCGCTCGCTTACCTGAGTTCAAAATAATTTTGAGCGACGATATGCCAATTTATCAAAGGCCTCGTCATTTCCCTGCCCCTGTGGCTAAAGAGATTGAGGAACAGTGTGAGGAATTAGAGAGAATTGGTGTGATTGAGCCGAGTGTGAGTGCCTGGAATAGTCCGATTGTACCTGTACGAAAGCCAGATGGACGTTTGCGACTGTGTATTGACTATAGAAGAGGGAATGAACGAACGTTGAAAGACAAGTTTCCTATGAGTGTTGTGTCTGAATGTGTGTACAGTATGTATGGAATGAAAGTGTTTTCTAAGATGGATCTGGTACGTAGATACTACCAGATGCCTGTGGCTGAAGAGAGTAGACCTATTACGGCGTTCTCTACCTCAAAGTGCCATTATCAGTTCAGAAACCTGAGCTTTGGGTTGGCGAACGCCCCAGCTGCTTTTCAGCGTGCTATGAATGTAGAGTTGAGTGGTTTTCCGTGTAAGAATGTACAAGTGTTTTTGGATGATATTTTGGTGATGAGTGAGAACATGGAAGAACATATGACCTTGGTGAATGATGTTTCAGAAAAGTTGGAAGAGGTTGGTGTGAAAGTGAAGTTGTCTAAATGTGTATGGTTTGCTAGTGAAGTTGAGTTTTTAGGACATAAAGTGAGTGCGGTTGGATTGCGTAAATCGGAGAAGTTCGTGGGAAAGGTTAGGAATTTTCTTAAGCCTACCACAGTGAAAGAGTTGCGTGGATTTCTTGGTTTAGTTGAGTTTGGAAGAAAGTTTATGAAAGATTGTTCAGGTGTAATGAAACCGTTGAGTGTATGGACTGGAAAAAAGAAGAGTATTGTGATTAAGTGGAATGACTATGAATGCAGCGTTTGAAAAGTTAAAAGCGGAAGTTGCAAAAGATGTGGAACTTGCGTATCGAGCATATGGAATAAATGCAGGAATGCTTGAAGTGTATATGGATGCAAGTGGTCATTCGATGGGTGGATGTTTGATGCAAGATCAAGTTGTGAATGGGGTTGAAAGAAAGCGAGTAATTGCGTATGTTTCCAAGGCGTTTAGTGTGGCAGAGCGTGCATATTCAGCGATTGAAAGAGAGTTGGCTGCGTTAAGATTCTGTCTCAAGTCGTTACGACCATTTCTGTATGGAGTACGGTTTGTAGTGAGAACAGATCACCAGCCACTAGTGTATTTGCAGCGTATGAGGTTAGTTAATAGTAGGCTTGCAAGGAGGACGATAGAGGATTTGAGTGATTTTGATTTTGTGGTTGAGTATTTGCCAGGTGAAAGGAATGTGATTGCTGATTTGATGTCACGTTTGCCTTGTAGTTTGAATGAGAGTGAGGTTGTAAGCATAAATCCTGAGTATTTGCCAGCAGGTGTAGTTGTTGGAAGAAAATGTAAGGGTGGAGGTGATTCTATGTTTGAAAGTGTGTTGTATGGTTTACGAGACTTGGTGAAAGATGGATTGCTTGAGAAGGTGCCAGTAAGTGTGAATGCATTACGAAAGGTGGTTATGGAAGAAGCGTGTAAAAGACCAGAGCAATTGGGAATGGAAAATTCAAGTAGGTTAAGAAAAGAGTTGAGAAGTATGTGTATGCCAGGAGTGATGATGTTTCAGGAAGTATTAGCGATAGTGAGTAAGCTGTTTGGTGTGAGAATATATGTGCATTATGGTGTGGAGAAGCCAGTGATGTATCGTGGTAAAAGTGTAGACCGAGTGAATGGGTGTGAGTTGCATCTGCAATGTTTGAGTGGTGTGCATTATAATGGCTGATTGAGAAGAAGAATTATGTAAGAAGACAGATTGACTATGTTTGCAAAGGAATTGTTCCTGTTAGTGAAGATGAAGGTTTGGATGCTGCAGAAGTGTTTGTTGAACGGACAGAAGTGTTGAATATAATGTGTGAACATGGACTTGAAGAGAGAGTGCAAGTTACCTTGACTATGAATGGGAAGAGCTATTGTGGAATGATTGACACAGGTGGGCAAATTTCCTTGGTGAATGCAAAAGTTGTGCGTGATGTTGATAATATGAGTTGGAATGTTTCTAGAAAAGGTGTGACAGTTTCAATAAGTGGACTCGGAAGTGGACGTATTATGGCATGGGAGGAAGTGAGTTTGTCTGTAAGCATGGGGAAGTTGAATGATATATTGCATGAATTTGTTGTGCTAAGTGAGAATGAGTTACCTTATTGTTTTCTGTTTGGGATTGATTTTCTGCGTAAGAATAGGATTTCAGTGGATGTACGTAATGAATGTTTAGTGAAAGATGGTGTAACAGTTGGAAAGTTGCAGAGTGAGCTTGTAGGCTCATCTGGATTTGTAGGAGTGGCAGGTGTCGATTTGAGTGAAGAGCTGTTGACTGCTGAAGATATAGAGAGCATGCAAGAGTCATGTCCGATGGTGCGTAAATTGAAAGATAGCGTGATTACCAGTGTTCCTGTAAATGAATGGAGTTGCATATTAAGAGAGTTTAGAAGGTTTGCTGGAAAGTTTGTAGTGTGCAAGGGTTTAGTGTATTTTGTGCAATGTATAGATGATGAGGATGTATATATTCCGGTGTTCTCCGTGTGTGGCACGATTGGAATGGTGAAGATTGTGCATGATAGGTTTGGACATATGGGTAAGAATAAATTGTGGGAATGTATGAAAGGATGTATATTTAGTTCCTTTTTGAGAAATATTTGCGTGGATGTAGCGACTACGTGTGAAGTGTGCCAAAAGAGAAAGTATCAGAGAGTGTATGTTGCCCCACCTGTATTAAAGTTGAGTGTGAATGAACCCTTTGAAATGGTAGCGATCGATTGCGTGTCTTTTCCGAGGACTGCAAGAGGGTATGTAGGGATGATTGTGATGGTGGATCATAAGAGCAAATTTGCGTATGCTGCACCTGTGACAAATAAATCTTCATTGACTGTTGCTAGAGAAGTGAGTGAGAGAATGTTGCTCATGTGCATGTGTAAGCCTGTGCGAATGTTGAGTGACAATGGACCTAAGTTTGTGGGTCGTGCTTTTGAGGAGATGTTGAGTGAATGGGGAATAGATCATGTGCGAACGACGCCGTATATGCCTAGTGCGAATGGTTTGGCTGAAAGAACGATAAGAACTTTGAGTGAGATGTTACGATTGATGGTGAAAGATGGGAAAGAATGGGATGAATGTTTGGGAAGAGTGCTTTGGGCGTATAACATGACAGTGCATAAGGCGATTGGAATGTCACCATGTAAGTATTTGATGAACTTTGAACGGATGATTAGGCCACATATGGGACTTAGTGAAAAGGATCGTGAGTTGTGGAGAAAAGGGAATGAAAGGTTTCAGAGTTTTTCTGTGGGTGATAAAGTACTAAAGGAGATTGACACAAAAGGTAGACTGAATGTGGATTAGTTGAAAGAGAAATTTGAAGGTCCGTTTGTAGTAAGAAAGGTTTGGTCGAATGGGGTAAGTTATGTGATAGTTCGTGAAAGAGAGGATGGAAGTTTGGATGAACGTAGAGCGCATCAACGTCAGTTGCGAAAGTGGCGTGAACCTCCTCAATATTTGGTGCAACATCCGGTGAATGAATATCTGTCTGAAAGAATGGAAGACTGAAATGGTGGATGATATAGCTAGTGCTTTAAAGGGGAAGCATTTAGTGTTAGTTGAACATGGAAGGGGGAAGCGTGAGATTAAACGGTTGAGAAAGGATGAATGGATAGCACAGTTCGGTGAGAGTGATGTAAGAGAGTTTTCTGGGTTTGTGCAAGATCGAGATGGAGTATATGATAGAACGTACAGTATTTGTAAGTTTCCGTTGAATGAGTCTGGGTCTATGCTAGAGAGTATAAATGGGATAAGTGCGAAATTGGAACAAGAGTCGATAAATGCTATGAAAGAATGGGAAGGTTGGATGGATATAGTAGAGAGGTTAGTTGAGGATTTGAGTGGGATTGGTCAAGGAATGTCAGATGTGTGTGTGGATGAAGTACATGGAGAAGGAGCCATGGACAGACATGAGGAGACATTACGACAGATGATAGAGACAGTTGATGGACCTGTGACTAGGAGGAGAGGCAGAGTGAAAGAGTATGACTGGGTGATGTCGAAAGCATTGTGAATGAATAAAGATGGGGATTGAGACATGGTGAGGTGAAGCGAATTTAGCTGGGAGGGATGTAGTAGTTTAGTTGTCCGCCTCCCCTCCCTTATGTCTAATCTCTTTCTTCTTTTGCAGAATGTGTGTGTGTGTGGGTCGTGTGATCACCGTCTTTACTTTGTGTGGGGGGGACTCGATGGATCTTTATTGTGCTCCACCATTCATCTCCTATTTTCTTTTTAGGCGGATTCTTTCAGCATATATTTTAGAACGTATTAGGTAAAAGTTCGGAAGTCAAGTTTGTGACTGAAGAAGGAAGAGCCGCCTAGACGGAGGATAGGTGAGTGAAGATTGTGTGAGAGTAGATATGGTTGAATGAGTTAGGAGTAAAGATGTTTGAGTGTGGCAGTGAATAGGTGACTGAATGTGCCTTCTCTTTTCCAGTTCCGTGGTACCGATTGTCACCGACATCTGGCTTTCGAAGACGGCTGAAGCCAATCTTAACTCTCGTGTGGCAGTAAAGGGACGCATCGATTGGAGCCTGAGCCCTCGCACTTTCCGCTCTGACTGGAACCCCCACTTCCTCATCCTTGAGTGCGAATCATTCGCCTTAGCTGAAGTTGGACTCCCAGTCCCTTAAGAAAAAGGAACCTCTCTTCCCTCAAGAAAGCGGGCCAACCTCCCTTTCCCTCCCCCCCCCCTCCCATACCGGTAATAGTGCTCCCAGAGCTGAAGAAAGTTGGACAGACTCACATGGTGGCACTGGGCAATCTGGTTGTGAAGCCCTAAACATTTCCTTATTTGCGTGTGTGTGGCCAGGGTAAAGTTGTAAGGCCCACTATATATATATATATATATATATATATATATATATATATATATATATATATATATATATATATATATATATATATATAAATATCTTTGGTTGTGGTTAAAGATAGTTAATATTTTGGAAATTGGGTAAATTTACATTTTTGTTTTCTGGGGTTGTGGTTGATTTCTATTTTTTTTGTGTGTAAATTAAAATTAGAGAATACTTTCTCTCCTCAATACCCTCTTCTTGAACCACCGAGCGGACCTTGTCAGGGTGGCGGGAATCTTTGGCCAGGGAATCGCGATCCCGCCGCTACAACCACACATACCACTCTGCCCCACACAACACGGCTTCAGGGCACAACACTCCACTTCCACTCTCCTCACAAACATGACGTAAGCAATCCTCGAAGGCCTTAACTCAACAAAACCTGCATACAGATCACTCATTGTCGCCATAGACATCATTAAAGCCTTCGACATAGTCTCACGACACTTACTTATAGACAAAATACTCAATACACACATCCACCCAAATTTTAAAAGGTGGTTTGTCAATTTTCTTTCAAGCAGACACGGGTACGCGGTATACAACGGCAAGTCCTCCAGAACTCTTCACTAAACTAACAGAATACCTTAGGGCTCCGTACTCTCACCCACATTCTTCAACCTATTCATGCATGAGATATCACACCCCACCCAACTCAACACGTCATTATGTCGTACGCAGATGACCTCACAATACTCTCACAACATCCTAAACATAAGACTGCCGCCAAACAACTTCAACAATACATATACACAACAAAATGAAGGTCTCCACAAACAAATTATCACTCACGCTCATAACACCATAAAACACAAAATACAGACTACAGCAACACATTACACTACACAACTCTCTTATCCCAGTCACACCCACCACCAAAATCCTTGGAGTAATACTTCACAGACGGATGACATTCAAGCAACACACAGACGACATTAACACTAAAGCCAAAAACAAACTGAATGACATCCGCTGCCTCAATAACACAACCTATGGACACACCAAGGAGGACATTACAAAAGTTTATATGCAATACATTACACCCATACTAACATACGCACATACTGTATGGCAGCCTGACACCGCCACACCCACAAATAAACTACAGACAACAAAAAACACTGCCCTACCCATGTCTTTCCTCTCAGGTCTCACATGGACATGATAGGTAAACACGCAGACACATCCACAACAGACTCTCAACACCCTCTACACTTCATGCAGACACCAACGCAAACACGCAAACACATTCACAATACACCGGCCACACACTACCACTCCTTCTATTCCTCTCTCTCCCCAGCTCCACCTGATGTCTCCGAGCGGACCCACATCCACACAGAATTTACCGGGCAGGCTCTGACCTCCCTCGGCTCCAACCCTCTATTGGGAACCAAACCTTCCCCGGTGAACGATGAGGAGCGTGAGCTATCCCGGTGGGGGTGGGTACAGCTGTAGCGCCTACAGTGTGGACACCACACAGCCATCCCGGCATAAAAGCACAGGATTGGAATTGCTCCGGACGATGCTTGCCGGAACTGCAATTTGGGACCGGCGAACACAGAGCATGTCCTCCTACACTGCCCGCACACACTCATACACAGGGTAATACACGGAATAGACAACATGGAGCACCTCTGGACCCACCCTGCCGCTGTCATGCAGTTTCTGTTAGACGTTGGCATCGCCCAAAAGCCCACATCATCCCAAGTGGACTCGTCGACTGGGCCAGGGCGGAAACCCGGTCCGCGGTGGCGCCCTCCCCAAGCGCCGTCGGAGATTAAATAACAACAACAACCCTCGCTTACACCAAGTACCAGTCTCACTGTCAGCCTCCAAGCTTTCCAAGCAATTGACTTGAGCAGTCAAGAAGAATTCTTACCTGATATTGTCAATAATATATAATATATTAAATAATTGGAGTGTGTTTGTATAACCAAACGCTCAATTAAAATCTTTCTCTGAGAGCTCTTTTGCACATCTTTTCCCCTTCTTTGTTTGGAAATTTCCAGTTTCTTTTTCTCTGTCAGGCGAGTATTTTATAGTACATATTGTACATTTGATATCTGCATTCATTTTTTAATATGTTCAGCAAGCATCTCCTAATGCCTTAAATCTGCTTCTTTGGGTAGTAGTTAATTCCTTTCTCTTTGGAATTGAAGGTTCCGATAAAAAGTTAAAACACAAAATTGAAATGAAAATTTACTTTTGTGAAATGGCAAAGGTTAGACAGTCAGCTCATTGATAAACTAAGTTACGTTGTAGTGTTAGTACAACACCGTAGGATAGTCCCTTAAGGTATCATTATATCTCCTTTTGAAAGTTTAAAATGGACGTCTGGTCAAATGACCGAATTATGTCCAAAAGGACGGGTGGTCAAAAGGCCTGAGTTTTCTCTGATCAGCTCCAAGATTCATTTTACCTTTGAAGAAATCTCCGATCACTTTTACCCAGCCTACAATCAAGTAATAAGAGAAATTTTTACTCTTTTGGAGTCAGTGCCTAGTGAATACCATACTTTCACAGTAGAAGCAAACCGGCAACCGCCAAGTAGAATCAAGAAGCCCATTTGGCTGCCCCAAGACTGGTACCAAAACTCTGTGACAAATCATCCTTGGTAATCACACCACTCTCGAAGACGCTTAGCCAGCCTACTCAACCTATAACCTTACAAGAAATGCTTTGGGAATAAACATAGGCTGCTCGGCGTCGAATTCCTGATGAAACTTTGAAGAAACCAATTTTATCAGTGATAAATTGAATAAGACCTTTGATTAAGGCAAAAAATTATCATAAAATATATTGATTTTTTTAGCTTTTCTCCATGATTAGTTAATAATAATTCCTTAATTGCTTAAATTGAATAAATAAAAATGTTCATCCCTCTCCCGTTTATTTAGTAGCGGTTGGTTAGGTAAATACGCTCTCAATTTATTTTTATTGACAGTCGATAATTAGAATTCTTCTTGGTTACCTCAAGTCAGGAGGCTTGCAGCTAGCGTGGATGGATAGCTTTCTTGGAGGTTGATGTGAAGACAGGTACTTTCGGTGGAGCGAACGAGAGTGTTTGTGAATGACAATAACCCGCTTCTCCTCCGGAGTACCAGAATAAATAGGTCACGAATAGTGTATGGTTGCCAGGTGTCGCCATATCGTAGTTGCCAGTAGTCGCTGGTTGAGCAATTTTATCACTAAATTTTAAATTACACTTAAAATATTGCAAAGATTAACCTGTTCGAATACTTTTGCCACTAATCTCTCTCTATCACACACACACACACACATATATATATATATATATATATATATATATATTGCTAATTTTCGAACTTCGATCATGCTGTATAGATGAATATCTTTATTTGGACATTTCAAAGTGAAGCATCATCGTCTGCATTGGGAAATAAAAGTTTTACATTAAAATACTTAATCCTATTAAAAGAGTAAAATACTCGTAGGTACAATTATCATGAATTAATTAATGCAAGGGAAAGGCTATGCCTCTATGATACAGGTAGTATTTTGTTTGTAATTTAACATTGGTTTTAGTTTTAAAATGAAGAGAGATTTTCAAATTCTTAGATTATTCAAATTTGGGGCACCACTCAACATTTTGAAGTTGCCTATGGAAATATTGGACTTTCACCCTAATTTACGGCGCCTCCAGTTTGCTTATGATCAATCACGTATGAACCGAACGTTTCTGATGTTATTCTAAGCAACAGTGAATCTATCTCATTGACGACCGTCAATATACGACGAGTCACATGACTAAGGGTCGCAACTGATAAAATATTACCGGTAATTTATCGATAAATTAAATTTAATTACCGCGTATTTACCGATACCATTTTATCGGTAATTTAATGTAACTTTAAGATTATTTAAATTTACGCTCACTAAACAATTTCAAAAGATGTCATTTTAATTTTTGTCTTACGTTTTTGAAATTTTGGTTTTTAGATAAGGATAAAATTAACCTCTTATGTTTTTGAAAAGTTATGCTTCCTATATAATTTTTTAATAAGAATGAAAAACAAAAGTAAATAATTTCTTATGTTTTCGAAATAGAATATTTTTTTTAAATGAGCAGAATATTATTGTCTTATACTATACGTTTTAAATAAAGATAAAACACTTTTATTGGTTATAAAAACTCATAATTGCAAAGGATCTCATTAAAAAATTCTATATACAGGTTTTTTTAAAATTTCTAATACAATTAATTTAACTGAGAAATTTATCGGGAATTTACCGGTAATCAAAAATTTTCTCGAGAATTTATCGAAAAAAATATTGTCGGTAATTTGCTACCCCTACACATGACTCACGACGGTATTTATAAATACTAAAAGAGCAACATTGGAATGGAATTTGATCCTTCTGAGTGAACTTAGATCCAATGGTATGGGATGTTTTGGTATAATTTGGGGTTCTGGGTATGGCTAAATTTTCTTATTGCTTTTTTAATATTATTTTATGTCCTTTGTTTTATTGCCAAAATATGGAATACTTATATAGTGGATTAATTTCGGAAGTGTAGTAGTGTTGTTTTTTCCGTAAATTTAATTAAGGAAACTATTTATGTGTTCGTCCACCACCGAGTCCAAGTAGCCATTATTTTTATAGTATTTCTTCAAGGAATTAAATTCGTCGAGTAATTTAGATGTTAAATAAATGTAGTCGGGTAGATAGATAAGATCTAAAGAAATCACTTTGAAGTTTTCTGAGATAAAGCTGAAAAATATAGAATCTAGACTTGTAAAAGTTGGTTTCCTGTAAACTGATGTTTCCAGGTGTTTTTCAGCTCGACTTATATCGATATCCAGAAAAGGGAGCCTACCATCGTTCTCTATGTCCATGGTATATTTTATGAGAATGTAAATAGTGAAGGAATGCTTCGGCGTGTTTATGGAGTTACATTAGAACAAATGTATCGTCGATAAAGTGTCTATAGCAGATGGGTTTAAATTTAGCTGGCAATTTTTTTAACCAAATTTGCTTGTGATAAGAAAGATATTTGCGAAAATTGGGCTCATGGTAGGCCAATCTCCACCCCCTCATTTTGTTCATAGAAAATTTTATTAAAAAATGAGACGAATGTAGGACAACACGTTAAGTGAGCAACTTAAAAGTGGTTTAGTAATTCCTAATACATTGCCCTTTGAATTAACAAGGGAATTTATATAAATAGCGATCGTTTCTTTCAGTGGAATATTTGTAAATAATTTCTTTACGTCATAGCTTACTATTATGACGTCACTAGCATATGAATGGATGCGAAGATTGCAATGTAAATAAGTTACGTCATAGCTTACCATTATGACGTCACTAGCATCTGAATGGGTGCGTAGATTGAAATGTACAAGTCCTTATTTAAGCTTTTGATGTCGTCGTTGGTTTGAAATTGTAAGCAGTCGTATTTTGAATCGCATCACTCCTGCCTACAAACCAATGTGGTTGTTTTAGTTAGTCGTAACCTGACTCACAACACCACTACCTACACAAGCACTGTGGTTGGACCTTAGTTTAAATCCGCTGATCCAATAGGAACGGCCAAATTTTCTTAGGATTTGTTTTCATGATGAGAAGATTTAGGCCATAAGCTACCATGTTGGGCCAATGCAAATTGGTAGCTAGGGGCCGCCAACGAAAGTAGTCGACACCGAAGCATGAATCTCCATGCGATACTTGCCACCTCCGTGTGAGGTAATCACCATCTCTTCTGCGGATATCGCCGATTTCATTTCTCCGAGCCCCGGGCGCTGGTGACCTCTTCTTTGATTGGTTCTATCGTACAGGGGGCACCGAAAACGGATGTTCCATAGGAGAAAACCTACCGAATATTCCTGTCGTATAATGCTCCTTTTGATCACCCCACACCTTACACCACACTTTTGTCGTAGGATACCTTGTGGTCGTGATGTACTTCTTTGATGAAGTAGGCTTTGATCTAAGTGCGAATTTTGTTGTTTTAAGGAAGAGCCGCTTCAACGCATAAGGAAATACACAGGAATGATCCCAAAATAAACATATATTTTTAAATTTAACACGACTATGAAAAACAAACAGTAATCACATTTATATCTTCGTCCTAAGCTAACCTAGACTCTCTCGGTTGGCAACTAGGCCTATTACAATACCTTCAATGACAAAAGTAAACAAATAGGCTCCCGGTAAACACACCAATTGCCGATTAGAATTTTTATCGTGCCTCTTTTTTATTAGTGTTAAACATTAAATTAAAGTACTCTCTTTTACCAACAAATCTGACCGGGGTTCACGCACAATCGTCTTTCTTTCTATTACGTACTAACCTCATACTATCGCAATATGAATATATATGTTCTTGCTAACTCACATGACAGACATGATCAGGAGTTGCTGGAGGTCGTTGGAGGGCTTATCTCACACTTCGGGGATTTTGAGTGCCGATGATAGAATTTGGTATAGATGGGATGGCTGAAGAGAGGGTAGGCGAGGTCACTTCTTATTGCAAAGTTGCCCCTGGTTACGTTAAGAAGACGGAGAGAGTTATGGTGTTCCTCGCTTAAGAGTCCTCTTCTGGATAATCTTGAAGCGGCTCGGTGTCTTATTCTTATTCTTCAACGCCCTGTAAGGGGCGCGGCGATTTGCCATCCTGGCCGCCGTGCTGACGGGATCCAGCGCTCCGTCCGGCCCCAGCTTAGCCTCTCTCCCTTCCTTCAAAACACTTGTTTCCTCTCTTTTCACACAACCTCTCCCACAACTTTCTCTGGTCAGCCTCTAATTTCACAGGGTAGATGTTGACCTTCCTTTCAGCTAACCGTCCCGCATCGGGGCTGAAGGGGTGGGGGACAATGTTCCCTAACCCCTGAGCTCCGGTCTGAGGTGGCTGGTTTTTAACAACCTGCTTCATCCCCACCCATACCTTCCTCACATCCCTTTTCCTCTCCTCTTCACAATCTATATATTTTACACCGTGTTCAAGGTGGAGCCGCCATGCCGATGGACTGCCAGGCCACCAGGCGGGAGGGGTGGTCCCAAATGGCGGCGCCTGGCTCTGCCGCGCTTGTAAGCACCTCTCGCAGTGCGGGCTACTGCGAGAGGTGTGCGCTATTGCATCCCGTGTTAAAAAAAGGGTCACCATGCCCAATGATGAAGATCAAACAAAAAAAACCCAACCCCCAACTTCCCCAAGAACAACGGAGCCGCCCTCGGGCAGCTCCAGCAAAAAAATGGAGATCCCCCCCGCTGTGCTTGCACAGGGGACCCTCCATATTTCTCTAACCGGAGAGGAGGCTTACTCCTCTCCTTCGCCTACGGGTACAGGGGACTCCCCCTCACCCCCTTCTCTGGAGGTGCTTTAGGGCACCTCCCTTTTACCAGCGGCAGTCCTCTCTTTTCTTTCCAAGGGGACTGCCAAGAAAGCCAGCAGGCAGCCCTTAGCCAGCCGCTCCCCATCGAAGCGGCTCGGTAGGGCAAACCCCCTTAGGGGGGAGAGGGAAGCCAGGCCCCTTCGGTCGCTTCCCTCAAAAGACCTGCTGGCAAGAATTTTAAACCTTGCCGGGGTCAAGGCCTGTGCCTCCCCACACAAGACTGGTGACACTGCCAAGGGGACCTGCGATGTCCTGGGAGGGGATGGCCAACTGGAGGCCCCTCCTGTGATAGACATGGTCCTTGAGGAGACCCAGCCTCAGACGGTAGGGCCTTCCATGGGGGGAAATTCGGGCTCGGCGCCAAGCACCGAACCCGAATCCGCCCCTATGCAAGGTCCTCCTCAAATGGCTGAGGGCTCCGAGGCAGTAAAAGGAGGGGAGGGATCTCCTCCGACAGGTGCCCCTACGACAACCAGGACCTTCTCCATTTCGGAGAGGGACCTGGCTGAGGCCGGTCCATCTGGCCTGGGGGCTTCTGCCGGCGGGGGTGAGAAGCGGGTTCATTCCCCGCCCTCCTCTCCAAAAAAGAAAAAGACTAAAAAGACGAAAAAGACTCGGGGCTCCTCTCCATCCGCAGGGGCTGCGGGGACGGATGGGTCTGCTGCCACTTTGGTACGCGACCAAGCCAAGATCTGCACATCCGGCCCCTCTACCCCCTCGTGTGCGGAGCCTCTGACCAAGACTAACACCAAGAGTGCACAGGGCGGAGCCTTGATGACATCGGGGCCCCTGATTCAGAGGTTACCTGGCGTTTTCGAGCCCGCTGGCTTCAAACGCTTCCTCGTTATTCGCTCCACTGATGGCACCATGTTGTCCAAGGGCAACATGATCCATCAGAGGAGAGGATTAGCTAGTGCAATTGGTAGAGAGCCGAAGGTGACCCGTTTCTCGGACAACAGCCTTCTGGCGAATGCGGCGAATCCCACCGAGGCGGCCAAGATAAGTGCTCTTCGGACACTTCATGGCACCCCAGTGAGTGTGACGCCACACTCTACCATGAACTTTGTGAAAGGAGTAGTTTATGCGAGGGAACTCGTTGAATACTCCATTGAGGACATCACCCTAGAGCTGGCCGACCATGAGGCGGTCAAGGTCGAACGTGTGATGAGAAAACAGGGAGGGGCTTCGAGACCCACCCCTACACTCTTCGTCACGTTCGACTGTGACAAGCTCCCTGCGTCGGTGCGTGCCGGTTGGTACCGCTACCGCGTGAAGGCATTCGTGCCACTGCCGCGGCGGTGCTATTACTGTCACCGCTTCGGCCATACGAATCGCTCATGTAGAAGGGCAAAGTCGGGGGTCACCCGAAGTCTGTGTAAATTGCTCCAAGGTCGCACACGATAAGTCCAAATCGTGTGTGGCCAAGAGTGTCAATTACGGAGAGCCGCAACCTGCTTCTTCGAAGCAATGTGGTGCATATCTCCTTGAGAAAGAAATCCTGGCCGTTCAGGCCTAGGATAGACTCTCATTCCGCGAGGCTAAGGAATTGGTCCTGGCGCGCCCAGCTCTGCTTGGGACGTCATATGCCTCAGTAGTTAGAAAGGCACCCTCTGCTCCTGGCCCATCCAGGTCAACAAGCACGGTTGTTTCCCCGCCCATTCGGAGCCCTTCTGCGGGCTCTACCAAACCCGGGCGCTCCCCTGGTAAAGCTGGCGGCGAAAAGGGTTCATACCCAGCCCCGGCTAAAACCAGGGCTCCCCCCTCTTTCCCCAGCGTGACCGTTTCCCGCAAGGCGAAACGGCCACGCGCCTCCACCGAGTCGTTTGACTCACAGGAGGCAACACCCCTGAAGATGGTCGCTAGGCCATCTTCGGGGGTTCCTAAAGCTGTCCCCCGAAAGGAGGACAGCAACAAAGGAGCTTCGGCTCCTTCGCCCACGCCCCGAGGTGGAGCGAGTGGCTCGGAGACGGTGGTTCCTCGAAAAGAGGGCCCCCCGCCTCCGAAGCCGCAGCGCCCGCCTAAGGTTTCGAGGCGGAGGGAGGAAAAGACTCGCATGGCGAGCCCACCCTCCCCCAATAAATCCTCGAAGGTGACAGCGCCTCCAGCGCTTTGTCCGGCCAACAGCGCCCGGGGTTCTACCCCCGGGAAGCGTACGGCCATTCCCGTGAGGGTCTTCAGTTCGAGGAGGGCCCCCGCGTCTCCTCCGAGCTAGGCCTGGAGGGCATATTCCTTCAATGGAATTGCCGTGGACTCCAGGCCAACTGGGAGGAGCTGCGGAGGCTCGTCTCGTCCCGCTCCCCGTTAGCTATCTTTTTGCAGGAGACCATGCTAGGCGCGTGCCCCCTGCCCGCCCTCCCGGGGTACAAGGGTCTTGCGACCCCACCACAGCGGGATGGCCGAGCTGGGGGATGCGCGGTTTACACCCGGCATGATGTCTCCGTTCTTCCTTTCTCTTTAGATACCTCCTTTCAGGCAGTGGCTGTGCAGCTGCACCCGGATAGGAGGTATACTATCATTTCTGCGTACATTCCACCGTCAGCTGACTTCGACGCGGGGGACTTCCGCCGCGTCGTGGCACGGTTGCCGAGGCCCTATCTCTTGCTTGGAGATCTGAACGGCAGGCATCCTCTCTGGGGAGATTACTCCATAAATCCCACGGGACAAGTCCTTGCCGATCTGATCGAAGAGCTTGAGATGGGTGTCCTAAACGTGGATGAGTTTACGCATCACTGTCCGAGAACCGCTTCATTTTCTTGCCTTGACCTATCTTTGTGCTCTTCGGATGCAAAGCCTGATTTTGATTGGGGGGTGGTCGATGAGCTCCATGGTAGTGATCACTTTCCCATTCAAATATCATTTTCAGGGCAACTGCCGCCTGAGAGACCACCTCGGTGGTGCTTGGCGCGGGCGCGGTGGCCTTCATTTCAGGAAATGATTGAATTCTCTATCTCAGTCCAGGAGTTTAGGTCGGTAGATGAGGCCGTTGAGTTCTTCTCCGGCAACCTCATCACTGTGGGCCTGACTACTATTCCTAGGACGTCTGGCCGTTTTGCACGCCGACCACTCCCATGGTGGTCGGCCGAGTGTGAGACGGCCCTCAAACAGAAGCGTTATGCCTACATGCGCTATAAGCGCCGTCCGAACGATTTCACTGTCGCTGAATTTCGTCGGGCTAGGGCTAGGTTCCGGTATATTTCGAAGCACGCCCGCCGCTCTTCTTGGCGGGCATACGTGTCTTCACTTAACGGGAAGACCCCTTTAGCTGAGGTGTGGAAGCGAGTCAAAAGGATTCGGGGCAAGTTCTCGCAGGACCCCCCTCCCGTTCTCCAGGAGAATGGGACCGCAATCTCGGGCCCCGCGTCCGTGGCGGAATCCTTGGCGACCGCTTTTTCTGCATTCTCTAGCCGTGATGCTGCTCCGCCAGCATTCAATGCACGTCGTGATTTCGCGGAAGGCCGCGGGGCGGACTTTACCTCCAGAGGCGGAGAACCCTTCAACGACAAGTTTACTGTAAGCGAGTTGCGTTCCGCTCTCGCTTCGTGCGCGGACACCACCCATGGTCCGGACGATGTCCCGTACGCCATGCTTCGACACCTAGGTGAGCAAGGCATGGCCTTTCTGTTAGATTTGTTCAACAGGATTTGGGTGGAAGGTCTTCTCCCAGACTCCTGGCGAATCGCTACTGTGCTTGCCTTTCACAAACTGGGGAGAGATCACTCTACTCCGACCGGTTTCCGCCCAATCTCTCTAACCTCTTGCGTGTGCAAGTTGATGGAGAAATTGGTAAATTTTAGATTAGCCTATTTCCTGGACAGCGGAGGCCATCTGTCTTCCGCACAGTGCGGCTTCCGCAAGTTCCACTCCACGTCGGATGTTCTGCTCCGACTGGAAAATGCCGTCTGCGAGGCTTTCCTTCGTAGACAGCACTACGCCACGGTCTTTTTCGATCTGGAGAAGGACTATGATACCGCATAGCGATAGGGTATCATGGAGACTCTCCACACAATGGGGGCAAGGGGACGCCTCCCAATTTTTATATCTGAATTTTTGCGAGATAGTCGATTCCGCGTACGGGTGGGGGGAGCCCTCTCCGGCCTAAAGGAGCAGGAAGAGGGTGTCCCGCAGGGAAGTGTCCTCAGTGTCACACTCTTTGCCTTGAGCATCAACGGCATCACCTCGGTGCTGCCGGAAGATGTTCTCGCTACGCTATACGTGGACGACGTTTCGATCTCTTTTGGCGCTGCCCAGATGCCAACTCTAGAGCGTCGACTCCAACAGGCATTGAACCGCGTCTCTCGCTATGCCGAAGCGCACAGGTTTCGGTTTTCTTTGGCCAAGACTAAGGTGGTGCACTTCTGCCGCCATCCACGGCTTCACCCCGACCCAGACTTGTTTCTTAATGGGGTGCGCCTGGATGTGGTTGAGTCGCACCGTTTCCTTGGTCTTGTATTTGACCGACGCCTCACCTGGGAGGCTCATATTCGCAGCCTTAGGGTCTCTTGTACCCGCGCCATGGACATTCTCCGTTCCGTGACGTTCAGCGCTTGGGGCGCTGATAGGGCTACTGCCTTACCTTTTTATCCATCCTTTGTTCGTTCGAAGCTCGACTACGGATGCGAGTTTTATGCATCCGCAGCCGAGCGTTTATTGCGGAAGGTGGATTCGATCTACCACACCGGCCTTCGCCTTGCGACCGGTGCCTTCCGCACTTCTCCCATTGAGAGCCTGTTGGTCGATGCTGGGGAGATGCCACTCGCTCTGCGCCGCGTGCAGTGTATCACTCGACTGTACGCGCGAGCCCGGCGCCTCCCTCAGTCGCCAACAGCTTTCACTGCATCCGCAGCTGATCTCGATGGTGCCTATGCCGTCGAGAGACGCCAGTCATACCCTAAGCCCTTTGGGTTTAGGGCCAGGAAACTCCTTCGAGAGGTAGATATCGCTCTCGGGCCGGTGGCGCCACTGGTTTTGCCCAGGACGCCACCCTGGAGGGTACCACATTTGGCTATTTGTCGCCACGCTTCTGCTCCCAAAGCTTGTACTGCGCCGGGAGTATTGCGTTCGACCTTTTTGGAGCACACACCGTGTCACGCTGGAACCGTGCCAGTGTATACGGATGGCTCCAAGTCCCAAGAGGGGGTCGGCTTCCACGCCGTATCCCCTCTGTTTGAAGTCAGAGGGGCTCTACCAGGCGCTGCGTCTGTCTTCACGGCCGAGCTGGTGGCAATACACCACTCGGTACGGGAGATTACGCGACGTGCCCGGTTCGGAGACCGGATTGTGATCTATAGCGACTCACAAAGCGCCCTGAGTGCTCTCGGGGCATTGGAATCTCCGCATCCCCTGGTTCGCGATATCCGTGACGCCACGGTTTTGGCGAGGCGGGCAGATGTCGAGATTATCTTCTGCTGGGTTCCTGGACATGTAGGAATTGCGGGGAATGAGCGCGCCGATGAGGGCGCCAAAGAGTCCGCGAGGTCTCTGCGACCGGACCAGCGTTTCGCTCTTCCCTCACACCGACTACATGGCAGGAATACGGGCAGCTCTTCGGACTGCTTGGCAAAGAAGATGGGAGACGGTCGAAGGGAACTTAAAGTTGCGTGCCATTGCGCCGCGACTGTTCCCATGGACCTATCCCCCAATGCCGCGGCGGCTTCAGGTTGCTTTCTGTCGTCTTCGAATCGGACACACTCGTGTGACGCATCGCTACTTGATGGAGCGCTCGCATGCGCCCTATTGCAACGACTGCGTCGTCCCCCAGACTGTTCGGCATATTCTTGTCGAATGTCCCAGTCTGGGTGATCTTCGCGCACGATACCTGTCTCGATACCGGGATGGGCGGGGTCGCTACCGCCTGTCCCTTGTACTCGGGACGAGTGCGTGCACCATGACTGGTGGACTTATTGACTTTTGGGGGGAGGCCGGCCTTCTCCCCTTTATTTAAGGTTCCTTTTTTTGTTATTGTTTTGTTTGTAGGTTGCACTCTCCTGCACCGGGGTGAGGGGGACCTCCCCCCGCTGCCGGAGATTGCTTCGATTGTTAAGTTTTTCCACTTTATATCATTGTTAAGTTTTTATATTTTTACTTTAAAGTAGCCTAGTTCTAGGCTGTCGTGTTTTTCGGCGACTTATGCCCAAGTGGGTAGTTGCCAGATGGGCTCCATAAAATTAAAAAAAAAAAATATTCTTCAACGTAGTGTCCAACTAGATTTTGGGTATTCGGTGGGATTTTTACCGTAATTAAAGAACGGAATCTCGTTGGGTCTGGGTTCTTCTCCTCTCACTCTTACGGAGCATGAGATGTGAAAGTCACTCAAGTGTGAGTGGGTTTACTTTTCTCTGGTCAGAATTCTTCTCTTAAATAATAATAAATAATGTCTTTTGTAATGCGCTCTTCAAGGCCTGAGGCCTTCCCAGAGCGCACGTTGTGCTGAGATGAGAATGGAAATTCAAGAGGGGGGAGAAGGCAATACTGAAAAGATGCGTTTTCAGGAGACGCTTTAATGTGGTAAGAGAGGGAGAAGACCTGATTTCAGCATTAAGAGCATTTCACAACTTAGGGGCGCAGATTGAGAAGGAGCAGTCCCCCATTGAGCAGAGGGATGAACAAGGAATATTCAAAAGAGGTGCATGTGATGACCAAAGGGCCCGAGGGACATGGCGTGGCGAGAGGGCAGAAGAGAGGTAAGACGGGGTCTTGTCGTTTAGGGCCTTAAATGTGAAGAGAAATATCTTGAAGTGAGTACGGGATCTGACAGGGAGCCAGTGCAGTTCATGCAGCAAGGGTTTCGAGGGAGAGAAGCGAGGGTGACGGAGGAGACGCCGGGCGGCATAGTTCTGTACAAGTTGAAGGGGGCGGAGAGAGGAGGATGGCAGATTCACAAGCAGTGAGTTACAGTAGTCAAGGCGTGAGGTGATGAAGGCATAAACAGCAGTCTCAAGACTTTGGCGATCAAAGTGAGAGCGAATGCGAGAGAAGTTACGAAGAAAGCATAGAGAGAATTTGCTGACATTGCAGATATGAGGCTTAAAGGAGAGATGCTCATTAAAAACAACACCCAGATTCCTAACGCAGTCAGAGAAAATGATAGTATTACTGCCCAGAGTAAGCGAGGAAAAGAGAGATTTAGATTTTTTGACAAGAGCAGGGGTGCCGACGAGGAGGACCTCAGTTTTTCGAGTGATTAAGCGTGAGGAAGTTGGTAGAGATCCAGTCAGAAATGGAGGAGTAGGCAGCCAGGAGGTCAGTGATAGAGTAGGCAAGAGACGGGGGGGATGAGTAAACGAAAATTTGAGTGTCATCAGCATATAGGTGGAAGGATAGACCGAGATTACGAAGAAGGGAACTAAGAGGGAGAAGGTAGATACGAAATAGTAGAGGACCAAGGACAGAGCCTTGTGGCACTCCAAAGCGAATGGGGATAGAGTCGGATGAAACGTCGTCAATCACAACGGATTGGGTACGGTGCCTGATATGCCGAGGAAAGAGTGGAGACGATCGAGTAGGATGGTATGGTCAATAGTATCGAAGGCAGAGGAGAGGTCGAATAGAACGAGGATAAAGACACAACCCCTGTCCGCGGCTCTTTGTAAGCAATCGGGCACATTGAGAAGGGGGGTTTCTGTGGAGTGACCTGACTTGAAACCAGATTGATAGGTTTCATCAATGTTACAGGCCACCATGTGACTGTTGATGCGTGAAGCAACCACTCTCTCCAGAACCTTAGAGAGGAAAGGAAGTTGCGAAATCGGGCGATAATTGGAAGGGTCAGTGGGTTTCAGTTGAGGCTTTTTAAGAATCGGACGGATGTAAGCACGTTTGAAGGAAGAGGGAACAATAACAGTTGCAAGTGAAGTGTTAAACAGGTGAAGAAGCGTTGGGAGGATAGCAAGCAGAATTTTACATAACAGTTTAGGCGGAAAAATGTCCTTTGGGGAGCCCGATTTCTTAGACCGCGAGAGCAGAGCTGTAAGCTCCAACGCGGTCACAGCGGGAAAAACGATAAGCGGCTGAGGCGGGAAGTCAGGGAGAATGGCAGGAGCCGGGACAGAAGGCTGAGGGAGGGAGGCACGGAGGTTAGTGACCTTATCTGCGAAGAAATTCGAGAGAGTAGCAGGGCTAATGGGTGGGGAGACCTGGGCTGGGGAAGTAAGACGGGAGAGCAGACGGTATGGCACCGATACCAAACTTGACGATTTATGTTAATTCGGCCCGGGGAGGGGGGATCGATCTTCTCAATCTGATCCTATCGTTTCTCACGGAAATCATCTTGTCTGGTTGAAGGATCGATCTTCACGAACTGAACCTTCGTCTTTATTACCGAATTCTAATCCTTCTCTTTCTTTCTGGGGCTTATTTATAGGCGGACCACCACCCCATCTAAGGGGGAAGAGGCGAGGCCACAGAGGGGAGCGCGAATGGTGAGTTTTCATCTGGTGAGAGCGAGAAGTGCAGAGGTTGGCACTGAGGTGCCCAAGTCGGCTTATTAATTAGTGAGACCCTCAACCGCCACACTCATTGGCGTGCCTTTTGACCAGCACCGCCTTTTGGTGACACAACCACGGGTTTATGGATCTCGTAGGTAATTTGATCGTTACAGCGTCGTTTAAGCGCCTTAGGTGGTTGCCTTAACACAGATGGTCGCTCCAACTACGTTAGCGGCGGGTAGATCAAACAGGGTAGGCATTTACGGTTTATCGCTGGCTACCGTTACCACGAGTCTCTTCATGGGGCTCGCTTCTCCGGCGTTCTCCACAAAGAGGAGGGGGGGAGCTTTAAGGTATACGTCCGCTTGGCCCTCCGGGAAGCTTTATCTAGCTATTTCTCTACAATTCCTATGGTGCGTGACTTTTGGGACACCCTGTATTTAATATTACAATGCTTTTTTATTGAACTTTTATATAAAAGATAAATTTAGTGAAAATATGCGGAAGAAACATCGCAGAGAAGATAATAGAGGATGTGCGAGTAGCCAGAAAGGGTGCGCAACTCTCCTTACTCAATTCTCATTCAACATTGAAACCAGTATTTTTTGGATAATAGAGTGTAGCTGAACGTGGAATAATAAAAACACGACCATCTTTATCCTGATCTTAAATACCAATAAAACTCTAAAGCTTGAGCAGTTACGTTATGAATGCATTTAATTTTACCCCGGTTTATCTTAGCCCATAGAGAATAATTTTTCTTTTTGAACGAGCGAAGTTCTCTCTCGTATGGAATCCATTAATTTACTGATGATGATGAAGTTGATATCAAATTACGTGTAGCGCCCAATCTCGCGGTTCGGACCAAGTCTTCGGGAGTCTCCCGCAGGGTTTCACGCTTAGCTCCAAGGAATTAGATTTTTATAGAGTTGCGCACCCTTCTTACCTCACTACTTCGAATAGCCTCCCCTCTTGGCCGCTATGTATCTTGCATGTGTTTTCATTTTCTCTACGAAACTCCTGCCACGAGCATTCTGGCGGAGAGGCTCCATTGCGTTAATGCGTGCTGTCACTCGTTGAGATATGGGGCCTTTACTGGCCTATCTATGTATGCCACGAGCCTCTCTGAGAACAGAGAAGTTCACACAATCGTAATCCTGCCTCAAAGCTCGGCGGCGAGCGTCGTATTCTTAGTATAACGCCATCGCGGCAAAATACAGTCAAATACGGATGTCTGCTAAACAATCCAGGCCTGTTAGAGGGAATTGATTAGGAACCTCAAAGGCGAGGATATGAAACCGTTGTCACGAAAACAGGGGCGTAGCCATGCCCACCACTCGGAAGTGTGAGTATATTAGGCTCAGCCCCGACTAGTTAGTTAGAGGAACCTCCATTTCCAGTGGTCAAATATAATGTCGAGTTGCAAATTATTGTTTTACACCCACGATTTAAAAATATATGAGCCGATCTTGTATTCACTATCGTTATTATCATTATCCTCCTACCACCACTGTTAGATATCCATTCATGCTTATGAATTGGTTATTCCTGGTTCCATATTCCTCCGTTGGATTAACCTGACCGCAATCCTCCCCATTCTTGAACTTAGCACTAGCTGCGCTTTTGCTCAACACTGTTTTTAATAATTACACTGGGGAACAAGTATTTTATTGAATGTTATTTGACACTTGATTGCAAGTAATCTTTGTGCGCTGAAAATGAATTTCACCTCGGTTTGGCTCATCAGGTCCTGATTCTTGTAAACAGCCCATGCGCCATTTTCCAGTTTTTTCAAAATTAGGACTAAAAATTAAGTCATGCGTTAACATTTATTCCCAATTTTCAAGAATACATTCAGTTCAAACTATTGTAAAATTACATTATAACGATAGAAATGACTTAAAATAAAACAAATAATAATAATAATGTCTTTTGTAATGCGTTCACTCTGGTAAAAATTGTCTTTTATAGGACTTTCTAGAGTATTTGGTTGTTGACGGCAGGTCTCTTCACATGAGGCAATCCTAGCGTCCTTGATAACGTTCTTACATAATTTTAATATTTTGGTGGAATCTCTCCGCTTGTTCGTCACTTACATCACCTAAATTATTTGGAAATTAGACAAGATTACTATTCAAACGATGCATTTTTATGCTCATATTGCAACCTAGCTCTTTGTAGTCCTTAAAAGTTTTCTTATGACTTCTTCGTAGTTATTTGCCCTATAATTTCGTAAAAAGCTTTTATCAAGTCCACGAATGAGAACCAGGCATTTCTTTCGCGTTCATTCATTACATTAGGAAAACTGCCGTCATTAATTAATGTTCTTATTTGTGGACCGTCGAAAATTCCAGATTTGAGTTTTTCATAAATTAAATTTGGGAATTTTGAAATTATGTGTTGGAAACACTAACCGTTTGTATCTAAAGCTTTTACATATTGTTTCATGGAACCAAGTTTGATATGCAAAGAAGGAAATATGATTTTATCTCTGCTCACTAAAGGTGGATTAATTGCATTTTTTCTCCGACAGTAAGTAATGTTTGTGCTGGCCAGATTTGTTTGGAATAATGTTCTTCCTTAGCTCTGCTGTCACATAAGCCAAGGAAGCAAGGATATTTAGTATACTCTGCTTGTTGCCCTAGAAGAAAATTGACCATTTTTAAGCCAACACATATGATCCACTCGTGCTCCATATATTTGATAAGTTTTAACACAGTTTCTATATGCTCATACTTTTCTTTTAATGTTATTGAGTGGCCAATTGGCATCGAGCTGTATAGATTGCCATTATGCAGCAACACACACTTAAGACTTCTTTAGAAACTGTCTAAAAACAAACGCCAATCACTTGCATTGTAAGACAACCCCCATCTCCTTTAACAAACCTGGTATGTCGCAGCAATATACTCAACTATGCTCTGTCCTAAAATATTTAAGAAGTTCTTTTTCTTTGTTTCTGTAAAACGAAATGTATGCGTTTGAACTAAGCATGTCTTTTTCTGTTTAAGTTTTTAAGCTAAAATTTCCGCAGCTTTTTTGCTAAATTTAGATCCCTTACAAAATCATTCAACTCGGCCTCATTAAACCTTTGATGATCACTTGCACTTACAACTCCGCTAGGGTTGAATTCGGTCTCTGACTCCTCAAAGTGCATAACAATATTTTCAGAAACATCTTTAACTAATTCTTGAGATGGCAGAGTCTTAAATTTTGGAATGGGAATTTCATTTGAATGTAGCACAGGTCGTATCGCGGTGTCAAAATTTGGGTAGTCGATACAATGTTTATTTTTCTTAGCGAAGCCTGAAGTCTTGGCAAAGCAGAAGTAGTGATCCGTCTCATGGTTAGTAGGCTCTCGCCACACCTGAAATGGAAAAAAATTGTGAAGCATTAACAAAAGCGAATTTGATCAAAAGTTGTTTATGCACCCAAGTTAAACATACTCTTAGGTAATTTACAGTACACAAATGACTAAGATACGTAGTTTTATGCAATCATAAACTTACCATCGGAACTCTAAAAGGTATTTTTGACTTCGAACCCTTCGTCCAATGTCACAGTCTTTCAATGCATACAGTGCAGGCTTCATGCGGAACCCATGATTTATCTTGATCCACCACTTTTATGCCAAAATAAGCTAAGTAAGCTCTTTTCACGAAGTTCGATATATTTTGGCGTTGATGTAGAAGTGTAAGTGTAAGAATTTCCAGATATGTAGTAAAATGAATTAGGAGAGTTTTTGCATATGAACTTTCTAGTATTGAGGAGATATTACTCGATTGTTTTGTCAATTTGTAAAGGTATTTAAATTCCTTATTTTCAAAATTTTAAATATAAAAACAAGCAGTTTAAATAGGTACTAATATATAATTATAATGTGCAACTGCAAAAAGACTTAGCAAGTATTGAGAAAATATCGTTTTTATGGAGATGGTGAAAGAGGAAGCGTGTTGAACAAAATCAGGACCTGATAAAGCAAAACGGAGTAAAAATTCGTGCTCAGCGCACCAAAATTACGTATAGTTAACTGTCAAATCTAAGCCAATATAAAAAGTGCAAATTTGTTCCCGATTGTTATTTAAGGAAATATTTTTCCTATTAGATCCCCTCTCTCCTTTTGTCATAAGTTTGGCTCTCTTGTTTTAGTTCTAGTTTGACTTTGCTACTAAGTAATATGTGGTCGCTGCCGGGCTTGAAGAAACTGATAGATCTTTAATGAAATCTTTACCTTGGAGAGTAAGTAATCAATCTAAAAATATTTGTTCCATTTGTTTGCACCCATGGCTATATTCAGCTCTGCTTCTTTAGATTTCAGGAAATGACTGAATTCTCTATCTCAGTCGAGAAGTTTAGGTCAGCAGATGAGGCCGTTGAGTTCTTCTCCGGCAACCTCATCGCCGTTGGCCTGACTACTATTCCTAGGACGTCTGGCCGTTTTGCACGCCGACCACTCCCATGGTGGTCGGTCGAGTGTGAGACGGCCCTCAAACAGAAGCGTTATACCTACCTGCACTATAAGCGACGCCCGAACGATTTCACTGTCGCTGAATTTCGTCGGGCTAGGGCTAGGTTCCAGTATATTTCGAAGAACACCCGCCGCTCTTCTTGGCACGCATACGTGTCTTCCCTTAACTGAAAGACCCCTTTAGCTAAGGTGCGGAAGCAAGTCAAAAGGGTTCAGGGCAAGTTCTCGCAGGACCCCCCTCCCGTTCTCCAGGAGAATGGGACCGCAATCTCGGACCCCGCGTCCGTGGCGGAATCCTTAGCGACCGCTTTTTCCGCATTCTCTAGCCGTGATGCTGCTCCGCCAGCATTCAATGCACGTCGTGATGTCGCGGAAGGCCGCAGGCTGGACTTTACCTCCAGAGGTGGAGAACCCTTTCACGACAAGTTTACTGTGAGTGAGTTGCGTTCCGCTCTCGCTTCGTGCGCGGACACCGCCCATTGTCCGGACGATGTCTCGTACGCCATGCTTCGACACCTAGGTGAACGAGGCATGGCTTTTCTGTTAGATTTGTTCAACAGGATCTGGGTGGAAGGTCTTCTCCAAGACTTCTAGGGAATCGCTACTGTGCTTGCCTTTCGCAAACGGGGGAGAGATTACTCTACTCCGACTGGTTTCCGCTCAATCTCTCTAACCTCTTGAGTGTGCGAGTTGATGTAGAAATTGGTAAATGTTAGATTAGCCTTTTTCCTGGGCAGCGGAGGCCATCTGTTTTCCGCACAGTGCGGCTTCCGCAAGTTCCACTCCACGTCAGATGCTCTGCTCCGACTGGAAAATGCCGTCTTCGAGGCTTTCCTTCGTAGACAGCATACGCCACGGTCTTTTTCGATCTGGAGAAGGCCTATGATACCGCATGGCGATACAGTATCATGGAGACTCTCCACACGATGGGGGCGAGGGGATGCCTCCCAATGTTTATATCTGAATTTTTGCGTGATCGTCGATTCCACGTACGGGTGGGGGAAGCCCTCTTTGGCCCAAAGGAGCAGGAAGAGGTTTTCCCGCAGGGAAGTGACTTCAGTGTCACACTCTTTGCCTTGAGCATCAACGGCATCACCTCGGTGCTGCCTGAAGATGTTCTCGCTACGCTCTACGTGGACGACCTTTTCGATCTCTTTTGGCGTGGCCCAGATGCCAACTCTAGAGCGTCGACTCCAACAGGCATTGAACCGCGTCTCTCGCTATGCCGAAGCGCACAGGTTTCGGTTTTCTTTGGCCAAGACTAAGGTGGTGCACTTCTGCCGCCATCCACGGCTTCACCCCGACCCAGATTTGTTTCTTAATGGAATGCGCCTGGATGTGGTTGAGTCGCACCGTTTCATTGGCCTTGTATTCGACCGACGCCTCACCTGGGAGGCTCATATTGTCAGCCTTAGGGTCTCTTGTACCTGCGCCATGGACATTCTCCGTTCCGTGAAGTTCAGCGCTTGGGGCGCTGATAGGGCTACTGCCTTACTTTTTTATCGATCCTTTGTTCGTTCGAAGCTCGACTACGGATGCGAGTGTTATGCATCCGCAGCCGAGCGTTTATTGCGGAAGGTGGATTCGATCCACCACACCGGCCTTCGCCCTGCGACCGGTGCCTTCCGCACTTCCCCCATTGAGAGCCTGTTGGTCGATGCTGGGGAGACGCCACTCGCTCTGCTCTGCGTGCAGTGCGTCACTCGCCTGTACGCGCGAGCCCGGCGCCTCCCTCAGTCGCCAACAGCTCTCACTGCATCCGCAGCTGATCTCGATGGTGCCTATGCCGTCGAGAGACGCCAGTCATACCCTAAGCCCTTTGGGTTTAGGGCCAGGAAACTCCTTCGAGAGGTAGATATAGCTCTCGGGCCGGTGGTGCCCCTGGTTCTGCCCAGGACGCCACCCTGGAGGGTACCACATTTGGCTATTTGTCGCCACGCTTCTGCTCCCAAAGCTTGTACTGCACCGGGAGTAACGCGTTCGACCTTTTTGGAGCACACATCGTGTCACGCTGGAACCGTGCCAGTGTATACGGATGGCTCCAAGTCCCAAGAGGGGGTCGGCTTCCACGCCGTATCCCCTCTGTTTGAAGTCAGCGGGACTCTACCAGGCGCTGCGTCTGTCTTCACGGCCGAGCTGGTGGCAATACACCACTCGGTACGGGAGATTACGCGACGTGCCCGGTTCGGAGACCGGATTGTGACCTATAGCGACTCACAAAGCGCCCTGAGTGCTCTCGGGGCATTGGAATCTCCGCATCTCCTGGTTCGCGATATCCGTGACGCCACGGTTTTGGCCATCTGGGTGGATGTCGAGATTATCTTCTGCTGGGTTCCTGGACATGTAGGAATTGCGAGGAATGAGCGCGCCGATGAGGGCGCCAAAGAGTCCGCGAGGACTTTGCGACCGGACCAGCATTTCGCTCTTCCTCACACCGACTACATGGCAGGAATACTGGCAGCTCTTCGGACTGCTTGGCAAAGAAGATGGGAGACGGTCGAAGGAAACTTAAAGTTGCGTGCCATTGCGCCGCGACTGTTCCCATGGACCTATCCCCCAATGCCGTGGCGGCTTCAGGTTGCTTTCTGTCGTCTCCGAATCGGACACACTCGTGTGACGCATCGCTATTTGATGAAGCGCTCGCCTGCGCCCTATTGCAACGACTGCTTCGTCCCCCGGATTGTTCTGCACATTCTTGTCGAATGTCCCAGTCTGGGTGATCTTTGCGCACGATACCTGTCCCGGTACTGGCTTCTGGATTTGTTGACTTTTGGAGGGAGGCCGGGCTTCTCCCCTTTATTTAAGGTTCTTTTGTCGTTTTTCTGTTGTTGTTTTGTAGGTGGCACTCTCCTGCACCGGGGTGAGGGGCCCTCCCCCCGCTGCCGGAGATTGCTTCCTGGTTGTTAAGTTTTTCTAACTTATATCATTGTTACGTTTTCATATTTTAATTTTAAAGTAGCCTATTTCTAGGCTGTCGTGTTTTTCGGCGACTTATGCCCAAGTGGGCAGTTGCCAGATGTGCCGAATCTAAACGGAGGTAAAGTTTTTCCATAAAATGGTCTAAAAATAGACTATTAATAAAGGTCTCCATCTTAGTTAAAATGGTTCATCAATCTTTAACTGTGTCAGCAAAAATACATTCATGTAAGGACGCAAACGTGAAAGCATTTGCAAAGTTTGATGATAATTCGAAGGGTAGTTACCCAAGAGACAGGTAGATACAGTCGATTGTATTGGTACCACTCTAGCTTTAACGGTTGGAGGGCATAAGAATAATTTATGAAACTTTACCACAAACCTCTAACTTAATGTGCCCCTGTTGGATTACATCAATTTCACAAAGTCTCTGAATGACTAAGGAAATATACATACCTAGAAATTACTTAAATAGCTTTAAATAAGTCCAAAAGAGCAATAACTCAAGACTAGTTTATTGCAAATAAATTGCTACGAACTCTGTTTTAGAGATGAAGAACACAAGGTTCTTTTATCTAAGAAGGTAATTTCCTATAGTGAAGGGGGAGAATAACTTACGAAGCCTTGCCCACTAACTACCACCTATTAACTCTCGTTGATTAACATCTAACGCGGTACTTTCAATCCGGGCTTAGTAGTCCCGTATGAACAGGGTTGGCGCAAATTTCCCGCAAGTCGGCAATGACTAAGGAAATCCCCAATTAAGGTTAAATATTAAATACAGTCACATTGTCAATTGCCATCGCATCATATTGTATTATACCTATATCGTTTTGAAAGGATTTCGTTTCTGAATTAAAATGATATTGGAATTTTATATTATTCAATATTAAATAAACTATGATTGATTTAATTAGCATTCAGGGTAGAAAAACAATGAACATAGAGCGCCTAACGATGTCTGGCAATCGCATTTGAATTCGAACCTAGGCTTTCGAAATGTCTATATTACTAGTTGATAATAACTTGCGAGGGGTGAGGGTTCATCCTCATACCATTAAAGGGGGTATGGGGGTGAAGCCCCCATTTCGAAATAATCATTTTAAGGTTCGAATTCAAATGCGATTGCCAGACATTGTTAGGTGCTCTATGCTCATTGTTTTTTATGCAGTGCTCCGGCACTTCGGGGAGGAGCTAGAAATGGAATCATTAAATATCCTTTAAGTGGTTGACTGTGTATTCCAAATTTACCCAATTAAGCACCGTCATATTTAATTAGAAGAAATAAATTATCGCTAGCTATAGAATCTTACTCAGAAACCTTCGACCCCATTAGAGTCAAACAATAACCAAAATTTACATATATATTAAGTGCCCAAATGTTGAATAACTCGAGATAACCGCAATGCCATCTCAATGCAGGATGAGTAAATAGGTTAAACATTTTCCTAATTCACGCAAACGATACTCAAACTCTCAATATGAGAAGTAAATACGTAACGCTAATAAATATTATCATGAGACTCAGTGCCCATTCTAGATCTCAATATGAGAAATAATCATCCTACAATATACTTTGTGAGTCGCAGTGACCGACGAAACAGGATGAAAACATACCCGTGTTATAAATACATACATAATCCACCTCTTACCTTACCCAAGGATAATATAAGTCAGCTCTTCAGAGTCTAGAGTATTCTGATTTAAGTTGAGGCTTTGAATTACTTTAAAATTAAGTAACACTGAAAGCTCAAAAGAAAATAAAGATCTAGTTTAATTCGGGTTGCAGGCCCCAATACTTATAACTACGAACATTTCGGACTAGAAAATCAGTAAAGGGTTAAAATGCCAACTAGACCAAATTTACCACAATGGTTCATTACCAGAATAAATTAATTTGATGACCCGGACACGCAACAATAATGAACTGATTCGAACTTATATCAGACAAGAGTGCATTCAACCAGACTGGTTGTTACTAGAGCAAGAACGAGAGAAAAGGCTTGTCTTAACCTCAAGTTGTGGACTGCGAGCCCGTTTTCTATGAAGGTATAATGCGAGGAGGCATTATTTCCTTTTAAATTAATCAGTCTACAAACGTTACGTCCTGTGAGAGAAAAGGGAAGCAGAGTTTTTTAGAAACTCTTTCTGGATTTCAGAATTGAGAATAACTATTAGGTTGTTATTAGATTAAGTTCGTTTTTAAATAAAACTCAAATCTTGTTTTAATACAAAAAACAGCATTTATTCAGCAAAGTAGTTTCCATTATGAGAAACTATATGATTTGATTCCTTTTCCACCTCTTTCACATTAGATTAAACTTTGCCATTTAGGTTATGTGGAATGTATTAGATATATGGTAAATAGATGGTTCGATATTCGATGAATGTGGAGGATGAGGGAGAACTTCCTACTTTAAAGCAATAATGCCATTTGCGGGTGTTTATTTTTATAAGGGAAGAGGACACCCTCTTGGTTGACCAGTGAAGGACGATTTTAAACAAGGGATTTATATAAACGTTGCCATTGTCGAACATATAGATCCTCGAGGGCCCGGGTTGGCTGGCTATGCCCCCCAAATCTGCAGTAACTGTTTGCATATTTTTGACGAGTTTATACGGAACACCTCTTTTTACAACCCACCAAATATAAATCATTTGTATGAGGAAAGTATTTGAGAAAAGAATATCTCCAAAACTAGAGAAAGATAAGTACGAGGAGGGTCAATAAGTTTTGCAATTCGGATATAAGGAAACGAGATATGAGGAAAAGTGTTTTATTATTTTTCAATATAACTACCCTTGACTTCAATGCACTTGCGCCACTTGTCCTTGAGGCTTCGAATTCCCGACAACCAGAAATCTCCCGACTGCTGTTCAATCCACTCCAGGACGGCGAGCTCTACATCTTCATCGTCCCCAAACTGGCGTCCACGCAGTGCAACCTTGAGTTAGCGGAATAAAAAGTAGTCGCTAGGGGCCAGATCTGGACTGTAGGGAGGATAGTTGAGCTCCTCGAATCCGCACTCGCACAGGGAAGCTTGTGCAACTCTGGACTTGTGGGCAGGGGCATTGTCGTGGAGGAGTTAGCCACCGCGTGTCAACTTGCCGCGCTGCTTCTGACGGATGCACTTCTTCAACCCAGCCAGTTCCTCGGCGTAATATTGGCCTGTGATGGTCCTTCCACGAGGCGCATAGTCCACCATCAACACTTTCTCAGAATCCCAGAAGATGGTGGCCATGATCTTCCTGGCTGAGGGTTGGGCCCGGAACTCGATGGGGGTCGGAGAGCCCCTGTGCTTCCAGGCCATGCTTTCGAGCTTGGTCTCGGGATCCTAGTGATGGACCCACGTTTCATTACCTGTCACTATGCATGACTCGAATCCCGCCTGGTATTGGTTTTACAGGAGCAGCAGCTCCTCTGAACTTTGATGACGTTGAAGTCGATCATGGGGCGTGATGTTTCTAGGAACCCAACGGGCAGAGACCTTGGTCATGGCCAAATTGTCGTAGATGATGTTCATAACACTTTCATGTGATATTCCAAGTTCTCGCTCGATTTCTTCGACCTTCACCCGTCGATTTTCGAGGATGATCCTCTCCACACGGGCCACATTGTCCTCGTTGGTCACATCTGATGGGTGTCCAGGACGGGGGTCATCTTCAAGGGACTCACGACCATGGCGGAACTCCCTATTTCAGTGAGCAATGATTGCATAGGAAGGGGCGGTGTCGGTGTACACTGCAACCATGCGTTCATTGATCTCTTTTGCATTCTTGCCTTCCTTGGTAAAAAATTTGATCACTGTGTGGTGCTCAACCTTCTTCATTGTTGAAAAATTTGTGACTGACGATCTGCGATCAGCTACTGCTTCTTAAATAGACTAGGCTTGAGCGTGCGGTTGCAGGTCCTGACTTGTCATAACTTGTCCTAACACCCACACAAACAGCCCTCCCCCTTCCTCTGTTTTGCCCTACCGATTCGCAAAACCTATTGACCATCCCTCGTATAAATGAGGCATAAACCGAAAACAACATATTTATAGCATAGACAAATGTAAAGATAACCTACTGCGTGGTTTACGACGCACTAGTAAATTTGGTGGTAGCGGCTGGAAAGCGCGGGTTAGCTATTTGAAAGCTGGCATGAATTTAGTCAAGTAGACACTCACGGTGAAGGTTGTAAAACGGACCTCCCTGACTCGAAGAAGGAGATCCGATCAGGAGTTCATACAGCGAGTACCTACTGTTTAGCCTCCCGGCGAGTATAGTGGTTAGCACGCTTGCCCGTCAATCGTTGGGTCGGCAGTTCGAATCTCCGTCCGGATTCTTTTTAAAAGCTGACTAGGGAGGTTACCTCCGTGACTGGGCATCACGATGGGAACTGGTAGGTGGAGCTTGTAGCCACGACAGGCAGTCCACCTAAGAGAAGGATAACTCTGATTTCAAAATCCTGCCCCATTCCTCAACGGCAGAACAGGCGTACGAAGTTTTCACCCCCAAACTCAACGGCTTTGAAGAGGGAAGAAGGCTGCAACAAGTCTGTTAGCTTTGATCCCCTCGGTTTCACCCTGCGATTGGACCCAACTGAAGGCTTGTGAAGTTTGTGTGCTCACTGAAGATGCAACAGTAAGTACACTCTAAATAAACTCACGCACAGGCGTCTTCATAGAAATGTCTGTCTTATGACAATGAAGATGCTTATCCTTCACCTCGAGGAAATTCCACGACGACTGTTACCTGCAGAGCCTTACCAGACCCCTGCCAGTACTTGTCGCTATTACCCCTGCCTCTGCACCGATTGCAAACTACAGATTTACTCGTCTCTGTCGCTCTCACAGGGAGGTCGGATACATCTGGGGTCGTTACGACTCTCCCCTGTTTCCAGGACAACCACCCTCTGTGTATTGCCTCACTACTTCCGTGACAGTTATTTGGAGTATTTCTTTTCATCTTACGCTCAATTCTTAGGTTCTTGTTATCGAGATCTACAGTTACTTAGAAGGGACGTAAGACGGGGTATATTCCAGGACCGATTGCCCGGAGTAGGAGAGCTCATTGTATAACGACGTGTTGTCGTTGGTGGTTTAATCCTGTGATATTTGTGACCTGTTTGTGCACTGTATTTATTTAATATGCCACCGGTTTGTGCACTGTATTTATTTAATGTGACCTGTTTTGCACTGAATTTATTAATTCATTTGAAGAAACATTCCTTGTATTATTATACACTCGCCGATATCTGAGCACCTTCCTGTTTTACCTCTCTTTATTTATATTTTGGGCCAAAAGAACTTAGTTCCTCGTCTTGCCTTTACAACAAGTGAACAAAATATTTAAAAGAAGTTTGTGGATCCTTGTTCTGAAGGACTTGGGCACCACTCTGTTGCATTGTTCGTGCGTGATTTTATTCCATTCATATTCCGATACACAACCTACTCACCGAGTATCTTTCATAGATTTCAATTGAGTTTAAGCCAGGGCTCTGCGCAAGACAGTTCATCACGTCAATATTTTCCGCCTCCAAAACACTGCCTTACTGTGTTTGCTGTGCGACCGAAGCATTTTCATACTAGAAAATAGATTCACGGACTCCCGATGCTCGGAGATGGGGATCATATGTTCCTGAAGAAGATTCTTGTATACAGCAGCGTTTACTTTGCCAGGTAAATGTAAAAACGGACAGAGTGTAGCGCTTGAAAATATGCCCACCCTGCGGAAGGGGGGGGGGGAATAGTGTACTAACGACATACTTTTAACTGTGATCAAAGCGGTGCTCGCTTCTTTAGTGTGCCTGGTTCAAATCGCTTCCCTGTACGGATCTTTTCGAAAAAGGTAATCAAAATATTACTGCAAGGAAAATTATTCCGTTTTCTCTTTCAATGTGGTTTAATGGATTCATATATATATATATATAAATATATATATATATATATATATATATATATATATATATATATATATCTTGTTAAACCTAAAATTCCCACCACATTGGATGTTTTTCACCAGGATGACTCGCGATTCTCCTGCCTTGCTCCTCTCTACATCTCTTTCGGCAGATGCAGGAGAGAAAGCGCAAACCGTTTCCCAGTGGAAGTCAATCCACATTCAGGAGTCAGGACACGATTGCTGATCCGAGGGGGAAGATTAGGGAATTGGGACTCAGATACAGGAATATAGATCCCCCTACGGGGGACTTGAGAAAGAGATTTTTTCCTTGGCAGTCATAAACAACTTTATAGCTGCCTAAACTCATCACCTCCGCCGCTTCAGGCTTCTGAGGCGTTGCCGTATGTACTACCACTCATAACCTAGTTCGAACTATGCCCGTCATTTGGCAAGGTATAATTTGAGGTGGTTGGGAAAGCAAGTTTGTGGAGTAGCCCACTGTGTAACCTTCCGTCATAGGCACCCAGGACAAGAGACGATGCTGCAACCGTTGGGAAAGAGGTCTCTCTATCCATAGAGGCCCAGCCAGAACCATAGAGGGAGATACAACCGTCTCTATCTATGCCGGACGCAGCCTCCATAACCAAACCCCAGGAGGGGTGGAACCCCGGGTGGTGGTAATTGATTCAATCACCACCCATCATCAAGTCCACCATGAGTCATCCTTCTGGAGGGCCTCCCCGGGTCCATCACCCAATCCATTCATCATTTTCACCCAGGCAGTTACACCGGCCACGACGAAGATTGTGGGAGCGGTGGGATCATTCTCATGTTCTCCTTCATACAACAATAAAGTTAAAAAACAAAAAATATATCCAAGAAAGCACAGGTACGAAGAAAAATAACAGACCACCAGAAAGAAGGCTCTCCACGAGCCACAATGGAAGACCATGAGGGTGCGAAGAAGGTACCTCTTCGTATCCTTCCCGGGAAGGAAAAGCCCACGCGTGAAAGGACCCTACAAACGATCTACGCTGAGATAGGAGTAATTTTACTCACGCTGAAAGATCAAAACAACGGATATGTGGCACTTTGTGACACAGAGAAAGACCTGGACCTCCTCCTAAGTGAAGACGCAGCGAAGAAATTATCAAAAATCGGTCTTGCCCCCGTACACCCCCAAACGTAACAACAAAAAGATCTGTCATATGCCGAAGGCTCGATCCATGAGTCGGCGCCCACTCAGCTACGGAAATAAAAGATGAAATAGAAAAAGAACAAACTTGGGCCAGAATTGAAGACATTGTGAAATTCAAAAACCAGAACGGCGAAGAACATCAACACGTCTTTCTGACGACAGAAATAGCAAAAAAGCGGCAGAACACGGCCTGCTTGCCTTTTACACCAAGATCTCCCCAGACCAGATGGAAAGAGAGACGTTTGTTTCGATTCAGTTGTGTTTCAAGTGCTACGCCTTGGACCAGCACGCAACCAAAGATTGCCAATTCAACGGGAAAACTTGCTCGGAATGTTCAAGCAAAGACCACCGGTGGGACGAATGCAGAGCAGCTGAAAAAAGTGCCAGAACTCTGGAAACGACCACAGGACACTTGCCATGTCTTGCCCAATAAAAAAGCAAATAATAAAGAAAAAGAAAATCGAATTATCAGAAGAAAAATAAAAGAAAAAGAACACAACATACGACACTGCAACGGCAGGAGGACAAACCAGAGTACCTACTTCACAAACCACCACTGTGAACATCCAGTGAGACATGCGGCCCGACCTCATCCCTTGCATTGTGTACGCTCACTTCGTGAATATTGCAAAACATGATCATATGCTACCGAACTAAACATGATGTTTGAAAAGAACGGCCTAAAGAAAATGTGGTTCCCTGAGAACGTAACCTCAAGCGAAATTTACAACATAAACATGAAACCAAACAGACAAGAAAAAAACACGGAGAACCAAGAAGAAAATCAAATGGAGACCTACCAGGAAACCGATGAAGAAACATCTGACGAAGAGATTGTAAAAGCAACCAAATAGATTGCACGAAAACTCGAGAAAGAGCAAAAACAAAAACCTCAACTAAATACCCAGGAACTCAATATTAGAATATACAGCTCTCATGCGAACCCCCTACCCAAAACTTGCAAATAAAAAGAAATCGTAGAAGAATTGGTCAAAGGAAGATATAAATGGGATTATGAAGCTGATGCGGCTGAGACAGAAGTCCACAATGCTCTCAGGCAGGAAATGATCTTAATTGTGCCTGGATCCATGCTATAATATCTCCTGCGACCAATTTAAGAAAAAACGATCTGGCCGTACTCGTTCTCCAGCAAGAACCGAAAAAATTAAAGCAGTTAAAGAGAGAAAGAATTAAACCCATCATGTTCACGTACCAACGCAAACTAAAAATATTTACGCTAAACGTGAATGGCTGGATGACGAAGAGAATATTTACTCAAATATAATTAGACAAACATACCCAGATATAGTCATATTAACCGAGCATGGTATCAACACCGAAGTCGAAGCAATAAAAATACCAAATTATAGGATCATATCTGCCAACCAGACCCAAACCAGATTCGACGGTGTATCGATAGGGATAAAAATGGGGATTCACTACACCGAAATAAAGGATCTAGAAGATCCTACCTGGCGATAAAAATTAAAATGTCTATAGGCAATCTGGTAGTAGTCGGAGCTTATCAACCCCCACGACGTTCATATTTACCCATTCCCAACTTTATTAAACTCTTTCACCGAGCAAGCTATACAATTCTGACAGGGGATCTCAACGCCAGGTGCAGAGCATCAGGCTACACAACCGATATGAACGGCACAGGTAGAACTCTAGAACTACTGGTGCAAAAAAATATAATCCAAAGAGAAGGACCAGACTTCCCAACGTTCCTAACCAACAGATCCTCCACCACCCCAGATATAGTTCTCACCAACCTCAATTTTAACCTCAATCACCATACTAATCCCAGGCCCTAAACCCCATCCGACCACCTCATTATGGTCACAACTATATCCACCTCTCTCATCCAAATTAAGATACCACAAAGGAAATCACTCAGCACAACCGACTGGGCCAAATATAAAGACTACTTAAGCACCATAGACACCAGAACCCTTAACAACTAAGAAACCAACGTAATAGAGGCCGAAATACAGAAGATAAGTGAAAAAAATAATAAAAGTCGGCGCAATGTATATACTTAAAATAGAATGCAGAACCCCCTCCCCCTGCACCGAGATGGGACGATGAAAGGAAATCAAAAACATAAACGATTTCGAAAAAGAAACAAAATTAAAACAAACACAAACAAATTCAGCATTCTCTAATTAATCGAAGGAAAACAGCCACAATTAGAGTCGAGGGGGAGGAATACCATTACAACAGGGAGGGAATTTTACTCGGACTCAAGCTAACGACGAATGGGTATTCCTCCCATCTGTCGGTAAATGAAGCAAAAGCAACAATGTCAACGCTGCTATGATTTCATAACCTTTCAAGCAACAATAAAAGAAAATTATATACAACCCTCGTGCCTTCCAAACTATTATATCCGATCATACCTACTTACATACTGAGTAAAAATCAGAGAGTAAAGGCCCAAAGGGTACAAAACTGGGCAACGAGGTTTACTGAAAATAAAAAAAGACAGGACCGAATAACATCCGAGGAACTGCAGAGAAGAACCGAACTTGAACCTATCAACACTGAACTCCACGAACGAACCAAAAACCTGTGGGTAAAGTTAAATGAAACTTTACCCCAAGAAGAACTAAACAAAATAGTCGTACCAGACAATGAAATCAGTCAGATAAAATACAGAAAGAGATTTGACGGAAACAAGAAAAACACAACGTTGAATGTGAACCCAATCTATAAATAACAAAATGATCTACCGAACAAAAAAACACCGATATTGACAACTAACGAAGAATGACACACTAAAGAGAATACGAACAGAAAAGAATAATGAGAAATACAAAGAAGGAAATATAAAGAGTATATAAATATAGGACTACAAAACCACTGAAAAGTGCACAAAAAAGCAAAAAAATAAATATAATAAAACAAAAAATAAAGAGCTCATAGGAGCAATAGATAACAAAGGCTCGAATGCTTAAATTACAAACCTCAAATAAAAATAAATAAATACAAAGCAAAATAAATGCAAAACGAAAGCGTTTGCCAGGCAGGCAACCTGGCACAATTCACTATATCATTTTCACCTTCCCCGAATCAACGTCACATATCACCGACACTCATAACCATCTGATAAACACACACACACCACACACAATATCTCTACCTTTCTATCTCTCCCCTACACCTTCACCTCTTATACTATCCCGATCCCGATGTCAGTGTTGGGTTTTGCTCCCAGTCTCGCCCCAAATAAAGGGACATCGATGTCTTTTGGGTCATGAGTCCTGATGATAGATCTTACTAAGCCACTTCAGAGGCCGAATGGAGGGTCGATTGCACTATACACCCAGGCTAAAGGGGCATAAATGATTTAGGGTATGAAAGGGAGTTCTCCTTCCCCCAGGGGTAAATACCTTGGACTTTCCCCGCCCATGTACGTGGTTCACTCCCACCGTGAGAGGATAAAACAAATTTTCGACTTCGTAGGGTGCCAGTCGCCTATTGGCAGCCCGCTAGCTTTGACGGACGCTCGGGCACGGGCAGATCAATCCACAGTCTCAAACACTTAGCCAACCAGAACACCGTTGTCACTTCCCTCCCCACAAAGCATACACATCACATCACTCTTGTATCTCAGAACCTGAGGGAGGGGTATGCATATCCGAAACCCAATAATGTGAATCGGGTGGATCAACTTTGGGCGAGGAAAGGTCACTGGTTGGTGGCAAGTCACAATATTGCCGCTTTTGCTCCTCTCCTCCCCCCTCCCATGGAGGACTGGCCCCTAAGACCCTCGGACGGAAAAGTTTAGAATGAAAAATAAATAAGTGGCGAGATGCAAATCAAAAGACTCCGCGTCGCTGAGGTGCTATTGACGGGCGCTCTCACCACTCAGCCATCTCGAGCGATTGTCATTTTAACCTTTATGTGAATTTTCTTATCCGATTGGAGGCTCTCGTTCACGAGTCAACAGTGACAGATGGTGCAATTAACTAATTAATGGTGTGAAAGAGGAAAGGTTGTTATCATTGGTGGGGTCCTCGTCGAGTGAAAGACGAGAGCCATTGAGTACGAAGTGAGGGCGATGTGTAACAGAATAATTATGTTTACATTGTGAAGTGGATGAATCGTCATACGAAGTCATTGCGTGATGAATTAAACGAGTGCAAAAGGTGCTGATTCCAAGGAAATGGCATGAGCAATAGAATTTGATAGGTTCAATTTGAGTGGGTGAGGTCATGATCTCGAAGTGTGTAGGCGATGATGAATCGGGACAGATTGTCTGAAAGTGGAATGAATCTGTATTGGAGTGGAAAGAATGGCTGGGGATGAAAAGATGGAGATGAAAAGATAAACATTTGTTGATCAGAATATGAGTGTCTTGTTTTGTATAAAAAGCGCGTAATTTACGTATAATCATTTTCCCAGCAACAAATGGAATACACCATAATTGCACTTGTATGAGTACAACTTTAGGATCTGACGCCACCCTATAATAAGGAAAAACTGCTCCCCATTTTGGTGCGACAAAATTAGTCTCTGAGCTGAGTGGAGCCGGGAAGACTCAGGAGACGAGAGGATTTTTAACTCTTTATTTGGTAAATAAAAATATTAAGAAACTTTTTTTAGTATTAATAACGAGTAAAACCTTTATACAAACATGTTACAAACTAATTACAAACAGTTAGATAAAAATGACGCATTAACGCACATTAACATCAGAGTAAACTTTATGCTACTTGAATTAGGCTTGTAATTACAAGTAATTTCGCAGTTGATTCCACGTTAGAGAGGAGAGTTAAACATAGAGTAAAGCACTTAACGGACGTGGCGTTAGAAGTCGGGAATTCGCGACGGATGATGGGTACGGATGAAGGGCGCAACTTTCTCTTGCTGGCTGTGTGTAGTCTATAACTTCATTCTGTATGGTAATAATAATCTTGCAGCGTGACATTATCCTTTATATACACGGCTTCCCATCGGGGGTAATACCATTAGGCTCATCTCTTCCCCGCAAGGAAGGCCGCACTTAAGCATGGTGAGAACGCGTGGAGATGCTACTTCGTGGGTCTAGTGTTTAGCCAGACGCAAAATAGTTGTGCGATAATGGCGAATTCCTGAGCTTCTGGTTTGGAAGGCCCTTTTTCAGGGAGAACATGCGGTTGTGGAACCCATTTGCTTCCGGATCGGCACGTGGGCGAGTCATTGTGAGGGGGGGAATATCCTCATACACCCATTTTTCAGCATTCCCATTGACAAATCAGAGATCAATATTCAACTCCATCATTGACCAATCAGAAGCGTTTATATTTTCCAGCCTCCGTGGTGCTTTTAAGACCATTAAAAAGTATGTTTTTTTTTCTAAAGTTAATTATCGATCTCTCCTAAATAATCAATGCCTGCCACTATTTAGTCTTTTTATTTAATTTTCCTTTGTTTATTGAGCAATAAAATCACTTTTTTTTGTTAATGAATTGCGTTCACCGAGTGAAACCTAAATCGAACTATAAAAAGCCTTTTTTTTTATTTTTCCTCCGTTACTAATTAATTTTTTTTGCTCTTTTACAAACTATTTTTTTACGGCACTATTCTTTATTATCGTTGCAAAAAAATCCATTTTGTATAACTTAGTTCATTACGAAAAATGCGACATTCAACAAATACACTTTCTCGATCTTTTTACGTTTGAAATCCACGATACTTTTCCCGCCGTGGCATTGGTATCTAAACTAGCACCCACGCCTATTCTCGTGCCAAGAACTAAACACAAAACCTTACCAGCACCAGTTTGGACCCGGAAAAGGATAGAGATGCAAGAAAGATATAGAAATGCAGTCGAGTAAATCAGTAGATGGGGGCCCGGTGTAGGGAGCTTCACCTGATTCTTCGCGAATCACGCGACAACCTTTAACTGCTCATTAGACAACAACAGTCGGAAATATGGGATCGACTGATAGAAAAGCTCGATGAAGAGATGGATCCCAGAAGCTTCTGGCAGACAGTGAAAAGGTATTGGGCAAACCCCCACCAGGAAAGATGAAAATAAAAGAGCAAAGTGGGGAACTTATTACCGAGCCCAACCAACTGGAAGCCGAATTTAGACGCTACTGGGCGAACATCTTCAACATTACCCAAGAGGATTCGGAGAACTTTGACACGGAATTTAGCAATAATATCATGGACCAATTAAATTCAGAAATAGACCGAACCTATCCCTTTAACAACGCTACGGAAGAGAGACCAATGGATGGATACGGAAGAAGGATCACCCACCAGGAACTAAGCCAAACTCTGAGTGACTTTAAACAAAGTGCGCCAGGTTTCACCGGATTAACAAAGGCAAACTTTGCAAATGCTTCGCTTAACATCACCCAAGGATTACTGAATGTTATAAATGCGGCCCTCAACACTGGGTATTACTCAGATGAATGGAAACTATAAAAAATGATATTTATTTAAAACTCGGGCAAAAATCCTACCTCCCCAGCAGATTATAGACCAATCTCTCTGCTTGAATTTGGAGGGAAAATTATATGGAAGATCATTGTCAACAGGGTGCAAACTTACCTCGATGTCAACGGACTTCATAACCAACAGCAACATGGGTTTAGGAGACAGAGGGGTGCGAACATTGCACTGACAATGATCACATTGAAACTGGCAAAGATAGAGGAGGAAAAGAAATATGCTGACCTAGTGCTGAGGGATGTAAAGAAGGCATTTGATAAAGTCTAGCGCCTGGGCCTAGAGTACAAGATACTCTAACTGGGACTAAACCCCAGACTGGAGAAAATAATTTGTGATGACGTCATGGACCGAAGAGCCTTCATCACGATTGGAGAGCTCCAAGGGCCCGTATTTGTACTAGAATAGGGTGTTCCTTAAGGTGGATGCCTCAGCCCGCTACTATATTCGATCTACACCAGAGACCTTCCAAGCCCTAGACTTGAAGAATTTCTATATATATAGTTCGCGGACGACGTATCACAGATAGTAGTGTCCCCTTACAAGAACAAGAAATTTACGGCTAGGATGACTGAGTTGGAGATAGAAAACATTAACGCATACGAACGTTGCTGGAAAATTGCCACAAACCCCAACAAATTCACAATCATCCCGATAAAACGGAACAAGACCGCTCCAATGCAAGTTAATGGAGAAAGATACATGTACAAACAATCAGGCAAAGTTCTAGGACTAAAAAGCAGCAAATACGGATACCCACATCAACTTAACAACATCTTAGCACGATCCAAGAAAGAGCTGTATGAATTCTTCAGGTTTAAAAAGTTAAGCCCGAAAAACAAGAAAAAGATTTACTCAGCATACATTCGACCCAAGATTGTATATCCTGCCACTCTACTGGTAGCGATACCAAAAACATGGCTCAATAAACTACAAATAATCCAAAATAAAGCTCCATTAATCATAAATAACACTAATATAAGAGATAGAAAACATCAACAAACACTCAACGAAGAAGTTGGCCTAAAGGTAATAAACAACGACCTGGGAGTGAGAACACAAAGAATCTGGAGAAAGCTAGAGAAGAGCACAGTACCAGACTTCATAAGAAGTCATTTTGAGATCCCCAATCAAAACCAAACACAGGCTAAACGTAGGTTTCCCAGCAGCAGAATCACTGATGGAGCAATCAAAACCCTAGATACTCGACTAGATAACACAAAATAATAGTTCAACAAATTAGACTAATAATAATTGAACATCGATTAACACCACCATACAATGAAGATGAAACAAGTCATAAAAAACAAACAACTTAAAAGGCTTGAACGCTATGACCGAATCAGGATGAAAACTATAAATGTATGGATGTACAATCGTAAGTACGTATATATATATATATATATATATATATATATACAAGTGAATAAAGTAAAAACGAATATCGACAAGAATTGACTACGACATTAAAACCGATCAACGACAACGGAAATAAATGAATATAAACGAAATAAAGATCCCTCAACGAGAGAGCCTTGAAAATAATGCAACTTTAAAGGCTTCGAATACCCCAACATATAAACACTAAACAAATGCAATAGTCAATAATAAGGAAAGACAGAGATACCCTTTCACCAGGGAACTTACTACTAAACTCTATATTTATCTTCTTTTCAACTTTTTCAAAACTAAAACGCCTACTTAATATCCTATATATTAGTCACTTTTTATGTCCGAGTCCGAGTTCTCGTCAGGAATTCACCGCTTGGAGATCGCCTTCTCGCTGAATCACTCACGCTTGGTAAAGCAATCACCGAAAGCATCTCTCCACCCTTTCCTTCAAAGATAATTTTTGCCACTGAGGTTAGAAGTTTACATACGAAGGAAGTTAAGAAGAACTACATCTGTAAATCTGGAAGAAAATTCACACTCGTTAAAAGAAGATTTTAAGATAGAAGAACATCTCAACATCACTCCCAGCCTCATTATCATTTTTCACTTTAATTTCATATATTGTCTCCTACAGCTTTTTCTCTACCACACCCCAGATCCTCCCATTAGGGAGGTACTAAAAAAGAGAATTAATAATTTTCATTAGGCGCATCATACTCATCATTACTGCCTAATTCCTCCTACTTACCCAACCCCAACCTGGGCGCTATGCCTTGACTAGTGGACGCTGTCATTTCAACCTCGTCTCAACTATGCAGTGCACTTGCAATTTCATAATTAGGGTTTCGGGAGAAGGAAGGTCTGAGGAATAGCCCGCTACCAGATACCAGTATCCGAGGAACTCCAGGATAATGGAGGCCGGGTTGCAACCTTCGCAGGGGAGTTTAAACACTCCGCCTGTGAGGGGCCACCAAAATCGCTGAGGGACTTACAACCGTCTCAGCGTATGTCGGATGCAACTGAGGTTTTTAACTCCATCGAGGAGGCGGCACCCCCGGGTATTGCTGGTTGGTTCCACTCTAACCAACAAAAAGTCCGTCACATTTCACCCCTCGAGAGGAGCCCACCCGGATCCATCATTTCATCCATCATCATCTTATTTTTGACAGCCAAACTAGTGAAGGCGGTGACAAAAGGGAATGGGAGGGTCTAAAACACCATACCAACATGGAAAACAATATGGAGTATAGAGGACTCCCACTGAGAACCGAACCCGGAGCACAAAAACCCGAAAGAGGAGTACTAATAAGGACTCTTTACACTGAAGTGAAGATTGCCCTTACTAAATAAATAGAGGTCCCCAACGGCTGCGTTGCCCTATGTCATAAACAGAATGACATAGAACGCCTGGTGGCGCGCGATGGACTAAAGGCTCTAAGGAAGATCGGAATAACCCCAAAACTGCCACCACAACTCCTGGCAAACCAATCCTTCGTCTGTCGAAAGGTAGACTTCTGTGTGGGATCCCACACAAAAGATAAGATTGAAAGGGAGAACCAGCATCTGAAGATCACAGAAATCATCAAATTTGGACACCACACGCAAGTGTTCAAAGCCATTTGCGCCTCGGCGGAGATGGCAAATAAGGCAACCAGCAACGGGATCCTAGCCTTCGGAATGAGGATACCCCCTGAAAATATGGAAAAGGAAAAATTTGTAAATGTACAAACCTGCTTCCAATGCTATGCCATTGAGGATCACGTGGCAAAGAAATGCCCAAATTAGGACAAAAAAGTATGCTCAGACTGCACATTTAACAATCACACATTCAGTGAATGCACAGAGACTACAAAGAGATGCGTTAACTGCTAAGGTCCACATAGGACAATGGCGGCTAACTGTCCAAGAGAAAAGAAATTATAAACAAGAAAGAACAAGAACAGAAGAAAGAAAAGGAATTAAAGATTAATCAGAGATAAGCCAGCGTAACAAAAGCTACTGTAAAAGAAATTAAGGAAACACAATAGCCTAAAATCAATATCAATGTTAATGAAGGAACGGGGCCGGACATTCTAGCCAGTATTATGTAGGCTCACGTACAAAACATTGCCCAACCAGGGACCTTCTCAGACACGCTCAATCTTCTCTTAGAGGAGAACAGAGTAAGGAAGATGTGGTTCCCCCCGAACCCACCATCGGCTCTCGTATACGGAGTAACGGCGGGAAAAACTCTCCAAATAAAAGATATGCTGGACAAAGGAGCAAAGATGGAAGAAAACGAAGAAACAAACGAAACCGACGAACCCAATAAAGATGAAAAATTAACGGAAACTTCGGACAATGAACAAAAAAAGGAAAAGAAGAGCCATAAGAAAACCAAAAACACCCAAATATACACAACTAAAATGAATCAGAAACACAAACTGACACGGAAAGCGAAACGGAGAGTGAGGAAGGCTGTCTCTAAGAAGCAAAAGACTTTAAACTTAAGATCTTCGTAAACGAGGCCTATCCCCTACCAAAAGGTACCAAAATGAAAGATATAAATAAAGGTATCGAAAGAGGTACCTGCAAATGGAATTATATCACAGACCATGATGAAAGGACCATCCAAAAACTAATAGAAGAAAACAAAATAAGGATCTTCTCCAACGACGTCAAAATTATCAAGAAGGATACCTTCGAGAAAATATCAAACGGCGAATGGAAAAACCCCAAAACAAAGAATTAAAAAGAAACAAGATAAATAAGACATAATGGATAACGCGACAACTAAACTGAAAATACTTCATTTAAACACTGACGGATGGAAATCAAAAGCTGCACAACACGGGAATATATTCACACAAATCAACCCCGACCTCATCACCATCTCCGAACACGGACTCAAAGATGACGAGACAATGAAATTATTCAATTATCACATTATAAAGATAAATCCAACCGGGGAGAGGTGCGATGGCATAGCCATCGCAATAAAAAGAAACCTAAAATACATGCAAGAACGGGAAGTTGACGAGGCATACGTAGCCGCGACTATTAGAGTACACCCCGATTACGATAGTGGTGGCCTACCAACCACCCCGCCGCCTGTACACACCAATACACTCGGTAATGGAGCTGTTACACAAGAACAACCCAACAGTTCTCCTGGGAAACCTCAATGCCAGGATTCTGGAATCAGCGTACCGCTCAATAAACAACGCGGGATGGAACTTGGAACTACTAATGGATATAAAAATACTAAAAAGAGTAGGCCCGGACTTTTCGACACATATTACCATTTGAACCTCAACCAAACCAGACATAATAATGACAACCGAGAACTTCCCATATAATATTTACATGGAGCTGAATCCCAGACCCTGTAGTGATCATATCGGAGTTTTGGTGATTATAAATCAAAACACGATACAAATGCCAATCAAGCCCCGAAGAGCCTACAGGAAGGCAAATTGGGAAATATACACGACCATGTTAAATAATTATAATCAGCCAGATCTATACGGAAAAAAAAATCGAAGGATTAGAAGAAATAACCAGAAATCTAATAAAAAATATACAGAAGGCAGACGAAGCAAGTGTACCGAAAATTAAAGACAAAAATCTCCCACATCCAAAGTGGACAAACGAAATGAAGAGAAAAGCATGGAGAATCAAAGAAAAATACTCTGAAATGAGTATTTCAGAACAAATAGACAAAGGAATAAGGAGTTAAAAAGATTGAAAGGAGAAATGGTTTTTCTGATAAATGAACAACAAGAAGAAAAATGGAAAGAGTTTACAAACAAAATAGAATCCACAGAAAAAGCAAGCGAGGCCTGGAGATTGATAAAAATAATTAAAGGAAAACTACCTAGAGAAAAAATTAAGATAAATAGTGAACAAAATGAATACCTGAGAAGCAATGCAGAAATAGAAGAGAAGTTTAGAGAGCATTGGAGAAAAATATACACTATAGAATAAGAAGATAATGAGAAATTTGACAGGGAAACTGAGGAAATAGTTAACGAAAGCCTAAGGAGAAATAGAGAAAAGATAACACCACTAAGGAGACTCGATAAAGGTACAGACGAGCACGAGGAAATAGGAGCATTAATCATCCTGGAAGAGATACAAAATACAGTCGCCTCATTCAAACAAAAGTAACCCGGAAATACAGGGCTCACAAAACGAAATTATGAGAGAGTCCCTGAGAAGATATTAATAGACATTAAAGAACTATTTAATGCATTCCTAAACATCGGTGCCTATCCACGAATTCTGTAAATTAAAGAGGGGGTAGTTTTTACTTTCCCGCAGCTTTGAATTGAACAAGAGGACAGACACCCCGAACCATTGGTGTCAATTTCGCTGCTTAACTTTCTGGGAAAGGTACTGGAAAAGATACTGAATACGAGACTCGTGGAACACCGAAGAAACGGGGAAATACAAGGAACACCAGTGTGGTTTCAGGAAGGAGAGGGATGCAACTATGGCGCCGCGATTATAACGGAAAAAATCGCACAGGCCAAATCAAAAAAAGGATATGTGGACGTGGTACTCGGGGATGTCGAGAAGACCTTCGATAAGGTATGGGTGGAGGGGTTAAAATACAAACTCCTCCAACTCGATCTCGGCATCCGGATGGAGAGAATCCTGGCGGACTACGTAGAAAACAGGGAGGCGTACATCCACATCGAAGACCACGAAGAACCCAACTTCCAGTTGGAAACTGGGATCCCGCAAGGAGGTTGTACTCAGTGTACACAACAGATATGCCGCCTCCATTGACACCAGGCTGCATAAAGGTGGAATACGCCGACGATATCAGCCAGGTGATCTCCACACGAACCACAAATTTCAGATGGCAGGCCAGGTCAGCAGAGCGCGAAATACAAAATATAAATGAGTTCGAGAGGAAATAGAAGATAAAAACCAACACGAATAAATTTTAAATAATCCCAATAATGAGATTTAAAAAGACAGAATAACCATCAACGATACAGAACAGAGATACACAACTGAAGGAAAAGTGCTGGGCCGTCAGATGGGAGAGAGAGGCTACCACGCACACGTTAAGGAAAGAATTGCCAGAGCTAAATCGGGACTAAGAATGATTTTCAACCTGAGGCACCGGGAACAAAGAAGGAAAAAGACTCTCTACAAAGCATTCTTGGATTCAGTGCTGGTGTTTCCACCGATCTCCATCCACGCTACAACAAAAACAAACAAGAAAAAACTACAAAAAGTACAAAATAAGGCGGCCTACTTAATAAGAAATACAAGACACCGAGAAAGAAAAAAAAATTACGTGATATAATGAATATGGCCGGACTAGATCCAATTAATAAAATTATCGAGAAACGAGCAAAAGAAATCTGGCAAAAAATAGTAGGCTCCGCCTGCGACGTGAGGAAGACCTAATAATAACATAACCAAACAAGCCGAACAAGCAAAACCTATCACAAAGGCATGGATGCCTGAAATAAAAAAACAAAGACAGTTAATTATACAAAACAAAGGAATTTAGAACAAATCACCCTAAACAAATAAAGTAAATAAGTACAGTATGAAAACCGAATTTGAATCAGAAGAACGTTACCGCAAGATATCCCAAGCAAAATCACCAATACGATTTAGGAAATATAAAGGAATACGAACAAAAACTTAGAAGCAACTATTACAACACAAACCCAAAAGCAATTAGAAGAGCAGAAGATAGAAGAACGTCAGAAGAAAGAGATCAGCCAGTAACCCCGGCAGTTATTAAACTACATACAATCATCACACAAACACACATTTCACACTCCCACACCACCCTACCCTTTAAAAAAAACCACCTCTCATGGTATCTACCCCTATTATCTTCTCACGCGTGCGGCGTGCGGCGTGCGTGTCTTGCTTATCTGTTCATCGTATAGGTTTGATTTTAACCGCAAGTGATAAAAGTATCGAATTCTTAGTTAACCAGGAGTAAATAAAAACTAAGCTCAAGTGTCTTACATGTAATTCCGAACTTACAGTAACGGTTGTTTTTTATTATTATTATTATAAATCGTTTGTTGCCGCATGGGGCAAGCGCGAACAGTTAAAAACTTAAATCGTCCGTTGAAACTTTACCCACCCACCGGCCCGAAGTAAGTAAATATACGATTTTGTTAACGTTTAGTAGTAGACAGACTACTAGTTTATTAAAAAAAAAACAAGTAGGGGTGCAACTCCCTACAATTAAAGGTGGCGAATCCCCCATTTCTAAAAGAAATAGCTTTATTGACTCAACAATGAAGTAAGTGAGGCAAAAAAGTAGCTAGAAAAATGCTAGAAATAGCATCCGCTACTAAAGTAAACAATTACCGAAAGTTTGATCAATGTTGGAGGAGGACATGGGATCAAGAGCCTAGTCTGCTACCAGCCTTCCGAATATATAAGAAAAATGAGTTGAGAGATTCGTATCAATTGTTTGGTATTGTTTGGACTAATATTTTGCTTCTTTTTCAGATTGAAGCTATCTCATCTCAAATCAAGCCTAGAATGCAATATTTTAAAGAAATTTTGTTTCAAAGTGAATAAATTGGTCTTTACTCTTAAGGATTCAGGAAAATTAATCCAATAGAGAAATAATCCAATTTAAATAAAAAGCACAAAACATAGGCTGAATTGCAACCTGTCAACACGAGGCTTCTAAAAGAAGTTTTTACCCGATTCGAAGATCTTTTGACATAATCCTCTTGCAATCCCCGGGAGATCTTACAGATGCCATTACACACATAGCCAATCACAGCACCACCGATTTTCCTTCCCCATCTTTACAACACAACACACTGTTTCTCCTCTTTTCCTAAAGGAATCCTGCAGATAGGTAGCTACAACCATATGACGAGGATCGGGTTCCAGGCTTTCCATAGTAACGGAGGTTCCTACCCGTTGTTTGTTGTCAAAAACACAAATACTTTCCGGCTCCATCTCCTCAAATATGGACCGGCTCCTGGTTTTCTCTGGCTCAGGAGCCATGATCATTCTGATCTTTATTTTGGTCTCATTATAGTTTGCCATGGCCAAGAGACAGAGGAGCTACTTACCTACCCGCTAATATAAATTTTCATTCAATATTTAAGTTGTTAAGCGCTGTTAATAGCTATAAATAACGGTTTTAGAAAAAGGAGCACAAGATTTATCCATGACACTATATTTTAAGAACGGGATTGTTTTGAAGGTTTGAATTATAATAGATGATGAAGCTTAGAATAAATCAATATGATTATCGAATGTTTGAAATTTTTTTAAACAAAAAGAATTTATAAAAAATTAACCATGGCTGCTTTTTTATTTTATATTTTGGTATACTCGAAAGTTTTATCGAAGTTATTTGTAAAATCGATCTTAAATTGTAATCTTTATCAGGAAGAATATATTTTAAGAACGGGAGTCTTTGGTTGGGTTGAATAATAATAATAATAATATTTTTTCTCTTAGTTTGTATGTACAAATTGACCAAAAGCAATGGGTTACGTTCCCCCCAAAAATATGTTTCTAGAATTTGGGGGAATTTTTTAAAACAAAACGAATTACAAATCGCGAAGTTCGTATATTCGAATCTTTCATCGAACTTCTTTCTAAAATAGATTTTTCATTTTAATCTTTATCAGGAAGAAATAGCTTCCATATAAAAAAAAGGCAATAGCTTCGCCACCCCCCACCCCTCTACGGTGGGAGCTTGGGCTTCTCTACTAAGATTAAAATTTAAAATCTGAAAAAAGCAGCCATGGTTAATTTTTTAGAAATTTTCTGAATTTCGCCAATTATAATAATTTTAAATAGGAACTCTAAACTATTTCCCCCCTTTCAAAAAATCACGTTGCTAAAATATAGTTATAGATAAAATAAAAAAGCAGCCTTACTTAAATTTTAATAAATTTTCTGAACTTCACCAATTGTAATTCATTTTTTTTAAAACATTATAAATCATTCGATAATCATATTTATTTTTTCTGAACTAAACTATTTTGTTTTTCTAAACTCTAAAGAAATTCTTAGAAATAATCTTGCTAAAAATTTAAAATATACTTAAGTAATCACCAAACTAAGATGAAATTATTATTCAATCAATCAATCATTTCCTGTGGCACCCACGGGGATGCATAGGGCTTCAATAAACTCACACCACCACACTCAATCTTGAGCTAATGCTTCAAGATCTTCCCCGCAATCATGTCCTGCTTCCCGCCTCATAGTCCGTATCCGAGTCTCCCTAGGCCTAACTCTCCCTCTTCTACCAGGGGACACCAACCCTGGTGTATCCCGAACTATACCCTACTTTCTATAAACATGACCCAACCATTTCCAACGTGAAAATCTAACAAACTCATCAACCGGTTGCACCCCCGTTATTTCTCTGGTATTTGACACTCTATTCCACCATTTAACTCCCAATATTCGTCGCAGAGCCTTATTTTTAAATGCCAATAGTTTTCTATCTGTAGTCACAGTGCTGTACCAAGACTCATGTCCATAAATCAAAATACTTCTAACCATTACTTTAGAAATTTTGATTTTAGTTTGGACAGAAAAGTTGCTATTATTCCAAACATTCTTAAGCATTCTCATTGCCTGATGGGCTCGTCTTAGTCTTTCCTCAAATTCCGAATTAGGAGAATCATTCTTTACTAAATAAGTACTTAAATATTTGAACCTATCAACTTGCTTTATAGCAATTCCGGTAAACATGTAGACGAGCGGCCCGGCCGGAAAAAATGATTTTGTGTAAATATTATCGTTCACCCGTGTCATTTCTGACGTCATACCCCACCCTCAACCCCTATTATAATTCGCAAGACGATTAAAGGCGCTGACATGATGTAGTTAAAGCATTCACCTCTGTAAACGTCAGAACATTATAAAAATTAGGATTATATACTGGGGGGCTGTGCACCCCAGACCCCCCCTCCCAATTTAATGAAACTCAGGATCATCGTAGTGTGGTCTCCTCCTTGTGCTTCCTCCCCCCCCCCACACGAGCCGTCCCCTTAAATGTACTCCAAAAACGTGAAACATTTTGGAACATGGACGAAATAGGACATCTTATCGGCTGGGCCGCTCGTCTACATATTTACCGCAATTCCTTCTACCGAGCAATTCTGTGCATTTTCTATATTCATATTTATGATTTCAGTTGTTCTGCTATTAATTAACAAACGAACCTTTCGTCCTTCCCAAACTAAAGAGTCCAGCACTCTTTGTATCTCTTCTGGCCCATTATAAATAAGAACTATATCATCAGCATAATCGAAGTCCAGAAGTTTCCCATTTTCTCCCCAGTCTATGCCAGCATCAGTTTCTGCTTTTACCTTTTTCATGATGTAATCAATAACTAATACAAATATCAGAGGTGACAGAATGCCACCCTGTAGCACCCCAGACTTTACTTCAAAAGAATCAGTCAAACCGCCGTGCATATTCAAAATGACCCTAACAAACTCTCCCGGTATTCCATAATGCCGCATGATCTTACCCATGGTATTTCAACAAAACAAAGGCTTAGAGTAACTTTCATTTCATTTTCTGCATCAAATGTCTAACAATCTGGTCATTGCACCCACGCCCCTTCCTAAACCCAGCCTGTTCATCTCTTAGAATGCCATCAACCAGCGGCTCAAACCTATTCAATAATATTCTACTGAAAATTTTCCAAGCTATCGGTGGCAAAGTGATTTCTCTCCAGGTACCACACAGACTCAGATCTCCTTTTTTCGGAACTTTAACTAATACTCCATTCATCCACCCTGAGGGTACCATCCCCGTCACCCATATCTCATTGAATAACTTTCTCAGAACATATACCAATCCATCCTCTTCCACTTTAAACATTTCAGGAAATAAACCATCCTCTCCCGGAGTCTTATAATTCTTCAATTCTTTTAATGCTTTTACAATTTCTTCAAGCCTAATCTCTCACGTATCTATATTCAAATCTTCACGAGCAGGAGGTATATCTTCCTCTGGTGGCACTGGTCTGTTCAGAACTGTCTCAAAGTGTTCTCTCCATCTATTCCTTACATCAATGCTCTTAGTTAACAGGTTACCTTCTCTATCTCGTACTGGCATTCCGTTGCACTTACCACCTCTACCATTCAGTTCATTAATTACTTTATATGCTAACCTCTGACTATGCCCATCATTTTTATTAATGAGTGTTTTAGTTTCCACAACCTTTTTTATCAACAGATCTTCTTTTATCTCTCCTAATTAGCCTTTTTACTTCTGAATCCAAGCTCCTATACACAGCTCTTGCTAATTCAATGTCTCGACCACCACTATTATGCATCTCACTCCTCACTTTAGCTTCAGCTCTCTTTCTAATCACATCCCATGTTTCTTCAGATATCTATTTCTTTCTCCTCAATCTATGTTTCCTTCTAATTGTGATAAAGCAAAATGAAAATATTAAATAAATATTTAGATGGGGGAAAAATGACGTCAGAGGATTTTTTTTTTTCGTATTTCAAAAGAATTCTGATGTTTGTTTTTTTATCGTTAGGACTAGAAAATAAGGATGGATATGAAAAACACCAATAGTAAATTATTAGGAGACCAGGCAATGGCTTCGCCACTCCCCCCTACTGGAGGAGCTTGCGCTTTGCTACTAAGATTAAAGTTTAAAATCTTAAAAAAAGCAGCCATGGTTAAATTTTCATAAATTTTCTAAACTTCACCAATTATAATAATTTTAAAAAGGAACTATTAAACTAAATTTCCCCCTTTTCAAAATATCACGTTGCTAAATATAGTTATAGAAGATATATAAAAATAAATTTTCTGAACTTCACCATTTGTAATTTTGGGGGTTTTAAAAAATTCACAAAATTTCGATACTTATATTTATTTCTGAACTTCACCATTTTGTTTTTTGATATTATAAAAGAATTATTAGAAATAACTTAAAAAAAACATAAGTCATTTGTCCACTAAGGAAAAAAACCATTTATTAATTTTTTACCCATCTTCAAAAATCCCGTTATACAATTATAGAGTTAGTGATGACAAGAGATGGAATTTTGTATATTAAATGTTTTTATCCAAGTTATTTCTAAGAGTTTATTCATAAATTGAAAAAATAGAGCGCAGGGCTGTTTTTTTTATCAAAGCTTTTATTAAAGTTATTAATAAAAGTTGATTTAGAGTTGAAAATATAACAGACCTTACAGCTGGTTTTTCATATATTTGAAGCTTTTATCCAAGTAATTAGTAAGAAGTACCATTTTTCTCACCTTATACTTTTTACTCAATGAATCTAAGAATAAAAAAAATATAAATTGTGTTCTTAGAATGAGTTAAAATTAAGGCATGGCGGTTTTTTGGAGTTGTATTTTTAGTATATAAAAGAAAATTTAGATTGGAAAAAGAGAGGAGGATTGTTTTTACGGTATATGAAAAGAATTTAGCTAAAAAAATGTCCCGAATTTAAGCCTAGAAACTAAATATGGATATGAAAAAAATAGATCAAGAGAAAATTATTAGGGAATATGTAATGGAAATATTTTAATTTTTCTTAGACCAAAACCCTGTTGCTAGAGCGAGATAGGCCATAAGACACAGATCGAAGGTCTGCCTGTGAAGCGCAAGTTCCTCCTGTAAGAAGGAGTGACGAAGCCGTTCCTCTTGTTTTCCTATAAAATAACCCAGACTTGGAATACCTTGTCTAAGAATGTCGCCCAAAGCACTACAGTAAATTGTTTAAGAATAAAATCGAAACATATTACTTTAAAATATGACCTGCAAAAATGGAAATTATGAAACTCATCCTTACTCCAGGCCTCTTTTCTTTCACATCTCACTTCCACCCCTTTTGAAAATGCCCTCGAGTGGATCGTCGGTTCTTTGCCTGTTCGGAATTCTGTCATTTTGATTATCCCTCCATGTTGGACGACGAGTCCCTGGTATTCAGGCCCAAAGTTACTCAAGGGTTGGTCAGTGTTTCGGCTAAGAGTGACGAGGATAGAACTCGAAAGTTAACCTGCCAAGAGTTGGATAGAACTAAGCTGTTCCAATATGGGGCTCGCCCCTCTTCCCCATATTTGATCTCTTAATACGCCGTCTACCGAATTTCAACGTCTTGAACAGCATTTCACCTGGAGAAGGTTACAAGTTAAGAAAAGGTAGCTAGTTTTAAAGGTTATGCGGTAAATTAAAGGGGGGTTAGTTTTTACTTTCCCGCAGCTTCGAATTGAACAAGAGGACACCCCGAACCATTTCGATAAATTATATATGAAAACTAACAACCATTTTCCTAACTGTCTCCCACTGAAAGACTGTTTTGAACGTTGAGGTTGAGGAAGACTGAATACCAGGGCATCGACATGGCGGGCGACCGCATATTGAAACATCATCCAAGCTGAAAAATAAAGCAAAACATGGAAAGGAGACACATTCAAGGGATTTGTCAACACCCCCCCCCCTCTAGTTCCCGGCGTCACATGCTCAGATTATATATCTTCAAAACTAAACCATCTCCTAACAGATTTAGTGCCCTACTGCCCCCAACAAACCTGCCCATACGTACCCAACACTAACTATTCACACTCATAATCCGAAATTGCAGAGCTGGGCGTTGCGGCGATGAGTTGCGACTTTGCCGCACTATGAATTTTGAAGTCGCAAAGTCGAAAGTCGCAAACGTTTTGAAAAAGTCGGACTAAGCAAAGTCACACCGCCAATTTTCCGCGACTTTGAACAGGAAAAAAGACGACTTTTTTGAAAGAAATTACTATTCAGCACGGCCGGGGACGTCTTCAGGGCCAATAGGTCCTCCCTAGATGAGGTCAACTTTGAGGAGCTTGTGTTCCTCAAAGGAAACATGGATCTCCTGGAGGAGAAGATGGACCAGGAGGACAAGGAGAAGGAGGAAGATGACCTGTAGATATTAGTTTAGGCTGTTTCAACTAAAAAATAATAAATATGTGTTTTTCTGCCTCATAAAAGCATGTTTCTGTTATCGCGCTTAAGTTTACTTTGTAATTTAGCGGAGTCGCACCGTCAAAAAAAGCCGAAGTCGCAGACGCACGGGGGAGGGGGGGGGGCTAAAATAGAGTCGCAAAGTCACAGTCGCACCAGATCCGGTGGCAAAGTCGCACCTGAAAAAATTAAAGTCGAGCCCAGCTATCTGAAATTGATCCTTTTCCCCAACCCCGTGTACCCTACAGGCGCCACGCCCACCATCAAACCCCTCTTAGCCCAAGACTCGCCATTTACCAGAGTCCTTGATTACATGCAACACCCACCAAAGCGCAGCTCCATTATCTTCCCCTCAGGACATTTCCCACTCTGCAAACTCCGCTCCCTAAAAGCATACTCTACCATCCCCACCACTTAAAGCCGCCCCCCAATATCGAACCCCTCCTTGACCCAACACTAACCGTACAGTTGTATAACGGACGTGGTCCTGGTCGCCAATGGGGATGGGCCCGTAAATCTTAACTAATATTTAAAGTGGTGGAGGCTCAGCACTGATTGGCGTGACGGTTCTTGGAGATACGAACGGGAGCCTCACCTTAGGATGCCTTCTCGATACGTGACGTAGTTGTGGTCACGACAGGCAATCAAATAGTAAGAACTCTGCATTGACTGTGCTGGTTTCTATCAATAGATTGGGGCCTTATAGGAGTGTTTTATCTCAAGTTTAATTGTTACTTTAATGAACTTCTTTGGCAAATTTTGCAGCTTACCTAAGGTCCGATATCAAACTAGTAGGTAGTAAGTCTTCGGAGAATTCTGAACTAAGCTACCGTTTACAACGATTCCCTAGGTATACATATGACAATTTCCTGAACTAAGTCGAGCTAAATTAAATTTACCAATTTTTTATTACAAAGGGTGTCGTCTCCTTCAATCTTTCTTCACTTCATAAGCGCTACGGAGGACTTTAAAATGGAAAGCCCAATTACAACATATAAGGCCTTTTTTCTTTATAGTTGAACCTTTTTGAACTAAGAAGGGCTTTAAAATGGAAAACCCAATTACAACATATTAGGATAGAGCATGACCTTTTTTCTTTATATTTGAGCCAATCACTCCTCGAAGGTAAAATAAGGTGGGACTGGATTCGTTGATCTGATTTTTAAGAACGGAGGCGACCTTAGTCGGAGTGAATTTCTTAGGGAGTTGGGTGGACCGGAAAAGGGTGTTTGTTACACTATCACAGGGGAATGTGCCTTCACATAAGGGGTTTTTTAATCTAAGAGGGATTCTTATTTAGCAAGGGGGTGGGGCAGAACATGACTTTGCGAGAAATTGTCAGAAAAGACGAGTTGTAGCAAGGGGGGTCAACCCGTACGACTTGCTCCTGAATGTTGCTGAATTTAAATTTGAGCAATGGGTTTAGGGGACTGAATTCCTCTGGCTTCTTAGTATGAGTGAAGTATGTGCATATACTTATACACACATATACAGTTATGTATTTTTTCTATACACCTGAGTACAACCAATTTAGGTATACAGATATAAGTATAACTCAAAAGGTCGTAATACAATACTGGAAATTATTTACATTTTATTCTATTTAATTTCTTCTTGTTATTCACTTGTTTATTTCATTAATAATATTTTCTTTCTTAATTTCTTTTAATGTTTCCTATGTAAGTGGAGCACAGTTACTATCTCTCCTGATAGCATCCCCCACATTATAGCGCGCGTATATTATTTACCCCTCAGAGAATTCCCCCACCCTCTTAATAAAGATAGACAGACCGATAGAGAGACCGATAATGGCTAAATACGATACCAAATAATGTGAGAGACAGACCAATCTAAATGGAAACTGGTATCAAATGCTACAAGCTCCTGAGGCCACTGCAAGTAGGAATACAGGAAAGAAATATAGAAGGAGAGATAGAGAAGACAGGCAAAAATAAGAAGAAAAGTGGAAGAGGAAGAAGGATATCGTGAAATAGAGGACGAAAATATCCAGCCAGGAGAGAATTGGTACACGTATAAAGTTATTATATGGTCAAAAAGTATGCCTTATCTACTCTATTATAAAAAATAGAATTATCAAAGCTGTCGTAGTATAGCAATTATATATATATATATATATATATATATATATATATATATATATATATATATATATATATATATATATATATATATATATATATATATATATATATATATATATATATATATATATATATATAGGGATATGGGAAGTTCACAAATTAGTGTGAGTAGAGCAATAAATACAAAATATTCCACAGGAAAATGAAAGGCGGATTCCAAGTACTTTCGAGCTTGTTCAGTTTATTATCAAAGAATAACAATTATTTTTTACAAAGGTGGTATATATATATATATATATATATATATATATATATATATATATATATATATATATATATGTGTGTGTGTGTGAAACAGAAGGGCAATGCCCGCCCATGTACAACGAAAGGACCCAAAAGAGAAAAATAATACCAAAGACGGATGTGAAGTATAAAACCAAATAGATGAGGTCTACTTCCAGAAAATTGAAACCTGTGCGCAAATAAAGTTGACATTTATGTGACTAAACTAAGTAAATACATACCCGATTGTCAATAAATAAAACTGAACAAAAGAGACATAACTAAATTAATAAATCAAAGGGCTAAGATTTAAAATGGACAATTTCGTTATAAATAAACCTTTTAATAACAGGGTCTAGTTTAAAGAGACCAGGGGATATATTAAAATTATGCGAGGAATTAATGAATGAGCATTCAACAATATTTCTTTGAATAAAGTCATCAGATTTGTGAATAAATTTAGCCGAATTCATATATATATATATATATATATATATATATATATATATATATATATATATATATATATATATATGGACTTGGCCGACCAGTTGGCGGGAAGAGTTAATGAAAAGGGGAAGAAAACCGTTCCCCAGTACGTGGGTTTTAACTATCAAAGTAAGCGAATGAAGATTGGCCTTAAATACTGAGCTACGGCTGAGTATAGTGCAGGTTATTTAAAGAGGACGACAAAAATAATAATTTAATAACATAAAAAGGAAAATATAAAATATCTACAAAAGTGGGTTTAAATAAATATATTTGGTCAAATGAAAAATGACACTCGGTGTTGGTCGAAGGGACAAGTCAACGAGATTATATCGGGTTAATGACCTGACTCAGAACAGAGTCTTTAAAGGGGCTACGTTAAGCCGAAATACAAACAAAGATTATTAATCTGGGAATAACGGATTATAATAAGATACGGGGGCGACGGTGGCTTGCAATGCTGAAGCTTGAAGCGACGAAGGGTTAAGGCAATTTGGGAGGCGAGAAATGCAAAAGTATAGGTTTTATCTCCGGGTTCTTGTTGAGGGAGTACTTGCGCGAATCCCCGTCAAAAACGGCCAGTGCAGGGAACCTGCCAATCGTCTGGGGCAGGGTCCAACGGGGGGAGAATTCTAGCCTTCGGTGCTCGAATAAACCAAGGGGGAGCCGAATCGAGAATCGTGACGTGTCTTTGTGTGTAGGGTGAGCTGGTACTAACTTAATCCAGCCAAACCTTGGGTTAAATAGGGGTTGACGAGGCGGAGAAATAGCCTCAGGCCACCGCGCGCTCTCCTTAGACAAACATGGAACTCGGGAAATAACCTGCTTCGAGCCGAGGGATTCGAAATAATGAGGCCTATAAAATATTCTCCTGAGTTCTTTCTCACTTCTTGGCTAGGGACTTGAAAGATCAAATCGCCTCAAGCGCGAGGGATAGGTCTCCTCGAGTAAACAAAGCTGTGTTCAATAAAGCCGTGTGAGTCGATTCCTGCCTCGCTCAACCTTGCTCTTCACGCTCTTTGTTTCAAGTTTAAGGCCACGTGTATCTCTGACAGTCCAAGATTGACCTCAAGGCTCTATTCTTCCACAAAGGCATTGTGAGGGGATGCTCTCGAAGGACCACCGTGAGAGGAAACCCCCTCGGAAATACCCTTCTCTTCTTTCAAGACCACGTGCGCCTAGCCTGAGAATTTGAGAAAGTTCGAGAAAGAATCAGCCCCTCGCTGTGTTTGCTTTCGGACGCCACTCATCCCCCCCCCCTTTCCTGCGATAACACCGTGCGAAGCCCTCCTGTCTCTATCCCATGCTTCCCAGGCATGTCTATTCCCCCGCGAGGGCAGCCACATTAACCCTACTCCCATATCATGAGGAAAGTTTCACCGTCTGGATCGACTCGTTATAATGAAGTGTGTTTGCATAGGCTAGCAACAAGAATCATCTAGGGACCACCCTGGCATTGAGGTTATCTATCGGACCTGCCACCCGGCTATTTAACCCGAAGCTCGCCATTTCTCGAGGAGATTTAGAGCCCGCCATTCACTCCGTTCAGACTGCCTGTCTGTTTCCCGTGAAGCCCTGTAACCCGTGTTCGAATCGTCGTACCTCGTCGAAGATCTGGCCAGCAGATCTACCTTCGTTAAGCTTTGGTCCATGTTCAGACCACTTCAAGATTCCCGTTCTATCAAGACTGAGATTACCTGCCGATCTGTAGAATCGTCTCGAGTTGAGATTACGTCTCTTTAGAGCATAGAAAATCTTATTCTTCATCACGAAGTAATCAAATCCCATCTTCGAATCCTCTTCGTCAGGACTCCCCAAAGTAGCTTCTTGAAGACCTGCGCCGTTGTCTCCCCCCCTACCCCCCTCTCCAATTCTCCCGCGCTTGAAGGTAAAGCGATCTTGTATTGTCATCCCCAGATTACCTCGTTAATCTTCACAAAATTCATTTAACTACCTTTATTAAGTAATTTCTTCACCCCTTTTGTGTGTAAATATATATATATATATATATATATATATATATATATATATATATATATATATATATAAATGTATATTTCTCTCAAAGTAGCACGAGAGAATGATGAAAATGAATCCATTAAACCACATTGAAAGAGAAAACGGAATAATTTTTCGTTGCAGTAATATTTTTATTACCTTTTTTCGAAAAATCCGTGCAGGGAAGAGATTCGAACCAGGCACACTGAGGCAGCGAGCACCGCTTTGATCACAGTTAAAAGTATGCCGTTAGTACACTACGCTACGCAGAGAACCAAAAAAATTTCTGAATAGAATAGCTTTTAAGGAACACTTTCGCAGGCTCGAGCGGAGACTATGAAAGAAATAGAAAATTAATTGGGAATTCAAAGAATAAATGAGGAATAGTAAACGCGTGGCAGATATACAAATGTATATTTCTCTCATACTTTTAACTGAGATCAAAGCGGTGCTCGCTGCCTCAGTGTGCCTGGTTCGAATCTCTTCCCTGCACGGATTTTTCGAAAAAAGGTAATAAAAATATTACTGCAACGAAAAATTATTCCGTTTTCTCTTTCAACGTGGTTTAATGGATTCATATATATATATATATATATATATATATATATATATATATATATATATATATATATATATATATATATATATATATATATATATATATATATTAAACTAATATTTGGGGGTCTTGTTCTTTATACTCGTATGTCCTTTGAACTGCAACTTGGCAAGCCATTGGTCAAAACCCGGTCAACTGTATATCGCACTCTCTATTAATTGCCTCAGAACATACGAGTATCTCAAGTAGCCTTTGATCAGCTGTCTGCCCGTGCTTGTGTACGACTCAGTGCGCCGAGCTAGTCTACACAGGCATACATCGACAAGAATTATAGCGGAACATTTGTGTGCTATATTTCGTTCCATTACTAATTAATCAATTTCATTATCATCGGCAGCGGCCACTTCAGCCATTGAGAGTGATTTTCATTTCCTGAGCGGCCAAATTTTGTATTCAGCCTTGTGCTTTTTGTCATAGTAAGGCACCACCCTTGTGGTCTTTATTATAATTCAGCGATAGACATGTAGACATACAGACAAAGGGAACAATAATCAAGACAATGCTAGGATATAAACCAGAATAGGAGATAAGTAAAACCCTTCTATAAAATGATGAGGTCGGCAGGCGTGTCAAGGAAATCAGCTTCATTTGTTTTATTGGTAGAAATTAATCGTAATTCAGTTCCTTTGCCGAAAAGGACTACGTGCCAATAAATAGGGAAGATATTTGATATATTTTGAATAATCATTTTGAAAATATGTTTTTGGAAATAAAAATCTTCTCTCGTATACAAAATATAAACTACGGAAAAAATGCTGATTTTGGAAAAAACTAAAGAAAGTCGTTTAAAATGTTTCTTTTGGTTGGTAAAAGTCAAATAAACGCTATAACCCTATGATACAAGAGTACTTAACAGCACTAGTAGATAAAGCGAGTTTCACTTTCCATCCCTAAAAACTGAACTATACGACTGGATTGTCGCATTTTCATTAAAGTTTAAACCGATGAGCCACTTACTTACTTGCTGAGACTTACCCTGTTTTTGGAGTAATAACTTAAAACATTGGAAAGATAATTTATATTTCCATTAGTTATTCTAAGGGAAATTCTGATTGATTTGGAGAAATCTGTCCTCCCGGACACCCCTCGTCGCATCACCCTTTTCGTTCGACAGAGCTTCCCGTTTTCCTTTCAAACACAAAATGGCCGAGTTTCCATAGCTGATGAAATCGATTCCCATATCAAACTGTTGGTCAAAAATAGGGCATTGCTTAAACGTAAAATCACCGTGATATTTAATAAAATTAGTTCTGATTTGGAAGAGGCGGAGGTCATTGCCCCTGATGTATTGAAAACAAAGATAGATAAGGTCAAGTCCGTGAATGATTTAGACCAGGGATTGGGGAACCCTCGCCCGCGGGCCCAATTTCCATCACCTCTCAGTGATATATTTGTATGCACAAATTTTCAATACTAAAATTTAAATAATATTTTTGTGTCCAATTTCCATGCTGGTAGTCAATAAAAATGTTGCGTATTAATTTTTTGTAGATATTAATGCACGAATATATCGCACCATATAATAAATTTAAACAACATTTACACAGATACTGAATTCCAATTTTAGTTATCGACATATTTCAGTAGAAATTTTCGCCCATGGCTCAAAAAGGGTTTCCCCACCACTGATTTAGAGTGTCAGATTCTTGAAACTTGCGAATCCGTCTTTGCTGAGGAAGGAGACAAATCAATGGTAGATTGATTGTGGGAAAGTGGTGAGTATGTGAGTGTTTGAGATAGTGGTGTCCAAGAATAGTGGTGAAAAGAAGGAAGTATAAGAGTTGCAAGAATCGCATAGTTGCCTGGAGATCAGGCTAATCTCTTACTTGTTAGTATCTTTTGTTGTTTTCTATGTTGTTTTGTGTGAGTTCATATACCTACATGTGCACATATACATGCATATATATGAATAGGATATTGGTATTCAAGCCTTTGAATTCTAAGTTTGTTTTTCTTATTGTGGTGTCCTTGACGTATATTTGGTTAATTTATTTTCTTGTTCTTGATGTGTTGTTTTTATGTTTATATTAATGGATGTTTGTTTGTTTTAATCATTTTTGTTTAGCGTTAGTATAAATTGTTCTTGTTTTCGTATCGTTTGTTTATTATTGTTTTTCATACTTAGTGGGTTTTTTTGGGGTTTTCTTCATTCTGTTTCTTTATGTTTGTTTCTGGTAGTCTTCTTTGGTTTAATTTGTCTTATTCGGTTAGGTTATCATGATCGGTTTTTTGTCTATTTCGATTGGGAATTATCTTTGTCGGTTGTCAATTTTGTCGAGAATAATTCATCATTTTATGCATAGTTATTATTATTATTATTATATTAGGTGTTTTACCACCGTAGACACCATAGAATGGTTCAACAGTGAATCTCGAGTAGAATTATGTGACCAAAATTTCGGGAATATAAGAAGCAATCTGGAGTATAAAAAGGGAACACGAAAATAAGATATATCTATTATAGTAAGATCAGGAGCTTTCAGTAAAGAGGCATAAAATAAAATTTAAATCATATTTAAAATCATAAATTTCTATTAAAAACAAAAATATCTGACTAGATAACAATATAATAGTAATTTGGATAAAAGCAACACATTATAGGTCTTGAACGAGACCTATGTCTGTTAACTATCGATACAGGGGCCCATATAGATTACTGTACTTGACCATATTCCAGAGATATTGGGCACTCGATCAAGATATGGTATATAGTCAAATTGACTAACTAAACAGTCATCACATAAGGGTCGATGGTGTCGTTCCATATAGCAGCTGTGTGTGAGTTTTCTGTGCCCAATGCACGAACTACAAAGAATGATACCCCAGGACCTATTTGATGGTAGTGCAGAAGCCAGTGGCAAAATATAACTGCTGACTCGTCTATATTTATTATCAAGGCCAACGTTTTGCCAAGTCTGCTTCCATCGGGCCGTCTCAGCTTTCTTGATGTGACATTGATAGTCATTCTTGGGCAGATCGATTGCTGAAAGCTGTCCAGTGGTCGCACAATGGCGAGCCAATGTGCCCACTGCTTCATTTCCTGGCTCACCCACATGTGCAGGTACCCAACATAGACAAACTAGACGTTGTAGAGCATATATTCTGCATTTTATTAACGGATTCATAGTAGGATATTGCTGGCTAGCCATTATAGCAATTCTAGACTCAGTATGAATAGTGACAGGTTGGTCATTATGAAGTGATCCTCCATAATTAAGGCTCTAATAAAAGCGTAGAGTTCTGCCGTAAATTCGGTAGCATAAGATTGGATGACTCGTGTATATATGAAATTCAAATGTTTATATGCAAATGCCACTTCGTCTTCAACTTTGGATCCATCTCTGTATATTATAAGAGACCCATTATGTGCAACACTATGTCTAGTGAAAAATACGCGAAGTACGTAGGGGTTACTGCAGTCTTTGAGATATTGCTTAAGTCTTTACAAGTCTTCAAGTTTGTTAAGGATCACAAAGGGTACATGGGAGGTGATAGTGTCATAATGTGTGCAAATGAGATTCCACATAGACTCTTCAATACTTTCGTCAGTTGAAAGAAACAAGTATGACTAAGATTGGGGATGTGCACATCCTCTTGGATAAACTCATCTTAACCATCCATCAGTGATATGCGTTCATAGAGAGCAGCTTTATATTTCAGTATGTTTCCAGGGGTTTAATCCCTGATTCAGCATAAAGACTATTTAATGGGGATGATCGAAAAGCTCCAGTTGCAGTCCGGATGGCTGCATTATATATTGGTGTTATTCTGTTGAATTCTGTATGAGAAGCCGATGAGTATGCTTCACAACCATAGTCTAATTGAGGCTTCAGAAGTATGATGTACAGCCGCAACAGTGATGTCTGATCTGCTCCCCAGCTTCTATGTGATATATGTTTGAGGAAAGTTAGGGTTATATGTGGTTTCCAAGTTAATTTATCATCAATGTACATCCCAAGAAATTTGTAGACCGGCACATTAGTGAGTGATCTACCATATAGGAATAATTTGCTGCCATCCTAGGACATCTTCGCTTCCTGCAGATGTGCATAGATGCAGTTTTTCTGGTAAAAAAGGTAAAACCAGTCTTATTACTCTTCAAGGTTACGTAGAGCAACCTGAAGACGACGTTCAAGGAGATGGGGGATTATACCAGATGCATGTATTGTCAAGTCATCGACATACAAAGTTGATGCAATACTGTTGGGAAGAGCCCTAGTGATTCCATTGATTGCCAAAATGAAACAGGTACAAAACAAAACACTGCCTTGAGGGACTCCCTGGGTTAACAACTTAGGGTCGGAGGTGGCGCAGCCAATTCCTACTTGGATACTTTTATTATTTAAGAAGTTCTGAATGAAGATGGGCAGATTTCCTCTGAACCCCAAATCATATATTGTCTGAAGAATACCACTCCTCCATGCGGCATCATAGGCTTTCTGTAAATCAAAGAATATTACTAAGGTATGCAAACGAGAGTTGAAGGCTGCTATGATATCTATCTGCAATTGAACCAGGTGGTCTGTGGTACTGTGGCCACGAAGGAAACTTGATTGCGCTGGGGTTAAATGGTCTTTCCGTTCAAGGATAGTCATAATTCGACTGTAAACGATTTTCTCCGTCAACTTACGCGTACAGTTGGTCAGTGTGATGGGTCTGTAATTCTTTCGAATAAATAAATCCTTCCCCGGCTTGGGAATGGGCAATACAAATACCACACCCAAGCTCTGTGAGTAAATTCCCTCTGTATATATTCTGTTAGATGCTCCCAAGAGCAATTCTCCGAGGGATGGGTGAGCATGTTTGATGGAGGTATATGTAACACCATCAGGGCCAGGACTACTGCCATGCAGGGGAATTCACAATAAGTGAAAGGTAGATTGTAATGTTTTTGAGCAGAAGTTTGTGAATGGAAGGAAAGTGGAGTAGACTCAATAGTTTTTTTATGTCGTTTAAATGCGTCAGATTAATTATCATCACCAGAAATATTGCTAAAATGATGTGAAAAGTAATTTGCCACAGCGGCATGATCACGTGTGAGGTCTCCATCAGGAAAACGTAGTACTGTAGTAGGATTTGGAGTAAATCTACCAGATATTTTGCTAATACGTTTCCATACTTGATGCAATGACAATCGGGATGTAATTAAGGACGGACAATCTTTCTATGATTGCTGCTGAGCTTCCTTAAAAACTTGACGACAATGTGCTTTGGCTCTAGTATAGTTAATTTTAGTTTGCACTGAGTGGTTCCTTTGCATAGCCCTCTCTGCTCTTAGGCGAGCACGACGTGCTTGTTAACATTCATTCGTAAACCAGGGCACTGGAGTTCGTCTCTTCAATCCCAACTTTAGAGGGATTGCTTGTGTAGCAACTGAAATGAAGATTGTAACTATGGTATCCATGAGGAGATTTATATCCAGAATATCCTCTGCTTTCAAGACTGTATTTGTTGCAGAAAAAATGTATTCCAATCAGCTTTTTCAATATTATAGCGATTAGGGCTGTCAGCTATGTTTAAAGGGTCTGTGAGGTTCAATTTAATCGGTAATGATCACTACCATACAACGAGGAGATAACCGAGTATTCAAAATCAAGAATATTATCTACTGAACAGATAGTCAGGTCTATCGTTGAAGAAGTATTGGTTTGGATGTGGAAGTGAGTGGGAGTATTAATATTTAAGAGTGTAATCGGGAGTGTAGTCAGTAGTTGTTCAAATGATCGTCCACGATCATTATAAGTCATTTCTCCCCATAAGGGCTTTTTGCATTCATATCTCCAATAAGGAGGAAAGGTGCTGGTAATTGTCTCATTAAGTATTTAATGTCAGCTGTAGCAATGTTGATATGTGATAAGGAGAGTGAACAGACAGTATAGGTCTAATTTAGATGAACTTGTACTACCACTGTTTGAAGAGTAGTATTCAGCACTAGTGGAGCGAATCACACTCTGTTATGCACTAATATAGCTGCACCAAGTTCATGACCATCATTACTCACCGAAGCCGAAGTAACCAACTTGTAACCAGATGTCGGATAAATTCGCGCATCTGTAAATACGTGTTTCTTGTAGACAAATACAGACCGGTCGAGATTCTTGTGTAAGCAGTTTTAAGTCTTGAAACCTGGTACGAAATGATCCCAGGTTCCATTGCAGAATGGTATATGGAGAGAAGCCTAAAGGCATAATTTTTGTAGGTAGGAGAACCTACATTTCTAGGAGCGGGACGGAAGTTGAGTCTCTTGAGTGCCAATAACTGGGATCATTTGGATATTACTCTCTGGTAGAAGAGGTGTTCTTCCCAGCGGGGCGAGTTTAAATTTGTCACCATTGGTTCGGATCTTCCATTTCTTCTCGTTTTTATTAATGTTTTTATCTCCTCGGTAGTCATGCGAGCTTGCATAGGCGCTCTGCGATATCGACTGACGATGATTTGACTTATATCGTTGGTGAATTCAATGTTTAGATTCCAGGGGTTGCAGGGCTCGGGCATGTCGGATGTGTGTATATCGAGTATAGGGTCGATGATTAGCACATGCCTTGGGGCAATCCTGCTCGCAACGGAAAGAGGGGGGGGGGGCGTCTGTATTGTCTGTATTGATATAAATATATATATATTTATATATATGCTGATCTCTCCATACCGTAGTTACAGAAGATATTCTCGAGCCTTGGGCTTAAACCCAGTTAGTTGTAGGATTTTATATTGCATCCCCTGTATCTAGACTGTGTCAAATACCTTAGATACATCTATACATACAACGTCAATATAGCTCCGTTCCTTTTTCGTTTGAGCAATTGTCTCCGTGATGACATTTTTTTCCATCTCGGTGCTTTAACGAAGTTGAGCTTCGTCAGCGTCGAACGACATGCCTTGGGGCAACCCTGCTCGCAACGGAAAGGGGGAAGGCCGTCTGTATTGTCTATATATATATATATATATATATATATATATATATATATATATATATATATATATATATATATATGCTGATCTCTCCATAACGTAGTTACAGAAGATATTCTCGAGCCTTGGGTTTAAACCCAGTTAGTTGTAGGATTTTATATTGCATCCCCTGTATCCAGACTGTGTCAAATACCTTAGATAGATCTATACATACAACGTCGATATAGCTCCGTTCCTTTTTCGCTTGAGCAATTGTCTCCGTGATGATATTTTTTGCCATCTCGGTGTTTTAACGAAGTTGAGCTTCGTCAGCGTCGAACGACCTGGTGCTCTTTGCTTAAAGGAGTAAAGCGCGCTTTCTAGCTCTTCTAGCGTCACTTTATCCTCTTCTTCGTCTTCTCCCCTGATCACTTGGCGGTTTGGATGCGTTCTATCTATGTTCTCGATGAGTTCGTCTATTATTTCATTTTCAAAATCAACGTTGAAATCTTTATTCTCATCTTCGCTGATTTTGAATATCTGTTCCCAGTTTTTTCTGAGAATCTCCTCTATTTCATTTTCTTCAGATTTCATTTCTTCGTCGGAGCCTTTGAGCTCCATTTTTTCTTTCTGGTGGATTTCTTTTAGTCGTCTTATTTTTTCCCGGAAATCTTTTGGAGTTGCTTCACTATCCAAATCTTCGATAGCCTTGTCCATCTTTATTCTTGTTGTTCGTAGATCAGTATTTTCAGCTCTTCTTTTATTTCTCTTGTACTGAACATTTTGTTCCGGGAAGTTCCCGTGGTGACGCTTCTTTAATATAATTCCTTCAGCTCATGGTATACACCTTTCCTATGCCCGGTCCATTTGTACGCAGATATTGTTCGGTATGCGGTTTTTGGAATTGATTGTCTGTCTGCTTCTATTATCTGGTCCTCTAGCTTTTCATTTGATTCGTCCAAGTTAGTTAGGACATAGTAACTGAGCAAGCGCTCGTAATTCTCCCAATTCGCCCTTTTGTAGTCTTTCCTTGTGTGGGCTGGAATCAATATAAGGTTTACTTTTATTTGTAAGTTAATCCCTATATGGTCGCTGCTATAGGTCCCTATTAGGGACTCCCTTCGGTAGGGTGCCGGGCACTCTCCGGTCTTCGCTGTCTCGATGACTCTCACGATCTCCTCGTGACAGGATGCTAAATTCGGTGTGACCACTAGGAACTGGCTCAGGATGAGCTTCTTCTGTGTCCCTTTCGTTGGTTGCCGGGCCTCTAGCTGGACTTAATTGTCTCGAGGACTAACATGATCTACCCCGTTCTTCCAACGTTATTGGATTATATACTTCGCCACCCCACTGGAGTTAGGGAAAGGAGGACGGCGGCATTAAGTCTCCTTCTCTAACAGTTTTTCTCAGAGCATCTTTCAGCTAGCCCTAATGGGACCTTCTGGCTTTAGGCCGACGCTCCTATAATTTTGCATATGAAGTGAAATTAAATATCAACTCTTAGGGGAAATATTGCCGGTTTGACCAATGTTAGGCTCATCGGGGTCCAACATGTGATGATTAGAGCATTATGTGGTTTGGGCCGCCTTTCTGGTTCTCCTCGAAGCAGGGGAGAGAGGGGGGAGGTTAAGTAGACGAGCTATGCCGCCAAAAATGCCAGGAAGTTGTGGTTAAGGAACAGGCACTCAGTTATGAGGGTGGGGTATCGATTCCCCTACAATGCCATATCACAGTCGACTGGCATAGTTGGAACGAGGCTTATGATGCATTCCTGGTTCACGAATGCACGATGCCCGCCGGTGGGGAACGATGAGGGGAGCTTAAGCGCTTATGTCAGTTTCACGTGACAGATGAAAAATGTATTATGATCTCTTTCTTAATACAACTGTGAGACTGTTTAAAAAATAGGCTTGCTTGGCTCTCAGACCCTTACCTTGAACGTAAGAATAAAGAAAATAAGAATATTGATCGTTTCTGCTCAGGTCGAATACGATCTTGAATTTAAATCTAAATTAAATGAGTTTTCAGTTAATACGACCTCGCCCCCCTCCCCCTCTGGCCTCATCGGAGTCTAACGTTAAATTCTCGGATCTCAAAGAAATATTGGTCGACTTGGGCAAACCAGTAGTACGAGAACTCCCCCGCTTGCATTACCCTGCATCGCTTTCACGGTACGACTGATAAACTTAATTATTACACTGGTCTGCGTCATAAATGTATCTTAGGTTTTCTGTAGTGTTTCTTAATAAAATAGACCTCCTAAATCCAAATATGGCATCTCTTTTTCTCTATCAGGTCCAGTTTTTGCGATACAGGGGGTGATAATAATCTTATAGTTTATACATGTCCTATATTACATCAAAATTGCAATAGTTTTTGCACTACTGTATTCGAAGTAAATTTTGTGTACACTTTAAGTAATTATGTTAATAAGTTTATATTTTTGCAGGTTAGAAATTGATTACATAATAATAATAATAATAATAATAATAATAATAATAATAATAATAATAATAATAATAATAATAATAATAATAATAATAATAATATTAATAATAATGGTTGAGTTAAAAATGAACAGAAAATGTAAGAATAGCTCCGACAGATTTTACTGTTTGCGGCAAAGTGACTTTTTTCGAGCAGCAATGTACAATCTCTCCTGTAATTAAATCTTTGTATCATGTATATGCTCGAGTAAGGCTAGGTGATCAAGGTAACAGGTTTGCACCACATATGTGCTGCAAGCGATGCTACATAAGTTTAAGACCTGGAGTCAGGGCAAACAGAAGTCTCTCTCTTTTGGGGTTCACATTGGTGTGGAGAGAGCTACAAGGAGCTACAAGGATAAAAAGTACTTTAGAAGATCTTACAGTCTATTCAGAGAGGGTATCTTTGGACTAGCCATCGAGCAGGCACAGTTCTGCTCAACGGCTTACGTGCCCAAACGGCCACTTTTCAAGACTTTGTCCAGTCTTGAATTGAACTTATCAACAGAATTGCTGTTGACAACTTCCACTGGTTGTGCCTTCCATCTACCGCAGATGCTGTAGGGGAAAAATCTACCACACATATCACGGTTGTAACGCTTCAGTTCAAGTTTGTAGCCGTGATTTCTCGTCCTGCCCTCACTAAGTTGGTAAATATCCCTGTAGTCTACATTATCGAAGCCTCGAAGTATTTTCAACACTTCGATAAGCTGACCACGCAGTCTCCGGATTTCCAACGGGAACAGATCAAATTCCCTTAATCTATCATCGTAACTTTTGTGTCTGATAGAGGGAATCAGTTTGGTTGCCCTGGTTTGCACACGTTCCAATCACGCAATATCCTTTCGAAAGAAAGGACTCCGAAATTGTACGGCATACTCCAGGTGCGGTCGGACAAGTGAGTTGTACAAAGACAGTACTATTTCCTTGTTCCGATATCCAAACTGTCGCTTTATATAACCTAACATCCTTTGGGCTTTCGACTCCACCTCAATACACTTTCTCTAGAACTCAAGATCACTAGTGATAGTTACACCCAAGTCCTTCTCAGTGTCGGTGGATTCAATAGCAGTGCCCTTAAGGATATACTGAGATTAAGGGGAACGGTGGCTGATATGCATCACTTTGCATTTGTTCACGTTAAATGGCATTATCCACGTGTCCGACAACTCCTCAATCTTCCGAAGATCATCTTGAAGGCGGGCAGTATTTCCTTCCTTTAAGACATTCATACTAAGCTTGGTATCATCGGCAAATTTAGAAATCTTCGCAACTATATCACCGTCCATGTCGTTGACGTAGATGATGAATAGTAGTGGTCCCAGGACAGAACCATGAGTAAACCGCTAGTAACAGGCACCCCCTAAGAAGCCTGTCCATTCAACACTACTCGCTGCCGTCTGCCGTTTAGCCAGTTCTCTATCCAATTTGATACATTTCAGTCTACACCCAGCTCACGCATTTTCCGAAGGAGACGGCGGTGTGGTACCTTATCGAAGGCTTTTTGAAAGTCTAAGTAGATAACATCCACCGTCTTATCCCGGTCGTGCTCACTAAAAACGAAGTGGAAGAATTCCACAAGATTCTTTAGGCATGACCGGTGCCTTTGAAACCCATGCTGGGAAGTCCTCAATCGCAAGTTGGACTCTAAATATGACGTCATTTTGTCCACCAAGATGCTTTCCATGATTTTACCGAGTATTGAGCTAGTTCGACGGCTGGCTACGGTCTCCTTTCATGAAGATAGGAGTCACCTCCGCTTCACTCCAGTCTCTAGGAACGCATCCGGTCCGGATTGACATGTTGAAGATTGTGCTCAGATGTCGTGATACTTCATCGCACACTTCTTTCAACAATTTAGGTAGAAATCTGTCCGGACCAGGGGACTTATTCGTCTTTAGATCAGTGATCTTTTTTTCTATTTCTCCTTGGGTGAAGTCCATTTTCTCCAGCTTTTTCCCCAAGTAAGAATCCGTGGGCTGGGGGGTGGTACCACGCTCTTCAGTAAACACTGAAGAGAAGTAATCGTTGAGGAGGTTAGCATTTTTTGCATCTGAGTGCTTTAATGCCCCCTCCTCATTCACTAAATGACCAATCGCGCGATGGATTGGTTTACGGCTATTTACATAACCAAAGAACTCCTTGGGATTCTCTTTGCAAAGTCTCGCTACTCGGAGCTCCTCGGCACGCTTTGCCGCCCTTATGCAAGGACCACACTACGGATTGCTATTTTTGCATGACAAATCTTAAAGGTGAGTATTGTATCAAGTATTTAAGCTTTCTGTATTATACTGGCTCCTGAAAATGTCGATATTATGCATAGACTTAGCATAAAATTAAAAACTAACATAGTTCATTTCAGCATGAATATATCTTTTACTAAACATTTATGTACTATCTGCAACTCCAAATCAATTCCTTTATGTTATATGCATTTATATTTTCCACAGGTATAAATAAGAAGAATAAACATAGTGTGTCATATCCGGATGTTCCTTTTGCCATCAAACCCCTGTCCCATGGTCCAGGAATTTTTATACCTTTTCTCCCTGAAAATATAGAGGTCCATAAAGAGATTAATATGGAAGTTGATCAAGATTATGACACATCTGAGTCTTATCAGCTTTCCATACATAATATGGTCGCAAGACCATCTACTCAAGTTCAGTTAAAAGACCTGACCAGGGATCTGTGGCTTTCAAAGGAGAATGCATAACTTCTTGGCTATCGACTTTGTGAAAGTAATCTTCTCGTTAAAGAAACAACATTTTGGGGATACAGAAAGAGAGAACAAGAGTTTCGAAGCTATTTTTTACAGCATTCTTCCTGCTCTTTACTATACTGCGCCAATATTAAATGACTTGTTGAGTTCCTTGGAATTCCCTTCAACCCAGTAGAATGGAGACTTTTCATAGATTCCTCCAGTAGAAGTTTAAAAGCTGTGTTACTGAATATTGGTAAGAATATATGTAGAGGGATGCACTAAAATAGTAGTATTCCCCCATTTCCTAAGATATTACTTCGTGAGAGAAGGCGAACCTTTACTTCCCCCCCCCCACCTCTCCAACTTCACCCTTTTTGGACTGCCGTCTTAATCTTCCCCCTCCACCCCCCACCCCCCGGATCGGGAGATTACTGATCTATTTTGTAGGTTTGCCTCGAACAACTTTTATGGCTGCAGCCGCTGGTCGTTCCGTATGGCCCGCGGATCTCGGCCTCTTACATTTTCCCGTAAGGCCACCCTCGGTTGTCCCGGCCGATAACGAGGGTTCGAGAAGGCGCCCCTCTCTCTCCCTGTTTTGGAGAAATCCGGGAATATATGCACCCTTCCCAAGATTACCCAGAGATTCGGTTAGACGACGCTTCCATGAAAGGAGTTCGATTTAACAACGCTCTCTTCCGAGAAGTCTTTAGTGACGGTCGCAAGCCACGGAAAAGTTGGACATCACACTCGTATCTTTGGGTCAGGGTGAAGAGTCTTTTGAGGCAAAGTCAGCCTTTTTCAACTTCCTTCGAATCAAGGATTGGAAAAGCCGTCCTCCGTAGTTCTTTTGGTGACCTCTTGAGGACAAGAGGCCCGATAGCTCGCTCAATCCGAGTTTGGAGAAGTCATCTCCCCCCACCCTTTTCGAAGTTCGACCGGTGACCTCTGGAAGACAAGGGGCCCAATAGCTTGCTCGATCCGAGTTTGGAGAAGTCAACTCCCCCCCCTTCAAATTTCGTCCGGTGACCTCTTGAGGACAAGAGGCCCATATCTCGCAAAATCCAAGTTTGTAGAAAGTAGCACCACCCTCTTCTGGTTCCTAGCCACACCCGTGAGTAATCAAGGTCACCAAGACCTGCCCCCAAGTTCGCTCCGCTTTACTCTCGAGGTTCATAGGAACTAATTCGCTCACTACCCTAAATCTCCCATTTAACCATTTAATAACCCTGGTTATCCAATTAGTATTCGGAACCTAATTCCGTCGTATTCATGTACCTATATATATCCATATTTATTTTGTGCCTTTTATTTAGTGTGCATTAAAATCTATTTTTGTCGTTGTGTTTAGAATAGTCCTTAGTCATGCAGCTGCAGCTAACTATTTAAATCGCCCTCTTAGAACAATAACAGTTGTTGCCTTGCTTAGCCTACCTTAGAGCCTGTGTGCGTATATTCCCGCACACTTGGCCATACTTCGACAAGATAGCTTCCGTTCCTATAGGCCATTCAATCCAACTTACTGAAAGTTATGAAAATATGAAAAGAATTGCTGGAGGCAATTAATTACTCTACCCACAATTGAAGGATATGTGGAGACTTAAAGGTAAGATCATTTTACACTTGCCATTTCTAAGCTCTTTGATATTGACATTTTCATTTTTAATTGTTAATACTTGTATACACCTTTTGGTCAACTTACATTTGCAAATCTTGAAATCATGAGTCATTTTTTAGTTATATTTTTTTGTTGAGGGGGTCCCTATAGGTAAATGCATCCTTTTCGGTTAATAGGGAACTTATCCTAATTGAAAAGGTATACAACATAACTCAATAAACTCAAAATAAGATGTACATACGAGGGGCGGTCAATAAGTTTTGCGAATCAGTCGGGCAAAACAGAGGAAGGGGGATGGTTGTTTGTGGAGTATTAGGACGAGTTATGACAAGTCATCACCTGCATCCGCACGCTCCTGACTCGTCTATTTAAGAAGGAGTAGCTAATCGCAGATCGTCACAAATTTTTCAACAATGGAGAAGGTTGAGCACCGCGCAGTGATAAAATTTTTGACCACGGAAGGCAAGAATGCAAAAGAGAGCCATGAACGCATGGTTGCAGTATACACCGACACCGCCCCTTCCTATGCAACCATTGCTCGCTGGAATAGGGAGTTCCACCATGGTCGTGAGTCCCTTGAAGATGACCCCCGTCCAGGACGCCCATCAGACGTGACCAACGAGGACAATGTGGCCTGTGTGGAGAGGATCATCTTCGAAAATCGACAGTTGAAAGTCGAAGAAATCAAGCGAGAACTTGGAATATCACATGTAAGTGTTATGAACATCATCCACGACAATTTGGCCATGACCAAGGTCTTTGCCCGTTGGGTCCCTAGAAACCTCACGCCCCATGATCGACTTCAACGTCGTCAAAGTTCGGAGGAGCTGCTGCTCCTGTACAACCAAGACCCCACGGGATTCGAGTCACGCATAGTGACAGGTGATAAAACGTGGGTCCATCACTGGGACCCTGAGACCAAGCTCGAAAGCATGGCCTGGAAGCACAGGGGCTCTCCGACCCCCATCAAGTTCCGGACCCAACCTTCAGCCGGGAAGATTATGGCCACCATCTTCTGGAATTCTGAGGGAGTGTTGATGGTGGACTATGCGCCTCGTGAAAGGACCATTAGAGGCCAATATTACGCCGAGGATCTGGCTAGGTTGAAGAAGTGCATCCGTCAGAAGCTGCGCGGCAAGTTGACACGTGGTGTCCTGCTCCTTCACGACAATGCCCTTGTCCACAAGTCCAGAGTTGCACAAGCTGCCCTGCACGAGTGAGGATTCGAGGAGTTCAACCACCCCCCCTACAATCCAGATCTGGCCCTTAGCGACTACTTTTTATCCCGCTAGCTCAAGGCTGCACTACGTGGACGCCGGTTTGGGGACGATGAAGATGTCCAGCCCGCCGTCCAGAAGTGTATTGAACAGCAGTCGGGAGATTTCTGGTTGTCGGAATTCGAAGCCTCAGGGACAAGTGACGCAAGTGCATTGAAGTCGAGGGTAGTTATATTGAAAAATAATAAAACACTTTTCCTCATATCTCGTTTCCTTATATCTGAATTGCAAAACTTATTGACCGCCCTTCGTTTATCCAATTAGTTCCAATACAATGATTTACTGCATCAGCATGCAGGACTTTTCAGTACATATTCATATTCTTATTGATTTAAGAAATATTACTTTGAATTTTTTTTAGAAATATTACACTTTGAATTTACATACCCTGCTAAAAAAAATTTCAGTTAGTGTCTCAAATACTTGGCATGCAAACAGGCTGCACGAAGCATCCCTGTTTCCTATGTTTATGGGACAGTCGTGCAAATAGTATGCACTATGAGAAGTAGGTTTGGCCTCCACGAGAAACATTTAGAATTGGATCAAACACTGTGATAGCTGAACTTTTAGTGCCTCACAAAATACTGCTTCCTCCACTGCATATAAAGCTTTCCATAATGAAAATTATGTCAAAACCCTTAATAAAGAAGGACAAGCTTTTTAATTTCTTTTTCAAAAATCTCCACAAATCAGTGACGCTAAGCTCCATGGGGGAATTTTTGATGGACGTCAGATCAGGAACTTGATGAGAGATCAGCAGTTAGAGGCATCAATGACGAACATAGAAAAATATGAATGGAAAGCTTTCAAAGCTATAGTTAACAATTTTCTACGCAATAAAAGAAGCCAAGAATATGTTGCCCGTGGTCAATCAGCTCCTAACAAGTTTCAAACATTTGGGAGCTCGAATGTCTATAAAGTACACTTTTTACAGTCCCATCTAGATTATTTTTCCAACAACTGCGGAGATTACAATGAACAACAGGGAGAATAATTCCACCAGTACATAAAAAAATATAATCCAGGTACCAGGGTAAATAGGACGTAAACATGCTTGCTGACTACTGTTGGTGTTTGAAACGGGATGCACCAGATGAGAGGCACAAACGAAAATCGTCAAGGACATCTTTTCTTGGAAATTAGAATTATTTTCTTTATTATGTTGCATTCTTTGATTTTTTGTTTTATTAAAAGGATTATAGTTTACATACGTTTATTCCTGTTTTATGATATAACAATAATAATGCATTATTAGATAGAGAAAGGTTTTTGAAATTTTTTGCTTCAGGAAAAATGAGGTAATCTCAATGAAAATGGTATATGCTGTAATGAGAAAATCTGACCTGATTGAACAAAAATACATTAATTTTTGAGCTTATGAGATTTGATTCATTAAGAAACCAAAATGAAATCCTGAGGAACATGCATTTTTTTTCAAACGCAGTCCTGTGAATTATCATTCCTTTTTGTCACAATTTAAAAACCTTGTGAGTTCGAGGGCTAACCTTTCTTCTGCCACTAAACTCGCCTATTTGAAGGGATATCTTAAAGATTACGCGTATTCCTTAATCAAGCATTTCGGAAGTAAGTATGACAATTATGCGGTTGCTTTATAATTACTCGAAAGGGAATTTCTTGACAAAAGCACGGTTGTCGATTCGTATTTGTCTAAGATACTAAACTCCGAGTTCGTCCTTTACTCGAGTCTTTACAAACTCTCAATGAAACCCAGGCAATCTTGTATGAATTGAAAGGATTTGGGATTGATGTTTTCAAGAAAAACAGCGCCAGAAATATTTTGGCACCTCACGTAATTTATGATAAATTACCTTCAAACGTAAGACTGACTATTCTTCTCTGGCACAAATATTAGACAACTATACCAATATAAACAGAGGCCTCGAAAAAATTAGGTGCTCTTCGGGCCCCAGTAAGAAGATTTACCTCCGAGGAAGTTCTAAACATAACTCTACTCGCCCTCTTGTATTCAAAACAGTTTATAACTCTAAGGCCCTTTTCTCTAAGCCTCAACTATCAGTCAAAACGTTCAAAACTAACATTTCGAGGGCTCACGGCGAAGATGCGTCCCTTCAAAGAGCAAGTTTAAACCTAGTAATACTTACAAAGCTCAAACCTCGGAGCTCACAACATGGTGAACTATAAGGTATATGAAACTCCTAGCAGTAGAATTCAACGTTGCTTAGAACTGATCCTGTGCTAAGGTTGTTCTTCCACTCGACATCAACCATAATCGTGTCCCACGCTCAAACACTTTCTGAACTATCTGTGTAGGTTCTGCCAGGAAAAAACTCATTATATCTGTTCTATCACCTCTATGTCTCATCCCTGTCAAAGGAAATGTAAATTTATGACTAAAACTGGGGCAGATTTTAACTCTAGAGACGGATGTGGAAGCAGCCAAAGGTTCGGTTAATTCAAAACTCTATTTAAATTTCCTACTTCAGACTCTGACCGCATATCTTGGATTGGGGAGTACATTCTTGCCTGTGCGTTGCCTACTCGATCTAGCGAGCCAAAGCTCGTACATCTCTGAATCTGTAGCTTCCCAATTGGGTGCCAATCTGAAGTAACTACCCTCGTATTCTTGTTCGATCAAAACATTCATCGGGTTAAAAATCACACACAAGGGAATTCAAAGCGGTCTTTTGCTTCGGATCTCTCCAAATGTCGATCAAATTCTTGGTCAATTCCAATTTAAATCTAGATTTTACTGTAAAGAGATCGAAATTGCAATTCTGGTTCTGAGGGAAAAGTACATACCACTGGCAAAGAAGGTCTTTTCCCAACCCTTTGTTCAAAGGGATAGAATAGCAGGAATAGGTTGTCTGCTGGGGGCTGATGCCATACAAAATCTGAAGTTCTCAAACAAGGGTTGCATAAGGAGGGGGGTGGACCTCTCTGGAACCAGAGAAGGGCCTAATACCTCACGTAAGTATCAACCGAATAAGCGATACACCAATCTTAGACAGTCACTCGCGGTACCTCGTGCCCCATGCAGCCACGCTTCAGAAAACAGTCATTGGTCCCCAGTTTGTTGGAATTACCAGTTCACGGATGAGCTGGCCTACCGAAGTGTTCCCACGAGAAGCTTTGCAGGTTCCTCAGCTAGACCGGGGCGGCTATGTTAGGTCAAATGCAATAGAAGGTACCTTCTTGCAACGCGAGGAAGAGGTTCACTTTGGGGAGCACTGCATCCCAAATAACCACAAACAGCCCTTACAGCATTCAAAGAACTCGTCTACGGATAATAGTAGTTTACTTCTAGATGATAATTCCAATGTCAAAGGTCTCCACATTGTCTGAGAGAACGCTCTCTCGCTCGAACTCATGAGTGTTGTCCTTGCTTTCAAGACTCTAACCTCTTTCCTTGAACCTTTCTTGCACCCCTTTAAATCCGTTGAAATACTGGTCGACGCTCAGATCGTCCTCTTTTTGCTTTTAAGCGATGCTCGCAAATCAAAGAAAAAAACAGGTTTCGTGAAAAACCACCTTCAGGATATAAATCAAATCAAAGAAAAAACCGGGTTTCGTGAAAAACCGCCTTCAGGATATAAATCAAATCAAAGAAAAACCCGGGTTTCGTGAAAAACCGCCTTCAGGATATAAATCGAATCAAAGAAAAAAACGGGTTTCGTGAAAAACCGCCTTCAGGATATAAATCAAATCAAAGAAAAAACCGGGTTTCGTGAAAAACCGCCTTCAGGATATAAATCAAATCAAAGAAAAACCCGGGTTTCGTGAAAAACCGCCTTCAGGATATAAATCGAATCAAAGAAAAAAACGGGTTTCGTGAAAAACCGCCTTCAGGATATAAATCAAATCAAAGAACTCACTCGTAAATTCCAAAGGCCCATTTCTTATAATTAGGTTAAAACATTAGAAAACTCCGCTGACTTAATAACGCGGGGCGTTTCCCTGAAGGAATTTAGCCCCGAATTAAACCTTTGGCTCCATGGGACGGCATGGCTTACCCTTCACAGACGGAAATGGCCCAAACTGGATTTAAAATGCTTAACTCAACAAAATAGGAATCTTTTATCCACCCATGTTACCATTCAAGATGAAATCGTGCCTCTCTTCGACATCAAAAGGTTTTCGGATTTGAATAAATTATATAGAGTCACCAGTCTCGTGTTAAAATCTGTCTTATTTATTTAAAAAACAAAACCAAACCCAATGTCGATCTTAACTATGCATGTCGTTTGTATTAGCTTTCTATCATGTAACTCGAAAGGTTTTCCGGTAAAAAACGACTTTTTAGAGGTCGGTTCAAATCAAGGGAAAAATATGATACCACCTCTGGACCGACGCCGTCTTATCAGAAGCAAGGGTCGGATTTTAAAATCGACCTTTTACGACTACCATGTTGTTAATCTCCTACTCTTGGGAATGGATCACTATTTGACTCGTTTAATCATTCAAAACTTTCATTTGAAATGCAAACATCTTGGGATTGACTTCACTCTTACTCGCTTTAGGAGCGAAGAATTTTGGGTTAATTTTTCCCCCCCCAACTGTTAAAAGAGTTCTTAGCTATTACTTTATCTGCAAGAAGTTCAACTCCTTTGCTTTTAAGTGTCCTAAGATGACCAATTTCATGAAGGCTTAGATGAACTTAGTTAAACCATTCAAACACACCGCTGTTGACTTTACTGAACATTTTTTGTAAAGAATTTGAGCTGTCTCAATATCAAGGTATACCTTCTTATCTTTCCCTGCCTGATCATGAGAGCGGTGCACATATATGTAAGTTGTCCCCGATATGTCTTCCTCTCAGTTCATTAAAACCTTTCAATGGTTTACAAATCTTTATGGGGTACCTGACTACATTTACAGCGATAATGCGAAGAGCTTCGTAAAGGGGGTCATGTTCTCAACGAAACCTTGTTGTCTAATGAGTTCCAAGCTCACTTACTTTCTAGAACCATCAAGCCCTTTACTATATCAGTTTATTTGGGGTGGGTGGGGAGTTGTTGTGAAAGATTAATTCGTGTGATTAAATCGTGCCTTTACAAACCGTGGGTCGAGCCACACTGGACTACTTTGATTTTCTCACTATTATATGTTCCATTCAAAACGCCATGAACGGGTGCCCTCTTACCTTCTGATCTTCAGAGATAAATCTTCTTCCTCTTATCCCCAACTCCTTAATTCGGCTGCATGATAATTCAAGTCTCACTTTTATGCATTCCGACAAAGATGATCCAATTTGGACTTCGGAGTCAACCCCGCACGATCAACTCAACGCATCCTTCCAACGCACATGTAAAAAATTCGAAGCTTTCAGAGACACGTGGTTTGATTCGTACCTTTTGGGTTGAGGGAACTAAGCAAAGATCTCTACCAAAGTTCCTGGACAAATCGAGTGAAGGTAGGGAACGTGGTTCTTGTATAAAGCACTTTAAAGACAAAAATATTCTGGCAAATGGGGCGCATCCTTGAACTTTTCCCAGGGAAAGATAATAAGGTCCGATAATTGAACTGCAGTGAGGCGATTGTCATATCCTGCAATGCCCTATCGAACATCTGTACCCACTCAAACTGTCTGTCTCCCACTCTGAATCCTCGGGTTCGAACCCCAACTCGGTAACTGCATGTTACCGATCGGACCCAAGGTGAACCTCTCGTAGCCTCAACTCGGCGCCAAAGAGCCGCGGCGAGTTTTTCTAAAGAGAGAATTCTAAAGCTTGCTGCTTAGCCGCTAGGCTCAATATTCATCATCTCAAAACTTCATTTCAAATACATGATCAATCAAATCAAATACTTGATCATCTCAAGCATCACCTCAAAACTTCATTTCAAATACATAATCATCACAAACTTCATCTCAAAACTGCATTTCAACTATATAATCATCACAAGCTCATCTCTAAACTTCATTTCAAATATATGACCAAGTCAAATGCTTGATCATCTCAAACATCACCTCAAGCTTCATTTAAAATTGATGATCAAGTTAAATACTTGATCATCTCAAACTTCATTTAAAATTGATGATCTTGTCAAATACTTGATCATCTCAAACATCTCAAACTTAATTTCAAATACATGATTATGTCAAACACTTTGATCATCTCAAATGTTATTTCAAATACATGATCCTGTCAAATATTTAACCATCTCAAAACTTCATTAAAAATTTTCATTTCGAATGTTTCATAATTCAAATAATTTCCTCTCAAATGTTCTCCTATTTCAAATGTATCATCTAAAATACTTTGTTCGGGTCTATTCTCTTATTATGGCGCAATTTCGTCTTCTCATCCAGATTGGCTGAACAGCCGATTAGTCAAGTGATTAGGCTGTCATCTTTAGTGATACGATATCCTTTGTGTTTTTTTAGAAGCATAAGCATTGTTTTCACCCTTAAAATTTACAACGTACGAACTTGCTAGAGAATGAACAATGTCTGGATGGTTTTACCAGTGCAGCGGGTTTTCAGAGGGATTTGCAGGGAAACATTCGAGTGCTTCATGTATGCAGTTCCTGATATATCGGCAGAAACATTATTATCTATAATTAATCATTGCCAGAGATGTGATATAAACATTTGACTCTTAACCACTCGCAGAACTTTAAAGATCCAGAAACAGGTGCCCACAGGAACCAAATAAAGTCGCTTTGGGCCAAGGCGAAAATGGGGAATAAAAAAGAATGTGGAACTGCTCGTTAGTTATCTGATCCACTCCTATATGTGAGTTTTTTTATGGAGGCAACGAAATAAAGGAAAAAACTTAGTGGCTCAAATTTACAAAGATATTGTAAAGTTTTATCTATTAAATAATGTTTAGCTTTTACATTTTTTATTTTCCTTAGCTTTTATTATTTTTTAAGTTTCTTCTTATTCACCCATAAACCCCCAAAATACTTATAACATAGGAATTATACCATCCTTCTATTCCCGCGCATAAGAAAGGCAGTTCAGCCTCCTCAGCCGGTCGTTCAGCCATCTCGCTTAGGAGACGAAATTGCGCCATAATAAGAGAAAAAATCTACTTTGTTCTATTACCTATTTCTTACACTAACTAAATTGCAGGATTCCTTGTTTGAGCATCACAGCTTTACGAAGTTGTTGAGCTTCTCTGGCCGGAAGGTTGTTAAGATTGTAGCTTATTGCACCGTCCTACACATGTGTCCATGTGTGCATGAACGCATGTTCGTCGAGGGAGGATAGAGTGGATTAGGTTCCTTCCGTCGTGTGTTAGCCCCCCTTCCCTCTTTGGCCACGCTCTTCCTTTGCTATTGAATACAGACCGGAGCGTTTTATGGTTATATGAGGGGGAGAGGGTGTTTCCGCATCTTTGGTCGAGTCAGTATTGCCAATCGCTCCCGCTCTCCTCCCACCTTTATCATCCCCCTCTCCTACCCGATTTTCTGGAAACCCATTTGCAGAAAAACTGACTCTGGCCAACAGAATATTTCCGAAGATGGAAGAAAAAAACCCATAGCTCAGCTTTCCAACGGCGCCTAGAACGGCCTCCATCTTGTTCAGGCGGTGAGTTTGTGCGTCCGTTTCCGACCAGGGTAAGCTTGCCCATTTTTTTTTCGAATTGGTTCTACGTGTTGCCTCTAATTCATATCTAACTCTCAAATTCATCTCTCTCATCTCACATTAAACTCATCTCTCTAAACTCACCTCAAACTCAACTCTTTAAACTCACCTCAAACACATCAAACGCATACTCGTATCAAACTCATTTATGCCATCTATCTCTCTCTCTTTTTCTCTCTATATCCTAAATTCATTCTAATCTTCGAACCTTCAATTATATACATATCTTTCTATCAATTTCGTACCCTAAGACTAAATTCTAGCTAACTAACGAGGGCATTCGGGACTAAACATGGTTTCGGATAATCTCTGGAGAGGCAAAATTATCTTTCCAAATCAATCGGAGACCAGCGCCTCTCTTCTTAGCGCCAGCTTCTTGCTTAGCCCTGCTCTGCTTTGGGGGTAATAAATTTAACACATGAAAAAGGAGAGAAACTATTGAATCAAGGATGAGAATTTGGGTATCGCAGACTCCCCGGCATTAGAAGTGTTGAATATCAGGGATATTTCGACGAAACAAAAGCCATCTCTAAGTTGACCTAGTAAAGAAGAAGCATTCTTTTTTCGTTTAAGGTTGTTTATCTGTACCCGATTCAACAAAAATAGCGTAGTGAATTTCTGTAAAGTGAAAATGTATGAAAGTAGAAAGCACTTGCCTAACTTGAAGTGCAAAGTTTTGGGAGCGCATTTCTCCTGAATTTGCCACTCTTCCAATATTACTTTACCCAATTCTGATTTTATGAGGAATTGTATTTATTTAATGCCACCTAACCCAACCTAATGTGATTGTAATGCCCAGGATTTTAATGCGAGAGGTGACTGGTTCGAATCCCGGTAGAGGCTGAAAATTTTCCATCTATATCGAGGCGCGCCCTATTAAATATTGAACCCCAAAGAAAATGAATTAATATGTAAAATTCAATTGCACAGAAAAAATAAATATATCATTTGAAAGAAAACGCTTTAAAATTTTATGTGTTTTAGGACTCTTTATGTTGTGACATTAATATGCGATACAACGGAGCTAAATTGGTAGCCCTGTTCAATTTAATGAGTGATCGAATCTGACGTCACCCGAAGCTCTCGAGAGTATTATGAATGTTGAGGGGGTGATGCAGCTCATTAAAGGGATTAGAATTGTATATAAGTAAAATCACATTGAATTTAAAGCTTTCAAAGGTATGGAATTTTATTTGAAGGTCTCATATTTAGTGGTACGCAGCCACATTAATCGCGTGACCCCAAGAATGTAAATTATCCGCAAAAAGAAAAAGAAAACACAATCCTAAGCGTTTTCGCCTTCATTAAGAATGCAGCATTCAGTGACACCTGTTTAATTGGTGCAGTGGTCAAAATTTGGTAAGCGAAATTAATTCTCCACCAATCGGAAAGGAATTACGCAAGGCCACATTAAGAGGACGGAAAAGGCCGCTGGGGCTTATCAAGCAGTTATAAATACCACACAATATGTACAACAATATATATACATCAATTTGTACAGTTTTATATCTATTCCAGTGGGCAATCTTTCAGAAAATAACCCTCTGTTGATCAGTAAATTAACTGGTGAGGACCAGCTGTAGAAAGCTGAAGAAAAGTGGGTAGGGGGGGAAGGAGGAATGAGAGTATGTAGTTGCAATAATAATAACAACGAGTGTGAAAGAATCCTTTTATTGAGCCTTCCCCTTCCCGTGAGCACGTTCGTTTTGAAGATAAAAAAATAATGAGAATGAATTCGTGGATGCGGATGTCCGAGAACGGCAAGGTGGCTTCAGAAAGGCTTCCATAAAAGGTTACGCTGCTGAGCTTTCACTAGCTAATGTCATCTTTTTTTTCAATTCTTCTTCTTCTTTCTCTTATTCTTCCTTTTTCTTTGTAAGAATTTTAAGTTCGTCCTGTAAAATTTCTCCTTATCCCTTTTCGTCTACCTACTTTTTTTTCGTGTATCTACCCTTCTTTCGTTTGTCTTCCCTCTTTGTCTGTCTGCCAGATCGCTCTATCGTTGGCGGGTCTAATTCTTTCTCCTCATCGGCATGCTTTTTTTATGACTTTTGAACCTTAAGAAACCTTGGTTAAATTTTACTCCCGCCCTAAGAAAGCGAGGCTTGTGGCGAAGATGGGGCGCGGTCTTGGACTTTTAAGGAAAGGGTATCGACATTTTAAGACGTAGGACAAGAGTAGCTCCCCCTCCCCGCTACTCTTTGAACCTTGGGCCCTTATGGCAATTGGTGATATGCGTTCATAACTCCCTCCCCTTTGGAATTGAAGGTAGACGTGGGTGTGCTTGGGACTCCCCTCACCCCTCTGACGGGTGTGTGGGAGGAACTTTTTCAGAGGCAACACAGCGTCACTCTTAAAATACAATTCATCTTCCTTCTTAGCTTTCTCCTTTCAGCTTTCTAATTGTTTTCCTTCCAATCTATTGCGTATTTTTAATATTGTGTGTGTTAACGGTAAGTCAACTTAAGCTCACAATGAGTGCGGTAAAGAGAGTTTACATTTATTATTTATTATTTTGTCTTCAAATGTTTTAACGTGACAGAAAGCTCTGGTTACTCTTTCAAATCATTCAATATCATTTGAGACTGCAAACTTGCAAAGATTTTCAAATCCATTCCCTTGATCAAATATTACAAACTTCATCTTCACGATATACTTTGTGACTTGCAGCAAACCTCTCTTTCAAACGCGGGAACTTGCAGTCTGACGCAAGTTGCCTTTCTTAAACTTTTATCATCTTTACTTTCAAACATTCAAAGACTCAAATTCGTCACTTTCTAGGACAACTAACGAGGGAATCTGGTACTCGGTTCTTCTCAAAGCATCTCTTGAGAAGGTTACTTAAGCAGGTCGTCCCACCTAATTGGTTTAAAGGGATGCAGGAGTTTCAACCTCTTTGGTGTAGCCCCCAAAGGGAGGCAAGATAGAGGATAAGCAACCATGCTGTAACTGATAGCGGAATGATTGCGTGCCCTCCCGACCCCAATAAATGATGAGGGATCTGCTTTAATCGTTAGGTTGGAAAGGATCTGACGAGTTGCATGGATCCCAGCCTCGTACGCCTTACGTAGTCTCCTCTTCAGACTAATGAGGCTATGTATCGTCCAGACATTTTCACTACCCCTAACTTCATCACTTTCTTAACGAATCTCTACTATCTTCATGAACTCTGTGGCGGAGATTCCCTTGTTGGTTTCGCTTTTAGTTTTAACTAAATCAATAGATTAATTTTGGAGTAGGATTCAATATTTGAAGGGGGGGGTGAAATTTAAAGCGCAATAGCACCGAGGCCGAAAAGAGAGATATCTAAAGAGAGTGGTGAAGATGACCCTACGGGATTTGGAGTCGGGAAGGAGCACTACTGCGGGGAATGGGGGCGGAAGGGAACGTATTTGTGGGCATTAAGGTCGGAGGGCACTGGGGCCAGAATGGTACGTACACATGCTCCGATTGCATATGCCTCTTCATTCTGCCCACGCGTTTTTCTATCCCTATCTTCTGTGCATACCTGACGTCCTCCTGTGCCCCCTGCCTCACCCCCTCCCTGTCTCTGTGGGTGAAGTACCACCACACCATCCGTATCATCTGCCGCGCGGGGGAAAAATTTTTACTCTTGGTACCAATGCAGATTTCTTTCCCTAGGACTCAAAACCTCATTTGCATCCTCATTATTTAGGGGGGGGGGTTACTCTAGTATCCCCCCCTTCATTCCTTAGTGTTTTTTTCAGTTATTTTATTTTCTCTTCATTCCTTTTCTTTTGCATCCTTTCACGCGCCGGGAGTACTCGATTGAAGGGGGAAAGAGGGCGTCAAACCGCTAAAAAAATGGTCTCCTTCCTTCGCTTGTGCCTAAATTACCTACCTAATAGAAACCATAAACCCTCTAAGGGTTTAAGACCACAAACGAACCCTAAGACTCAAGGAAAAGAGGTTAAATGAATCAATTGGAAGTAAAAGTCTTTCTTCTGAGCAGGTGGGTAAGTGTGTGGGGATAGGGCGAGCCACGCCCACCGACTGATAAATGCCGGTTGCTGACAACCGGTTGATTGGAATAATGAAGGTAACTTGATTATATCAGGTAATGATGGAGATGAGATAGCGCAAGGTGAGATATTTCTGGGTATTCATTTCCCATTGAGACGTATTTTATTTACTTAATTCAATTTTGTGGGGAAAATATTACGCGAATGGAAAGAAGTTGGGTTTTATTATTCACCCCTTAAAAGGAAAACAGTGATTCGTTTTCTTAAATGTTGAGATGCTACTTCTATCCGCAACAATCATTTGCCACAGAAAACTAACTCCGTGACTCAACTAAGTCCTCGGCTCCAACTATCAGCCAGTCAGCGCCAACTGTTGTCAGCCATCCCAGTTTTGTGGCTCCATCTCGGTGTCGATGGTGGTTGCAGTATCGAATGAGCTCGTGTAATGTCTGTGTGCATCAAACAGTTGAGCGGCCGAAATGCTAAGTGATCCTCGCGATAGATAGAAGCAGAAGTGAGTGACAGCTCGGCGGAGAAAGAAGCCCATTACATAAACAAACCTGCCATTGGACGATGTGTTATTGTGTGAACAGGGCTCGTGAATAGGCGCACCCGTGGTCATAAAACTCAAGAGTCGTAAGTATTTGTTATATCATACACTGTTTGCCTATTTAAATGCGTCGCCTTGAAACGTACGAGTAAGAGGGAAACTCAAAATCGCGCGTGGTTTCATTGTGCTTAAATTCAGTGTGCCGCGTATGGCCGTCGTAACGTAACGGCGGCCCCAAACTTGACCCAATTTATTTGGAGCGTATAATGACAGCCTCACATTTCGCTTAAAAGCAACATACATCACCATTGTAAAGGAGAGCTCTTACTATCGGAGTGGATGCGGCGGTGTTCTTATAAAGTCGCGATACCAGGTTCGACCACGGTATGGGCTTCTACAAACGTCACTAGGCTACTAATTGGTGGACGCATTGTGCTTTCCCCTCCACTGGAGTGGGTGAGTGGCTGGCTCTTACACTTCTCATCACACACATAGGCAATTTCAACGCTGCTTTCTTTCATCTCCCGTCTTTGCAACACAACACACATACATACACTGTTACAAAGACAGCTCTCTCCAAAAAGGACCGGACCATGGTGCCATCTGATTCACCAACCATTGTCATACTGACCGTGATGTTTATTTCATTATCCGGTCGGGATTCGCCAAGGCCAAGGCAGAATAGCGAACTACTATTACTACTACAATAGAAAAGTAAGAAAAAAAGGAAAAACGTTTCTCTCGTATCGAGTTCCCGCTAAAGTGGATGTGTGTGTGTGTGTGTGTGTGTGTGTGTGTGAATATCAGTACCGTTTACACACGATCGCCCATAATTGGATTGTAAGTCGTATCTTCTCTGGACAGACCTGTACCCTTTGTACGTTGAGGACTTGGATTAAAGGGAGGATTGTAGAAGGGGCTTCGCACTTGCCAGGAATTCTCACTTCTATCCTCTCTCAAAGAGTTCTACTCTCTCTTATCGCATCTATCTCTTCTCTCCTCTTTCTCTTCTCGCTGCTCTCTCTAATTTCCTACCTCTACTCTCCCCTCTATCTTGGCTTATCTCTCTCTTCTCCTCTCTCAATATTCTATCCCATTTCTCTTATCTCCTCTCTCTTCTATCCTGCCTCTCTTCCACTCCTTCTATCTTCTCTTATCTGTATTTTATCCTCTCTCTCTATCTTCTTTTACTCTTATCTCCGCTCTTTCATCTTTTTTTGATCTACTCTACTGTTATTCTATCTCGTATCTAATATGTCTTCTCTCCCCCTCTCTCCTATCTCTCTCTCGTCCGTTCTCACTTCTATCTCTCCTTTCTTCAGTTTTATCTCTTCTCTTCTCCCCTTTCTCTCATCTAGCAACTCATGTTTTCTCTCTTATCTTCTATCTCAATTCTCTTCTCTTTATATATATACTCTCTTTTCTCCTCTATCTATTATGACTCTTCTTTCTTTCCCCCCTCTCCATACTATATTCTCTCTTTTCTACTCTCTATTCTCTCATCTCTCTTCTTTCATTCCACTCTCCTTACTATCTATTCTTTCCTCACACTCTATTATCTCGCTCTCTTTTCATTTATCTTCTCTGATCTCCCTCTTATATTATTTCTCTCTTCTATCCTCTCTATTTTATCTACTCTCTTCCATCTCCTTTCTCTTTTTTCTGTCTTTCTCATCTGACTCTTCTCTTCTAGCTCCACTTTCTTTTCTCTCATTTCTCTCTTCTCTACTCATTCTTTTCTCTTGTCGCTCTCTTCTCTACCATCTTTATTTTTCTCCCAACGACTCTTGTCTTCTCTCTATCTCCTCTCTCTCTCTCTCTTCTTTCCTGTGTATCTTCTCTATTCACTCTCTTCTATCTCTTCTCTCCTCTTTTATAGTCTATCCACTCTTTCTTCTCTCCTCTCTCCTTCCTTTTATCATCTCTCTCTTATTCCCCCTCTCTTTTTTCTTCTTTCTCTCATCTCTCTTCTCTCCTAATTTCTCTTCTTTCTACCTCTTTCTTCTCCTTTCCCTCTCTTATCCCATTTACTTCTTCTCCTTCCCGTCTCTTATCCCATTTCTTTCTTCTCCTTTCCCTCTCTTATCCCATTTCTTTCTTCTCCTTCCCCTCTCTTATCCCATTTCTTTCTTCTCCCTTCCCTTCTCTCCCTCTTTTATCTCCTCTCTCTCTTCCTTCTTCTAGCTCTTCTCGTCCTCCTCTCTCACTTGTTTCCCCTCTCTCTTCCTTCTTCTCTCCTCTCCTTTCTCACTTGTTTCTCTTCTATTCATTCATCTCCTCCCACTCTCTCTCTCTCTCTCCACTTCACCCTCTCCCTATCCCCCTCTCTCTTCACTTGTGCATGTGCGGCTAGGGGAGACGACTCCGAGAGAGCGACACCTCCCGTGGCCGTCGGCGGCCTTTGCAGTGCATCCATCAAGACTAGGAGAGAGCCAAGGCAGGGTCTGGTCCTCAGCCGAATGATAACCAGATGGATTCACTCATTTATTGCCCCAATAAAGATAAATGGCTTCAGCTAATTGGGGTGTAAGCGCCATTGAGTGCGGAAGATTGGGGTTGTCAAACGGAACAAGCAACAACATATGACGCCACTTGAGTTAAGAGATGAACTCAACTGAGACACACCTCCAATTTGTCAATTAATTTAATAGATTAAAAACACACAGTAACAATTAGCGAGAGCATCTCTGTTAGAAAGCCTTTGAGACGATGGACGGAGAGTGGTGAAGTTAGGGAATATGAAAATGGCGCATAATTATTTATTTTTTATTCTGTGCATTAGGGACCTGCCTAACGCCCAGTTGGGACCTCAAAATCTGATTTCGAGCTCGTGGCAGGCCATTTGTTTGTATTGGGGGGGCGATCTACCCCTTTGCGGCTTCACTCGCTCGTCGCAGGAGGTGCCGAAACTGATATAGGGAGGGGGTAGGGGGCCTCTTAAAGGGGCTCTTTAATGCCTAGGGGGAGTGCGGCCAGAACATATAAAGAAAACATGATGACAAGTGTTGTATCCACAAAGCCTAGGGAGGGGCCCGCAAAGAAGGGGGGGTGCTGCCCCTCCAACCCCCTTCCCCCCAATCCCCTGATTCGGCCTCGTTGCGCTTTGGAGTTTGAAAAGTAAAAAAAGGGACGGATGAAGACGATAATCTTTTAAGCTCAGAAACTTCTCGTTGGATTACACCATTTTCGTATGCTTTTCATCCGAATCCCGCCTGGCGATGTTATGGGTAGGTTGAACGTCTGAAAAGATCAAATTTCACAGCTTTCACCTTTCCACAAATGGACACATTTTCATCCATATTTCTTCATTTTCCCGCTGCCATCACATTTCAGACATTTAAAACCCTCGGCATCACTTATCTTTTTTCACCATTTCTTTTTAGATTTTCTCCGAAGATAATGGAGAATAAATAGAATAATCGTGCTGTCAATTAATAGATAATTATTATTGATTTGTTGATTACAAAAGTTCTTGTTACTTAGAACTTAGAAGGAAAACGAACCCAAAGCTTCTCCACCAGAAAATTTGTCTCATTTCTAAATGGCCTTGAAATAAGGAGCAGGATCCACGTACTTGAATTGTGAAGTTTGAAAATAAAGGTGGGGTGAGAAATTTACTGATTCTTTACGATAATATGAATTCCTGGTTTGAAATTTGAATACAGGAGTTAGAAAGTTGAAAAGGGCGTTTGAAAATTGAATTCACCATACACTTAGAAGCGAAAGTCGTATAGTGAGGTAAAAGGGAGAATTTAGAGGGCGTGGCTAGGCAAGCATTTTTGCACCTGCAGGCGTTGGGGTCGGAAGGGTACGGTCATTGGTAAGAGTGCCACTCCCTAAAATCGAATTCGTTTTCACTTGCAAATATTTATTACATAATAGTAATAATAATGATTATTACTATTTGTTGATCATCTAAATGATTATAATTAATTCAAGCGTAGTAAGCCATGCAGAAAGCCATTGATGCTGCTCTCGGTGCAGCGCAATCAGTATTCAAAGTAATTTAGGCCGATTCAGAGAGAAGCGAAGATGATGAATTAATTAATTCCATGGTCCCTTCTGGCGCCCCCCGACAAGGGTAGAGGCGCACGAAGATCCTGAATATATACAGTAAAATTTTCCGAATAATTTTGAATATACGAAGTATAAATATTTGTCCGAACTATTTCGGTAATTTGTGGGTGCGAGTTTGTTTTCATTTGGTTATTTTGTCTATGTTAAAGATTACTCACATGCGCCCCGACAAAGTTCTTTATCGAAAATATTTAATAATAAATTAATAATATTGATGTTTCCCTTACTTTATTGCTTAGCTCTCCTCTTAAATGTAAACACTAAGAGAAATGGTGCATTGTGCTCGAACGATTATTTTAAATGATAGGCCCACAATCCTTCATTGTGATGACGTCATCCGTACCTCGCGTAGTTTCATTGTTATTAGGGTTTTTTGCTCTTATCACATTTTTGCGACTTATATAAACAAAGAGAAAAAGATGCTCAGTTCAAATGCATTCGTAATATCTTACAAAGAGGTAGATTTTGGATTGAAACTTTATGAAAATAAAACGAAAAAATGTGGTTTCCCTACTACGGGCCCAGACAATGCAGAAAAGTTACATTTCCCCCCCAAAATAATTTATTTTTTATTACAAAGATAATCTGAGAGGAGAATCGGAATTCATTTTCACAACCTCTCAATAATTGCAAGCAGAATATTAGTGTGAAAATCTTGCTCATTGAACATCCCTTTTCGGAATTTCGTGATCTCATTATGATTAATTTCTGGCAAGCTCCCAAAATCTATCTATCTCTATTTCTTTATCACTATATCTATGTTTCTCTATCTCTCCTCCCCGCCTCTCTCTCTCTCGTTAGTTGGAGTTTAGTTAAGGGTACGAAATAGATAGAAAGCAGTGGCGTGCAGTCAATGGAAGCAAGGGAAGCAATGCTTCCCTTATTTAAGAAAAAAAAAATACACCCCAACAATTAATATGGCAGTAGAATCAATTTCATTCTTACATTTATGCTCGCCTATACTTGTATACGAAATACGGTACTGTTCACTTTCAATCAAATTGGTGTTAGACCCCGATGAGCCTGACTGCAATTGAAGAAATGCATCCTTTTCGTCGAGATTTCTACTCCTCTTTTTTCTCATAATTTCACTAATAGTTCTTCTTTTGGTGCTTTGGAATGAATAGTTTAAAAGATGTTTTGTTTTTCTTAGCAATAATATATAGTCATTAGAGTTTTATGATTTTTATCTAGCTATTTCATGTTAGTCACAACGCCTAGCTTGAAATGCGCGAAACCAACGTATTAGGGCTGTTAACAAAAAAGGGGAGTGGCTGACGGCCAGGGCAAAGAGAAACCGATAAATAAGAGTAAGGTTTTTGAAAAGATAAAGGTGGTCTTTTCAGGGGAGATTCTCTAAGCGATATAATCTGAGAGAACCCTCGTTAGTTCACAGTTTAAATGAAACGGGGAATAGATGGGGGAAAATTTGAAGGACTAGGTCCGTTCTCCCGGGAATGAGAAATTGCGTACTTACCTTGAGTAGCTTTGTAGTTAAGACCTTACCGTCGAAAACCACTGACCCGTAATTTGAAAGGAAGAAAACAGAACGAGTCGGGAATCTTGAAGAGATAGATATTTGCAAGTTGAGATCAAGCACAATTGTGTCTGGGACAATCTCGAAAGGGGGAAAAGATCCGGGGTATGGGGAAGGGAAGCTTCATTCCCCCGCGTCCTAGGGAGTTTGGGGGCAATGAGGTCAGCACACGTATGCGTAGTGCGCGCGTCGGATAGCCCGGCGAATGCATGGTCCATTTTTCTTACATTCAACCTAGTGTTAAAATTAAAAAAAAATACCCTATTTATATACGAAAAAGGAAGCAAATTTAGCTCTGCATTCATCAGCTTGCATCTGGCAACTCTGCCAGGTTGCCAGAATCTAGGAAAAAGCAACAAAATGTTTTAAGAGAAATTGACGTTACTATTATTATGCTCTGAAGCTTAAACAAATTTTTAGGTTCTATTTAAATACTGGTTCTGAGAAAGAAGTCAGCTAAATAGCAACAACTCTACTATGGTTAAGTTCTTATACCTTAAGCATTATTTTAATATTTCCGGGATTTTGGCGGGCCTACTACCATAGTCACATTTCGTATCTTTGAGATCAGTACTGTGGCATGTTTATTAATTTTTTTAAGTGATAACTAAGGCAGTAAAAAGTTGACCTAAAAATTGTAAAAAAGTTGACTTTATTTTTAATGACTGATATGAACGAAACTTTACTTACTTATTCTGGTGTTGACTGATTGTGATACATAATAAAGTATTTTCCAAAATTTCCGGCAGAAAGTTGCGGTCTTTATTTAAGAGTTTGTTAAACATGGAGAATGATCTCTCTACAGACGCTGTTGTTGGCTGACATTTAAAAGAGATAAGAATAAATTAGTGGTGATATTTCAGGCCTACGGAGTTCAACTCTCTCACACATATCATTTTCCTTTAATCTTCTTTCAATGTACTGTTTGGTCTCACAAGGATCGTCATCAAAGAGTCTTATATGACTCTTTAATTGTGAAATCAGTTGCTTCCATCCTAGCCACCAAGCGAGCAATTTGACTAATTCATTTTAATGAAAAGTAGTTGCGTTGGTAGTTTTTTCCTAGACACAATATTTTAGCCTTCCGAACGATAATTCCATCAGCTTCAAAATTCTCAACAATGCATTTGACGCTTGGAAAATTGTCTTACCCAACGTGTTAAAATCGGTTCTGGGGGAGTACCAATTTCTTGAAACAAAGCCTTCCTCTCTTTATTTTTAACAGTAGATGCCTTGACGCATGCAATTAGAGCATCGACTTCACTATAAAATGATCTTATATGTATTGCACAGTTATGTAACAGATGTGGAACACATGTTACATGGAAAATCCATGGGAAAAGTTTCTTGAGTGTTGCTGGAATTTTCTCTTGCTATCTCAAATTCTTTTATGGTATCATCAATCTTGTCTATGACATTTTGCGCATTAAAAGATCCGACAAGAACATCACATTTGATTAAATGTTTTTTCTGGAACATCAATAATTCCCGCAAGTATATTCAAATATTTAGAGCCTCTTACCTACACCCAAATAAGAGAATAATTGTTTTATATGAGGATGGCACAATTTATGAAAGGTATGTCGGCTGACAAAAATGTAGTCACTATCTTTTCAGTAAAATTTGAAGACTTAAACTTTAACACTGTTTGTGTCTTTCCAGTTTCCACGCGTTTAAGTAGGCTACGCTGGTGTTTTTGAATCGAATGATGTTTCTCCATGTAAAAGGTTTTTTTCGTGCTTCACTATAACACAACAAATTTGACAATAAAGTTAATTTTTTTATGAACAAATGAATTCATTGGGATATACCAGTTTCCAATTTGTAGGCAAAAAGTTACCAGATATATTTTTATTCTATATTTCCTTATACAGAAGAAGCAATTCAAGTTTCACAAAAATATATATGTTAATTGAAGTAAATATGTTGACAATATATTGTACGCTTGGTGGGACTGAATGTATTCTTAGTGTTCGACTGAGGCTGGCATGACAAACTCCATGCCGAAACTGGTCTCGAGATAATAAATACTATGTTCCTCCACAGTGGTTTTATTAACATATTTGGAATCTGTCATTGGATTGAACAATTGTACCTGAGGAGGCTCAGGTACATGTGATTTATTTGGTGTTAAGAACAACGTTTCGGCCGTATCACACATCTTCAGGTTCTAAAATCATAAGATAATAAAGTACAGTTACATATGATTAACTTCTTATTGTCAGCAAACTTATTAACAAGTCAGAAATTCTGTTAAAACTAGAAGTTAAAATATTTTCATAGGGGAGAGGCGTTAAAAAAAAATTTAAAGGCTAAAGTCATGGAATTTCATTAAACTAGAAAAATCAAGACGAGTACAAATATAAAACTCCAAAGTTATGAACAAAACTAACACTATAAAAAGACAATTAAGATATTATTAAGAATATAATATGCTAGAGTAAAAGATCCATATGTTAAAAATGACGATATAATATACAAAAAGTTAAGAAAACTAAAAAGGAGTAGAACAAATTCAAACTTGCAATATTGAAAATAATCAAATGTTGACCATGTAGATAAATCAAAAATTTAAAAAAACTCAGGGATTTAAAATGCAATAGTATCAAAATATCAATCTAATGTAACCACTAATGAAACTAAAAAACAACAAAAACAACAGAAGGAAATAATTAAAGTATTGGTTTGAGGAATAAGTTCCTGTGGTTTTATCACATTTATTCATTACCATTAACAATTTTAGAAAAACTTCATTTTTAATTGATAACAATATGCAATTTACGACATCTTCCCAACGTTCAACTAGTTTTTCGATGCCTCTGCAATAAAAATCTCTGGATTTTGACTCGAAGAATTCATCTAACTAGGTTCTTAATTCCACATCAGTATTGAACGAAACGCCGCGCAAATTGTTGCAGACCGATCGGAACAGATGGAAATCCGATAGAGCCAAGTCTTGCGAATATGGAGGATGCGGCGGGATTTCCCAATTAAGCGTTTGGATGGCGTCTTTTGTCATATTGGCAATGTGAGGGCGAGCATTGTCGTGTTGCAGAAGGACTCCATAACGTCGCTGAGGTCGCCTTTCACGAATAGCTTCGGCGAGTCGATACATTTGTTGAACGAAGAGTTCTGCATTGACAATCTCGTTGTTCGCAAGGAGCTCATAGAGAGTGATGCCTCCACAATCCCACCACACACAACATCGTCTTTCGTGGATGAAGTCCTTGCTTTAATCGCGGAAGGGTTTTTTTATTGGGGCTAAGCCATTGTTTTCGATTGTTCATGTTGACATAAACACACCACTTTTCTTCGCCAGTGATGATGCGGTGAAGAAATCTGTCCTTATATCGACGAGTAGCCTTGTGACGAGCAAGCAAACCTGCGGCAATCGTGGAGCGTTGAAGTTTGTTGCTTTCGCTCAAAGCGTGCGGAACCCATGCACCAAGTTTTTTAACCTTCGCCATCGAATGAAGGTGATTCACTGCAGTTTTCTGATCATACGCCAATTGTATAGTCAATTCTCTAGTCAATTGATGAGGATTTTCATGAAGAAGGTCGTTCAATCAATCCTCATCCAACTTTCTTCGTCATTAAGATTGAAATAACCGTTTTTGAAACGTGAAAATCACCATTGAGCTGTCTTTTCTGATAAAGCATTTTCTCCGCACACAGCACAAATATCGCGACGAGCTTTGGCTGCGTTTGCATTGTTCCCGTCTCGATTGAAAATGAATAACAAGTGTCAAAAATGCACCTTTCTTTCAACTTGACATTCCATTTTGAGGGTACAGAACAAAAATTAAATTAACACCACTTTTAAATAAACCGCAATGACTTATTGCGGTTTTTGCAAATTTTGCTCTCATTATTTATTCTTGTTTCTTAATATGTGCACAAATCACGTCAACAAAACTTAAATCAACACAACATTAAAAAAAACCGCAAGAACTTATTCCTCAACCTAATATAATATTGCTTACCGATGAAGTTCAGGAGAAATCACAAAGTGAAGAAATTATAATGGGAGTGGCTTGAAGAAGGATAGGATTTTGATTGGTTGGTTGTTGAATAAGAGAAAGTTGGTTTGTTGTTGAGTGAGGTAATTATAATTATACCAAAATACCCTACATAGGCTCAATTACTTACAAACTCACCTTAGACTTCCAACACTTATCTATAGTTTATATGCAAATTAAATTTTATTGTATCACGATTAATACTGCCTCTCTTAAAACCTACTTGTCTCATAAGGAGATACTACCCTTGCTACTCGGGTCATCGCTTGTCTATCCATTTATGTGTGTGAGTTGTCAAACTCGCTACGTAGGTAAAACTACGCTACAATTGAAGAAGAGGACCTGCAAGCATAAGGAGGTTTCTCACTATACAGACAGACCATTGCTAAACCTGAATTATCCTCAATAAGGAAACATTTGAATTCTTGCACCTCGTCATTATCCCCTCAAATTTCAAGATTTGGGGTTCTACTGATAAATCTGTCTACCTCAACATTATGGAATCACAATTTATCCAAATGTTAAATCCAGAATTAAATTCTAGTTAGTTTTCAACACCACTCCACATTTCTTAATTCAAATATTTTTAATTTTAGTTTGATTTGTAATTGATTTTTGCCTACAATTTGTTAACAATCCAATCAATGACCCGATAGTTAAATTATTATGCTGGTTACCCAGGATTTCAGTTATTTTAAATTACTGTCCATGTTTATCTCTGTTTAAATTTTCTAGCTCTAAAATTATGCTACCTATGACAACGCGCCACCAATTCATTCATTAGCATTCGTATAATGCTAACTATGGCAACGCGCCATCGATTTATTCATTAGCTTTCAACTAATGCTACCTATGGCAACGCGCCATCGATTTATTCATTAGCTTTCACATAATGATACCTATGGCAAAACGCCATCGACTCATTCATTAGCATTCACATAATGCTAACTGTGGCAACGCGCCATCGATTTATTCATTAGCATTCAACTAATACTAACTATGGCAACGCGCCATCGATTCATTCCTCATCAGTCACATAATGCTTATAAACGCTTCTGATCTAAAGAACTCACTAGGAGAGTCAACTTTCAAATGCAGGGCTATGCAAAGCGTATGGTTTTTCTGAATTCATTCACTCAATGTTTGCAAGTTTGCTTGACTATTTCGTTCATTATATTATTTATTTAAGTTGACAAATTATTTTTCAAACTAACTGTTTTCGCGTTTAATCTCATTGTATCATTAGGACAAAATCTGTGCACTCAATCGACTTATCTTTGTTCGCATACGTTCGGACTGAATTGACACACACGCGTTCAAGTGACCTACAACAGGCCAAAAATTACCTTTTGATTAGCCTATTTAAAATGTATCGTTTGAGATTTCAAAATATATCATTTGTATTTTTAAACTTTATCATGCAAATATCGACTTAATTGTTTTCATGCACTTTGTACAAATTTGACCTAACTATTCTGTATAAATATTTAATCATTGCTTTAGTGTAGTAATATTTGATGCATCGAATTAACATTTAGTTCACAAGAACTAAATGTATTATTTTAACCAGCGTATTATTGTACATCTTACCCTATACTACTATATATTCTGTTTACCATGCTAAGGAATCTTCATTATTGTATTTTACCCAAGTGATTAATTCTGATTGAATTATATCATTATTTTGATTCGAATGTTCTTAATCATTCCTATTTTCATCGTATTTCATAATTTTTATATTTAACCACACAAATGTAACTACATTTGCTAATTCAGAGGGCTGGCTGATTCTATAGTAATCCATGTACACAAAAGTTACACGCACTCATGTACTCATTCTTTCCCAGACTCAGGTGTTCCGACTGGAGCGAGCATTGATATCGCCTTGGTCGTGTTATCATCCTTGGGCCAAAACAAACTGCATTCCCACAAAGCTGTCATTTGGCCTTTTCATTCCATTTGTTTATTTGTTTATTAGGGCTAGTCTGTAACACTGAAATCCTATTCCCCAAACTTTGTTATCGTTCTTCTCCGTCTATATATAAAATTCCTTTAATAGACACTCTGTTCTCTCTCTCTCTCTCTCTCTCTCTCTCTCTCTCTCTCTCTCTCTCTCTCTCTCTCTCTCTCTCTCTCTCTCTCTCGAACAAACTTTGATTTCACACACAAAGCTCCTCTCCTAAAACCCCATTGATTACGCTCACCTTCTCTAGACATAATAAAATAAGCACACACTATTCACACAAATCAGATACACCAGATACACACTGTGATCCATCCACCTTGGTGGATAGGATTCACAATTCATCATTAAATCTCTTTTAAAATAAAGTTATTTTTCATGAAGTTGTTTATAAAAATCTACATACGAACTTATTTTGTGAAAAGCCTCAAGAACGAACTCGAATCATGTAGCAGAGAATGAATATTGTTCCAACTCCGAACTGGTGACCTCCGCCACAATCAATCCATCAATCCCCTCATCTCGCTATATATATATATATATATATATATATATATATATATATATATATATATATATATATATATATAGAAGGAGCAAATGGAAGTTCTGCGGGTGATAACAACCACCACAGGGCTTTTGCCATATTTATTTTCTGCCTTTCAAAACAATTTTGAAGACAGAAAGAAAGGTGCAGAAACCTTTCATTGCAGACTATATAACAATATAGTACAAAAAAGAGAAATTGGACGCAAATGAGCAATGCGACAAGAAACAGGAGTTTTTTAGAGGTAAGAGAAAGGGACATTAGAAGAAGACTAGAATCAAAGAGAGCAGAGGGCGGCACAATGAAGGCAATCCTTTACGGAGAAGACAGAAATAACCCCAGGGGAAAAAAAAGTTTGAAATTCCTGGCTTAGAGAGATACTGGGTTTGATGGAGTAACGCTTTGGGCGCAGTAGAGTCACTGTGCCTGGTAGCTTAGCGGTAGAGCATCTGACCGGCAATCAGCAGACCTGGGTTCGAGTCCCGGCCAGGAATTTCAAACTTTTTTCCCCCTGGCGTTATCTCTGTCTTCTCGGTAAAGGATTGCCTTCATTGTGCCGCCCTCTGCTCTATTTGATTCTAGTCTTCTTCTATTATCCCTTTCTCTTACCTCTAAAAAAACTCCTGTTTCTTGTCTCATTGCTCATTCACGTCCAATTTATCTTTCTTGTATATATATATATATATATATATATATATATATATATATATATATATATATATATATATATATATACAAGGTGTCCCAGAAAAAAGTTAACCGTACTTTGAATTTGTATAACTCAAAACCTATTGGGAGTCCTGCAAAACAAAACAAATTTAACAACTATTTATCTGTCGATTCTGAAAATTGCATTAAATTCTCTTTTATGATATTAATACATTAATGGGTTTAATGGAGGCTATCAAAAATATGTTTGCGCAAGGAAGTAAAATAATGAAACTTCGAAGTTAATATCAACAAATATATTTAATTCCATTTTTAACAATAACACCTCTTCATATGGGTAATAGAAATTCATTTTTTAATTTTCTAAGCACCGTTTTCTTCCACATGTCCTCCATTTCTTTCCAAGCACAGTTGCGCCTTTGATCGCATTGATTGAACAACCTTTTTGATTAACTTGTGATTTTCCTTAAATCTATTGACTTCACGTGTGATACTATCGCTTAACTGGCTGATGCTTCGTGCTGGAGTAGAATACACTTTATTCTCTTGATATCCCCATAAGAAATAATCGCACAGTGTTAAGTCAGGGCATCTTGGGGGCCATTCAATTGCATGATTTAGCGCGACAATGCGGTTGTCAAACGTTTCTCTTAGTTTTGTTCTTACAGCAAGCTGTCTCTGAGCTGGTGCGCCGTCCTGAATCCACCAAAGTCTATTGAATTGATTGCCGTAAATCTGGCGGAGTTCCAGGAAGATCCTTTCGTGGATCATGCTCAGGTAGGAAGCACCATTCAAGTTATTCTCGTAACACAATGGTCCGACAAGGTAGCCATTCTCGCATATTCTGATCCACATAGACACTTTCAGCTGCCAAATACGTGTGTCAAAGTTGAATGCGGAGGAGGGGGGGGGGGTCAGCGGCGCATACTGCCGAAGGTTTACCTTTCCATTCATGAAAAATGCTGCCTCATCACCAATCACAATGTTTTCCAAGAAACGAGCAGGTTTAAGGAGAAGCCATTCTTCAAATTGTCTACGACGAGGAAAATCAGTTTCAAGAAGCTGGTGTCTTGCATGCATCTTATAGGGATGCCATTTTAAGTAATGTTTAATAATGTAGTTAAATGATGACTTTGACAATTGCAACCCATTCTTTCTGGAGAATACATGTTGATTTTGAAGAAGTGTCATCGGAACATTTTCGATATTTTCTGTTATTCTCATACGACCCGAACAACCTTTGTTTAGATTTAAGCATGTTCCTTCATGTTGGTATTTGTGAACATTTTTCCCGATTGTGGGCTTGCTTGGTGGGTGCCTACCTGGAAAACGTTGTTCCAATGAATCTTGTACTTGTTTAATACTACCACTCTTAATAAAGTTTGTAAATGTGCGTTGATCTTTTGCATGATTAAAAAGGTTCTATGGAAGTAAATTTTTACACAGAAACGCTTTGATTTGCTTAGTAAGCTATAATGACGAGACCAAACTACAGCATGGCTGAAAAACCACTCTAAAATGGCCTAGGCTTTGCTTGAAGAATCGCACAGTGACCTAGGCTACCTAGGCTCCCTACGCTTCTCTTGAAAGTGCACGGTGGCCTAGCCTTCCTAGGCTTCGTTTCATTATTTTACCTCCTTGTGCAAACATATTTTGATAGCCTCCACTAAACCCATTAGTGTATCAAAATCATAAAAGGAAATTTAATGAAATTTATAGAATCGACAGATAAATAGTTGGTAAATAAAACATTTTTTGCAGTACCCCCAAAATCTGGGACACCCGGTATATTAGCAACGTGATATTTTGAAAGAGGGAAAATTTATTTTAGTTCCTTTTTAAAATTATTATAATTGGCGAAGTTAGGAAAATTTCTAAAATTTAATCAAGGCAGCTTTTTGTTTAGATGTTAAATTTTAATCTTAGTAGGGAAGCCATTGCCTGGTATATATATATATATATATATATATATATATATATATATATATATATATATATATATATATATATATATATATATATATATAATTCTGGGGTTTTATATTTTACTGTCTTCATTTTTCTAGTTTAATGAAATTCGATTAGTTTAGCCTTTAAAAGTTTTTTACGCCCCCTCCTCTATGAAAATATTTCAACTTTTCCTAGTTTTAAATGATTTTATGACTGGTTAATAAGTTTACTGACTATAACAATTTAATCATATCTCACTGTATTTTATTGTTTTATGATTTTAGAACCTAAAGATGGGCGATACGCCCGAAACGATGTTCCTTAATACCAAATAAATCACATGTACCTGAGCCTCCTGTGTATCCTTACCTTCGCCGTGAAATCGAAGCTCAGACTGGTCAGCAGCAGCTCATTTGACTATATATATAGTCAAATGAGGTAAAGACACACAAGACGCTCAGGTACATGTGATTTATTTGGTAAATATATATATATATATATATATATATATATATATATATATATATATATATATATATATATATATATATATATATATATATATATATATATATATATATATATATATATATATATAACTGAATCACGAAAATATGGAAAGCGATGAATATATAATAGAGTCAACAGCCTCGAAGGAAAATGAAACACGGGAGATCTCCTAGGCCTTTTGAATAATCGTCCTTTAAAAGAGGATCTCTCGAGTTTCATTTTCCTTCGTGGCTGTTGACTTTATATATATATATTTATATATATATATATATATATATATATATATATATATATATATATATATATATATATATATATATATATATATATATATATATATATATATATATCCATTAAACCACTTTGAAAGAGATTCGAACCAGGCACACTGAGGCAGCGAGCACCGCTTTAATCACAGTTAAAAGTATGCCTCAGTGTGCCTAGTTCGAATCGCTTCCCTGCACGGATTTTTTCGAAAAAGGTAATAAAAATATTACTGCAAGGAACAATTATTCCGTTTTCTCTTTCAATGTGGTTTAATGGATTCATTTTCACCATTCTCTCGCGCTACTTTAAGATATATATATATATATATATATATATATATATATATATATATATATATATATATATATATATATATATATATATATATATATATATCCATTAAACCACTTTGAAAGAGATTCGAACCAGGCACACTGAGGCAGCGAGCACCGCTTTAATCACAGTTAAAAGTATGCCTCAGTGTGCCTAGTTCGAATCGCTTCCCTGCACGGATTTTTTCGAAAAAGGTAATAAAAATATTACTGCAAGGAACAATTATTCCGTTTTCTCTTTCAATGTGGTTTAATGGATTCATTTTCACCATTCTCTCGCGCTACTTTAAGATATATATATATATATATATATATATATTCATTCTTATAGTTGAACCTGTAAGTAAGTGGCGCGGCGATTTGCCTTCCTGGCCCCCGTGCTGACGGGACTCAGTGCCGCGTCCGGCACTAGCTTACCCTCTTCTCCTTCTTTCTGACACCCTGCTTCCTCACGTTCCCTACACTCTCCCACAACTTTCTTTGGCTGGCCTCTAATTTCACAGGTTAGATGCCGACCAGCTTTCTCTCACTCAACCATCCTGGATCGGGGCTGATGGGGGAGGGGACGTTGTCTCCTTACCCCTGAGATCCGGTTTGGGGTGGTGAGTTTTAACTACTTGCTTCTTCCCCCACTTTCATCCTCCTCGCATCCCTTTTTCTTTTTTTTTGTACCCTATTAATTTTACGCTGAGCCCAAGGTCGTGCCGCCATGCTGATGGGCTGCCTGGCCAATGGGCGGCAGGTGTGGCCTCAAATGGTGGCAGCCGGCTTAGCCGGCCTCTTATTCACCCCCTTGCAGAGCGGGCTACTGCATAGGTAATTAGCGTTTGCGTCCCGCACTCACAACAGGGTCCCTATGCCCACCAATGAAAATCTTAAAAAAGCTAAATCTCATTTTCGGACTGATCTCTCTCACATAGGGACTGAGTCTGCCTAACCTGGACCGTCTTGAGGATTTTGATTTGGATGCTCCTTCAGCTCCTGCTATTACGAATAGCGGAGCTACAGCAGATAAGCCAAATAAGGTGGTTGGTCCTCGCTCATCTGGTCTTGTTGTTGACAAACCCCCAAACTTCACACTACACACTTCTATGCCGAATATCGCAGCAGAACCTACTGAATTAAGCACTGAAACTGAATGCACTACCGTGGTTTCCACAGACGAGAACAATACAGACAACTATGCTGAAACTATAAATGAAAATGACAATGAAGGCTTTAAGGAGGTTCCCAAACGACAATCTAATGCTGAGGCAGTGGCTCCGCCCCCTTCTACCCAAGACACTAAAGACTCAAATGTTGTAACACTGGAACCTTACGTACCACGTTACACTCATAATCCAGGTATGTCCACAGCTGAGAATCCTTGTTTTCCAGTAGTGAGGTGTAGAAAGGGAAGATAGAGACAGCATCAATTGCATGCTACTTTGATTTTAGTTGTGCAGTCACAGCTCCAACTCCCTACTTTGAGAAATACTTCCTCATCCAGTATCCTGGATTAGAGTTAGCTACAGATGTAAATAACATTAAACTGGATCAAGACATCCAGTCTAAAGTTGGCCAGACATTAAAAATTGTCAAGGATACAAAAGGTTATCTAATGGTGGAGGCCCAAACTAGTGTGCAGGCCACCAAGATCGGATCATTAAAGTCTCTAGCAGGAAATCAAATCATTGTTACTGCACACCGCCACTATAACACTGTTAAAGGTGTAATCTGTACCCCTACACTACGGCAATCATTAGAGGAGGAAATACATGAACATCTGAAGGACCAAGGTGTCACAAATGTCCGTAGAGTACAACTGAGACGAGATAGACAATCAATACCAACCCACACTTATATCCTCACTTTTAACCTTCACTCCTGTCCACCAGTGCTTCGTGTCGCTCGCTGGGTATTGGTTGAGGTGGACCAGTACCACTACGGCCCGCAGCAGTGTTACAAATATCAGCAATTTTGCCATGTAGCAAAACATTGCCGTAGAGAGGTAGACACATGTACCCGATGTAGTGGTGGAGGTCATCGCAAGGATGCATGCACAAGTAAGGTGTCTTACTTCCAGTGTAAGGGACCTCACTATAGTAATGATAGACAATGTACAAAATACAAATGTGAGAAAGATGTATTGGACCTACAGATGAGAGAGGCAATTACTCGTTTTGTAGCTCTCCAAAGAATCTTAGACCAACACCCTATCTATGAGCCTTTATAATCTGATCCTGCCCAAGAGAGCAATGTCGCAATTAACAGTGCAGTTGCTTCAGCAATGACCACAACTAATATTTCTATAACGTCAACCATTTAACATACTCCTTCCACATCCACGCCACAGAGATGGCATCAGTACTCGGATGGTGTCATGGATATGGATGTGGAACCTGAAATAGGACCTACTCCTCTTGTGAAAACTAGGGGATCTCCTCCAAAATACAATCTGCAAATAAAATGGATGCATCTCTTAATTTGAAGAAATCAGAACAAACAGAAAAGCTCTTAAAAGACCATCTGTGTAAGTCTAACGACCCTCACACTCAAGCGCGATCACCTCCACAATTGCAAAAGACTACCTCTATTCCACCTAAAGACAACAGCAACCTAAGACAGTCACAGACCCAAGCTCGCCTGGAACACAACAGCATGCAACTTCAATACTGGAAACACCAAAGACCCAGTCTAGTGAGACTTCTGAGACTGCCCTACAATTGAAGATTCGTACTACTCATAGTACAAAAAAAACTTCGTCTCCTAACTTCGTCTACCAAAAAAACACCACAACCCCCTACAAAATTTCATGTTACACCTCGTCTACCAGAGAGTAATATGCAAATGTTCCCTTTATGGGCACTCAAGAGAGTCAACTTCCGTCTCGCTCCCAGAAAGGTAGGTTCTCCTACCTACCAAAATAATGCCTTAAAGCTTCTCTCCATCCACCATTCTGCAATTGAACCTGGGATCATTTCGTACCAGGTTTCAAGACTTAAAACTGCTTATACAAGAATCTCGACTGGACTGTATCTGTCTACAGGAAACACGTATTAAAGATACGCGGATTCATCCGACATCTGGTTACAAGTTGGTTATTTCGGCACCGGTGGGTAATGATGGTCATGAACTTGGTGCAGCAATATTGGTGCATAACATACTGTCATTCGCTCCACTAGTGTCTAATACTACTCTTCAAGCAGAGGAATACAAGTTCATCTAAATAAGATCTATACTGTCTGTTCACTTTACTTACCACATTTCAACGTTGCTACAGCTGACATTGAACACCTAATAAGTCAATTACCAGCACCTTTCCTCCTTCTGGACAACGACTGACTATACTCCCGATTGCACTCTTAAATGATAATACTCCCACTGACTTCCACATCCAAACCAATACTTCTTCAACGATAGACCTGGCTATCTGTTCAGTAGGTAGTATTCTTAATTTTAAATACTCAGTTATCTCCTCAATTAAATTGAACATCACAGACCCTTTAAACATAGCTGACAGCCCTAATCGCTATAATATTGAAAAAGCTGATTGGAATAATTTTCTGCTGCAACACATACAGTCTTGGAAGCAGAGGATATTCTGGATATAAATGTCCTCATGGATACCATAGTTACAATCTTCATTTCAATTGCTACACAAGCAATTCCTCTAAAGTCGGTATTGAAGAGACGAACTCCAGTGCCCTGGTTTACGAATGAATGTAAACAAGCACGTCGTGCTCGCCTAAGAGCAGAGAAGGCTAAGAAAAGGAACCACTCAGTGCAAACTAAAATTAACTATACTAGAGCCAAAGCACATTGTCGTCAAGTTTTTAAAGAAGCTCAGCAGCAATCATAGAAAGATTGTCTGTCCTCAATTACGTCCCGATTGTCATTGCATCAAGTATGGAAACGTATTAGCAAAATATCTGGTAAATTTACTCCAAATTCTACTACAGTACTACGTTCTCCTTAAGAGACCTCACACGTGATCATGCCGCTGTGCAAATTACTGTGTACATCATTTTAGCAATATATTTGGTGATCATAAAGAAACTATTAAGTCTACTCCACTTTCCTTCCATTCACGAACTTCTGCTCAAAAACATTGCAATCTACCTTTCACTTATTGTGAATTCACATGTACTTTGTCAATGACGCATGGCAGTAGTCCTGGCCCTGATGGTGTTACATATACCTCCATCAAACATGCTCACCCATCCCTAGGAGAATTGCTCTTTGGAGCATCTAACAGAATATATACAGAGGGAATTTACCCACGGAGCTTGGGTGTGGGATTTGTATTGCCCATTCCCAAGCCGGGAAGGATTTATATATTCGAGGGAATTACAGACCCATCACACTGACCAACTGTACTTGTAAGTTAATGGAGAAAATGGTTAACAGTCGATTTATGACTGTCCTTGAACGGGAAGGCCGTTTAACTCCAGCGCAATCAGGTTTCCGTCGTGGACGCAGTACCACAGACCACCTGATTCAACTGCAGACAGATATCATAGCAGCCCTCAACTCTCGTTTGCATAGCATAGTAATATTCTTTGATTTACAGAAAACCTATGATACCGCATGGAGGAGAGGTATTTTTCAGACAATATATGATGTTGGGTTCAGAGGAAATCTGCCCATCTTCATTCAGAACTTCTTAAATAATAAAAGTATCCAAGTAGGAATTGGCCGTCTCACCTCAGACCCTAAGTTGTTACCCAGGGAGTCCCTCAAGGCAGTGTTTTGTTTTGTACCTGTTTCATTTTGACAATCAATGGAATCACTAGGTCTTTTCCCAACAGTATTGGATCAACTTTGTATGTTGATGACTTAGCAATATATGCATCTGGTACAATCCCACATCTCCTTAAACCTTGTCTTCAGGTTGCTCTACGTAACCTTTAGGAGTAATAACACAGATTTTACCTTTTCTACCGCGAAAACTGCATCTATGCACATCTGCAGGAAGCGAAGATGTCCTAGGATGGCATCAAATTATTCCTATATGGTAGATCAATCACTTATGTGCCGGTCTACAAATTTCTTGGAATGTACATTGATGATAAATTAACTTTGAAACCACATATTACCCTAACTTTCCTCTAACATATCTCACATAGAAGCTGGGGAGCAGGTCGGACATCACTGCTGCGTCTGTACATCATGCTTCTGAAGCCTCAATTAGACTATGGTTGTGAAGCATACTCATCGGCTTCTCATACAGAATTAAACATAATAACACCAATACTTAATGCAGCCATCCGGACTAATCAAGTGCAATCCGACCCACCCTCTTCGTGAACGCATATCACTAAGGATGATGAAGATTAGTTTATCCAAGAGGAAGTGTACATCCCCAATCTTAGTCATACTTGTTTCTTTCAACTGACGAAAGCATTAAAGAGTCTGTGTGGAATCTCATTTACACACATTGACAGTATCACCTCCCATGTACCCTTTGTGATCCTTAACAAACTTGAAGACTTGTAAAGAATTAAACAATATCCCAAAGACTGCAGTAACCTCTACGTACTTCCTGTATTTTTCACTAGACATAGTGTTGCACATAATGGGTCTCTTATAATATACACAGATGGATCCAAAGTTGAAGACGGAGTGGCATTTGCATATAAACACTTGAATTTCACATATACACGACGCATTCAGTCTAATGCTACCGTATTTACGGCAGAACTCTACGCCATTTATTATAGCCTTAATTATGCTGCATCACTTCATAATGACCAACCTTTACTTTTCATACTGACTCTAGAAGTGCTTTAATGGCTATCTAGCAATATCCTACTAGGAATCCGATGGTTCAGTAAATACAATGCAGAATATATACTCTACAATGTCTAGTTTGTCTATGTTGGGTCCCTGCACATGTGGGCGAGCCATGTAATGAAGCAGTGGACACATTGGCTCGCCATTGTGCGTCTACTGGACAACTTTCAGCAATCGATCTGCCCCAGAGTGACTTTAAATGTTACATCAAGAAAGCTGAGACAGCCCGATGGAAGCACACTTGGGAAAACTTTAGCCTTGATAATAAATATCGACGAGTCAGCAGTTATATTTTGCCACTGGCTTCTGCACTATCATTAAATAGGTCCTGGGGCATCACTCTTTGTAGATTGCGCATTGACCACACAAAACTCACACACAGCTACTATATGGAACGACACCATCGACCCTTATGTGATTACTGTTTAGTCAAGTTGACTATATACCATATCTTGATCGAGTGCCCATCATATCTGGAATATCGTCAACGATATTTTGGGCCAGGTCCTTATAGACTGGACCTATTATTGGGGAACAATTGCAGTAATCTACATGGCCCCCTGTATCGATATTTAACAGACATAGGTCTCCTTCGAGACCTATAATGTGTTGCTTTTATCCAAATTACTATTATATTGTTATTTAGTTAGATATTTATGTTTTTAATAAAAAATTATGATTTTAAATATGACCTAAATTTTATTTTTATGCATTACTAGACTGCGTCCAATCAATCACGACGCTGGCGTATACCGTATATCATGCCATAATTACAATTTGGTATACATCGGAGAGTCGGGATACTTTAATAAGAGGATAAAAGCAAATCAAACTCATATAAGAAGAGGTGCAAGTTCTCCAAGTCTCTTTACGCACTTGCAAAATTACGACCATAGAATCAATTTCAATCAAGCATCATTTATAAATTTAACAATTATATTGAGAGTTGAATTTCAGAATCTATCACCATTAAAAGAGTCGATAATTTCAATTCATCCGAACGGCAATACAAATTCAACAAATATATTTCGAATAAAGTCGCCAATCGTATTTATAAACCCCCGGAAGCAATTGTTCTCGGAGATTAGTAACTTTCCCTGAAAACACCCAAATACTTATGTTTTTCCAGCTTGCTTCCTGCGTTTTCATTTTGTTTAGTATTTTGTTCGCTTTATATATACTGGGCTCTTCGCTTGGCTTTTTTCATTACTTAGTTAAAAATGGCATCAATTATAACTTTGCCGAAACTAGTTCTGTGGTTATAAATAAATTTTGATTCAAATATTGTGGTTTACTATTATCTTCTCACTGATATATATCACGCTAATGTGATATCTTCTAATATATATATATATATATATATATATATATATATATATATATATATATATATATATTGATCCACGAACGACAGTGTTAACTTTATGATAAAGTCTCCACTTCTCATTACCAGTAACAACCCAGCCCAAAAATGGTGCTTAAAGGTGGCGTGCATGAAAGCACTGACTCCGTCGTTGCCGTCGTGGACAATTCATGTGCGACCCATTTTGCAATCACTGGAACCTTTCCAATCCTTTTCATTTGGCCTAGGACAGTCCTATAGGTTATATTAAATTGTTCTGCGACTTCTCTAGAAATTGTAGCAGTATTTGCTGTGACAACCGCTTCTATCTCTTTTGAATCAAGTTCTTAAGACGACCTTCTTTTTGTCCTTCTTTAAGACTTAAATCCCTATTTTTGAGACGGGAGAACCACCGCCTCTAACCTCTTCCATTTACTACATCATCCGCATAATTGCGCACAATGAATTTTCCCGCTGTAATTGAATGGACACCTTTATGAAACTCATATAGTAAAACGTCTAATGTGCTATTTTAATGGAAGGACATAGGGCTCAATACCGATGAAGATTATGAACACTGTTTTTTTTATAATTTGAAAGAAAAAGTTATACAATACTCATTGTAGCATGTATGAGATTCGTCACGCCCATGTTCTAACGCAGTGGAGTCACGAGGCGATTACCGCAAAGACATCCGGCCCCCGCACCGTCGGGTCAAGCGCGTAACCGCAGCGCCGCGCCACTCGTCGCTATGAAAGACCGAGAGGTTGTAAAATGCAAGATCTTTCCCAGGAGAGTGAGATTCAATTTCACGTCAAGTAAGAAATTGGAGACGTGTTTCTCCCAAGCTCGTAGGCTAACGAGGAGCCGATGTAAGAATTGGTGAGAAAAACCGTTTGGCATAAGAACCCTCCTGGGCCAGTCCTCAAGCCGCCCCCCCCCTCTTACTACTCCCCCAGTGGGGTGACGAGGTATAAATAAGAAACACTAAGGAAAATCAGGGTAGAATACGTCAGTCTCCAGGTGACGAAGTCCTCGGATTAAGACCCCGGGCTACCTAGACTGGATTGGTAGAATAGGTCAGTCTCCAGGTGACGAAGTCCTCGGATTAAGACCCCGGGCTACCTAGACTGGATTGGTACAATACGTCAGTCTCCAGGTGACGAAGTACCCGGATTAAGATCGGGCTATCGAGACTGGACAGGTAGATTACTTGGCTCGCCACACCAAGAGGCAGGGCTACCTACCTTAAGGGGCTAAGAAGCAGCTCATCTTCGAGCTAGTCCCTGGTTATCAAACCGAACGTTAAGTTAACTTGTTCAAGTTCAACTTACTCTCGCCAGAGAGACTCATCATATTCTGGTGCATCTTAAACACCAGGGGTATTCCTCCTCCTTGAGGAATTAAGAAAAGAAGAAGGAAAAAGGCTCCCCCTCGAGCCCGTTACTCGGTGGCCACACCAAACTCATAAGTTAACTTGGTTGAGGAACCAAGTTCAACTTATTCTCGTCAGAGAAACCCCCCTCCGTTATTCTCGCCCTTAAGGAAGGCTGGAACTAAGAAGAAGCTCATCCTCGAGCTAGTTCCTGGTTACCAAACCGACCTTTAATTTAACTTATTCAAGTTCAACTTATTCTCCCCAGAGAAACCCCCCTCTTCGATCCTCGCCCTTGAAGAAGACCCTCCCCAAGTACAGTCCTCGCTCATGAAGAATTAAGTAACGAAGGAGAAAAGCCTCCCTTCGAGCTCGTTACTTGGTGGTCACACCGAAATCTAAGTTAACTTGGTTTATGAACCAAGTTCTACTTATTCTCGCCAGAGAGACCACGCCTACCTTGGTGCCGCATAAAGCACCGTAATTTTTCTCGTCCTTGAAGACCCCCTCCCCCTGAATACCGTGTGGACCCCCCAGCTGCTACCCTCGCCATAAGTACCGCGTGATCCCACCCACCTACATCTGGCCGGTCAGCACGCGTCGTGAGTCAATAACATTCCTGAGGCCTTTTAAATTCCAGTAGAGTCCGTAAGCCTAAATCTTATATATTGAAGTGTGTAGCGAAATTAACCAATTTTAGAGGGTCAAACTAATTGAATTAATTATTGAGTATTATAATATTCGGAGTATTTCTGTGGTTAATGGTTAATTTTTGTGTATTCAATTGTTAAAGTTAAAATATAAGTTTATTTTGGGAATGATTGTGCGTTTCTCTATATCTTTACGTGTTTCCAACGGCTCTTCTTTAAAATAACAATATTAGCACTCTTAGAATAAAAAGGGGGTGGGGGTATTCTACGACATAGCATTCCTACAAAATTACAATTAATAAATTCTTTCAAAAACTTTGTTCTAGAAAATCGGACATTACTTTAGTTCTATTCTGATATATACAGGGTGCGTCAGTATTTTGGGGTCATTTGTAAGAATAATGAAAAGGACGCATAGAACATTAGAAAAAAAGCTGTATTTAAATGAAAATCGGTAAAAATAATCTTAAGAATTCTTCTTACACGCTTATTCAATGGATGCACGATTAGTCTCTTTGTTATAACCGAGTTGAGAGAGATTGAAAGGTGTTATGGTGATGTCGAGTGGCCTCCTCTCGACGAAGCTCAATACGTCATTAATGGTCCATTGGATCGAGGTCGCTTGAGCCATGTGTCTGGGAGAACGACTTGTCGTGCGGTTTTGAAATTTGTCGTGGACTTTCTGTACAAATTCTTGGGTTCTGAAGGTATTACAACCCTTTTCATTTGTTTTATTTTTACATTTTGCTGCTAATGCTGGTTCCCCATTATCAGCTTCCAGGTCTTTTTTAACTTTGTCAACGAAGGATTAGGCAACTATGAGAAAACGAGCAATCTCTGTGTCATGATGCTTAAGCTTTTATGGCAACGATAACAGAGTGCTTTTACCTTTGCTACTCAATTTAATGTCAATTATTAATCTGAAAATGAAATTAAAAGAAGTGTAATAAGAAAGTTAGGTCTTTTTAAATTGATGCCCTCAAAAGAGTGACGCACGCTATATATGGAGAGGGAGGATAAAAGAAACCAGAGTTGGTACAGGGTTCTTTATTACAGACATTTCGCTCCTCTGGAGCTTTCCCAGAGGAAGCTGAAGATGAGCGAAACGTCAGTAATAGAGAACTTGTACCACTTGTTGGGTTTCTCTTATTCTCCCTCACGCTCGTAAGGGGTGCGGCGATTTGCCATCCTGGCCGCCTTGCTGACAGGACTCAGCACCCCGTCTGACCCCAGCTTAGCCTCTTCTTCTTTCAGACAGCCTGTAGTTCTCCCCTACTTCATCACTTCCCCTACAACCTCTCCCACAACTTTCTCTAGTCGGCCTTTATTTTCTCAGGGTAGATGCCGACCTTCTTCTCAGCTAATTATCCAAGATCAGGGCTGAGGGGGGAGGGGGCAGTGTTTCCTCACCCCTGAGCTCCAGTCCGGGGTGGTGAGTTTTTAACAACCTGCTTCATCCCCACCCATACCTTTCTCACACCCCCTTTCCTTCTCACTTCACCATCTATTTTTTTGCGCCGTGTCCAAGGTGGAGCCGCCATGCCGAGGGACTGCCAGGCCACCAGGCGGGAGGGGTGGTCCTGAATGGCGGCACTTGGCTCTGCCAGGCCTGTACGCACCCCTTGCAGAGCAGGCTACTGCGAGGGGTGATGAGCTATTGCATCTCGTAATAAAAAGAGGGTCACCATGCCCAATGATAAGTCAAACAAAAATATCCCCTTAATTCCTTCTTTCCATCCACGCGCCGCCCTCGGGCAGCTCTACAGATAAAATGGAGGTCCATCCCCTTTGTGCTCTCGCAGGGAACCATCCAAATTTCTCTACCTGGAGAGGAGGCTTACTCCTCTCCTTGGCCTGAGGGTGTAGAGGACTTCCCCTCATCCCCTTCTCTGGAGGTGCTTTCGGGCACCTCCCTCTTCCCCGCGGCAGTTCCCCCTTTTTTTCCAAGGGGACTGCCAAGAAAGCCAGCAAGCAGCCCATAGCCGACCGCTCCCCACTGAAGCGACTCGGTAGGGCAAACCCCCTTAGATGGAAGAGGGAAGACAGGCCCCTTTGGTCGCTTCCCTCAAAAGACCTGCTGGCTAGAATTTTAAACCTAGCGGGGGTCAAGGCCTGTGCCTCCCCAGACATGACTAATGACGCTGCTGCCAATAGGAAATGTGATGTTCTACGGCGGGGGGGGGGGGGCAACTGGAGGCCCTCCTGAGATAGACACGGTCCTTGAAGCAACCCAGCCTCAGACGGTAGGACCTTCCATGGGAGTGAATCCGGGCTCGGCGCCAAGCACCGCCCTTATGCAAGGTCTTTCTCAAACGGCTAGGGTTTCTAAGGCAGTACAAGGAGGGGAGGGATCTCTTCCGACCGGTGCCCCTGCGACTGCCAGGACCTCCATCTCGGGAAAGGACCTGGCTGAGGCCGGTCCATCTGACCTGGAGGCTTCTGCCGGCAGAGAGGAGAAGCGGCTTCATTCCCCGCCCTCCTCTCCTAAAAAGAAAAGACTAAAAAGACTCGGGGCTCCTCTAAATCCGCGAAGCCTGCCGGGACGGATGGGTCTGCTGCTTCGGTAAGGGACCAAGCCAAGATCGGCACATCCAGCCCCTCTACCCCCCCCCTTGGTGCGGAGCCCCTGACTAAGACCAAAAGGGCGCAGGGCGGAGCCTCGATTACATCGGGGCCCCTCATTCAGAAGTGACATGGCGTTTTTTAGCCCGCTGGCTTCAAACGTTTCTTAGTTATTCGCTCCACTGATGGCAGCATGTTGGCCAAGGGTAACATGATCCATCAGAGGGGAGCTTTAGCTAGGGTAATTGGTAGAGAGCCGAAGGTGACCCGTTTTTCGGACGAGAGCCTTCTGGCGAATGCGGCAAATCCCTCCGAGGCGGCCAAGATAAGTGCTCTTCGGATACTTGATGGCACCCCGGTGGGTGTGATGCCGCACTCTACCATGAACTTTGTGAAAGGAGTAGTTTAGGCGAGGGAATTCGTTGACTGCTCCATAGAGGACACCAACTTAGAACTCGCCGACCATGGGGCGGTCAAGGTCGAAGGTGTGATGAGAAAACAGGGAGGGGCCTCGAGAACCACCCCTACACTCTTCGTCACGTTCGTCTGTGACAAGCTACCTGGGTCGGTGCGTGCTGGTTGGTACCGCTACCACGTGAAGGCATTCGTGCTACTTCCGCGGAGGTGCTATTACGGTCACCGCTTCGACCATACGAATCGTTCATGTAGACGTGCAAAGTCAGGGTCACCGGAAGTCTATGTAAGTTGCCCAATGACCGCACACGATAAGTCTAAATCGTGTGTGGCCAAGAGTTTCAATTGCGGAGAGCTGCGCCCCGATTCTTCGAAGCAATGTGGTTCAAGCCCACGATCGACTCTCAGTCCGCGAATCTAAGGACTTGGTCCTGGCGCGCACTGCTCTCCCTGGAACATCTTACGCCTCAATGCCTAGAAAGACACCCTCTACTCCTGGCCCATCCAGGCTAACGAGCACGGTTGTTACCGCGCCCGTTCTACCCAACCCAGGCGCTTCCCTGGTAAAGTTTGACGCACAAAGGGTTCATACCCAGCCCCGGCTAAAACCAGGGCTTCCCCCCTTCCCCAGCGGGAGCTTTTCCCGTAAGGCCAAACGGCCCCGTGCCTCCACCTGGTCGTTGGACTCACAGGAGGCAACACCCCTAAAGTTGGTCGCCAGGCCATCTTAAGGGGTTCCTAAAGCTGTCCCCTGAAAGGAGTACAGCAACAAAGGAGCTTTATCTCCTTCGCCCACGCCCAGTGGTGGGCTAAGTGGCTCGGAGATGGTGGATTCTCGAAAAGAAGCCCCCCACCCCGCTTCCGAAGCCGCAACGCCCGCCTAAGGTTTCGAGGCGGAGGTAGGAAAGGACTCGCATAGCAAGCCCAACCTCCCCCAATAAGTCCTCGAAGGCGACAGCGCCTTCAGCGCATTGTCCGGCCAACAGCGCCTGGAGTTCTGCCTTCGGTAAGCGTACGGCCATTCCCGTGAGGGTCTTTTGGTTGAAGAGGGCCCCCGGCTCTCCTCCGAGCTGGGCCTAGAGGGCATATTCCTTCAATGGAATTGCCGTGGACTCTGGGCTAACTGGGAGGAGCTGCGCAGGCTCGTCTCGTTCCGTTCCTCGTTAGCTATTTTTCTGCTGAGACCATGCTAGGCGCGTGCTCCCTGCCTGCCCTCCCGGGGTACAACCACGAGATGGGGGCCGGGCTGGAGGATGCGTGGTTTACACCCGAAATGATGTCTCCGTTCTTCTTTTCACTTTAAATGACTCCTTTCAGGCAGTGTTTGTGCAGCTTCAGCTGGATAGGAGGTATACTATTATTTCTGCGTACATTCCCCTGTTAGATGACATGGACGCGGGGGACTTCCGACGCGTCGTGGCACGGTTGCCGAGGCCCTTTCTTTTACTTGGAGATCTGAACCGCAGGCATCCTCTCTGGGGAAATTACTCAATAAATCCCAGGGGACAAGTCCTTGCAGATCTGATCAAACAGCTTGAGATAGGTGTCCTAAATTTGGATGAGTTTACGCATAACTGCCCGAGAACCGCTTCATTTTATTGCCTTGACCTATCTTTGTGCTCTTCGGATGCACAGCTTGATTTTGAAGGGAAGTGTTCAATGACCTCCATGTTTGTGATCACTTTCCCATTCAAATATCATTTTCAGGGCAACTGCAGCCTGAGAGCCCACCTCGGTGGTGCTTGACGCGGGCGCGGTGGCCTGCATTTCAGGAAATGACTGAATTTTCTATCTCAGTCGAGGAGTTTAGGTCGGTAGATGAGTGTTGAGTTCTCCGACATCCTCATCGCCGCAGGCCTGACTACTATTCCCAGAGCGTCTGGCCGTTTTGCACGCCGACCACTCCCATGGTGGTCGGCCGAGTGTGAGACGGCCCTCAAACAGAAGCGTTATGCCTATATGCGCTATAAGCGCTGCCCGAACGATTTCACTGTCGCTGAATTTCGTCGGGCTAGGGCTAGGTTCCGGTATATTTCGAAGCACGCCCACCGCTCTTTTTGGTGGGCATGCGTGTCTTCACTTAACAGGAAGACCCCTCTGGCAGAGGTGTGGAAGCAAGTCAAAAGGATTCGGGGCAAGTTCTCGCAGGACCCACCTCCCGTTCTCCAAGAGAATTGGACCGCAATCTTGGATTTCGCGGACGTGGCGGCATCCTTAGCGACCGCTTTTTTCACATTCTCTAGCCGGGATGCTGCTCCCTCAGCATTCAATGCACGTCGTGATGTCGCAGAAGTCCGCCGGCTGGACTTTACCTCCAGAGGCGGAGAACCCTTCAACGACAAGTTTACTGTGAGTGAGTTGCGTTCCGCTCTCGCTTCGTGCGCGAACACCGCCCATGGTCCGGACGATGTCCCGTACGTAATGCCTAGACACCTAGGTGAGCGAGATATGGCTTTTCTCTTAGATTTGTTCAACAGGATCTGGGTGGAGGGTCTCCTCCCAGATTAATGGCGAATTGCTACTGTGCTCGCCTTTCGCAAACCGGAGAGAGATCACTCTACTCCGGCGAGTTTCCGCCCAATCTCTCTAACCTCTTGCGTGTGCAAGTTAATGGAGAAATTCGTAAATGTTAGATTAGCCTTTTTTTGAACAGCGGATGCGATGTCTTCTGCACAATGCGGCTTCCGCAAGTTCCATTCCACGTCGGATGCTCTGCTCCGCCTGGAAAATGCATCCACAGCCGAGCGTATATTGCGGAAGGTGGACTCAATCCACCACAACGGCCTTCACCAGGCGACCGGTGCTTTCCACATTTCCCCCATTGAGAGCCTACTAGTCGATGCTGGGGAGATGCCACTCGCTCTACGCTGTGTACAGTGCATTATTCGCCTGTACGCGCGAGCCACGCGCCTTCCTTAGTCGCCAACAGCTCTCACTGCATCCCCAGCTGATTTCGACGGTGCCTATGCCGCCGAGAGATGCCAATCATATCCTAAGCCCTTTGGGTTTACAGCCAGGAAACTCCTTCGAGAGCTAGGTATAGCTCTCGGGCCGGTGGCGCCCCTGGTTCTGCCCAGGACGCCACCCTGGAGGGTACCACACTTGGCTATTTGTCGCCACGCCTCTGCCTCCAAAGCTTGTACAGCGTCAGGAGTATTGCGTTCGACCTTTTTGGAGCACACGTCGTGTCACGCTGGTACCGTGCCAGTGTATACGGATGGCTCCAAGTCCCAAGAGGGGGTCGGCTTCCACGCCGTATCCCCTCTGTTTGAAGTCAGCGGGGCTCTGCCAGGCACTGAGTCTGTCTTCGCGGCCGAGCTGGTGGCAATACACCACTCGGTACGGGGATTATGCGACGTGCCCGGTTCGGAGGCCGGATTGTGATCTATAGCGATTCACAAAGCGCCCTGAGTAGCCTCGGGACATTGGAATCTCCGCATTCCCTGGTTCGCGATATCCGTGCTGCGACGATTTTGGCGAGCCGGGCGGATGTCGATATTATCTTCTGCTGGGTTCTTGGACATCTAGGAATTTCGAGGAATGAGCGCGCCGAAGAGTCTTCAACCGAACCACCGTTTCGCTCTTCCTCACACCGAATATATGGCAGGAATACGGGCAGCTCTTCGGGCTGCTTGGCAAAGAAGATGGGAGACGGTCGAAGGGAACTTAAAGTTGCGTGTCATTGCACCGCGATGGTTGCCATGGATCTACCCCCTAATGCCACGAAGGCTTCAGGTTGCTTTTTGTCCTCTCCGAATTGGGCACACTCGCCGGATGCACCGCCATTTGATGGAGCGCTCGCCAGCGCCCTACTGTGAAGACTTCGTTGTCCCCCAGACTGTTCGGCACATTCTTGTTGAATGTCCTAGTCTGGGGGGCGATCTTCGCGCACGTAACCTGTTCCCGGTCCGGGATGAGCAGGTTCGCTACCGCCTATCCCTTGTACTCGGGACGAGTTCGTGCACATTGACTGGTGAACTTGTAGACTTTTGGGGGGAGACCGGCCTTCTCCCTTTTATTTAACCTTTTTTTTCCCAAGTAGGCAGTTGCCAGATGAGCTCTTAAAAAAAATAAAATATAATAATCATTTTCTTCCTCACCATTTGTTGTCAAAGACACCCAGAAATACGATATATATATATATATATATATATATATATATATATATATATATATATATATATATATATATATATATATATATATCTTTATCTATATATATATATATATATATATATATATATATATATATATATATATATATATATATATATTTATATGCAAATTTTGTTGAAGACCATTAATTAATTTCCTTTGGCAACTTTCTCTTCTAACTATCTTTTTTATTCCATTTTGTAGATGGTAGATTATTTGTCCAGTATTCATCTCTTTTTTAAATGAATTTGTTTGGTAAAAACCAAACTAAAATGCTAAGCTTTCGATCTTATTCGATCATCTTCGGAGCGTTATGGAATTTCTTGCTTCCTTTATCGATGCAGTGAGTGGAGTGAGGATCTGGCAGAAAGTTAAGTCAAAGAAAACGATTTTTAAAGGGTATTTATTCACCTTGGTTAAACGTAACGTTAGAGGAAATGAGCTTGGTGTGTAATCATCGATGATCTTTTGGAAGTGAAGTTCCCCGATGCATCATCGGGGGACTTCACTTCCAAAAGATCCTCAGTGATTACACACCAGGTTATCTGTATGGCAATGTAAAAAATTATAAGTCGCACAATTTATTGAGGCCCACCATTTTCCAAGTCACGACACCTACGTACTGTTTAGCTAAAACCCTAAATACATTAATAAAACCGTACATCCCTTCGAAATATAGCATAAAATCCTCAGACGAATTCATTGACATACTCCACCCTACAAGACCGTCAGGACTAATATCAGTCCTTGACGTAGAAAGCCTGTTCACGAATGTGCCTATCGCTCAGACCATCGATATCATTATATAAAACGTGTACCACCATCCTACAATGTCTCCTCCAAATCTTGACCAAAACATCTTAAGGAGCATATTACGTCCATGCACGTCAGAGGCGCCGTTCAGGACACCGGATGGTAATCTATACACGCAAGTGGATTAGGTGGCCATTGGGTAACCCTTAGGGCCGACCTTCGCTAACTATTACATGGGTCAACTCGAGGAGAGATTATTGGACATCATGGAAAATTAGCCACACACATATTACCGATATGTAGATGACATCTACATCAACGTCCAAAACGAAGAGCATCTCGTTAACATCAAGCAGCATTTTGAGGAGAACTCTGTGCTAAAATTTACTTATGAATTGAGGACGGGCAATAAACTCCCTTTCTTGGATGTTGAGGTTCATAACATCAATGGAAACTACTTTACATAAGTACATAAGAAAAGTATGGACATGGGAAGATGCCTCAATGCAGATAGTGAATGCCCTGAAAGATACAAAATAAGCGTAATCAGCTCTACATCCGCCGAGCTTAGAAATGCTGCCCTAAGTGGGAACTTTTCCATCAAGAGATTACAAGAGTAAAGCAAATACTCGTGAATAATGGTTTCTCAAACAGCATGATTAACAATCAACTCCAATCATTTTTAAATAACCATTACAAACATACGGATAAAACTGTAAGTAATCATGGAGAAGTCAATAACATCAAAGTGTACTAGAGAAACCAGATGTCCACGGCCTATAAATAGATGAAAAAAACATCAAGGAGATTATTAACCGTAACACCAAGTTTAAAAATCAAACCGATAAAATCCAACTCATCATCTATTATAAAACTACAAAAGCCAGCAACCTTCTGATGAAAAATAACATCTGCCCTAACTCCTCGAATCTCAAGTCAACCAACATAGTTTACGAGTTCACCTGCCCCAATAAAGACTGTAAGCTTTATAATAACTCTAAATATATTGGCATGACATCTACCACACTTTCGAGGCGGTTGACTATGCACTACAAAGTGGAGGGCCAAAAAACCATATGGAGAGTGTACATAATAACAATCTAACGAGAGATATGGTCGTTTACAACACCATTATTTAAAGAAAAGAGGTTAATAAAGAGAGGCTGAACATCTTAGAAGCCATATTAATAAATGAAGATAAGCTGGCCATCAACAGTCAAGCGACAAGCTGGAATCGTTCATTAAAACTATTTTAAAAATTCCACGCACAAGAGTGGCTCATTTCCTCTAACGTTACGTTTAACCAAGGCGAATAAATACCCCTTAAAAATCGTTTTCCTTCACCTAACTTTCTGCCACAAGCCATTGGCGCCCGCTTGACCTCTGAGTTCTCTCGTCTAAAAGTAGTAAAATACAATCTGACGGTGACGTGACTCCAAAATACACATGACAAAATCGACAAAACACAGGAGCTGCCAAGTGTAGGCCATGAATGGTCTTTTGCAGTCTCCTTCTTTTCTTATGTTCTTATGTTCTTAAGTTTCTGTAGTAAAAATTCAACTTTGCAAAATTCAAATGAAACTCAAAATATATTTTTCGAAAACCCACAGCGGGAATAAAACCCCCGCCTGAAATAAAGGCTTGAATGCCAAAAGATCATCAAGATCATTAAGATCTAAAAAAATAAATTAACAAGATTAATTTAATTAAATGAACAATAAAATTTTATAGTTTATTAAATAAAAAAAACAAAATTAATCCAAAAACAAAACAAACAGAGCTACCCTTTCACCAGGGGCCCATTTATTCTGTCTCCCACACATTCTCTATTCTTTAAATTCACCCTTTTCACCACTTTCCTCTCTTACTATCTTTCTCTCTAGCTCTCCCTAAATCTCACCACTTTTTATGTCCAAGGTTCAAACTTTCTGCCAAATCCTCACTCCACTCACTACATCGGTAAAGGAAGCAAGAAATTCCATAACGCTCCGAAGATGATCGAATAAGATCGAAAGCTTAGCATTTTAGTTTGTTTTTTACCAAACAAATTCGTTTGAAAAAGAGATGAATACAGGACAAGTGATCCACCATCTACAAGATGGAATAAAAAAGATAGAAGAAGAGAAAGTTGCCAAAGGAAATTAATTAAGCAAAAATACACAATGGTCTTCAACAAAATTTGCATTCAAGAGAGACTGCTACCCAATTACACTAATATATATATATATATATATATATATATATATATATATATATATATATATATATATATATATATATATATATATATATATATATATATATATATATATACAGGGCTGGGAACTGAAATGAATATCGATTCAAGTTTCGATTTGAGTTTGGCATTTTTAAAAATATCAATTTGGATTTCGATTCGAGTTCTCTATATTTTTTTCGATTTAAATTTTTCGGCTTTTCGATTTTTTAATATGGATTTGGTTTTGAATTCGAGTTCAACCTGCATTTCAAATGCTTGCATCTATTATTTCAGAGTTATATATGCTTTTTCCTTGAGTTAAGGTAAATTCGTTATTTACTGTGTTAGTTATTGTTTACTATATTTATTGATATGTACCAGATGCCCAAATTCACTGTGTTCTTATCTATTAAAATTAATGGGTAAAATATTCGCAAAGTCCCAATGCACGGGAACCGTATGTAGGGATGAAAAAAACGCAGTCAAATGGAAGTTTTTAATGGGATACTACATTTTTTTCTCTATCGTAATATTACAAATTTTCATTATTATATTGAAATATTATGCAATAAGCATACATAATACAAATAATATCTTATAAGAACAATTTTAGCTCTTTTAAAAACAAACTTGACAGCCAAATGGTGAATATATTTGACATAAATTTAAATTCAAAATCTCTTAGGGATTTAAAAACTCAGAACAGAAGAAAGGTTTAGCTTTGGGTCATTCTGCGATTAGCAAAATAAGTTTAGGACTAGGATTAGGACGAGAGATTAAAATATACAAGTTAAACCACTGTTACTCGACGTTTTCGCTTTAAACTTATATATATAATCAATTCAAGTTCGAAATCTAGTTTTTTTAATTCTTTTTGGTTTGAATTTAAATTTCGATTCAAGTTTTCAAAAATATTTCTGCTTGAATTTTGTTTTTCGGTTCGAGTTTAAAAAGATATAGATTTTAAAGGTTTATCGATTTGAAAAATTATTGCAGTAACGCAATTAATAATGCGGTTAAAAGGCTATTTTTGGCAAACACAGACTTCCTCAAAGCTCTCGGAAGGAGCTCTTCTCACATAGACGAGAAAGTAACACTTAAATTTTTAGTTTTCTCAGATAGCCAAAACACGATCTTTCGATTGGCCTTTTCAAGTGTCACCCCTGCTTGTCGAAGAGAATGGAAAATTTATTATTCACTATTTTCGCCACGCCTTATAAATTAAGAAAAATTATTGCAGTAGCATAGTGTAGTATTGTCTAGGATAGCATAGCCTAGTATAGCCTAAACTTGCCTAGTATAGCATAGCATATCATAGCCAAGCATAGTATAGTATAACTTACCCTGTTTTAGCCTAGTATAGCCAAGCCTAGCCAAACATAGGATAGCCTAACCTAAAATAAAATAACCTAGCAGTGCCGGGCCAAACCTTACCTAGCTTAGTATAATCTAGCTAGCCTAGTATAACCTACTTTATCCTACCTTAGCTTAGTATAGCCTAGTCTATCGTATCCTAGTATAGCTTAGCCTAGCTTAGTAGACCTTAGTCTAACCTAGCATATTATAGTATAGCCTAGCTTAGCCTAGCCTAGTATAGCCTTGCCTAGTGTAGCCTAGCCTAGTATAGCCTTGCATAGTGTAGCATTGCATAGTGTAGCCTAGCCTAATCAGGTATGGCTTAGTATTGCATGCCAGAGCCTAGCCTAGAGTTACCTAGAGTAGCCTAGCCTAGTATAGCCAAGATAGAATAATCTACTATAGCCTAGTCAATATATTCTTGCATACGATAGCTTAACCTAGCATACTATAGGCTAGCTTGGTATAGCCTATCCTAGCATAACCACACCTAACATAATATAACCAAGGGAATCATATTATATCCTAGTCTAAAATATCCTATACTAGTATAGCATACCATAGACTAGAATAACCTTGCATAGCTTAGACTATTATAGCCTTGGTTAGCTAGCCTATCGTAGCCTAACATAGTATTACCTAGCATAGCCCTTCCTAGCCTATTTTACTTTAGCTTACCATAGCATATCCCTATCTAGCCTAGTATATATTAGCATAGCTTAGCCTAGTATAGTATAACCTAGACTAGCATTAACTATCTTAGACAAGTATAGCCTATACTATCCTATTATACCCTAATCAAGCATAGGGATTGTCTAGGCTAGCATACTATATGCTATCCTAGCATAGCATTTTATAGCCTAAATTAGTATAGTATATCTTACCCTTTACATTATATCTTAGCATAGCTTAGCATAGTATAGCCTATTCTAGGCTTGTCTAGCAGAGTATAGCATAGTCTAGTCTAGCAGAGTATCGGCAGAATAGTTATGATATTATTACCAAAACAAAATAATTCCCTGGCTAACCTTGGGAGGACTTTGGCCATTATATCATTCGAAAGAGAATGTAAAGCAACATAAAGGTTTCAAATTTTGTTAGAATCGGCTGAATAGTTATGATGTTATTGCCAAAACAAAGTAATTCCCGTGCCAACCTTGAGAGGACTTTGGCAATTAAAGCATTCGAAAGAGAATGTAAAACAACTTAAGGTTTTCAAATTTCGTTAGAATCGGCCGAATCGTTATGATGTTATTACAAAAAGAAAAACGGGGACCGACCGACCGTCCGACATAGTGAGATGGAGAGTCGCTCGCGACTAAAAAGGATGCATTATTCAGATAAGAGAACTGGGTGACCAAAGAAAACTTCCAAGAGAGATAAAAACCTGATGAAATTCATTGTTTCAAGATCTCCCGGTAGTTCCTGCAAAAATATTCAGGCTAATTTGTTACAAAAAGGGTGTAAGGTAAGGGTTAGCACTGTTTCACGGCAGTTGTGTAATGAAATTAAGTTTAAAAAGTCACAAACCAGTCCCCCCAAAACAAACTGACTGTAACCATGACAAAGAAAAGGTTGGATTTCGAAGGTATCGACATTATACGGCTGCTGATTGGGGCAATGTTATGTTTTCCGTTGAATGTACATTCCAGCAGTTTACATCACGTCAGCAACATGTACGGAGGCCAGTAAGCAAAGGATTTGATTTGAAATACGATAAACATCCTCCCAGCCAGATGGTATGGGGGGCTTTTAGTTGTACTGGAACAGCTGGACTGTACTTTTTACCTCCAAAGACTACAATGAATAGTGAAAGATACTTGAGACTGCTTACGGAGAAGTTGGATATTCACATGACAATCCACAGGTGTGGAATTTTCATGCACGATGGAGCTCCTTGTCATAGGTCACGAGTGGTGACAAATTATCTAGCGGAAAAGAATATTCAGGTGCTTGAATGGCCCGGGAACAGCCCTGATTTACACCTGATAGAGAACTTGTGGTCCGTTATGAAGCAGAAAGTGTCAAAAAGCAACCATCAAGCTTAAAGCTGTTAGAGAAAGAAATTAATAAAGTATGAGTCACAGAATTCTCAAAAGAGTACTGCCAGGAACTCATCACTACCATGCCGAGATGACTTCAGGCAGTAATTGCTAACAAAAGAGGGCAATACAAAGTACTAAAATGTTCTTACGACTAACAAACAGTAATGATGAAGAAACACAGTAAACAAATAGACCGTCATCTTTTGTTTTATTTCTGAAATACCTTCTTGGTTTTAACTTTTAAATAAAATGTCAGTAGTCGTCTTAAACGTTTGTAAATGACAATGACTGTATATATATATATATATATATATATATATATATATATATATATATATATATATATATATATATATTTATATATATTGTTGGACTTCACGGCGTATAGGTGAGAATGGGTGGAGGAAGTAAAATCCGGAAACACTGGAGTTCTTTATTGACGTTTCGCCTTTCAGTTTCTTCAGAACAGAACTGCAGAAGAAAAGAGATCGTTCTTTATATACTCGTAGGTTGGCAGATGTCATCCCGGGTCACGGCTGCTCGTCCTCGGTCGGCTTCTTCGAGTTGGTCGGTTGATGTTATCAGACTCCGACCTTTCCGCTTCATTTGTTACGACAATTTGGCCATGACCAAGGTCTCTGCCCGTTGGGTCCCTAGAAACCTCGTGCCCCATGCTCGACTTCAACGTCGTCAAAGTCCACAAGGCCAGAGTTGCACAAGCTGCCCTGCGCGAGTGCGGATTCGAGGAGCTCAACCATCCCCCCTACAGTCCAGATCTGGCCCCTAGCGACTACTTTTTATTCCGCCATCTCAAGGCTGCACTGCGTGGACGCCGGTTTGGGGACGATGAAGATGTCTAGCTCGCCGTCCAGGAGTGGATTGAACAGCAGTCGGGAGATTTCTGGTTGTCGGGAATTCGAAGCCTCAGGAAAAGTGGCGCAAGTGCATTGAAGTCGAGGGTAGTTATATTGAAAAATAATAAAACACTTTTCCTCATATCTCGTTTCCTTATATCCGAATTGCAAAACTTAGTAACTGCCCCTCGTAGATGTCCTCATCCACTTCGTTCAGCAGTTCCAATTTGTTGTCAATTTGATTCCAGCGAGTACGTCTGGGCTACCATCCATTTCTCTAAACTTGAAATTTCAACAAGCCTTTTGTACGAGTTGTCGTTTGATAACGGGGAATTGTGAGTTCTTCTTGCGGCTATTCACCCATCTATTTTTTTTTATAATGAACTATAACGCCCATGTCAATGCGGTTAGGTATGGGCAATAGTAAGAATGCCTTAGTACGCTATGAAATCTCCTGGAAGTTCCTTAAAACATCTTCAAGAGCAGCACTCATACCACTGGGCTACCCTCCATTTCTCTAAAAAGATTATGCCCAGATTAATGAATGTTTACTATTAACCATATACAGGGTTACCTCCCCCCCCCCAAAAAAAAACCGGGCCCCAACTCTCAATAGGCCTCATTTCTTAATTTCCTGCAAGGATTGAATGAAACTTTGGTGATAACTAGTTTATTGTGTTTAAAAACATCATATCTAAACATGAGTCTTGGGACTTTTCTTCTTTATTTTAGAGCACGTGTTCGAAATGACCTCCATTTAGCTCTGTGCATTTCTTGAGGCGCAGCACAAAGTTGTCTATGACGTCTTTACAAACCGACCGACTAATGGCTCTGATCTCCTTTCTGATGGCTTTCTTGGATTCCGTGATGGTCCTGGGTCTCCCTGCGTACACTCTGTCTTTAAGGTAGCCCCAGAGAAACAAATCTAGGGGGCTAAGGTCTGGGCTGTGAGGTGCCCACTTAACATCAGTCTTGAGACTGATCACACGGCCATCAAAGTTCTCTTTCAGCCAATCTCGGGACAGGTTTGAGGTGTGAGAACTTGCTCCATCTTGCTGGAACCAGAACTTCCCCATAAACGTCGGGAACAGGGTCTGCAACTCCCTCTTGAAGGTTTCGAGTACCTCAACATACCGCTCCTTGGTGACCTGTCACTGTCGCGCCAGATTCCTCGAAGAAGAATGGTCCGATGATGCCTCTGGTGGAGATTGCAGTCCATACCGTGCACTTAGGGAAGTGTAAGGGTTTGTTAGCTACCTCATTTGGTCTGGAGGTCCCCTAGAAGATATTCATCTTCGAGTTTACCTTTCCTTCAAGATGGAAGTGAGCTTCATTTGAGGTCCAAAGGAGGTTAAGGAAAGTTGGGGTCTCCTGAATCTTCTCCAGTATCTTGCCTGCCATAGCCTTTCTCTGCTCCTTGTTTGAGGCTGTAAGGGTCTGCTTCGTCTGCATTCTGTATGGAAAGCCTTTACATCCATTACTAGTACTCTCCTGCAAGTCTCACTGGATATACCGAGGGACTGACTTCGCTTGCGCACAAATCATTTTGGACTCTGCTCAACTGACTCTCTCACGCTCTCGACCAGCTCAGCTGTACGCTTCATGGGGCGTACTGAATGGATTGGATGGTTGTTATTGGCTGCTCTTAGAGACGACTTTTTCACATTCGAACTGATGCACGAAAGTGCCCTGCACTTTCTTGAACGAGCCTGCCTTGTAGTAATGTTTGACGCAGTATATTCTTTGCTGGAGCTCCCATTGAGATCTAGTTGTGTTCACAGGCGTTGCTTCTGCCTTGTCCTATAAATTAAGGGTGATTAGTGAATGAATGAAGGATATATCACAAAAAGGATATATCACAAAAACGCCGCGGCTCTTGCCGCGGCGTTTATTTGACTCTGCGAAGAGTTCAGTAGCGAGGTTGGAATTTGTATCGGCGTAACCTCCACAACCCTGTCAAGGCGACTGACAACTCACCTTCAAGATGGCGCGATTAAAGGACACACCCACTCTCATGGCACTACCCTAACCCGTGAAAAAACTGAATAAGGACACCGCCATCATCCTGAGGCTCCAAAACCGCAGAAGATTGCGGATGGCCGAAGCCGTCATTATTCAAATGAAGAAACCAGCAATTAGCCTGCAACTTCAACCGGAAACCATACTCCTGACATCTTGGCGTCCCCGAGTTGACCGCCGTTAAATGAAGCACTTTTTCAAACACACATTTACCTTTGCTTCCTTTGCCAGAGAACGACAATCTGAGCTTTCCAATTTTATGTTTCTTGTGGCGCTTAGTTTCCCATTAAAAATTTCCCGCGCCATGATTGGCCAATTTTTGTAATACTTATGTTGCGTAGAAATACTATATATAATGTACTCACCTGCTCTACGGAAAAGGAGGAAAAGATTCAGCTATTTTCGGATTCTCTCCTTGCGTCTTGCTATATGCACGGAATTAAAAGAAAAAGGTCGCGCGCGCGCGAACCTGACTTCATCTCTACCCTACCTCAGAACACTCGCGGCCTAATAACCTCACTGCTAGTTAAGGCCTTTAGATACCACCAGTGACTGTGCGTGTCCAGATCCCCGAAGGAAGCCCTACAGGGGGCGCGAAGAGGGGAAACTAGTTCGGGGGTGGAGTGGTCAGAACTGGTTGGTGGGCCCTGTTAGACAGCAGAATAGGTAGAGCAGTCGAAGGCGGACCTGAGATTAACTTGGAATAGGTAGAGCAGTCGAAGGCGGACCCGAGATTAACTTGGGGCACACGCCCCCGCGATAAGGGCCCATAGGAGAAACCCGCCCGATCTTCGGCCTTGGGGTAGTCATGGACGACCTTGGGGGTGAGTAGATGTGTCCCACTTGTGACCAAAGAGGGACAAAGGAAACCCCCAAGAGAAAAGATATTTGAAACAGCCTTCGCCAAACTTGGAAACTTGGAATGCGCTATGCAGAGTGAAGGAACAACCTAACGGATACCTGACCATTGTGACACAAACAAGGACGTGGATAACATGCTAAGCACAAAAGGAAGACAGGAATTTTAAAAAATTGGGCCCCCCACCCAAATAACAGCCCAGAGATCTATTATCTGCCGCCGGATCGACCCCTATGTAGGTTTCCATACCGCCAATAAAATAAAATAAGAAATTGAGGACATTCAAAGCTAGGCTAAAATAAACGAAGTCTACAAATTAAAAAATCGAGAGGGGGAAGAACAGAACAAGGAATCTTACCTTTCAATTCAAAAATCTCGTCAGCGTGCATCGAATGTGAATCTTTCATACCCGTACAGGTGTGTTTTACTCGCTACGCATTAGAATCACACGCAACAAAAGATTACACATTCAAAGGCAAGAAATGTTCGGAATGCCCTAGCGAAGAACACACCTGGAAGGAATGCAGAAGCACCCAACAGAAATCCTGGAACTGCGGTAACTCCCATCGTACCCTGTCTATGACCTGCCCAATGAAAAAGTCCTACATCGCAGAAAAAAGGAAACAATTGATCGAAGGAAAAAAAATAAAAAAGGCCAACACCACTTACGCCCAAGCGACAAAAGCATCGAGCCAAGAAAAGACCTTGCTACAATTAGAACCCGGAATGAGAACGGACCTGATTATGGTCATCCTCCATGCACACTTCGCGAACATGATAAGCCCAGGGACCTATGCAACAGAAGCAAACCGCATGCTAGTGAACAACGAGATGAAACCAATGTGGTTCCGGGATAACATCCCATCCACCGAACTCTTTTAGGCACAGATCAAAAGTATGACCACAATGGAGAACATATCTAGAGCAATCTCAAGGGACCCCAGGTTAAATAAAAAAGCAGTTATGAAACCTGATAATATCTCTTCTGTAGCATCTCCCCCAGTCTCAGATGAATCGTTCCAGGCACCTACCAGGATGGACGACGACCACGAACAGGACGAAATGGAACCAGCTACAATAATGCACAGCTCAAGCCAGGCTCTCAACTTTAGATTTTTGGCACCTCAACCAACCCACTTCCCAAACCCATAGATTCAATTGAAATCATGAAAGGAATAATGGATGCAGGTATAAATGGGATTATGATGCAGACTACACAGAAGGACACGTCTACGAAGCACTGACTACCGGACAAATAGAAATCAGACCAGAATCGTACTTCAACATCACCTGAGACTCGTACAAAAGAAAGAGAACCGGCAAAGTGAGATCTCCAGCCCGCGAAACAGAAAAGCAGCCAGAAACAACCCCGTAAGAAATAGATAATGGAATACAGAATCCGCTCCATAAAAAAAGCTAAAAATATTTACAAGGAATGTTAACGTCTGGCACAATAAACGACATATCTATAATGAAATCATAAGAAAATTTTATCCTGATATAGTCCTAATTACCGAACATGGAATTAACCCTGATAACGACCATATTAAGATCTACAATTCCGAGTAATAACGACCAATTAGTAGATACGACGGGGTGGCCTTAGCAATCAAGACAGGAATACTTTTTTAAGAAGTGAACAACCTAGAAGAGTCATATCTCGCTGTGAAGATCAAAATGACTTACGACGACCTAATAGTAGCTGTCGGATACAAGCCCCCAAGGCGCCCATATCTCCCTGTCCCATCATTATTGCGCCTATTCCGCAGGAATTCATCAGTAATCATGATCGGCGATCTCAATTGAAGATACAGAGAAACGGGGTACAGCACAGCGTACCCCGGGGCGGGCAGAACGCTAAGTCTACTAATAGATAGGAATATACTGCAAAAATCGGGCCCAGACTTCCCCACGTTCTTAACAGAGAGATCTGCAACAACGCCCGATATAGTCCTAACAAATCCCACATTCGCCCTTGACCACGTCACAATACCGGGACCATACATTCCATCGGATCATCTGAGCATGATCACAACTGTCTCGATTTCTCGAATACAAGTGGAGCTCCCTTGACGCAAATGTCTCAGAAAGGCTAACTGGAAACAATACAAAAGACTACTGAAGGACATACAGTCCCAGATAACTGACGGCTATACAACCTGCGAGATTGAAGAGAGAATCAGATATATGTTGGAGATGATAATAGAAGCAGATCGCCATACGATACCGTCGACCCAACACAAAACTCTCTCCGCTCCGAGATGGGATGCAAATATCCAAGAGGAGATGACTAACCTAGAAAATCTAATCGTGGAGATTAACCAACTTGAACTCGTACCATCGTAACATCGAACGGAATAGACTGAGGAACCTCATAAAACAATAATCACTGAAAAGAACAACGAAACATGGAATAATACTATAACCAGGATAGACACTGAGGGAAACCCCAGTAAATTTTGGAGTCAGATAAGGAGACTTAGAGGAACCCTTCCTAAGCAAAGAATCAAGATCAAAATGGAAGGCAAGAAGATCACAAATACGAAGGGGGTAGAAAGGCATTTTAGGTCGCACTGGCAGAAGAATAGGTCAAGATAAAAATAGAGATTTCGACGCTGACTACGAAGCAGAGGTTGTCGAAAATCTTAGAACAAAACGAGAAACGATGGTGCCGTACCCTCAGGTTGACGGTTTAAGGCAGAATCTTGCAGAAGGTGCACCGTTCAGTCAAGAAGAATACGAGCAAGCCTTGAAGTCAAACAAAAAACACCAGGTATCTCAGGTATCACAAAAATGCATCTACAAAAGGCTCCACCAAATATCAACAAGGAAATATTCGCCTATAAAGTAACTTGCCTATAAACGTGAATTTTTATTCACTTTTCCCTACAGGGATTTCAAGAAAGAGATTTATAGAGCGCTAATTATTCGACAAATGTCGAACTAATTTCCCCTCGCATCCCCCCCCCCCACCGGGATAAAGGAGTTAAAGTGAACAGAACTGAACTGCCATTCATCTAGCCACGTCCGAACTATGCCGTTCTCTATGAGAGGCATAATTGGGGACGCTGGGAAAGCAGGTTTGAGGAGTAGCCGACAGAAGAGCTCGGCGTCAGAGGCACCCGGACAAGGGTCAAGACTACAACTTCCAGGGCTACCCCGGAAGACCTGCCAACAACTTAGAGGGAAATACACCCGTTTCTATGTAAGCAAGGATGCAATTCTGATACCCAAACCCTCCAGGGGCGGCACCCCCGGTTATCGGTGATTGATTCCGCGCTAACCAACAAAAAGTCCGCCATACAATCACACCTCGTGAGCCCCCCCCCCCCACCCCGGGTTGATCCACCATCATTTCATCCCTCCATCTGGCAGTTTACTTTCATGGAAACTCGCTAACAACGCTGAGGGGGGTTGCCCACCTCAAGCACTCTATTTTCAAAATAAAAAAATGGACACACAGAAGAGGATATAAGGATTTGGTATCCAGCCAAAAAACCACGAAGGATGAGCGACTCCACAGCGGTTTACCGCCCCTCGGGGCCTCCATCGGGCAAGATGGCTCAAGCTGGGACCACCCGGGTCCCGCTACGCACCATCAGCGATCACACCAGACCGGGCAGAGACAAAGTCTTTGAAGTCGTCTATGGGCGACTTAAGATAGCCATGATTAGGCTACTAGAGGTCCCCACTGGTTATATCGCTATAGGCAAAACCGAAAAAGATGTGGAGGCCATGCCGAAGGAAGCAGTGGTCAAGGTCTTTCCCGAACTCGGCCTGCAACCAGCAATCCCTTCCCAGATCCAAACGCTCAGAAGCGTGATCTCCCGGAGATGAGACCTCTGGATTAAGGAGCATTCCAAAGAGGAGATAAAAGAAGAAATTATGAAAAAAATCATCAATTGGCGAAGGTTACTGTAATTTTCAAATTTAAGAACACAAGGGACAACTCGAACTACACCAATTTCTTCAAGATCATCTTTGGAGATACATCCATGGCCAAGAATGCGAAGGAGTCTGGGCCCCTGCTTTTTAACGCCATGATCAACGGGGAGCAGATCGAGAGGGAGGAGTTCCACCCAATCCAATTCTGCTCCCGTTGTGACAGAATGGAGGCACACTACTCGCGAATGCCAGGCGCCCCAAGAGGTATGCTCTAGGTACAGCGAACCTGGTCACCATTGAAAGAACTGCCAGAGCCCTCGCGCGAACTGCGGGCAAGGATACCGATCTATGGCAATGGCCTGCCCCATGAAAAAAAAATTGATCAGGAGGAAGCAACACCAAAGTAAAGAAGAGGCGACCAAAAAAGCCAACACAATGTACACTCAGGTCGCAAAGGCAGCTTACTCCGAAACAGAAAGTTAGAAAACTTACATCAAAGTCCAAAACAAAGAATCGACAAAAATTTTGACGTGCATCTTGTATACCCACCTTAGAAATCTAACGCAGCCTGGGACATTCGCAAAAGAGTTAAACCGATTGCTCGCCAAAAACGGCATGAACCAGATGTGGTTCCCGACGACCCCTTCCCATCAGGGGATGTTCTCCAACTACAAATGGTCCCAAAACACACTCAGGAAGAGAAAAAACAAGAGGAGAAACCTAAGGACCAGCACAAGAGACCCGATCCGAGAATAGAAGCAAGAAAAGAAAGGGAGGCTGCTGCCAGATCACTAAATACGCCCAAGCCAAATAATAGAAACCTAAAGAAGAATGAAGATACGGAAGATTCGGGTTCCACAGACACCTCAGACTCAGAGGTCATGCCCTCTCAAAGGACAGAGATGCCAACCAAATATTCGTCGGTATCAAAAAGAAGTATTACAAGTGGGAATGCGATGCCCAGTGCGAAGAGGAAATAGTCGAGGAGGCCCTGTTAAACTCTACAGAGAAACATTTGAAGAGCTTACCACGATAGAGTACAAGAAGAAAAGGAACGGGAAAAAGCGTCCCACCACCAGGAAACACTAGGAGCCAGAAAAGAGAATGGAGAACCCGAACAACAGATTGAAAATTGTGACGCTAGACGTAAATGGATGGGGGGGGAAAAAGCAACTGCGTATGGGAACATATTCCGTGTGCTCGACCTCGACATCATCTTAATTACGGAGCATGGTATCGACACAATATCTTGTCAAATAAAGATACTGGGCCCCAGAGTTGTCACAAAGAATCATTTTCAAGAGAAGTTTGACGGTGCTACCGTTGCAATCAAAAGGAATCTCTCGTTCAGGCACATCCCAGAACTGAACGAGTCATTCGAGGTGATAGAACTGCCCACATTAGTGGGCAACCTCGTGATCGCGGTGGCATATCAACCTCCTCGAAGAGCGTATCTGCCCCCAAAAACTTTTACACCCTGTTCGGCCACGGCAGAATACACTCATAACTTGGAAATGATTATGCGACAGAAAAACATCCAGAGGATAGGACCGGATTTTCCGACTTATATCACCTCTTGGGCAGCAACAAAGCCCGACATAATCATGACAAGTGACGGCTTTCCATTCAACTACCATAGCGAGCCAGGACCAACAATTCCCAGCCACCATACTGCGATCTTGACCACTCTCTCACTCGCTCCGATCCAGCTTCCGGTTCCTTGCCGCAAAAGCTACGCCTCGGCCAACTGGGAACTATACGGAGAAATCCTAGGCGGATTCGAACCAGCCGACCTAAGCGAAGCAACTCTAAAGGCGATTGACGGGGAGCTGGGGAGGATAACAGCCCTCATCACCCAGGCTGACCGCGAGTGTGTACCTATGACAGGGTACAAGACTCCTCCACAACCCAGATGGACCGATGAGATGAAAGAGATTGCTCTTCTGAAGAAATCAGAAGAGCAGGTACGAATCGGGAACGAGAGGCTCGCTGCTACGACATATGCGTGATGAGCTAAAGCTGGCTGTTAACCAACAACAGGTGAAATCTGGGACAGCCTAATAGCTAGGGTAGACAGCGAGGGGACCTCCGATAAATTCTGGCGATTAGTAAAGAAATTAAAATGTCTACCAAGTAGAGGAAAGACCCGCATTAAGGAGGGCGATGACCTCTTGGAGGATCTAGCGGTACTGGAGGAAAGGTTCCGCACGTTCTGGAAGGAAATCTTCTCAATAACACCTGAGGACGATGTGGAATTCGACCAGGAATTCGAAGACCATCTGATCATACATCGAACACACCCACGAGCCTACGTCGACGAAGGGAGGGAGATGGCGGACTATGGCAGACCAATTACAACTGAATTGGTCATGACAGTCGTAAAAACCTTTAAACAAAAGGCGCCAGGCTGGACGGGCATCACTAAAAACAATTTGGTGCATCCCTTCCGGCAGATCATTCAGGGAATCACTAACATCTACAACGCTTCCCTGAATACGGGCTACTTTCCCGATGGTTTAAAAATAGCGAAAATCATTTTTATCCCTAAAGGGAATAAGCTCCCCGATCAACTGGTGGACTACAAGCCCATATCCCTTCTTGGGTTTGTAGGCAATGTTTACGAGAAGCTTCTAGCTAACAAGCTACAAGACCAGCTGTCCGAGCTGGAAGCTCACAACCCTCAGCAGCACGGGTTCCGCAAGAGAAGGGGGACTGATACAGCCCTCGCCCTTCTCACCGAAAAACTTGCCCACTGTAAAGCTGAGGGGAAATACGTAGACCTGGTGATGCGAGATGTTCAGAAGGCCTTCGATAAAGTTTGGCTGAGAGGTCTACAATTCAAGATCTTGGGCCTCCAGCTAAACCCAATCCTGGAAAGGATTGGGTAGCTGTCTGAGTCCACTGTTGTACCTTGCGTACGCGTTGGACTTACCTGCTCCAGTCGGGAAGGATGTGATGTACCTGCAGTTTGCAGACGACGTCACTCACATCATCTCAAGTTCCTATCGGAACACGCTGCAGTATAAGCAAGGGAGACAACTGCCGAAATCGAAAATATCAATCATTTCGAAAGAAGGTGGAAAATCAAGACTAACCGCCGAATGTTCCAGATACTTCCAGTGAACCGCCCGAAATGAGATGACGTCAGAGTCGAAGATGAAATTTACCTGTACTCCGACGAGGGTAAAGTCATGGGTTTGCGCATCACCTCAACGGGGTGTAAGTCGCACATCATCAACCGAATCTCCCTAGCGAAAAGAGAACTTGGAATATTGTACAGGTTCAGAAACTTCAGCGCCAACAACATCAAAAAGCTGTACACTGCCCTGGTGGGCTCAGCACTGGTGTACCCAGCAGTAGTAATGCAGGCAGCTAGTTCAACCTCTCTCATACTAATGTAGAGTGTCCAGTGCTACCCTGCTTATAACTGGCGCGAACAGAATGGACCATATTTGGCAGACGGAACTGCATGCAAGAGCAGGACTTGAGCCACTGAATATGGTCCTCAAAATGCTAGGGAGAAAGACATGGGAAAAGGTTGAAAATGAAATACTCCCACATATAGACGCAAACCTAGACATACCCCAACTCATAGTTGGACGTGTCATCAAGAGAGCCCTATTCCAAAGCGGAAGACTGTACTTCCGGGAAGACCAAGCCGTTTTATACACATAACCAGGACAACATGATCTCACTCACCAAAAAGACTTATCGAAAAGACTCCACGATACGAGAAAAACCAATCACAAAGAGAGAAAAGAAAAACCAAAAGAGGCGAAATCAAAAAGAAATAATTAAAAAGAGGCGAAGTGCCCAACATAAGACAAAATAAGTAAACTAACTAAACAAATAATTAAATCGAAAATTAAACAAAAACTATATAAAAAATGGAGGCACAGTGCCCACAACAGGCGAAACAAAAAAGAAAACTAAACCTAATTAAAAATAAAAAATAAAAATGAAAGCTAATGAGTTAGCAGAAACATAACTGAAAGGCTTGAATGCCTAAAGACGGAGGACATAGATTATATATATATATATATATATATATATATATATATATATATATATATATATATATATATATATATTAAAAAAATAGAACAATAAATAAGTAAACTAATAAAATCAAGGTAAAATAAATGAGAAAAAAGCAACAAAAGAGTCAGTTAAAACTGACACCATTGAAAGAGGAAGAGAAAAAAAAGGACGTAGAAAAAGAAAGAAGCTTGAGATGCCCTCTACACCAGGGCAAACTATAAATATTCTTCACCACTATCTATACCTACAACACATTTCCCCACTTGTTAAATCATCATCATCATCATCATCTTCATAATTCCATTTCTGTTCATTTCCTGAAGATGTCCTAACATGGTCGTAAGACGTTTAGGAATAAGGAATGTCATTCGCGGATGTTTTTTGTCGCCTCGAAGACCCCGTTAAAAAAACTTGTAAGAAATATTAAGAAAATACAAGTTAGAATCAATAACGCTACCACAGCTGTGGACTTCAATAGAACCTGGACATATATATATATATATATATATATATATATATATATATATATATATATATATATATATTGTCGTGGTATAGGAAGGACCGAAGGATGGAAGGATGTTCGTACGTATGGGTTGTTTACGTACTAACGTTATATCTCTCTAAGAGTGCTATATATGATTGATTATTGTTATATTAATTATTGACTTCTTCAAACTTTAAAGGTTTCCTGTACCAACGTAGCGATTCGAGGATAGAATAAAAAAATTGTTAAAACAAACTAAAACTTTAATTAAAACACAAAAACAAAATAAACATGAACCACAGAATATTACGAACTAAATACACAGTAAGAACTTCAATAATTTCTAAGTAAGGCTTTCTAACTTGACCTACTTGATATTATAGTGATGGTTGACCCACGACTCACTTCAATTTAAAAAACAAACAAAATGCTAACGGCTTTTACTGGCCGCAACTACCTTTGTGGATACCCCTTGAAACGGGTTTGTGTCTCACCTTGAACTCAATGAGCTACTTTACCTCGGTAATGTTATTGTCTCGAAGACGCGTGCCGCGGCCAGATGGAGGTTGCGGGCGAATAACTTGAAAGCCGCAAAGGACTTTGGCGAGTGTGGCAGCTGGGGAGCCACACGCCTTCGGCAGGAAGGGATATCACCACGGGATAGGGAAGGAATGTTCCTAACTCATCTTCGGATTACTCTGGGGAATAATTCGCACTGTCTAGCTATGCGCTAAGGCTTGAATACTTTGACTCAGGGGAGTGCTGGAGGGAGTGTACTCGGAGGGAGGGGGGTCTTCTTCAAGGGTGAGGACTATCCCTGTGCTTTAGGATGCACCAGGATAGGAGGAATCTCTCTGATGAGAGTAAGTTGAACTTGGTTCTTAAACCAAGTTAACTTAGAGTTCGGTGTGACCACCAGGGAACGGGCTCGAGGATGAGTTTCTTCTTCTTCGTTTCGGAATTCCTCAAGGGCGAGGACTATCTCGGTGCTTTGGGCTACACCATGATAGGGGGGTAGGGTTCTCTGCCGAGACTAAGTTGAACTTGGACAAGTTAACTTAAAGTTCGGTTTGATAACCAGGGACTATCTTGAGGATGAGATGCTTCTTAGTCCCTTCTCTTGGTAGCCCTGCCTCTCTTGCTGGGGACTTTGTAGCCTGGCTGACTTACGTATTCTACCCCATTTTCCCAAGTGTTTGGTATTTATACCTCGTCACCCCACTGGGGTAGGGGTAGGAAGGGGGTGGGCTAGCTTACTCTAACGGTTTTTTTCAGCAAGTCTTACCTCTGGCCCACCTGGCCCTTCGAGCTTGAGAGAAACGCGTCTCCAATTTCGTACTTGAGGTGAAATTGAATACACACTCATAGGGAAGATCTTGCAGTTTAAACCGTTCTGCTTTTCATAGGGACGAGAGGCGAGGGGCTGTGGTTACGAGTTTGACCCAAGGTGCCTGGCCTGGATGTTTTGCGGTCAACGTCCCGTGTCTCAACTGGGAGAGAAGGGAGAGGGTTGATTCCCCTATATATATATATATATATATATATATATATATATATATATATATATATATATATATATATATATATGATGAAAATTAATGCAATATTGCAAGAAAAGATGAGGAATTAAACCACATTCTCCGAAGACAATTTAATTCAGAACAGTTTCGGTGTATCTCACACCCTTTTTCAACTGACACTGGATAGAAAATATAAGAAAAGTGCATACCAGCATAACACAAGGTCAGGTCGTGAAAGATCCCCTCTTTTTTCTTCAATCCCCTACTTGTGGCTAATCTGGGAGGGGGGGGGGTTAGGCCTAAACATATTGAAGGGCTGACATTTTAATATTTTGTTTATTTGCTTTCTTATTACAGGATTAAAAGAAAATTGACCCTCAGATAGATTTAAATCAGGAACTGACGATATCAAGCTCGATTCTACGATTCTTCTCTTAACATAGTTAGCCAATTTAAATACCATTTTACTTCCATTAAAATCGATCGTATGATTCTTGTCTCTAACATGGCAAAATATTCCACTGCTTTCGCTGCCCACTCTAATATATCTTTTGTGTTCATACAATCTCGTGTCTAGATTTCTCCCCGTTTTCCCTATATAAACTTTATGGCAATCGTTGCATGGTATTGCATATACTCCTATGTTAATATGTTCTTTGGGTTTCCTGGCAATCATCAATTGGTTTAAGGAATTATTATATTTAAAGGCTAGATTAATACCCGCTTTTCCAAATATGTCCTGACCTTGTGTTATGCTGGAATGCATTTTTCTTATATTTTCTATCTAGTGTCAGTTGAAAAAGAAAGTGAGATACACTGAAACTGTTCTGAATTAAATTGTCTTTGGAGAATGTGGTTTAATTTCTCATATATATATATATATATATATATATATATATATATATATATATATATATATATATATATATATATATATATATATGGATATTCCTCACTTTTTACCATTATTCCACTAGACCAAACCATTGATATCATTGTCAGACGTGCCTTTCCCTAACCCAATTCTAGTTTTCATGGGTTTACTCCTCCACTTTTAAATACGTACTAAAGTTAGTGGTTAAAAACAATTACTTTACGTTCATTGTCAAATCGATGTGGTGTGCATGGGCAGTCCTTTGGCCCCTGTCTCTGGTTATATCTTCATGACCTGGTTTGGAGAACAGTTTATTCAACCAATAATTGAGAAACATTAGACTGTACGGTCACTTTGTTCATTACACAACTTCCTTTTCAATTCTGATGACTCATGAAATAGATTCCTGCAATACGCCAACCACATATGTACATCCCAATATTAAATTTACATGCGAAATGGAGCTCAACGGTTCCCTCTTATTTTTGGATATTTACATCTCCCATTCTTTAACAGGATTTCAGACCAAAATCTTCGCAAGACAACCTTTACTGTTTATGGCCTTAACTACTTCAGCTTTTGTGATTTTTCGTATTAAAACAGTGCCATAAGAACATTAATATTCCACGCATACAACATTTTTTATCCTACGCTGGATTTGATAAAGAAGTTGAATTTCTGTGTGGATACTTTAAATGAAAAGGTTTTACCAATCGAAATTAAAATTCCAAACAGTCTATAAAGATATACTTAACGTAGTTTTTCAGGATATGTGTTTTTAAATAAAAAAAACAACAAAATAAATTACAAATATATTAAGAAGGTTCTTTTTCTATACCAATTTTAAGCTATTTTTTTTAAATAAACACCATTTAGGACAATTATTTTAATTGTAATGAGAAAATCCCGCTAAATACCAAGTGCTCCGTCATATATGAATTTACTTTCCCCAGATTTAATCTCAGGAAATATATTAGCAGTACGGTTCGCTCGCTGAAGGCCAAGTTCTATTCCCATATGGGAATCAGCCACAGGACTAGGAAAGTTCTTTCTAAGGAGAGTTCTTGCCTATTCAGCTTCATTCTATTCAATGTAAAACCGATGTTACCGGTTAGTGTTTTCTTGATGTGCGTATAGTATTTCCTCCTTTAAATTTTCCAACATGAATTATAACGCAATACACAGTAAGTTCTGTATTACTCTCTATATTAACGGGCAATATCATACATTACTTCCATAATCTGAATGTTTAAATTTTGACTTAAAATATTAGTCTTTTTCACGAATTTGTATATTTCAAGTACCAGAAAGAAGATGGGTGGAATTAACACCCGAAACGTTGTTGTTATAAAGTAATGAAATGAATTTCTCCCTCTACGTCCTTTCGTTCACCGTTCAAATTAAACTGAAGCTCTAACAGGACTAGCTCAAACGAATATATATATATATATATATATATATATATATATATATATATATATATATATATATATATATATATATATATATATATAAATATTGAAAATGAAAATCACATGACGCGTGATTTTGTATAGATGTATTTGGGGTTGAGGATGGTAGCTCTAGCGATCAGTGTCATGGTCATATAAGCGATGAGCGCTTAATGATACAGGTTCAAATCCAACTTCTTTATTTATTTTCATATAACGGTTAAAATAGTTTGTCCTATCTTTCCGTTCTCTACGTCTCTCATTTTTTTTCTTAAGCTTTGATTGGTTCACGTGATATTCTCCTAAGTGTTTTTCCGGGTTGTGTCACCAATTTTCATTTCCTTGGGCCTTTAATATATATATATATATATATATATATATATATATATATATATATATATATATATATATATATATATATATATATATATATATATATTGCGTGAGGGCAAGCACTAATTGCAAAAATCACCCACAAGAAAGTGAAAAGAGGAAGCAAAGTACTTTTGTACTATATTTTAAGATAATAATCATCCCAGTAATTGGAATTCTGCCTAATTAATTTATCATTCCGAAAGTTTTGTAAAAAGAGATATCGTAGAATGTTCTTTAACTAGTAGCTTTCCCCAACATGAATATTTCCTGTCTGTCTGTCTAAACTCGATCCTTTAATTATAAAATCATAGTAAATGAACTTATTTCGAATTATAACTTATGTTATCATAGCCTTTTCAAAGCTTTCATATTCTATTATTTCACTATTTCTTTGATCCTAATCTCTTTAATATGATTCCTTCTTTTTAGCTTTAATTTTTTCTATTCCAGCACTCTCTAAATCATGCCAGTTCGTTCAATCCTTTCCCTAGACATACATCCGGGGATCCATTTACACAAAAATTACACACGCTCTTGTGCAGACTCACGTGTTCCGACCAGAGCGACCATCGATTTCACCCTGGTCACATTATCTTGCTTCTAACCACAAAAACATCCGTTCCCACGAAACTGTCATTTAACCATTTCGTTCTATTTGTTTATTAGCGCCAATCTGCTAGACTGAATCCTATAAAATTTCTTTTCTTATCATCTATCTATAAAATTCTTTTGACAAACAATCCCTGCTCTCTCTCTCAAGCACACATCAACAAACATTCACTTCAGACAAAGATCTTCCCCAGAAACCCCATTGGTCCCACTCACCTATAAAACAACCACACATTATTCACACAGTCAGATTCACAATTCCTCCTTATCCACACAGTCGATCAAATCACTTCGTCTCCACATTGTCCTCCATTCACTTGAGTGGATAGGATTCACAAGTCTTCCCATCCTCAAGTTCAAAATAAAGTTATTTTCATCAGCTTGTTGGTAAATCCAAATATGAGCTTATTTGGTGGACACCCTCAAACGAACTCAAACCCTGAACTTGGATTCATGTAGCAGAGAAGAAATATTTGTTCCAACTTGATGCTTTTTACAAACATCAACCCTTTCTCTCGCTACATACATATTATCGTTATTTGTGAGGTTATATTTGTTCCCCTTGTTTGAATGTTGCACATGCCGGTTCTCAAGATGCCGTATATTTCATTACTCTGTATTTATTTATTTTTTAATATTGTTCAAGTTTTGTTGCTGGGCCTTCCCTACCTTTATGTGTAGTTTATATATGGCTGCTTTCTGTTAATATATCTATTCCTTTCTAAATAATTTAACACTATTAAAAATATAGTTCGAAAGTACGTGGATTTCTCTTTTCATTTTCTTTTTGGCTTAATTTTACATATATATATATATATATATGGATAAAACCACAGTAATAGGACTAATTTTATATGCGAAACCAGGTTTCGACGGAATCATCCGTCATCGTCAGTCGCTGGTGAACAAGTGAAATACAGAAGTTGCTTAACGTACAAACACACAAATCAGTGGCGCTAAGGTGGAAGATGCGAGAATGTAGCGGCATTTTTGAGAAACGGAAGTATGAATTTCTTGCTTATTAAGGTATTAATATTGAATTAGCCGTTGGAAGTATTAAAGTTGGGAATTTCTTTTATAAGTGCCGATTCAATTAAGCGTCGATGTATATAATTGTGAGACTTATAAACTATTTTAACATTATCAATATTAATTTGATGATTTTCATTGGACATATGTAGAAATAAACTCGAGGAGAGGGCATCAGGTCGCATATCGCATTTATGTTCATTCATTTTCTCGGAAAATCTGCTGCTTTCACCGATATATAATTCATTACATGATTTGCATGAAATAAAATAAACTCCCTGTTCTTTATCGATCCAAAAATAGATCGATCGATAAAGAACAGGGAGTTTATTTTGTTCCATGCAAATCATGTAATGAATTATATATCGGTGAAAGCAGCAGATTTACTAAGAGAATGAATGTAATCGGATAGAGGAGAATTCGGGAGTAGCGAGGGGGGCTTCAGTTTTGTGGCTGATGCCTAGATGTGCACAAATACAGGCATGTAGTGTGCGCCGTGTCAATCCCAAATACAGTTCGGAATTACATCTCGAACAGGTGAACTCATATATGATGAATGATCGAAGCAGCGTTGGCACTGTCTTTAATGTTGAAAAGATGCCGTACTTTTCGTGGGTTTTGAAAAATGCTATAAAGTGCGTGGCAAGAAAGGAATTTTTAAGAATGGACTAGAGAAGTGAGTTGAGAGGTCCTATATAAATATAGGAGAGGTACAACATCTTTCTCTTCGGGAACATTGTATAAGGCTGCTTTTGGTTTGAACTTGCAATTGAGAAAAGTTCGAAGAGTTTGGTAGTATAAGTTTGAAGGATATATATCGTAGTTTTAAGGCCGAGTGGGGGTACGTGGGTTGGTTACGTACTTCAATAACTCCGTGATTTCGTTTTGTCTAAGAGTGCTATATTACCTAACATTATTTAATCTTTGGCTTTACTTTAATCAGGGAGGGTTTCTAGTACCATGTGCAGCGTTGCGAGGATTGAGTTAAACACTTCTAACCAAAATATATCTTTAATTACAACAAAAAAAGTGATAGTCAAAACAAACTATACATCCTCACCCTCTTTGAATGGACCGTAAAGCCTCCTAGGGTACTTCTTTTCCTTGTAGCTATAAATAAACGAGTCTATGTTAGAATTACTAATTTAAACCAAATGAATATAAAATAATGGTTGACCCACGAGCTCACTTGAATACTGGACGCTAATTGACACACAAAAATAATTTAATTTCTATACCTTTAAAAAAAAAACACACGTGAATCCGGCTAAAGAATGACCTTGACCTTGAATCTTATGTACACGTGGAAGTGGTTTGTGGTTAGGTGCGTGGGCGTGTTTGCAGACGCTCAGCCGTTTATCTGGTGAGGAGACGGAATTGGAGCAACAAGTGATCTCGGTGAAGGCGATGGATGGCGTTAAGCACGTTGTCTTAGTCAGATGATTTAAGCAACGGGACCGTAAAGGTATGCTTTTTCCAATCTTCGGGTTAATCTTGAGATGCTTTGCACTGACGCGCGATGAGCAAAAGGTGAATTCCTTGAAGAATGGGGAGGTTTGGGGGAGTTCACTTTGGTTATTCCTCAATGGCGAGGACTATCTCTGTTTTTTGTTGAAAACCGAGATAGGGGGTTTCTCTGACGAGAGACGTATGAAAGTGATCCTCGATACAAACGGGCTAATTTTTGGTGTGACCACCAGGAACTGGCTCAGAATGAGCTTCTTCTCTGTTCCGTTCTTTGAGTGCCAGGCTGACGCCGGATTTGGTCGTGTCGATATCTAACTGGATCTCCTGTTCTTTTCCAGTATTCCGCTTATATACTTCGTCGACCCACTGGGGGTAGGGAAATGGGGGAGGGATATGAGGGCTTCTGTATTAAGCCTCTCTCCTCTAACGACGCTTCTCTGAGCGTCTTTCACTTAGACCTAAAGGCATCTTCTGGCTTTTGGTCGCAGCTCCTATAATCTCGTCTATTACGCGAAACTAGATCCCAAATCTTAGGGAAAATAGTGCCTGTTTAAATATTGTTATTGCACCTGGTCTCCTTCCCTTCGTATTGTTATGCTCGCTGGCACAGAAATATGTTGATTCGTACTTCTCGTGGATGGAGGAGGCGTCTGGTGGTCAGTGGGTCGAGGGGAGAGAGGGAGGGGGGGGGTAAGTAATCGGGTTACACCACCTAGCGTCAGGACGTTGTGGTACCCAAACGAGGCATCTGTTATTATGGTGGGTATCGATTTCCCTACAATATCCTTTGGTTGGAAATAGTGAGGAAAGTGACCTCGTTGTCGAAACTGAGGTATGATGAGGCAAGGTTGTTTGTTTAGTTTGAATTTGTCGGCACAATGACTTGTATTCGTAGGTTTTCATTGAATGAAAGTGGAGAACCATCGGTTGTGTTTGTTATTTGTAGGTTTAGGAAGGAAATGGTGTTGTCTTCCTCTTCCTGAGTGAATTTAATATTTGTATGTAATTGGTTTATGTAATCTAGGAATTTATTAGATGAACTTTTGGAGCCATAAAGGGCAATCGTGTCTTTTACGTATCTCCTGTAGAAGATAGGACGGAATTGTTATGGGCATTTGCCAAGTGCTGCCTCTTCTAAATTACACATGAAGAGATTTGCGAGAGGGGCGGCAATAGGACTTCCCATTGCAAGGACATCTATTTGGTGAAACATTTTTCCGTTAAATGGGAAATAGTTTTCGTGAGAGACTGTAACTAGTATTTTCTCTATTTTTTTCTCATTAAAAACGTGAAAGAGGGAGTTGGGGTAAGGGAGGGCGCGAGAAAGAAAAAAATATTAATTGTTTCTAATAGTGGGACCAGGGCAGGTTTAAGGAGCTGCGGGGCCCGTAGCACAAGGAACAGCGGGGGCCCCACCCGTATATATATATATATATATATATATCGATGAGAATTGCTTCTAGAGAGCCTAAATTTAATGTTAACAGAAATCCTCATCGATAATGAGTATATATTCCCATTGTGGGCAAGAAAACCTGAGCTGTTTCGTGTTTACGAGAAAACTTCCAGAAGACTTTTGAAGGCCGAACTCTATGCACCGGTAAATAAAATGGATGATGCCAGCTATTTTCCTCGCCTTGGAATTTCTGTTAAACATTATATATATATATATATATATATATATATATATATATATATATATATATATATATATATATATATATATATATATATATATATATATATATATATATGAAAAAAGCTCACAAAGTGCACGTGAGTCAAAGTTATGCAGATACACCCACAAAGGAAAAGTGAAAAACGATTCCGAGCGCTTGGTTAGTTTCGATGTTTGTTTCCTCTTTACTAAAGTTCCCGTACCCGATCTCTTGAATTTCCTTGAAGAACTCCTCGACACAGTTGCTCTCCCTATACCCGCTTCTACCCTCATTAAACTCATTGCTCTTTGCATCAACAATTACAAATTTACCTTTAATGGAAATTCTTATCACCAAATCTTTGGAATGGCAATGGGTAATTGTTTTTCCCCTGTACTCGCAAACCTATGCATTGAATTCTTCGAATCTAGAATACTTCCCCAAATTAATCAAACCCCTATAGCCTGGATGCGATATATTGATGACATCCTTTGTCTTTGGTCTAATAAGTTAAATGTTAATACATTTCTTACTAAAATTAACACCTTAGTGCCCTCGATTAAATTTACTTTAGAAGTTGAAAAAGATCGCACACTCCCTTTCCCAGATATTCTAATTCACTGGACAAACCATTGTTTCAAATATGAAATATATAGAAAACCCACAGCCATAGACTCTTGTATACATTTTTATTCCAACCACCATAATATCATCAAACAAAGACGTTTTCTCATCTATGTTTTTGCGTGCCCTTAGAATTGTCTCACCAGAATACCTAGACAAAGAAGTCGATATAATATATAAAATAGGGATTAATTTGTGCTAACCTCTGTACTTTCTCGACAATTGTTATAAGTCCGCCAAGCGTTCCTATTATCAAACTAGTATCCCTAAGTTTCAGGCCAAAAATTTATTAGTTTTAACCTACAACCATATTTTCATTAAATTACCTCGTTTACTTAGGCCTCTGAACATAAATGATATTTTTAAGTACGAGACTACAATTTGTCGCATCCTTGTCAGAAGTCCCCCTCCCCTGGCATTATTTATTCGATAGGTTGCAACAACTACCAAAAATGTTATTATGGACAAACCGGGAAAGAACTGGATGTCCGGATTAAGCAACATCAAGCCATGTACGTAATCACAGTGAACAATCTGCGCTTTTTCTACATATGTACAATCTTAACCATACCATTAACTGGAACAGTGCCAAACCAGTCATAAAATGCAGTAATTATATTTCGAGGATTATGTTAGAATGTATCTCCATTAACGCGTTCCCAAATTTCAACCTTAGCCCTAGTTTGTTCATGCTAGACCCCATTATGACTACATACATAAAATCTCAAATAAAGTTGTTTCAGGATTTTGTAGCCCCTAATTAAGGTTCAGAGGTGGGTAGTCTAATTCCCCCTTCCACTATTTAAGGCAATGTATGTCCAGACAACGAGAGAACTACAAAATATGCAGAAGACACCTACAAACGCTTGAACGCCACAAGAAACCACGATAATCTACATGAAACAAAATGAAAACACAAGCAATAACATCACAAAGTGGGAACAACACAAACAAACATGCAATACCATCACAAACCAAGAACAACCCAAACAAAAAAGCCGAAAAAGAGTACACAAAAGAACATGAATATAAGACCAAAAACAATGAGAAGAACACCAATCTCAGATAAACGCCTGCGATTCCCTATCACCAAGGATTTTCTACCCTTCGATCTCCCTTTCACCAGGGAAATCTATACCTATCTCTCCATCTCCTATTATTATATATATATACATATGTGAGTGCAATTGCAATCTTATATGTGTGTATATATTTTCCTTTCACAACTTAATATATACAATGTCCAATGTCCTCCTATTCATGAAATTGCCGCTTGGATCGCTGATAGACCACTCTCGTTAAGCTTGGTAAAGCAGACTCACAGCCAAAACTCAGCTCGTTCTCGATCGAAGAAGATTTTTTACGTATTACTCTCAGAAGGAATCGACACGAGTATATTTACTCGCATACGAGATTCAGATGGAAGGTGCAGCTCACCTCATTTCCATCATTTTCAACCTCATTTTCATTTTCATCTATCGTCTCGATCACCTTTCCTCTCCCACAGCCAAAATCCTCCCATACAGGGTGGGGGGGGGGTACTAAAAAGAGAGAAATACTTTTTTAGGCTCGTCATATATTTCACCATGACTGCCTAAATCCCCCATCCCCCGCCACCCACCCAAGGCCCAATGCCTAAGCTAAAGGACACTGATATTCGACCTCGTTCCAACTATGCAGAGCACTAGCATATGCATAATTGGGGGTACGGGAAGAGGAAGGTTTGAGGATTAGCCCACTGCCAGATACCCGTACCAGAGGAACCCCGGACAATGGGCCGGGCTGCAACCTCTGCAGGGGAGTATAACAACTCCACCTGTATGGGGCCCCCAAGCCCACTGAGGGACACGCAACTTTCTCAGTGTATGGTAGGACGCAGTCGCGGTTTTTAATTCCCTCGAGGAGGCGCCCTCCCCCGGAGGGGGGGGGGCTAGCGATGGTTGATTCCGCGCTAGCCAACAAAACGTCCGTCACTTTTCATCCCTCGAGAGGAGCCCACCCGGGTCCATCCTTTCATTCATTCATCACAACATCATATAAGCCATTTTAGCGAGGGAGGGTCTACGGGATAATTGGGGGGGGGACCCTCATAACATAGACATGAACTTAGAGTATAAAAGAGTGCCACTAAGGACCGAGGCATGAAAAACTAAACCAAAAAGAAGACTTCTCATCAGGACCTTATACACTGATTTAAAAATCGCGTTTGCGAAGCTGAGAAAGTACCAAACGGGTACGTGGCACTCTGCCACAAATAAGAAGGCGTTGAAAGGATGGTGGCAAAATCGATTAACATCCAAACTGCCACCACAATTAATGGCGAATCGCTCATTTGTGTGCTGTAAAATAGACCTATATGTCGGCTCGCACACAAAAGTACTTAAAGAAGAACTAGAAAGGGAAAACCAGTACCTCAAAATCTCAGAAATAATCAAATTCGGCCACCATACGCGCGTTTTCAAAGTGGTGGGTATCTCATCAGAGATTCCCAACAACCGAATACTGGCATTCGGAATGCAGATACCACCAGAAAACATCAAAATAGAAAAAATCATAAATGTTCAGAATTGCTTCCAGTGCTACGCCAGAGAAGAGCACGTAACAAAAAACTGCCCGAACAAGGATAAAAAAATATGCTCGGAATGTGGAAGCATTAATCACACCTTCAGAGAATGCACATAAACCATAAAAAAGTGCGTGAACTGCCAGGGGCCACATAGGACCATGGCAGTAAACTGTCCAAAAAAGAAAAGAAATAATAAACAAGAAAGAGCAGGAACAACAGAAAGAAAAAGATTCTAAACTAAACCAAACCTACGCCAGCGTAGCAAAAGCTACGGTAAAAGAAATAAAGGAGACCCAAGAACCAAAGATCAACATCAATGTGAACGAGGGAACGGGCCTAGACATTCTAGCCTGTATTATGTACGCCCAAGTCCCAAATATTGCACACCCGGGGACTTTCTCGGAAACGCTCAATCTTCTCCTTGAGAAAAACGGAGTTAGAAAGATTTGGTCCCCCCCCCCTCCCCCTCGGAACTAGTATATGGAGTAACGGCGGGCAAAACCCTTCAGGTAAAAGATATCTTGAACATAGGAGCAAAGATGGAAGAAAACGAAGAAAAATTGAAACCGACGAAACCTACTGAAGAGGAAAAAGAAACGAAAACTAAAGAGAATGAACAAAGAGAGGGAAAGAGCCATAAAAAAACACCCAATTAAAAAGAACCAAACCGAATGGGACACACAAACCGACACAGAAAGCGAAACGGAAAGAGAGGAAGGCTATCGTTACGAAGCAAGAGATTTCAAACTTAAGGTCTTCGTAAACGAGGCCTATCCCCTACCCAAAGGTACTAAATTAAATGATATATATAAAAGTATCGAAAAAGGTGCCTGCAAATGGAATTACATGACAGACTATGATGAAAGGATTATCCAAAAACTACTGGAACAAAACAAAATAAGGATCTTCCCCAACGACGTCAAAATTATCAAGAAGGATATCTTCAAGACAATTACTAACGGCAAGTGGAAAAACTCCAAAGCAAAGAAATAATCAGAAACAAGATAATTTAGACAAAATGGAAAACGAAACAACCAAACTAAAAAAATACTACACCTGAATACCGACAGATGGAGAACTAAAGCAATACAATACGGAAATATATATCGACATCAAGCAAAAACTAACAAAGGCAGGAATGCCTAAAAGCACAGAACAAGGACATAACTGCATAAATTAAAGGAATTTACAACAACCTAACATAAATATGGAAGGAAAGCATAAAATGAACAGTATTAATACCGAATTTGAAATCGACTTAGAAGTACGTTACCGAAAGGTACCCCAAGCAACAAAATTAAGATTTTGACATCGATAATAAAGAAGACGAAGAATAAAAAACTTAGAAGCAACCAATAAAAGACGCAATCCTAAAAAGCAATTAAAAGAGCATAAGAAAGAGAAACATCAGAGGAAAGGATCAACCAGTATCATGGTAAATTTATTTTTCTATTCTCTCACACACACTAACACTCACCCCCGTCCCATCAATAATAATAATATAAAAAAAGTTATCATGCTATATTCTAACTATCCCCACTCTTCTCTCACCTCCTGTTCATTCCTTGAAAAGGTATTTAAGAATAAAGACGAAAGCGCTCGGAATCTTTTTTCACTTTTCCTTTGTGGGTGTATCTGCATATATATATATATATATATATATATATATATATATATATATACATATTCTCCCCCACCCCCTACCCCATTTTCCTTTGCAGAGAAGGAAAAGATTGTCTGAGGAATTTAAAAGAACTGCCAGTATGGCTGGGAGGACTCAACTGAAAAAGGAGGGTTTTATTTTGTACACTTTTTTTATTCCTTTTTAAAGAACCACACCGGGTCCTACTATAACATAACGCCAGGCTTATTATAATATGCAGTATGCTCTAGTGAAGTTTTCTATATTTTTCTTATATATAGTAATATCATATAGAATAATAATATAAAAAAATCAGGAAAATGAATAATTATTTTGTCTTGACCTTCTGTGCCTAAGGACAAAAGCTTAACTATTACTCATTTTTTTACATACTTGCGGGGCCTCCTGAAGCGCGGGGCCCGTATCACGTGCTACATTTGCTACTAGGTTAAACCGGCACTGCCTGAACCACAATAATAGCTTGGTAGTGAAAGTTAGGATTTCTCGATTCTCTATGAACCAATTTCGCTGAAACTTTTCCCAGCTGGTCGTCACAACATGCCAACGCTAATGTTGTTTTCTTTATGTTGTGTTACGCCCTTCAATTTTTATTTCAGATTCGTCGTTTTTTAGGGTGAACCACGTTAGTAGCCTTTAAATGAAAGTAGCCCATCTAGACATATTTTGGAGAAAACGAAGAATAATTATACATACTAAGCATACCTTGCGTATTAGTATATATTTGACAGAAAACCATAATTTTAATATATGTTTGATAGACATAATTAATTATTTGCGCCATTATTAGCGCCATTTCAACGAACGACTTCAAAAACCCTACCATGCATGGAATCTGTCAATTTCTTAATAGTAGCAAATAGCCCACACCATCAACTTGTCACCTTGTATGACGTAATAGCCAAGGAACGCTTATGTGGCCCTGGCAGAGTACGATGGAGCGTTGCCATGCATGAAGACTAGAGTCCTTAGAAGTGACAACAGTATGTCATCTAGCAAAGGATCCAAGACCTCTTTCAAGAGATTGCAGTAGGCGGCTACGGTCATTTTAACTCCATCAGGCACCCTGACTGGGCAAACAAATTTCTGTCCAATTAAACCTACCCACAACACTACTCTTCATCCCTGCTGTTGACGATGGTAACGCTCATATCCGAAAGGGTCGCCCTGATCTCGTCAGCGAAGAGAACGCAACTCGTGTCTAACCTCATGTACTTCCGGGCCCATTGAAGCCTCAAAATTTTGTGACGGGGCCTTAAAAGAGGCAGTTTTAGGGGATCTCGCATGGAAGTCATGGTCCCTAGGATACGGTTCCTGGTAGTCTTCAGTACATGGGGACGCCCATTGGAGGTGAAAATGACTGCTTGTTTATGCGGGTTTCCCACATAACTGACGGCCAATATTCCTCAAATCCCTAGTTGTCACAGTCTTGGAGGTCCAATAATCGGATCACTTCTTCCTTAGCGAAAGGTTCTTCAGAAACCGTCTAACCATGTCCACATCACCAACTAACCTCTCCCCAATAGCATGAACAGAAGTGCCTTCAGCACTTTCCTTGATGGTGAAAGACTTCTTCATCGTTGAGTCCTCTGCGACGTCCCATTGTTCTTAAAGAGGATAGGTGCTGTTACCGTGGTTCACCCCAAAAACGAACAAATCTGAGATAAAATTGTATGACGTAACACAACATAATTAAAACATAACATTAATATTGCCATAATGGGAAGACCAACTGGAAAAGGTTTCATCAAAATTGATTCAGAGAGAACCGTGAAATCCTAATTTTCCCTACAAAGCTATTAGCTTGGTTCAGGGTGTTAGTTTCTGAATCATTCTGGCCTCTACTCTCTTTCTCTCTCTCTTTCTCTCTCTCTCTTATATATATTTATTTAGTTAACTCTTTATTTATTTATTGCTTCTAATTTTAAAAGTTTGGGATCTATAATGATCAGAACTCTACGACACAAGTTGTTTTAAGAAGCAGATTTGGCCGCCTTTTTAATTTAATATATTGTGTAGTGTCTTACATAGACCAAAGTCCCCATTTGGCCAGGAGACTTCATGTGTAATCTATGCAGGATCCCAAATTAGCCGAATGCACCTGGGTAAGCATAAGCTTGCTTGATAACGACAAGACTCATTCTGACGCGCACCTATCTACATACTCCATAGTCGAAGAGGCACGGAGTAAGCAAGTAGTACTAGGAGTGTAAGCCGATGTTTCCGGCCACAATCAGCTCACTCAGTCAAAGACGCGTCAGTTAACTTGAATCATTTCCGCAGTACTTTTTTCTTCTTGAATTTTTTTTTTTTTCTGTTCCAGAGTGATGAGGAAGTCTTCGTGGCTGTATTTGTGGGGCGCGGCTTTATTCCTGCTCTTCCTGGTCGCGTCCCCCGTCCTGGGTTGCAGTTGCAACCTGAAACATCCACAGGAACACGTGTGCGAATCAGATTTCGGTGAGTCAGCACAATGCATAAGGGACAGTATGAGGGACAGTCAGGCGTTCGGGTCCTTTTGCTGGTTTGGTTGGGTGTAAGATGTATACAAATGCCTCGATGAATAAACTTATAAAAGTTGTGTAATCCAACGGGAGTATGTATAATCCTAGTGGATAGAAAAGGGGAAGAGAATAGATAAAATGAGAAAAATAGAGAATAAAAAGGGCAGGAATGAAGATCGAGGTTGCAAAAGACCGATTGCAAAGTTGATCAACCACGAATGCTCAAACGAGGAAATTGCAACCCGAGCCTCCGCGAACAAATTCATCCAATGAACACCGGACATTCAAAAGTAAGTACACATTCGAACTCCTTGTCACGACGAAATGAGAGTTAGAGGGCTAAATCAGGTAATAACAAAGGGTTAGAAATGAAGAGTGTGGAATTCAGGCCATCTTCCATACATTCTTCCGCTCTAATCTCACTGATACGTCGCACATCCCTCTTCCGAGCGGCCATTACCTTTCAGACCAAGTGGATTCCTCAAACGGACCCAAACCTTAAACCTAGAACGTCCACAGCTTTTTGTGTAACCATCAAAATACTTAGAGAAATTATATAAATAATGAAATAAACAAAAGACTAGTAAAATCAAATTAATTATCTAAATATAACATTTACAAAAAAGTCTTAACTCAAAGGAATAATCAAATGTGAAAACTGAAAACGGATGACGATCATTTGATACTTTAATTGACCCATCATAAATATTTGTCCCCATGTCTGAGCAACCGCCTTACACAAATACTGTAGCTAAAGCGTCAAATATCAGTCCACTAAAATTACGTAATAGGAAATATTTTTTAAAATATCTTTAAAACAATCTTCATATTGAAGATACATCTGGGGATGAAGCACAATAATATCTTATATTCCCTTCTGGCATTTGCGTGAAAATTTTTTTTGAATACTAACAAGGTATTATTTTGTATATTTATTCAAACAAAAATAAACCAAAAAGCGTTTAGCCATACTAGTAAAAAAAGAGAACGAAGCTTGTGCCATATAACGAAGGCATGTTCACTATGGGGACAGAATGTTAGGCGTCGGACTTGGACATATAAGTGAGGAATATAGTAGTAGAGGATTTTAGTAGGAAAAATAGGGGGGAAATTTTGGGAAAAATGATAGGAAAGCGAAAATGAAAAGTAGAATGAAAGAAGAGGTCCCTGGTGATAGAGCATCTCTGGCTTTCTTTGCGTTTTAGTAGATATATTTTTTGTGTTTTTTGTTCATATGTATATATACATATATATATATATATATATATATATATATATATATATATATATATATATATATATATATATATATATATATATATATATATATTCATATAAAAAGGCATTCAAGCCTTTATAGAGAGGGTTTTTCAATCCCTACTGCATTTGGTGATGGGATTTTTTTTTTATCTCGGTTGTTTACGCCCGGATTTTGAGTTGTTTTTTATTTTTCTGTTTATTTTTATTTTATTTATTTTTTGTTTTTTATATTTTGGGCGAGTTAATCGCACTAAAATTTGGGGGAAATTAGCACTTGACTAATTAAGTGAAAGGAGATTGTGTTTGGCTAAAAATCTAAGTGAACATTGGGTCTACGTCATTGTCAATGAGTAGTCTGCTGCTTTTAAAAAGTTTTGCGTGTCCTATGTCATCAAAGTCCATGTGTTCGAATACAAACTCGGGAGGGAGGCGCCGATGTACGTTGTCTCAGATCTTGCTTGCTCTTTGGAGAAGCTCCATGTTTATGGAGGTTAATCCCAGTTCACCATGTACGAGGAGCGGTCAATATGTTTTGCAATTCGGATATAAGGAAACGAGATATGTGGAAAAGTGTTTTATTATTTTTCGATATAACTACCCTCGAATTCAATGCACTTGCGCCACTTGTGCCTGAGGCTTCGAATTCCCGACAACCATAAATCTCCCGACTGCTGTTCAATCCACTCCTGGGCGGCGAGCTGGACATCTTCATCGTCCCCAAACCGGCGTCCACGCAGTGCAGCCTTGAGCAGTCGGAATAAAAAGTAGTCGCTGGGAGCCAGATCTGGACTGTAGGGGGGATGGTTGAGATCCTCGAATCCGCACTCACGCAGGGCACAGCATATGCAACTCTGGCCTTGTGGACAGGAGCATTGTCGTGGAGGAGCAGGACACCGCGTGTCAACTTGCCGCGCCGCCAGTTCCTCGGCGTAATATTGGCCTGTGATGGTTCTTCCACGAGGCGTATAGTCCACCATCAACACTCCCTCAGAATCCCAGAAGATGATGGCCATGATCTTCCCGGCTGAGGGTTGGGTTCGGAACTTGATGGGGGTCGGAGAGCCCCTGTGCTTCCAGGCCATGCTTTCGAGCTTGGTCTCGGGATCGCAGGGATGGACCCACGTTTCATCACCCGTCACTATGCGTGACTCGAATCCCGCCAGGGCTTGGTTGTACAGGAGCAGCAGCTCCTCCGAACTTTGAGGACGTTGAAGTCGATCATGGGGCGGGAGGTTTCTAGGGACCCAACGGGCAAAGACCTTGGTCATGGCCAAATTGTCGTGGATGATGTTGATAACACTTCCATGTGATATTCCAAGTTCTCGCTCGATTTCTTCGACCTTCACCCGTCGATTTTCGAGGATGATCCTCTCCACACGGGCCACATTGTCGTCATTGGTCACGTCTGACGGTCGTCCTAGGCGGGGGCCATCTTCAAGGGACTCACTACCATGGCGGAACTCCCTATTCCAGCGAGCAATGGTTGCATAGGAAGGGGCGGTATCGGTGTACACTGCAACCATGCTTTCATGGATCTTTGTTGCATTCTTGCCTTCCTTGGTCAAAAATTTGATCACTGCGCGGTGCTCAATCTTCTCCATTGTTGAAAAATTTGTGACTGATGATCTGCGATCAGCTACTGCGTCTTAAATAGACGAGGCAGGAGCGTGCGGTTGCAGGTCCTGACTTCTCATAACTTGTCCTAACACCCCCACAAACAACCATCCCCTTTCCTCTGTTTTGCCCTACTGATTCGCAAAACTTATTGACCTTCCCTCGTAGCTCACTCTGCCTTCCTTACTCTCTCCTTCGGGTTCTCGTTATAATATAGACAGCCTTATTTTGGACCCTTTGCAGTTTGAGGACTTGGTCGACTCGCGTTTATAGGGACCGGTGGATACAGGAGTTTGGATTTAATGCATGAATTATAGATCTTTAGTTTTTGGGAGGTACTCAGGTTTAGGAATCTAAAAAATTCCCTCAAGTCCCATTCGTTGTAGTTTTAGCTGCGTGACTCCCATATCAACGAGTCGTAATCGGGAGTCCCAGAACCGTGCCTTCCATGCGGTATGGAATGCGTGCACCCCCCCTCCCTACATACACGGATGTCTGCGAAGGTCCATCGGAATAATGTAATTACACGGAACTTTGGGGCTTTGGTAGATATCTTCCATCTTCTCTCGAAAGAGTTGATGTTTTCGATTTCTACCGCCGTACTTTGTGCCATGCAATTCACATTCCGAAAATGTGTCGTACAGATTATCGTTATATCGTCCGTAAATTGAACGTATAACGAGACTTCAGTCAGAGGTTAGGAAAGGTCGATGGTGTATGTGTTTTATAGCAAGGGACTTATACACCCGCCTTGTGGCACTCCCGCCTCGAGCTCGAACTCGGGGACATTGAAACCTTTAATGTTCACAAACGCTCCCCTCTCCATTACGTAATCGCATAAAATCCTTTCAAGTATGGGATCGAGACCCAGTTGTAAGATTTTGTATTGCAGGCCTCTCCTCTATACTTTGTCAAAGACTTTTTTGACGTCGCTGAGTACCAGATTTGAATGGCGTCTTTCTGCTTTTACTTTTGTCAACTTCTCGGGGATCACGGCCACTGCCGTGTGCGTTCCTCGCTTCCTTCGGAAGCCATGTTGTTGTGGTTGTTGTGCAAATTATTTTCTTCGAGGAACGTATTCACCCCATTGGCCAATATTTTCTCCAAAACTTTCCCTGCAAATTCTAAGAGAGATAAGGGCCTGAAGTTAGCTGGACTGTCTGGTGGCTTAGCGGGTTTGAGAATGAATATAATTCTTGCTACCTTCCAGTAGTCAAGGAAGTAACCCACGTTCAGTCACGCATTCATGATATTCATGTGCCCCATAAGGATGTTAGGCGGGGCTCGAATAAAATTCTCCTGTGTCAGTCCTGTACGCCCTGGTTCTCGTTGACGAAATGATTTTATGGTTTTCAAGAGTTCTTGGGTAGCAATATTACCACCGAGTCCCTCCATATCCCTTTCCTGCGATAAATAATGGTGAGGATGGGTTCTGTGTTTCTGGTTGTTCAGATCATTTATTATTCTGTCTTCGAAGTCTAAGTCAAAGTTATCATTCTCTTCCGGGGATATCTTAAATATAGATGCCCAGAAGAGTCTGAATTTTTCTTCGATTTCTTCCATGTCTGTAATTTCTGTATTGTCCCGTGTAAGTTTTATGGTCTTTTGTGTCTGTCCGCCTCTTAGTCTTTTACTGTCTGCCAGAATGTACGCGAGTCGTTTTCTATATTCAGTCCGTCTATCAAATTGTCCCAAAGTACATTCTGTTGGTCCCTAATAAGAGCCATTAATTCGTCGCATATCTGTCGTGTTCGTCTGTGCGTAGTGGTGTTGGGGCCAGTGAGGTTTACTTCATTGATCCGTTCCCCGTATTTCATCGCGAGGGATTTCATTCTAGGGGTCTAAGAAGGGGTAGGAAGAGTTTTATATTTAACTCGGAGAATGGCTTCCTTATCGGTTTTTAATAAATATTCAGTAATTTTATCCAACTCCTCGTCAATCTCTTCTAAAGTGGCATTAATTAAGGGGTGAGGGTTATAATTTTCGAGTTGTTTATAAGTATCCCAGTTGGCGCGAGCGTAGCGCTTGCGTTCTGAGATGTGGACCTGAATGGGGGAGGTTAGATTTTAATAAGGATAGCCTGGTTGTCGGCTCAATAAAGTAGTTGTAGGGGAAAACAGTGCTAGTGAGAACTATGTCTGGTTTTGTGGCTGATCTATATGTAATGAATGTCGGGAAATCTGGTCCAACTCTTGTCATAATTTGCCTGTCAATAAGTGTCTCAAGATTCATACCTGCTGGGTTGATCGACGTGTAATCTGAGGCAGCACTCCTCGCATTGAGGTCGCCGGAAAAAAGAACGGTTCTGCCGTGACCAAAAAGTTGCAGGAAGTTGTGAAGGGATAAGTACCTTCTCCTTGGGGGCTGGTACCCTGTTGCCAGGACCAAGGGGCCCACTGCCGCACGGACCTCCACAGCGAGTTTTGACTCATCTAGTCCACTTATTGATCTGAAGTCAAGACCTCTTTTCACAGCTATTGCACTTCCGTCACAACGTTTTCCGCTATTTTTATCCTGTCCAAGACATTTATACCATGTTCAAAGATAAATATTACGTCTGGGTCACATTGTCGTATTACGTTACCGTATATTATTTTTTTGTTCGTCCAACCATCTGAGTTAAAATGTAATATTTTTAATGTGTCCATTGTCCTGTTCATAATAGATTCCTGTGTGTGTTTATGTTGTTTTTAGGACTTATTCTCTTATGAGCTTAGGTCTTTGTGGATTGGATGGGGGCGTAATTGTTTAGCCTCGTCGTTTCTTTCTGTATTCGCCGCCCGTGAGGATTATGAAAGCTTCGGGAACCAATCTAATTAAGCCTTGGAATAAAGCCCCCCTCGACTTCCTTTTCATGGCAGTCACCCGATGTGAAAGCCCATTTGTACCTTCCGGATATTACTCCTTCCGTTACATCAAGTGCTGTCATCTTCTTAGGAAAATGGGACCACACTGGGGTCTTATCGGACCGTTGCCGCACCTTCTTCCCAGGGCGTTCCGCTTAAGCTACACGAATAAAAAGCACCGAAACATCAAATAACGCAAATACTACATATACTGAATTTATCTTTCATACCAAAATAACATTTAGGTTTTAGTGCATAAATAATGTAAAGACTAATGAAGAAAATGCTAAAAAAAAATTTTTTTTACCTTACCTCAATATATTTTTAATGCGATGGTTAACTTTGGTGCTTACTGGCTAAAGCTCTGACATAAGGTTCTATGCTACTTAGAAGTAATCTCGGATCTCCTCGTTTTGCAATTTGCAGATGGTTTCTTTGTTTAGTGAGAAGCTGAGTAACCACTAAAACTACGTTCAGCTATATAAGAAGTCGGAAAAGCAATTAAAAAAGGTTTGATAGCTTCCCACAGCTTTGGCTACCTTTCAGAAATTTCTTTTTGTAGCCAAAATTCCTGGTATGATTGTTTGAGGGGAGACTTTAATTCGAAGTTGTTTTTTGTAAACAATTAAATCCTCTTGCATTACAGGGTCGGTTTCATTTGTACAAGCATCAATAAATTGGTTTATCAGTCAGGTATTTTCATATTAATGAGATCCTGATGTCTACAGCTCAGGTCCTCGTGCAATGATCGCAATAAATCAAGAGTTCACTATTTAATATGGAGTTAGAAGCCTCATAATCAATTTCTGCTCGATCAAGATTTGGAAATTGAAATAGCTCCCGACCATCAATATTATAGCTGAGTGAAAGCTTGTACATGAATGTGCAAAGAACAGATTTTGCTTTGATTTACATCGCAGCCTTACAATTGCAAATTCAAATTATTGAAAATACATATAGGTATGTTAAATAGGCGATGTCACATTTGCAAGCTAAGAATTCGTCACTCAAATGACAGTTTTTATTCTCTTGGAAAGATTGTATGGTAGTGTTGAAAAGAGAATAAAATCGTTTCACATCATTCATCATTGTTGTTGCAGAGTTGTTAAAAGATTCGGGAACTAGGAAGAAGGCATTTTATTCTATTTACTGCTGTGAGAGCAACACCAATGTATTTATGGCGCCGATCTCTCAAATTCCTTGCAACTAGATATTGACGATGAATTAGGCAATGTATTGTCAAGACATTGAGTATAGCGAGTGGCGTAGCTAGTTAGGATGGGGGGGCATTATCTCCTTTTGGGGCCCCCAACATACGAATGCTTAATATCATGAAGGACATGAAAACAACTACTGCAATATTTTTGTGTACTCTAGTATGTCTGATTGTGTCAAATAAAACAATAAAAATAAGTAAGACACTTTATATGGAATACTTATGTATTATTAAAAAAATAAACTACAAAATTTGAAACTGAGATATTACATAGTTAAAATTCATGTTGATACATTCCATCAGTCTGATACAGCTTGAGGTAATATTTGTCTATAGTAGGTGATAGAAGAGTGGGGAGACAGTTAGAATATAGCATGAGAGGTTTTTTTTTATTATTATTATTATTGAGGGGGGGGGGGATAAGTGTTAGAATGTGTGAGAGAATAGAAAAATTAATTTGCCAGGATACTGGCTCATCCTTTCCTCTGATGTTTCTTTTTTATGCTCTTTTAATTGCTTTTAAGATTGTGTCTTTTATTGGTTGCTTCTAAGTTTTTATTCTTTGTCTTCTTTATTATCGATGTCAAAATCTTAATCTTGTTGCTTGGGGTACCTTTCGGTAACGTACTTCTAAGTCGATTTCAAATTCGGTATTAATACTGTTCATTTTATGCTTTCCTTCCATATTTATGTTAGGTTGTTGTAAATTCCTTTAATTTATGCAGTTATGTCCTTGTTAGGCATTTGTCGTGGTATGACATTATATTATATCAATACCATATTATATCTATGGGGGAAGGGACCGATAACTTCAAGGCGAACCAACAAAAGGGACGCAACGCCTCGAGTCTCGACGGGCGAAACAACTAGACAAGAGTGCAACGAGGTCAGGTATATTATGGACAATGACAAAGCTCAAGGTTATTTAAAGAGGCATGTACAAAAATATAATTTTATTTGCATAAAAATAATGAGAGAAATGATGGGCAAAAATTACATCAGAGAATAAAAGGGGAAAATTACATTAGATGAACGAAGGGAGGGAGGGGGGGAATTGTAGTTATGAATCAGACTATGAAGTTAAAACTTAAGGTGTTACTGGAGGAGACTATTCAAATGGGGGAATTAACGCAAATGGGTTAATGGAGGGGAAGAGGGGTTGGCTTACAGAAGATTCCGGGTGAGACGTCAGGGTAAGGCTTCACGGATGTCTTCTGCACGTGATACGAGGCCGCTCGAAGCTTCTGAGCGGGATGTTAAAGTGATGACGGTTATCCAAAAAAAAAAGGGGTGGGGGGCGGTAACGTCCGTTCCAGGGGAGAGTATTTCGACCACCCGAAAACGAGGGGCAAACGAAGAGGGCTTTGACAGGAGTTGACGAGAGAAGTCGGAAAAATCACTCGGTAGCGATCGTTAAATGGAATTACCTCACTGACTGGGGCTAATTCCAATACACAAAAATAGTTCAGCTGTCACTTTGCTTTGTTGTTAGCACCTGACTTAGAACTAGGGAATTTTCTTGGGGTCTAGGCGAGACTTTCCAACTCTGTCTCCCCTCATGGGAGTCGAGCACTATTTAAGTCCGAGGCTCTACTCTCAAATGGCCTCGAATCTTCTTGCAGAGGCTATTCTAGCCCTCGTAAAGGTGAATCGTGGTGGACGCGGTTCGAGGCTACCGCTTGTGGGAGGGGGAAGGGTAGGCTTAACAATTTAAGCCTAACAGAGCCTTCTACAGCGCATGGAGGTTCCGTTCTGAACAAGAGATTCCACGTGGAATTTCCTCACAGCATTCCTGCCTTTGTGATAGTTTTTGCTTGATGTCGATATATATTTCCGTATTGTATTGCTTTAGTTCTCCATCTGTCGGTATTTAGGTGTAGTATTTTTTTAGTTTGTTTGTTTCGTTTTCATTTTGACTAAATTATCTTGTTTCTGATTATTTCTTTGCTTTGGAGTTTTTCCACTTGCCGTTAGTAATTGTCTTGAAGATATCCTTCTTGATAATTTTGACGTCGTTGGGGAAGATCCTTATTTTGTTTTGTTCCAGTAGTTTTTGGATAATCCTTTCATCATAGTCTGTCATGTGATTCCATTTGCAGGCACCTTTTTCGATACTTTTATATATATATCGTTCAATTTAGTACCTTTGGGTAGGGGATAGGCCTCGTTTACGAAGATCTTAAGTTTAAAAGCTCTTGCTTGGTAACGACAGCCTTCCTCTCTCACCGTTTCGCTTTCTGTGTCAGTTTGTGTCCTATTCAGTTTGGTTCTTTTTAATTTGGTGTTTTCTTCTTTTCTTATGGCTCTTCTTCCCCTCTTTTTGTTCATTCTCTGAAGTTTCCGTTTCTTTTTCCTCTTCATTAGGTTTCGTCGGTTTCAATTTTTCTTCGTTTTCTTCCATCTCTGCTCCTATGTTCAGGATATCTTTTACCTGAATGGTTTTGCCCGCCGTTACTCCATATACTAGTGCCGAGGGGGAGGGGGGGACCAAATCTTTCTAACTCCGTTTTTCTCAAGGAGAAAATTGAGCGTTTCCGAGAAAGTCCCCGGTTGTGCAATATTTGAGACGTGAGCGTACATAATACAGGCTAGAATGTCTAGGCCCGTTCCCTCATTCACATTGATGTTGATCTTTGGTTGTTGGGTCTCCTGTATTTCTGTTACCGTATCTTTTGCTACGCTGGTGTGGGTTTGGTTTAGTTTAGAATCTTTTCTTTTTTTCTTGCTCTTGTTTATGATTTCTTTTCCTTTTGGACAGTTTACTGCCATGGTCCTATGTGGACCCTGGCAGTTCCCGCACCTTTTTATGGTTTGTGCATTCTCTGAAGGTTTGATTAATGCTTCCACATTCCGGGCATATTTTTTTGTCCTTATTAGGGCAGGGGTTTTTTTACGTGCTCTTCTATGGCGTAGCACTGAAAGCAAGTCTGTACATTGATGAATTTTTCTTTCTCCATGTTTTCGGGAGGAATTCTCATTCCAAAGGCTAAGATCCCGTTGGTGGTAGCCTTGTTCGCCATTTCCGCCATGGCGCAGATAACTTTAAACACGTGCGTGTGATGTCCGAATTTTATGACTTTGTTATTTTTAGCTGCTGGTTTTCTCTTCATACTTCTTCCTTGAGTTCCTCTTTTGTGTGGGACCCCACATAGAGGTATACCTTGCGGCAGACGAAGGAGCGGTTTGCCAGCAGTTGCGGTGGTAGTTTCAGTTTCGGGGATAGTCCAATTTTTTTCAGCGCCTTTAGTCCGTCGGGTGCTACCAGGCGTTCTATGTCATTTTGTTTGTGGAATCGGGTCACGTATCCGTTGGGGACCTATATTAGTTTGGTTAGGGCGATCTTCAATTCGGTGTATAAGGCTCTTATAAGTACACCTCTTTCGGGTTTTTGTGAGCCGAGCTCGACTCTCAAAGGGAGCCTTCTGTACTCCATATTATTTATTATCCATGTTAGATTGGTGTTTAGGACCTTCCTCCTTCCTTTGGTCCCGCCTTCACTAGTTTAACTGTCAAGAATGAATTGATGATGGACCCGGGTGGGCTAATCTCGAGGGGTGAAATGTGAAGGACTTTTTGTTGGTTAGCGTGGAATCAACCAACGCTAACTGGAAGGGGGGGAGGGGGCGTCTGCTCGATGAAGTTAAAAACCGCGGTTGCATCCGACATACGCTGAGACTGTTGCAAGTCCCTCAGCGATTTTGGTGGCCCCTCACAGGCGAAGTGTTTAAACTCCCCTGCGAAGGTTGCAACCCGGCCCATTATCCGGGGGCTCCTCTGATACGGGTATCTGCCAGCGGGCTAGTCCTCAGACCTTCCTGCTCCTGTACCCCCAATTATGCAATCGCAAGTGCACTGCATAATGGAGACGAGGTTAAAGTGACAGCGTTCACTAATCAAGGCATCGTGCCCAGGTTGGGGGGGGGGGGCGAGGGCTTAGGCGATCATGCTGAATATGATGCACCTAATTAAAAAATGTACTCTCTTTTTTAGTACCTCCCGAATGGGAGAATTTTGGGTGTGGTAGAGAAAAGGTGTCGGAGACAATAGATGAAATTAAAATGAGAATGAAGATGGTGAGGTTGAGATGATCTACTATCTTGAAATCTTCTTTTTCGTAAGCGTGAAATTTTCCATCCAGGTGACTTCCTTCGTATTTAATCTTCAAACCTCGAGGGCGAAAATCTCTTCGTCTTTTTATTAACTGTTTTTGTTATTCAAAAAAGGGATGGGACACTTATTTTGGGCCTCCCTCTAACTATGTCCCGGGTAACTTTTAAATTTATGCCCCCTGGCCCACTTCTTAGCTACGCCACTGGGTATGGCTTTCTTTAAAAATGCTGGAGTACCGTCCGTTGCACAAGAACTATATTGTTCATAGGGATTTATTTTTCTTTGAAAAACTGCTCAACTATAGCAATTGAATTTAACTTTACTGTATGTTTCAAGTTCCTTTGCAAACTGTAATTCCTGCACAAATTTCTTTGTAATAAAACAAACATCCTAAAAGTTGTGCTTCATTGGATGGAAGAGTAGATTCGTCTAATTGTAAACTATTTTTTTTTATTTTTAAGTATGTTATATAAGGTTTCTTCACTGGTTTCAGCTATTTCTTCAATTCTTCTTTGCAAAAAATTAATACTAAGTGGGATCGCTTTGATAATTCCACTTGGGGAAGGATGATGTACTACTGTACGAACGGATTCTTCCATAGGTAGCAAAATGAGTTGTCCTTCAATTGTATGAGGTTTCCCTGATCTGGCAATCATCTTGGAGAAATTGTATGAACAAACAAGTTCATCGTCGCATTTTGGTGTTTGGTTTGTCATAATGGAGTGAATAGATTTTCTTTGTGCAATTCATCTCGTAGAGTTTTATAATATGACATATAGTCGTTCCCTTTAATAAGATGGATCTTCTTTAAATGATCGGAAAGCCAGGATGGCTTCATGGCCTCGGTCGGAAATACTTTCTCGCAAAGGAGACACATTGGCTGTTGTTCATTAATAAGTAATAAATCCAAACTTTAAATATTTTACACTATACTGTCTGTATTTTCGCTTAATGAGTTTTCCGACAAGGTAAAATAAAGTAAGTAACAAAACGTCACTATGAAATTTCACGAATAACACCAACAACCACTGCCAACTCTTCAACAACTACTGAGATAAAGGGGCACCATTTTATCTTTTTAATAAATAATAGTATGGTAGTGTAACAAAAGTTTTTGTTTAGAAAAATCAGCTGTGATAATTATTCCTAAAAGATGCCGGGGGGTAGTGAATTAAAAATGGAGAATCCTAATCTATGTAGACATAATTTAACAAAAGTTATGTAGGAGATAAAGCGATTCGACTTTGCGTGGCGGAATGACGGGTTACAATTGACTAAGTATCAGCATGACGTAATTGTAACGTTTTTTGATCCCTCAAATGCATGGGGCCTATGGTTAACGTTGATAATTGGGAGCGTTTGTAGAAACATTAATATTGGATAATTTTTTAAAACTTGAAATAGAGATGGATATATGGCTACCGCCCCCTTATGTATGTTCGTCGTACCCTAAGAGAAATATAAACTTATAGCGCCCTCTTTTAACACAAGGTAGCCCGTCAAAGGGAAGGAAATCCATGCTTTTTAAACCCCCACTGCCTTACGGCCACATCCATAAATGGAAAAGGCTACTGAACTAAATCCAGACAGAAAATCCGTAGTAGAGTCCCTAAGGCGGATGGTCGTCAATATTAACCTCCTTCAGCCAAATCGATCGCAAACGTAATATGTATTCTGCATTCGCATGGATCTCTTTGGTGTGGCCGATAGAAAAAGCTGGCACCTTGAAACCTACTTGGGTGCGACAGTGAGCTATCTGTTGTTCTGGGAATTGATCTTCTGGTCTTGGCAGAAGACTTTCTCGTTGGAGAAGAACCACAGCATGTCTGGCTCCAACGGATGTTACAACATGTTGATGTGATTCTTGTTGTGCTTGAGTTGCTTTTCTTGCATCACCTTGGACTAGAATTGTCCCTTAATCATTTTGTATGAAAGGTATCGAATATCCCTATGCCTCACCAGCCTGGTGACCTTTTCATCCATACCTTTCTCCCTTGCAACGACATGCATCGACTTTATAGAATTATTGTTGATGAGCTCCTGGATTTTCAGAGATAAATTCCGGCGTTCTGATGGCGTCATATCGTCGAACATAGTTTTTCCTCTCTGCTGTTTCCTCGTATTTGAATCCTGAATCTTCTAGCTCGTTTTTTTCATTTTCCACCATACTTCTGCTGACATTGCGAAGGATAGAAGTCTTCTGGTTTGTCCTTCCGGAGTGGATTCCAAGGAGGCCTCCATGTCTTTTCCACAAAGTAGGATGTTCAAAAAGTTCCTGTCTATTTTTTGGCAAAAAAAATAAAGCAAAAATGGTTATTGTTTTTAAGGAAAAAAATTTACCGACAACAGGGGTAAAAAATATCCCTAAAATTAGCAGTTGAAAATTGCGAACGAATACCGCCCTCACCATATATACTCTTATGATAAATAAGCAGGATACATTTAGGAAGTTCATTATTATATTTTAACTTCTTGGTACCGACGTTTCGGGTAGGAACCCATCCTCAAGGATATGACATTATAAATATATACAAACATAAGAATTTCTTAGAGAAGTTATCAGATATTTATAAATTAATTATACGGGAAATGGGAAGCAGCAGAGGGTTTATGTCAAATTTGTTTTTTCCATTTCGGTTGTCCTTATCGTTTTCGGTTGTCAATATCCGTAGTCCTATTCGGCTTTTGTGATTTATCTTTTTATATTGGATTTGTATTTCTCATTGTATCTTTTCTGCTTCCCCCAATCGTTGTCTCTATCTGATTTGACGAATTTCGTTGTCATGTACGGTTATTTTGTGCGGTTCTTTGTTGTAGATCCTCCGATGTTATTTTATCTTGCCTTCTTTTATTTTCTATAAACCTAGTGGCCCAGTTTGGGGATTTTTTTTGGGGGGGGCCTTTTTTATTTGTGATTTGCTCATTGTTTGATTGAAAATTATGGGGTATGTCATCCTGGGTCGAACGAGGGCTGTATATAGTTTTTTTCTTTTTTCTGCTTGACAGGTTATTGAATCTTTGTAGCGATGTTAGTGTCGCCTTCGCTTCCGTAACTTTCTGTGTCCAATGGGATATGTATCCATTTGTCGCGAGTTTGAGACCGAGGGCTTTCTCTTCTGGGCTATACGTGTATGCCTCGCCGCGAAACATAAGTTTTTTTTTTCTCAGATTAACTGGTATCAATTTAAACTTGTTTATGTTCGTTTTAATTTTGTTCTTCTCGAAGTCATTTAGATTCTTGATTTCTCTCACTGTCTTATGGGTAATGTCTCGGGTTTTTATGTCACTGGTTATGATTTGTGTGATGTCATCCACTAGTTGGATATAGATCGCACTTTCGTCCTTCGATTGGGGTAAGTCGTGGGTATAAGTGTATATAAGGTCGGAGAGAGACACCCTTCTTGAGGGACACCCGCCTGTAGTGCGAATGTCTCTCCCATTTGGCCATTTATTTGTAGGATAGCTCTTCTTCCCTCCAGGTAGTGGCATACTATTTTTCAAAGATTGGGTTCCGTATTTAAGTTTGTGATTTTGGCTTGTAGTCTGGGTATCCACACTTTGTCGAAAGCTGTGGCAACATCGCGAAGTATGACATCCATTCTGTTGCCACGCGTTGTTTCAGTGACGATTTTTTTGGTGATAATTGCCAGCGCAGTTTCCTTCCCTCGCTTGCTCATGAATCCGTGCTGTTGTGGATTGTAGAGATTGTTGTCCTCGGGTGTTTTTTTTTTACCCTCTCCTTTAGAAGTTTCTCGAGGAGTTTCCTGATAAATTCAAGAAGCGAGATGGAACGGTGTAGGGAAATCGATATCCCACCCTAAAAACTAAGGCCCTGTTCGGTAACCGCAACGTCCTGGAATTTGGCGGCGTAACCCGATTACTTAATCCCCCCCCCCTCTCCCCTCGCCTCGCGGATCACCAGAAAGGCCTCCCCACACCCACGAGATGCTCAAATCATCAGATTTCGGGTCCAGCGAGCCTAACATTGGTTAAACCAGCAATATTTTCCCTAAGAGTTGGCATTTAATTTCACTTCATTGACAAAATTAGAGGAGCGTCGACCAAAAGCCAAAAGATGCCTTTAGGGCTAAGTTAAAGACGTTCGGAGAAGCGCCGTTAGTGGAGAGAGGCTTAATTCCTAAGACCTCACCCCCCTCCTTCCCCTACCCCCAGTGGAGGGTGAGGTATATAGACGGATAATTGTAGAAGAACGAGGAAGATCGAGTTAGCGATCGAGACGACGAAGTCCGGCTAGAGTGCCCGGCAATCAAAGAAAGGGACACAAGAAGCTCATCCTGAGCTAGTTCCTGGTGGTCACAACGAAAATTAGTATCTTGTCTCGAGGAAGATCGAGTTAGCGATCGAGACGACGAAGTCCGGCTAGATTGGCCGGCCACTCTACGAAAGGAACACACAAGAAGCTCATCCTGAGCTAGTTCCTGGTGGTCACAACGAAAATTAGTATCTTGTCTCGAGGAAGATCGAGTTAGCGATCGAGACGACGAAGTCCGGCTAGATTGGCCGGCCACTCTACGAAAGGAACACAGAAGAAGCTCATGCTGGAACAGTTCCTGGTGGTCACACAGAAATTTGGTTTAGCTTGTATTAAGAAACAAGCTCAATCATCTCTCATCAGAGAAACCCCTATCCCGGTTTACAACAAAACCAAGAGATAGTCCTCACCATTGAGGAATACCCCAAAGTGGACTCCATCAAACACTCCCCATTCGTCAAAGGATTCACTCGTTTGCTCATCGCTCGTCAGTGCGAATCATTCCAAGATTAACCAGAAGATTGGAAGAAGCATACTTTCACGATCCCGTTGTTGAAACCATCTGACTAAGACAACGTGCTTAACGCCATCCGTCGCCCCCACCGAAATCAACTGTTGCTTCAAGCCTGTCCTTGCACCAGCCAAACAGCTGGAGTGTCTGTGAACGCATCCACGCGTCTGTCCGCAAAAAACATTCTTGCGTCCAAATAAAAAAAATTGAGGCCAAGGTCACGGATTCACGTGTGGTTGTTTTAAAGGTAAATAAATTCCATTATTTTTTGAAGGTCAATTAGCGTCGAATATTAAAGTGAGCTTTGGGTCAACCATTACTTTATATTCATTTGTTTAAATTAGTAAGTCTCACTTAAACTCATTTAATTCATAGCTGTATAGTTTGTTTTGTTAGATTTCTTTTTTTTCCTGTAATTAAAGATCTATTTTCTTAGAAGTATTTAATTCAATCCTCGAAACGCTTAGCATAGCTCTAGAAATCCTCAAAGATTAAAATAACGTAATAATAATAATATAGCACTCTTCGAGATAACGTAATCAAGTGGTTTTTGAAGTACGTAACAAACCAATTCATAAGTACACCACCACTCGGTCCTTGCAATACCACGACTAACGGTAACTTTCGATTTGGTGCTTCGGTTTGCCCGGCTTTGGTAAGATCATCTCTGCCGTTTTGAATGCCTAGGGAAAGTACCCGGCATTCAAGCAGGCATTAAAGACCTTCAAAAGTGATTCATCTACATTATTTGGTACATTGCTTAAATGTGCTCTGGTTATGCCACTTAAGGGGATACCACATTCATTTTTTCAACTTTAACTACGTTAGATTACCATAGATGAAATTAAAGCTCATAAAAAGCCCCTTCTATTCCTCTCAAAATCATAATAACCTACGGCGCTGTTTTTGAGATGCAGGGGGTTCTTTCAGACCCCCTTCCCCTTGAAACGTGATATCATATAAATGGCTATAAAATTACTAAAAATTAAGCATCCGAACTCAATTCACGAGCAAATGATGCACATATGATTTAGTTATCTTTCGAAATCAGTTTTCTTTAGTTCCATTAAAATTTGTGTCAATGGTGGACTAAAACATATATTTTTCGGACAAGGTCAACTATAGGTTTTGTTCTCAGAAAAGGTGGATGGGGGGGGGAGAGCGGGGTAGTTAAATAGTAGTGGTGTTCAGAATGCCCTGGAATTTAGTTCAATCTATATTCGAATGATGCTAAAAATATAAATCAGTTCTCAGGCGCCGTTTTTTTTAAGCAAATATTTAAAATCGCATGGTATAAATAGTTTTGAGTTTTGTTCTCAAATCAACTTTAAAAATCTACGGAGAATTTTCACGAATGTATAAAATTTTGCATTATCATAATTTTTACTATGTTCTAGTCATGTTGCTAAAACAAAATATATACTATAAAAAGTGCATAAATTTGCAATAAAATTATATAAAAAACAATGGTGTAGTTTTTTTCATAAATTAACTTTAAATATCTAAATAAAAATTTCCATGAATGTATACAATTTTGCATTATCTTAATTTTCACTATGTTCTCGTCATGTTGCTAAAAAAATAATTATACCATAAAAAAGTGCATAAAATCTGCCTAAAATGATATACAAAGACAAAAAATGCGAATTTTGAACGAAAGAAGTGGAAAAGTGACTAATGAACAAATGTGTTATCTCCTTAAGCCTGGAGCCTTTTGTTTGAATGACTTGACCGGTGCTAAGTATTCCTCCATTGTAAAGGGCATACCTTCCTCCGATTGGGTGCGTCTCTCTTCGGCGACTTTTTCATATGGACTGATATTTTCCTGTTGAGTTTGTAGCATTTGCATCACTTCCTCTTCATATTCTCGGTCGTACTCATGGTTTTCTTCTAGAGAGATCATGAATATTTGGCTCCAGTGCCTTCGGAAATGTTCTTGGAGTTTGGCGTTTCGTTGCATTTCCTCGTTTTGGACTTTAATTTAATTTCCTCTTTTGGCTGCGTTCCTCGCAGTCTTCTATATTGTTGCCAGAACTTTCTTGGGTCTCTTTCCATGTCCATCTGTTCGATTATGTTGTTCCAGACCAGATGTGCTTTGTCTTTTATTAATACTCCTACCGGCCTTCTGATTGTTTTTAATCTGTCGTACCTTTCCCTTGTGTTGCCCAGTTCCATTATCTCTTCTGTGAGTCTTTTAAATTCTTCCATTTTTTTTATTTCATTGTCCCATCGGGGTGCAGGTAGGGTTCTATGTTCTATTGTCGGTGAGAACTTTTTAACTTTTTTCGTTATTTTGCGGTTATTCGTTGTAGTTCTGCTTCTATTCCATTAACTTCTTGATTGTTAAGAGATCTCATTTCTATGGAGCTTAGGTGTTCCCTATATTTGTTTCAGTCTGTTTTGCTGGGCGCTTTTCTTTGCGTAATCTTTATTTGGATGGGAGAGGTCGATATGGTTGTGACCATGCTTAGATGGTCGGATGGGGTTGCGGGTCCAGGTTCGTGTGATGATTGAAGTTGAAGTTCGTGCTGACGAGGATGATATCTGGTGTGGCCGAAGCTCTATTGGTTAGGTATGTTGGGAAATTTGGTCCTTTTCTGTGGACCGAGTTTCTTTTCATGAATTAAAATTGAAGAGTTCTACCTGTGCCATTCATGTGGGCTGTATACCCTGCTTTCCTGCACCTGGCGTTAAGATCTCAGATCAGTGTGGTTGAGGCTAGTCGTCGGAAGAGTTTAATGAAATTAGGGACGGGGAGGAAGGGCGTTATGAGAGCTGGTAGGCCCCGGCTATTATAAGGTTGCCAGTAGTCATTTGAATTTTTATTGCAATGTAGGATTCTTCTAAGTCTTTGACTTCGGTGTAATGAATCCCAGTTCTAACGCTGATCATTACACCATCGTATCTGGTCTGGGTATGGTTTGCCGTTTTGTATTTTCATTTTTTCGGTTTCTGTGTTGACTCCGTATTCTTTTAAAATTACTATGTCTGGGTTTCTTGTCTTATTATGTTTGAGTAGATTATTCGTTTGTTTGTGGGGATTTATGTGAACCGTATATTTTAATATTCAGTTTCTATGTATTTATCTTTGGCCTTTGCTTTTGCTTTTACAATTTTTTGGCAATTTCCCTGATTGCTTTTGTGATTTCTTCGTTGGATGTTTCTTCCTCTATTTCCTGGTCAGTGTCCATTTGGCTTTGTTCTTGATTTTCTGGTATTTTCTTGTTGTATGTCTCACTTGAGGGTGGGTTCTCGGGAACCACATTTTCTTAAGGCCTTTTTTTAGCATTGTATTTAGCTCCGTCGCATACGATCCAGGTTATGCGATGTTCACGAAATGCGCGAGTATAATACAGAGTATGAGATCTGGTCGCATATTTCTTTCTATGTTTACTTTCGTGGTTTGTGGTGTAGGGGCCCTTGTTGTTCCTCCTGCTGCTGCGGCGGCATAAGTAGTATTCTTTTTTCTTTCCTTTTCTTCGTTTATTTAAGCTTTCTTTTTCTTTATTAGTTGTTTTTTTTTATTGGGCACGACATTGCCAATGTTCTCTGTCCGTTTCCGCAGTTTAGACACCTTTTTTCGGAGTTTTTACACTAGTCCCAGCGATGGTCATTACGTGCACATTCAGAGCAAGCTTTACCTTTGTATGGTCATTCCATTGTCGTGTGCTGGTTTAGGGCGTAGCAGGTGAAAATCAACTAGACAGAGACGAACGTTTCCTTTCAATCTTGTCGGAAGATATCTTCGTGTAGAATGCAAGGAAGCCGTGTTCTGCAGCTCCTTTTGCCATTTCGGTGGTTCTGAAAATGACTTTGAAGACGTTTGTATGGTCTTCACCATTCTGGTTTTTAAACTTCATAATGTCTTCGACGGTAGCCCAGTTTTGTTCGTTTTCTAATTCGGTTTTTATCTCAACGGTTGAATGTGCTCCGACCCATGGGTCGAAGTGTCGACAGATTACCGATCTCTTTGTTGTGACGTTTGGGGGTGTGCCAGGTGCGAGTCCTATTTTTGCCATATACTCCGATATCTGCGTATATGGTTTGTATGGTTTTCTCCCTCGTGGGCTTATCTTTCCCGGAGAGGATACGAAAATGAACCTTCTTCGCACCCTGGAAGTCTTCCATGGTGGTTTGTGGGGAGCCTTCTTCTTGACGGTGCGTTCCTTGTACCTGTTCTTTGGTTGATAATCCTAGAGAATGTTGACTTTAAAGAGCTTTTCCAAAGTCTGATCTTGATATGATATAAGAAGAGCGCTTACTCTTTGAAGAAAATATCTACAAGAAGTCTTTTTTTTTTTTATCAACATTCATTCCATGTCGGTAGCTATATGCACCGCAACTTTTGATACATAGAATGATGTTAATTTTGTCGTTTTTAGTCGCGTGCAAGACTAATCGCGGGTGACTCTACATCTGTTTAGGTCGGCCGGTAGGTTGGTCAGTCCCCGTTTGGCTTTTTAGTGTTTTTGTAATAACATTGTAAATAATTGACCGATTTTAACGAAATTCAAAAACCTTATGTTGTTTTACATTCTCTTTCGAATGATATAAGTTTTGGAGGTCGTAAGGTCATAAATCAGAATAAGTGAGAGCACGCAATTTTTTGGTCAGCAGACCTTGTGTCTATTATTTTTTCTAAAATATGTGCCTTAAAAATATTTTCATTTTAAATTCGAAATTTTTAATCTCAAAATTAATTTTGTATTTTAATATTAGAAAATAGATTCAAAGTCGCTCCTCTAAAGTTGTAAAATATCTACAACTATTTTGTTATTTATTACTTGAATTTATTTAGATTTATCAATATAGCCCCAGACGATAACAATTAAATTCGAAAGGTACCTCGGGCGTATAATAAATAATAATAATAGGTTGAAATGATCTGCTACACTCCCATTCCCCTTAAGAAATAGTCACATGTGAAAATCTTAAAAAAGGTTATCAAAAAGCTATAAAATGCATCTTCTGCTGTAAGAAAACCTCTTTCATATAAACAACAACGCCCTCCTTATAATATATATATATATATATATATATATATATATATATATATATATATATATATATATATATATATATGCAGATACACGCACAAAGTAAAAGTGAAAAACGATGCCGAGCGCTTTAGTCTTTATTCTTAAAGACTTTTTCAAGGAATTAACAGGAAGGAGGCTGGACATGCATTGCCTTAAATAGTGGAAGGTAGGATTAGACTAACGACCTCTGAACCTTAATTAGGGGGTACATAATCCTGAAACAACTTTATTTGAGATTTTATGTATGTAATGATAATGGGGTCTAGCCTGAACAAACCAGAGCTAAGGTTAAAATTTGGGAACGCGTTAATGGAGATACATTCTAATATATTTCTCGAAATATAATTACTGCATTTTATGACTGGTTTGGCAATGTTGTTAGTTAATGCTATGGTTAAGATTGTACATATGTAGAAAAAGCGCAGGTTGTTCACTGTGATTACGTACATTGGCTTGATGTTGCTTAACCCGGACATCTGTATCTGCATAACTTTGACTCACTTGTACTTTGTGAGCTTTTTTCATATATATATATATATATATATATATATATATATATATTAAGAGAGCAGAGGGGTTGCTCGTTGTCAGGCGTATACGTATTTTTAGGATAAATAAGAAGCCTGCATTTATGATGTTCATTATGGTATTTTAACTCCTTGCTGCCGACGTTTGGGTAGGAACCCCAATTTTTAGACTAGTTATCAGATATTTATAAATAAATAAATCATATAGGAAATGTGAAGCAGCAGAAGTGGCAGTATTCAAACTACTCCCCCCAATGCCGCGAAGGCTTCAGGTTGCTTTCTGTCGTCTTCGAATTCGACACACTCGCGGGACGCACCGCCATTTGATGGGGCGCTCGCCAGCGCCCTACTGTGAAGACTGCGTTGTTCCCCAGACCGTTCGGCACATTCTTGTTGAATGTCCCAGTCTGGGCGATCTGCGCGCACGTTACCTGTCCCGGTACCGGGATGGGCTAGGTCGCTACCGCCTGTCCCTTGTACTCAGCACGAGTTCGTGCACATTGACTCTATGACTTTTTGGAGGAGGTCGGCCTTCTCCCCTTTATTTAACTAGGTCGTTTTTGTTACTGTTATATTTGGAGGTAGCACGTCCCTGCGCCGGGGTCGGACCTCCCCCTAACGCTAGAGCCTGCTTCCTGGTTGTTGCCTTTTTCCTTTTATCGTTGTTGTTTTGTTTTGTATGTTGTTATTCCAAATTATCCTAGTACTAGGCTGTGGTGAGTATTAGGGAATGGGAAATATGATTTTTGTTTTTTTAAATAAAAAGTGAGATTAACCTGTTTTGGGCGTCTTCGTTGTACAAAAGGGAGATAATGAAAATAATGAAACGATATGGGTTGGCTTTTGTGGGAGTGGTTGGGGCGTGTGTGGTTCATAGGTGTTTATAGGTGTAGTAAAAGTGGAAATAAGTTTGTGTCCGAGTCTAGAGTTGGGTTTGTAAATCTAAAGTAAAGGGATTCAAATGTTCGAAGTTGGCTTTCGGTGTTGGTGTATCTTTAATTGATAAATTGTTTAAGTCTGATTTGTGGTGTGGATGTCTGGTTTCATAATGTAATCGGATTGGGAATAATTCGGGAATAGTTCTGCGGCTTATGCTTAGATGTTTGCAAATAAGGGCATATAGTCTGTGCTATGTCGATCCCAAATATACCTCGGAATTACATCTCGTGGAGGTGAACTCATATATGATGTATGATAGAAGCAGCGTTGGCACTTTGTCTTTAATGCTGAAAAGATATCGTACCTTTCATGTGTTTTGAAAAATGGGTATAAAGTTTGTGGGAGAAAAGGAATTATTAAGAATGAGTAAGAGTTTAGTCCAGAGAAGTGAATTGAGGGGTCCTATATATGGGAGAGGTACAAAAACCTTCTCTTTAGGGACGTTGTATGAGGGATCTTTCGGGGTAAATATTTTATTGATAAAATTTCGAAGAGTTCGGTCGTATAAGTTTGAAGGAGATCCGTTTTGTTGAAAATAGTTTGTGAAGAAAGTGACTTCGGTGTGGAAACTGAGGTACGATGAGGCGAGGTTGTAAGCGCGAGAAAGTAAGGACACTTTCTTCACTAATTTCGAGAATGTTCCTGATAAAATTGTTCTCGTATTTTGCGCGTGCCAATATAGTATTTTGTTAGTTAATTTAGTATAATTTCTTGAATATACGATTGTATCACGAAATCTTCATAAAATATATTACATGCATACCTTTATCTACCATGGAAATTTTATTTATCTACTCATCATATTTTTTAACATTTTTAATAAATGTAAATCGTTCTCTTACTTTGTTCGGCTGTGTAAAATTTTAAAATAGTAACCAATGTTCCAGCTTCACATTCATGGAATGCCAGTGAATTGTAGATTGGTGTGTGTTGTTTTGTAAACGACTCTTCCCGTTCGCAAGCTGATACCGAGATGGGAAGGAAAACGGCCCTAGCTTTCAAAGAGCGCTCGCTACTACCTATCTAAGTCGCTTGATTACACCCAGGAAAGTGAAAGTGTAAACAAACATGCCTCTATTTACAAGCACGAGCTTGTTTACACATTTCAAAAAATATGTCCAGCTTACATTTATTATTAGACCAGTGTGTAAATAGAATCTCTTCAACAACCCAGTAAAGTGAAAGTGTAAACAAACATGCCTCTATTTTCAAGCACGAGCTTGTTTACACATTTCAAAAAATATGTCCAGCTTACATTTATTATTAGACCAGTGTGTAAATAGAATCTCTTCAACAACCCAGGAAAGTGAAAGTGTAAACAAACATGCCTCTATTTTTAAGCACGAGCTTGTTTACACATTTAATAAAATATGTCCAGCTTACATTTATTATTAGACCAGTGTGTAAATAGAATCTCTTCAACAACCCAGGAAAGTGAAAGTGTAAACAAACATGCCTCTATTTTCAAGCACGAGCTTGTTTACACATTTAAAAAAATATGTCCAGCTTACATTTATTATTAGACCAGTGTGTAAATAGAATCTCTTCAGCAACCCAGGAAAGTGAAAGTGTAAACAAACATGCCTCTATTTTCCAGCACGAGCTTGTTTACACATCTCAAAAAATATGTCCAGCTTACATTTATTATTAGACCAGTGTGTAAATAGAATTTCTTCAACAACCCAGGAAAGTAAAAGTGTAAACAAACATGCCTCTATTTTCAAGCACGAGCTTGTTTACACATTTCAAAAAATATGTCCAGCTTACATTTATTATTAGACCAGTGTGTAAATAGAATCTCTTCAACAACCCAGTAAAGTGAAAGTGTAAACAAACATGCCTCTATTTTCAAGCACGAGCTTGTTTACACATTTAAAAAAATATGTCCAGCTTACATTTATTATTAGACCAGTGTGTAAATAGAATCTCTTCAACAACCTTGGACGGGTCTTTAGCAGCAAAGCTGCAACGGGGGGGCGGAGGATAAATCAACGAGATTAGATTTTTTGAGTAATTGGGAAGGAAAAGGAAACTTGTCTGACCTAACTTAGGGACCAGATATTGGGCCGGAAAGAATTAGGAGGATGTAAAAATATATGTCTGGTATTTTCAAAGAAGAGGTACAATGAAAAGGATATTCATAATATATTTGAGAAGGGTACAGGGTGTCAAAATACAAATTTGAGCTAATTTTGCACCGCTCGACCTCTGGTCCAAGTTCAAAGGCGGTTTTGATTTGCATCGAGTACTTTTGTTCTTTGGACGAAGGGTAGCATGGTAGCATGGGCAGCCATGGTGCAGCTGACATCTTGGTAATCGCGTACCCTCAGAGCACCAATATTCATGGGAGGATACGCAGCTATATATCTTCCGCTTATTCATTTCCTTTATCTTCCCCACTTTATTTTACAGACTTTTTTAGCGATGATGCGCTCGTTGGTTTTTGCATTAAATGAATAAAATTTGAGAACTTGTTCTTATGAGGGGAGGAAGCATGGAGGGTACTCCTGCCCCCAAATCACAGGCACTTTTATTTGGTTCCGAGTCCTTGTCTTTGAAACACACGCTTGTATCCACAAAGAAAGAATTCGAACCCAGGACATGATCTGTCTTCCTTATGAACAAGAGAGGGAGTTCCAGGAGAATTGCGTGCCCCTCATAGGGATCCGCTTTCTCTCCACTTCCGGCTGCTCAAACCGTTTTCCGAAATCGCCCTCTCCCTCTTCACCCCTTATTTTCGAATTCTCTTCTAATACCCATTCGTCTATCCCCCCCCCCTTTAGTTTTCGCTTTTTAAATGAATGAATCTCTTCTTTGCCATTTTTTAATGCCCAGTCTAATTGTAGTCACCCTCCCCCCTCGCTTTATTTAAAAATCCCCCCCCTCTCGATTTTTCACGTCTCTCCGCTCAATAACTCCCTTCTTTTTTTTTGGTTTAATTGACGCGCTTTTGGCAACAAGCGCTGAGAGAGGCGGGGAAGGGGGAGGGACATACCGACAAACAGACAGACAGATATCTCGAAATCCCCATAAGATAGATTTAATTAATTTTTCGCCTCATTAAACGAGACCGAGATGGTTTAGCGAGGGTCTTTCGCTCAATAGACCATAAAGTAGCTTTTTTATTTCTTTGATTGCTCACGCCCCAGTCCCCTCTCGTTGAGTTCTCTTCTTTACCAGTGGGCGCTTTTTTATTCCATTTATTGCAGGGAATTGCGCACACTGTTATACAGGTTTGATCGCCTGCAGAGGGGGAAATATGGTGGGAATGCGTTTAAGGGGACTAAACACTTCTGTGAAAAATCTAAAAATGTGGCCGTTCCCCCCAAATGATGGGGTATTATTGTAGAATGAGTTTCACCTCTTTCACGCATTATCGCGTCCATTCAGGTGAACGTGAAATGGGTGAAGATCAGACAGACGAACAAATCGAAGCAAAGGAATGTGTACATAAATAATGAAAAAGATTACATATGGAAGGCCTGTGATAGCCAACCTTATCAACTCTAAAGCCTGAGGTCAGGGGAGGGGCAGGGGTTACATGTAAACCCCAATAACAATATTGTACAAGAAGTCAACAAAAATATGAATTCAACAACCGCTATCTCCACTTAGCTGTATAAAGAGCGGCTCTCAATTTAAACCAGCCGCAGCATGATTCCGGCATTAACACTTGAATAGGCGCGGCCCCAAAAGGAGCACCGAGATGAGGAAGGTCCGGGAGAAAGGGGAAGGGGTGCCCCCAACGACCCCGCTCTCCTTCTCCATTCTCCGGAGACGGTTCGTTATAGCCTAGTCATCCAGGAGTATCGTGGCACACTCAGAGCAGATTTTTTGAAGGTACAACTCGTGGGTAAAAATGCCCTCTTTGTTCTTTTCTCCATCCCATCCTGCGAACAAAGGCTTCGTTGCAGAACGGATCCAGATTCAGGAGAGTTACGCGCCTCTCCTGAGCTTTAATCCCCCTAGGTTCTTTGTGGTCTCTTTAAGGGGAGGTTTCTGCCATCGTCGCTTTTTAAACTGAGTCAAATAAATAAATAAATGAAATGGTTTGGTTTAAATGGATGGGATCGATGGGATGTAGTGGATAGATGGATTGATTTGAATTAGATGGTTTGGATTGGAGGGCTGGAGTTGATGAAATCAATTGGATGGGATAGAGTGGATGAATGAATTTGATCGAATTGGATGGATTGGACTGGAAGGGTGAGATTGATGGAATGGATTGAATAGAATTGGATAGATGGAGTAAATGGATTACTGAGATGGAGAGAATGTTTGAATTTAATTGGATTAGATTGGAAGGATGGGATTGTTGGAATGAATTGGATGGATTGATGGAATGAATAGATGAATCGGATGGGCTAGGGTGGATGAATGGATTGATTGATGGAATGAATAGATGAATCGGATGAGTTAGGGTAAATGAATGGATTGATTGATGGAATGAATAGATGAATCGGATAAGTTAGGGTAAATGAATAAATTGATTGATGGAATGAATAGATGAATCGGATGGGTTAGGGTGGATGAATGGATTGAACATGAAAGGTAAGATTGATGGAATGGATTGGATGAATGAATTAGATTCGATAAATGGATCGGATAGAATTGAATGGATTAATGAGATAACCTGGATGGATGTATTGTATAAGATTATAAGGATGTGATTAATGGAATGGATTGAAATGATGAGATTAATGGAATGGATTGTATTGATAAATCGAATTAATGGATGGATTTAATGAATTAGTGGGATGGGATGAGGGAGATTGATCGATTGGATTGAATTTTATGGATTAGATTAGAAGGATGAGATTGATTAGATGGAATGGATCGATCGATCTTACATCGCCTATAGCAAAATGCCTGAAAATTTCTGAAAATTTCTGAAAATTTCAAAAGAGAAATTGAGTTAACGACAAAAACTGACGACCATTTCGGATATTTCCCATAACTATTCAGCCACTATTCGAAGACTAGAAAAACTACAGCCTCTAAACATTTACAAGAGGATTTAACTTATAAACATATGCAAAATCAAACGTCAATTTTCATTCATGTTTAACGCTCAGAGTATTCGAACTCTTTCCCTTTCGAAATGCCTCCTTTCAATTCGAACTTTCAAGATGAACGTTTCCAATATCCACGAAGAAGCCTACAACGGAAGAATCTCGTATTCAAATCCTTGCACTTCTGAGCTTCGCGAGAAAGGCGCTATTGAAAGAAGAAAATAATCAAAATGAGCTTCATATCTCTCTTATTAAGGTCGATTCTGCTAAACTAGGACTCATATTTAAGTTTTAGGCCCAAAATAAGTTTAAAAAAATGAAGTCTTAGGACCGTGTGGTGACATTAGTGTCGATGTTCAAACTTGTTGAAGGTTTTAATCAAACTTCCGAACTTGAATCCAAATTCCTACTTTGACAGTAGATCTTTGATTATGAAGTAAGTTCAGGCCTATGAGATACCTCATTGACTTCGCGTTTCCCAGAGTTCTTTTTCTCTGAATCCGTAGACGTCTCATTCGCTACTAACTTGGTGGAACGTAGTAATCACATATGCGCCGCCAAAATTTTCACCTGCCCTCAAACGATACACACGGGGGAATTGGAAGCCAATACCTTGTTTGGGTCTTAAAAATATCGGCTAAGTTCTCTGTCGATCCAAATATAAACCTCGAATTTACCAAGAGAAGAAAACACACTGTGCGGATGAATGGAGTATCCTTCACGGATAGGGCTTTCTACCTCTGGTTCGGCGTGATCCTATACCTGAAGTTATACCCATCTTTGACGATGCGGGAAGGAGCTATTCTGGCAAAGGAGTTGGGGCACATTCTTTTCAGCCGTGTCTAAAAGTCCATAGAGTCCTCTAAAAGAGGACTATGTTGATGTACCACTCTCAGATGAAAGCCCTGACAAAGAGGTTAGCGGGCCTTAAAGGGAACCGATGGGTTCAAAGAAAGTGCGCGCCGACGTTATTAGTCACGCTGGGAAGGATAAGCTTTCACGGGGACGGGGGGACAGGCACATCAAGGGGTTAAATGGTCCTACTGTTCCCCTCAATCGCTCCTCACAAACGATAAACTCAACTCAAACTTTACTCAAGTATTCTCTCAAGGAGTAATCCAAAGGGGCTTCGCTCTGCCGTTCCCAAGATCTATGTGGAGAACGAAGAGATAAATAAATTCAAATCCTGGAAAGGCTTTCAAACTTAAAACTAAAGGCATAGACGACCTCTCGAACTCAGCGTCACCACGGCTCTTAGCCCAGTCTCTACCTCTTTCGATCCGTTCACCTCTCGAACTCAGCGTCACCACGGCTCTTAACCCAGTCTCTACCTCTTTCGATCCGTTCACCTCTCGAACTCAGCGTCACCACGGCTCTTAACCCAGTCTCTACCTCTTTCGATCCATTCACCTCTCGAACTCAGCGTCACCACGGCTCTTAAACCAGTCTCTACCTCTTTCGATCCGTTCACCTCTCGAACTCAGCGTCACCACGGCTCTTAACCCAGTCTCTACCTCTTTCGATCCGTTCACCTCTCGAACTCAGCGTCACCACGGCTCTTAACCCTGTCTCTACCTATTTCGATCCGTTCAGTTTTTTCAGGTTTGATCCCGAATTGGATTTAGGGATTGAATATTTGATTAGTTTGGAATCTTCAGTCCTTCGAGATACAGATATAGTTCTCTAAAATTAAAGAATTTCACGACAATCGAAAATCACAACTAGACCATCAGATAGAGAGAGGTATTGTAGGCGCTTATAGTGAATTTTTCAAAAAACAATCGATGAAATTCGTTTTCCCAGACGATTATGGGAAGTACATTGAAGTTCCTCATCTTCCCTTAATAAAAAGGGGTAGCCACACAACCACAAAAATAAGACCTGTTTTTAACTGTTAGCCTCAAAATTAATCAACGCCTTTCCCTTAACGAGATATTTTTCTTGAATTGATTTGTTCACTTCCTTATTCAAGCTTATAAGACGTTTTCGATCGAATCGGTTTCTTATCCCTTCGGACATCAAGAGGGTTTCCTTCAAATAAAATTAAAATTAGAAGCAGATGAGAACAGACTGCCTTTTCTGGGTGAAAAAAAAAGAAGCAAACTAGCTAGTATTGGGTGGGGTCAATTAGTAATTAGTTCCCCCTGATTTTAAAGTTTATAATAAGACAACCTCAGTTTTTAGCCGAACCACCATTGTTCCCAAATTTAAAAACAAATTATTATATGTTGGCAAACTGATAGCCACGAGTTCTGATCCCGACGTCCTCGTGAAATCAAACCTGCGAATCAACGAAGGCGGCTTGGATCTAAAGTTGTTGAACTCGAACCATCCAGGCCTTAAAGGCCTCTTCAAAGCGGAGAAAAAAAAGTCCCAGGAACATGATACTGGTGTCGAACGAGTTCTCAGATATCATTACAAGGTGAAGAATGTCTCGGAGTTATCCCCCATCCCCCCCATACACACACCTCACCCGAGTTCGACACCTCTTTGTCAAAACTATGTAAGTGGAACATCCATGGCTTTTCCTGCCTCTCACGATTCGAGACCCGGTCACTCTCAATGTTGCGTCTGTGGTCGCCAAAGGTGGGGGTGGAACTCCTCGATGCGGGAGGCGGATCCTAAGGCGTACGAGTTATGTACTTCGTTCCGAATTGGTGAGGCTGAAAGATGTGAAAATTCAGCGTCTCTTTCTCTCAATCTCTCTCATTCGCACACTCTTTTACAGTTTCTCACTCTTTTTGCACTGTCTCAAACTCACTATCTTTCCCCTTCTCTCTCTTCTTATAGTTCTATCTCTATCTTTTGTTTTTTCTCTCTCTATTACTATCCCACTCTCTTTCTTTCGCTACATCTCTCCCAAACTTTTTGTCTTTCACACTATCTCTCATACTATCTCACTCTTTTCATACTTTCTCTCATTCTCTTACACACACTCTCTGACACTGTCTCTTACTATCTCTCTCACTCTAACTCGCTCACACACTTGCAACTTTATGCTTTGTGAGTTTAGAAAGGCAACAATTCTAACTTATCAAGTTAAAAGCAGAAAGCTTCATGATATCCAGCCTCGTCTAAATCACTTTTTCTTCTTGCGTCGATCATCGGCCCTTTTCATCAGCGCAAGCGCAAAAGGAAAATGAAACGGTCTCTTCCAAACTCAAGCAAACGTAGAAAGAAATTACAATAAATTATAGAATTACAAAGTTAAGAAGAAAGACTCACTCACCTCTAATATCCACTCAAGGCCAGTGAAAGGAAAGAAAAGAAGGGAGGAGTAAGGATCAAAATTGAAGGAACGAGAAAAGGAAAGTGGAATATAAATCGAACATTAGATATACTCACTTTTGCTTTTAAATACAAGGTGATGGGAGATATGAGAGAGTGGACAAGGAATGTAGCGGTAGATGATGTCTGTGTTTGGAAGATGCCTCACAAATCTTCCTCACTTTTCTTCAAAAGGAACTGGAACTGATATCCCGGTGATTAATTACACTGGGGAACACCCTGTATTTGGTGAAGTGACAAAAGTAGATTCTCCTACTTAATTCGAGCATACTGAATTCAAATCTGAAATCAGATTCTCTCTAAATGCTACAGATTTTTCGTAATATCAATAAATAATATTATACAATAATTTTCATTTTATCACGCCTATCATCATGCCCTGAAGTAATTTTGAATCATCCTTTTGCGTTATTTATAGCAAAGCAGGTTTTGTTGCACAAACAATTTAATTGCATACGAGAAGAAACTTGAATTACACATTAGGATTACAAATACTGTAATCAAATAGATGCTAATTTATTAATGACCGTACATCAGGCTGGAGGACCTCTTCTTGATTTCAATCGGGCAAAAATTTGCGTTTGTAACTCTTTCTCTTGTAGGTCTTCTCTGGCTGAATTCTTCTAATCGTCCAGCAGTAGCCTGCCATCATGTGTCTATTCCAATGACCTTGATAGCGCTCTTCCATCGTCATCAAATCCTGATGGAAGCGTTTCCCTTATTCGTCGCTTACTGCTCCCAGATTCTCTGGGAATCGGTCGAGGTGACTATTTAGGAAATGCAGCTTCACGCTCATGTTGCATCCCAGATCACGATATGCTAAAGACATATTAGTAACTAGATCCTGCGCTTTTTTGTTTCCCAAGAAGTTACGAACAACGTCAGAAAATGAAATCCAGGCTGCCTTCTCTTTTTCATTCATGGTGTTCACGAATCTAGAATCACTCAGAAGTCTTCGGATTTGGGGACCATCAAATACTCCTGCTTAAAATTTTTCGTATGACAAAACAGGAAACGCCGATACTATGTACTGAAAACAATCATTGGCAGTGCTCAACTCCTTGACATACTGCCTCATCAACCCCAGTTTGAGATGAAGTGGAGAGAAAACGATCTTCTCTCGACTTACGATTAGCTCATTAACAATGTTTGGCATTCTTGCTTCCAAAGTTTCCAGAACTGGCCAATCTTTTTGGGAGAAGTGTTCATCACGGGCTCGACTGTCCCACATACAGATATAGCATGGAAACTTTGTATATCCATTCTGCTGGCCAAGGAGGAAGTTGACCATCTTAAGGTCTACACATATGATCCAATTGTGCTCATGGTACTTAAGTAAATCCATGACCATTCTTATGTCATTGTGAGTTCTCACAGATGGACAGAGTGACCGAGAGGAACTGCAGCAAAGTCATTGACATTATGCAAAAGGACACACTTGAGGCTGCGCTTGGAGCTATCCAAAAACAGTCTCTACTAAGCAGGGATATAGGTGCCAAGTCCCAACTCGGTAAACATACCAGGAACATCGTGGCAGTATACAAATTGTTTGTCCTCAGAGAAATACTTAAAGAAATGTTATCTGTCAAGCGTATGTCTTTCACTCAACCTAGAGGCTAAAAGTTCTGCAGCTTTCTCAGAGAGCGCCAAATCACGTATCAAGTCATTAAATCCTCTTGATTGAAACAGTGAGGAGCTGATGACTGTTCAGCATCTGATGATGAATTTGCAGACTCTGAATCCCTTCCGTGGACGTCCATATCAGGTACATCATTTTCATCTTCGGAGGAAGAATATCCACTAAAAATCGGAACTGGTAAAGACTCAGAAGGAGGTACTGGCCGGATCACCGAGATAATGTTGGGGTAGTCGATCTTGAGCCGATTTTACTTGCCAATCCCTTTAGTATTTACCAGAGAGTAATAACAGTCCGATACATGATCCTTTGGCTCTCGCCACACCATGGGGATTCCAAAAGGAAGACCATTTCTCTTTCCTTTCGTCCACTCACGAAGATGTTCCACACAACTATGGCAAACAGCATGTGGGGCCCACTTCTTATTTTGATCGCCAAGAGGAAGATCAAAATATGCCTTATAAGTGCGGATCACAAAGTTTGATATATTGCGCCTTTGACGAACTAGCATGTAACAGCCACATATTTAGCAGAAGGTGTCTGGATCATAAACGCAATTTCCTCTTGACGAAGCCATCACTCTAACATGAGACCTAAAAAAAACAATAATGTCAATATTTTGCACAATAACACTTATTACTAATTTAATACTATTTACAGTTTGGGGGGAAACGAGAAAATAGAAATCACAGAATAACTATAGCATGTAAGTAAAAATGGATTATATATTTGAAATCAGCATGAAAAAACGAATTAAAATTGGCAGATAAATCTAAGTCACCAGAAAATGTGATTAAAATTGTTCCCCTGTGTTATCGCTCCCACACCTTATCAGGCATTTTTGATCAATGACACGTGTTATATATATATATATATATATATATATATATATATATATATATATATATATATATATATATATATATATATATATATATATATATATATAACACAGGGGAACAATTTAGCACGAGAGGATGATGAAAATGAATCCATTAAACCACATTGAAAGAGAAAACGGAATAATTTTTCCTTGCAGTAATATATATTTTTTTTTATTATTACCTGGTTACCAGTGTGCCTGGTTCGAATCGCTTCCCTGCATGGATTTTTCGAAAAAAGGTAATAAAAAAATATTACTGCAAGGAAAAATTATTCCGTTTTCTCTTTCAATGTGGTTTAATGGATTCATATATACATATATATATATATATATATATATATATATATATATATATATATATATATATATATATATATAGAGAGAGAGAGAGAGAGAGAGAGAGAGAGAGAGATGGTTTTAATTATTCATTTATTCTCCTGTGATCCATCCTGTGAAGGTCGGATTATTCATCATGTAAAAACAGCTCTCTTCTTCCTCTCTGTATGTTTTCGCGCGCGCGATCATATGCGTAAGCCTTCCCCCTTTCAAATCAGTGCGTCAACACATACAAACAAGGAATATTTTATTTCTTCTTCACCGAGAAAACATCTAATTGTTCTGTTGAAGGCGCTCGATATACTTAGGCACTTTAATGATTTATTTACCAAATTAATGTGCATAAGTTAATTAAGGAAACTAATTAAAGCAAGTAATAAGCACAACGGTTCGGATTGCAGGAAGTAAAAACGGCTCTCGACGGGGTACGAAGTTAATAATTGCCGTGAAATGACAATGAATGGACAGCCAATGAATAGAAATGAGTGTAATTTTTCTAACAGACTAATAATGTAATATAAATCGCGCATGGACCCTATCGCTGACGGTAATAGGTAAGTGTTATTTAGTTGCATTAAAGGTACTTCCTAAAGGATTAGAAACTCTCTTTCGCCATGTAGTTTGGAAGAGTTTATTACAGTCTCAGAATACCGGAATTTCAACATTAGTGTTGATGAGAGAGGCAGTAAGGGAGAGAATCGACAAAACCTCGCATTACGAAGAGAAAATATTATTTTTTGTACCGACGAGAGAATGAATAAGAGTGAAGAGGAAAGAGACTTAGTTTCGAAATAATTCCAAGAGTGGCGTCACACTACCGAGTTTGGTTTCGCAGACGACATGGAAAAAGTGAGTCCAGAAGCTCTGCCCAAATTCAGGTTGAGGATGCAGTCAACGATTGTATAACTCTCATGTTAGAGAGGGTTATAAAATTCCATGGATACGCAAGAATGCTAATCTACCACAACAAATTCATGAGTACAATGAGTTTTTAGTCATGACTCCAAACTTATTTAGATTTTCGATTGAATGTTGGAGAGGACGGTTGATAGAAGAATAGCAAGTTAGATTTTTTCGTGTGGTGGTAAATCGAGAAAGAGTGAAAGCTCAACTTCACGTCGAAGCATTTACAACGGCAGCGGAGAGAAAAAAAAACAATAAATTAATGAATACTTTCCATTGGAAAGAGCAGAAGACGAGCAAAAAACATTACTATAAACCATTGTTGTCAGGGGTGAAATAAAATGTCAAAGGCAGACGATAGACACCAAAATTTAATCGACAATGGAAACCTTACATGTATGGGTCGTCTCTCCAGAAGGTCTGGCTTCAATTTGAAGTAAAGTAAGTGAAGTCCCTTCGAGTTCTACCGACGATAAAGACGTGACCGTATCAAGACCATCAGATGATCTAAGGCAGTGACGTTGCTCCCGTTCGGAGGAGCCTCGATGTGGTGTCTTTCTCTTTATCGACTGCTGGTCTCTCAGCTGTCTCGTAGTCTACAGTGAAACATGACGGTAATGGATGGTATTCTCGCTCAGGCACAGTGGAACCTGGCCCCAATAAGGTGACGAGATGTTCTCTTAGTCTTCTGTAGTTCGTCCCGTTATCGGATTAACGGAGGCTGAGTTAAACGATAATCGGTCAGGCTGAAATGCGGCTGGTTCATTATCAGACATTGATTGCTTGTGCAGGTATACCTCAATTTTCTGAAATGTGTGTGGCCTGAGGAGTTCTTGAAGAGGGACTTATAATGTAGATTTATTTATTCTTAGGCGAAAATTAACAGAGGCCTTGCCACAAGAAGGTTGATGTAGGTAACCTTACGAAGAATAGGGCTTAGTTGGGACATAGGTTGAAAAGGTATGCGAGGATCATAGCTCTAGTAATCAAATGACGGGGTGCCTCCCGTTCTCTAGGATGAGTTCGTAACTCATAATGAATTGGCTAACTTCACTCCGTCTGCGCTAACTAGCGAGGGAATGGACGAATTCACCCTACGCTTGAGCATTCCTACACCGGGAGCTCGTAAACGCTGGACCTGCCCCTTTACTGAGGAACAGAGAGATGTGGAAGAGGCCCCGGAGAGATGTGTTTCTTACTTGGACTATGTACCTTCCACGCATTTAGACTTTCATTACTTCACCACCTTTACAAACCTAACCCAAACCGTTCTGATAGTGAAGCCCTCGTTGCTTTTGGATTTACCTTTTCAAATCAATCTTAAAAATACCTCAGGGTATTAGTATTCCTGGCCTCTAAGTACAAGTGTAAATTTGGAAGTGTGAAAGTAGAGTTCCGTTGAGAAACTTGCTGCCCTCTCTGACAAATTCCTGAAAACGTTCTATGTTCTCATGGTTCGTCAGCAATCACAATTAGTGGTCAGAAATTTGAAGTGGATTCTGACATTGATTTTAACAAAGAAAAGTAAACAAATTATTAACCTTCTTATCTCACTGATGAAAGTTGAATTGTACACTTGCCTAAAGCAATACAGCATACAAATTAACCTTATAAACAAAAGTCTTGAATAGCGAAGTAAAAGTTAGAATGGAGAGGGATGGCAAGTAGGGTTAAAAGAATAGCTTTTGAAAGGGATCGGGGAGAGAATAATAAAGGAAGCAAATACGAAATTTTGACCCTTAGCAACGGGGCTCTTCTAGCCATTGAAAAGGGAAGAAAGGGAATAGAAAAAAAACCCGTGACCTCGACCCCATTCCGCGTACCTTCCAAAAGCGTTATGTGACCTTGGACTTCAGCTTACTTTCTAAATTCAAAATTGGAAAACGGCTCCTTCCAAAATTAAGCGAAGGGCCTTCCGCACTCCCCATAGGATGAGTTTTAAATACACCCCACCACAGCCACAAGGGCCGGTCTAAAGACTACAGGAACGAGCCCCACAAAGAGATCCTCTCGCAAGGGAAGCAATATTAACGGCAGCCAGGATTATAAGTTAAAAACAACGCCATTACACCTGGTCAGTCAGTGTGGAGGAATATTTGCGAAGCTCGACGTGTTGAAATAGACAGACTAGGTAAAGTAAATAGACGAGTGGAGGGTAGAGGACGAAATCTATCGGTTTAATAGATAATTCTAACAATGGTATAATTAGGATGATTATACAGAATTGACTTGACTTAATTAAGCGAAATCACAAGTAATTAAAATTAAGTCGAGTAATTAAACTTAATTACAATTAATTAAATTTTCAACGTAATTAACAACGTCTGAAATACGATGCCAGAGTAATTGGAAATATTGTTCTGAGCGACAAAAAAATCGATTTTGCTCATTCTTGTTCATGATAACGAATTCGAGATGTCAGTTGTTCGTGTTCTCCATTTTGCGTTCCTGATCACTACTTTGTATTTATTACATAAAGTTCCAAGTGCGTTGTAAATTTCATTAACCTGCGTTTACTAAAAGTACGTAAATTTACATTTCCAGTACTGAATTGTAAACGTTTTAAGTCCTCTGTATATAGAGAGATATAGATAGGTATAGATTTTGGGAGCTTGCCAGAGATTCTCCTCTCAGATTATCTTTGTAATAAAAAATAAATTATTTTGGGGGGAAATGTAACTTTCCTGCATTGTCTGGGCCCGTAGTAGGGAAACCACATTTTTTCGTTTTATTTTCATAAAGTTTCAATCCAAAATCTTCCTCTTTGTAAGATATTACGAATGCATTTGAACTAAGCATCTTTTTCTCTTTGTTTATATAAGTCGCAAAAATGTGATAAGAGCAAAAAACCCCGATAACAATGAAACTACGCGAGGTACGGATGACGTCATCACAATGAAGGATTGTGGGCCTATCATTTAAAATAATCGTTCGAGCACAATGCACCATTTCTCTTAGTGTTTACATTTAAGAGGAGAGCTAAGCAATAAAGTAAGGGAAACATCAATATTATTAATTTATTATTAAATATTTTCGATAAAGAACTTTGTCGGGGCGCATGTGAGTAATCTTTAACATAGACAAAATAACCAAATGAAAACAAACTCGCACCCACAAATTACCGAAATAGTTCGGACAAATATTTATACTTCGTATATTCAAAATTATTCGGAAGATTTTACTGTTTATATTCAGGATTTGGGTCTTTTCTGTTTGGCGGCAGGCGGATCTTTTGTACCAAATTTTCGACAATAATGCAGTTTTGAGTGCTGAATACGAATATAACATTTCTTTTATGGAGAAATGAAAAGAAGTATCTAAAAAAAAAAGAAATTTCAAACTGTAAATTTTGGTTTGTCCGATACATTTTGTAAAAAGACGAACTGGAAATGAAACGTACTTAAACTGCCATATGATTTCCCATTATTATTGTTCACTCCCTTTATTATTTCTTCAAACATTCATTTGTATTTAGAAGATATAAGTATCCAATAATATTTTTTTAAACAAATTTTCATTTCTATTCCGTTTTCGTCACATAAATTCACATAAGTAGGAATCGAGCATCTCACGGTGGGTACCGCCGTGTTCCAATATGTTTCACCTTTTTGGAGTCAATTCAAGGGGACTGCTCGTGGGGGGTTTAGCACTGCGGGGGACCCCCTACGATAATCCTTAGTTTCAATCAATTGGGCGGTGGGGTCTGAGGGGCACAGCCTCCCAGTATATAATCATAATTGTTTATAGAATAATGTTCTAAAATAGTGCGCATTAATTTTTTTTTTTTTAATACCTCCTTTCATTTCTCCAAAAAATAAATGTTATATTCGTATTCAGCACTCAAAACTGCATTATTGGTGAACATTTGGTACAAAAGATCCACCTGCCGCCAAACAGAAAAGATCCCAGGATCTTCGTGCGCCTCGACCCTTGTCGGAGGGCGCCAGAAGGGACCATGCAATTAATTAATTCAGCATCTTCGCTTCTCTCTGAATCGGCCTAAATTACTTTGAATACTGATTGCGCTGCACCGAGAGCAGCATCAATGGCTTTCTGCATCGCTTACTACGCTTGAATTAATTATAATCATTTAGATTATCTACAAATAGTAATAATCATTATTATTACTATTATGTATTAAATATTTGCAAGTGAAAGCGAATTCGATTTTAAGGAGTGCCATTCTGAATTTCGATTAATCCATTCTTTTTCCTCTTACCAATGATCGTACCCTTCCGACCCCAACGCTTGCAGGTGGAAAAATGCTTGCCTAGTCACCCCTTTAAATCTAAATTCTCCCTTTTACCTCACTATACCACTTTCGCTTCTAAGTGTATGGTGAATTCAATTTTCAAACGCCCTTTTTTACTTTCTAACCCCTATATTCAAAGAGCACCAATATTTGTTCTCCAATGTTATTATCAAAATGTCCAAGTGGCGCACTATGAAGTTGAATTATTAAAATATCATACAAGATTAATCTCTACATGGAACAACACTCAGACCTAAGACAAATATAAAATTATCTGAAAGGAATTTTCTCTTTCAGGCACAATTATAGAATCAGAAAGTTCATTCCACACTAAAAAAAATACCTTAGGATAAAAGACTGCAAATATTGCTTCATCTTACTCACAGAAAACGAGGAAGCATAACTGTTACTTGAAGACAAATCAAATGCAGGCTTCGTCCTCCTACCAACAGATGGCGGAGGAAAATAAACCTTAAGGAAATGTTTACTATTATTTCTGCCTTTATATAAATAAGTCTGAGAGGCAACATTTCTGAGATTAGTCGAGTTGAAGATCATGAAGCCGAAATTTAAGGCAGTATAAATTAATAAAAAAATCTTAAAAAAAGGTTTTATAATATTGGCCTAATATTCCTGATGTTTGCGCAATAAAGGAAGCCATACTCCCCTTAACTGGGCTTCAAAGGTCGATTTGTTTTCACTCAGCAAGTTAAGTTTTGTATTGTAGTCAATAATGACTCCACAAACAGTCGGGGGAGGATAAGGTGGCTTCATAATGCGAGACCTCCCTACATTCGTTGATTGGGAATTGCGCGGATACAGCAGCATACGGAAGGGCTCTAGAGCACCAGTTAGAGATTCTTGCCAAGTCTTTGTTAAGTAGATTCAGCAATATTAGATCGTTATAGGGGTGAAGGAGCTGGAAAAAATAGGGTTGAATCTTCCTCATAGGTTAGGAGACCATTCTCTAATCCTTTCCAAAGTTCCTCTGTATATATTGTGAATAAGACAAGGCCTAAAACAATATCTTGATATACTCCAGATAATACAGGAACCTGTGTATTTGATTTTCCAGCAACAAATCGATGTTGCCGATTCGACAGGAATTCACTAAATATTGTAAGGACATTACCACCATTCCCCAAATTCTTTAGGATGTGTGTTAGTGGAATTAATCAGCTCATCTCTTATGTGTATATTGAATTAAATTCAAGCTTCTACACAAGTTCAAAGAGCGTCTCTTCTGTAATTAATATATTTCTGGCAGAGAAGATCACATCGACTATGAGGCTACAATGAGAAAGCAGATTGTTTGAGATCACATTATCTGCGAGAATTCTCATTAAACTATTGGTTTGTCGTCTTGGGGGCGGCGTTTCACTACCTTAGACGGAATTAGTCTCGACACAATGTCGCTAAGGGCTTCATTCAAAGCTACCACGAGTTAGTTACCCTAAAAATGACTGACCATTGTAAGTTAAAGGTACTCTGAGTTACCTGCGCCCAATTATCCCTAGATTTATGCTAGACCTTATGCGTAAGAGTTTCACATGGTAGTGGAATAACGGTGATGATCTCGAATGATCAGATCAGTCAATAGGAGATAGGATAGAAACATAAACAGCTCCAAAAACATCAGAAATAATACGATCCAAGCAATTGCCAGAACAATAAGTGGATCCAGACTCGAGAAGGGGGAGGCATCATGGAGGAAATATTGTAAGGGCTACCTTGTAATATTTCGAGGACCACATCGAGGACCAATCCGAGGACCACATCGTTTTTGAAGACGCCCTCTCCAAAATCAATTTTATAAATAAGTTAATTTGGGACTTATGGGGCCAAATTGCCTAATTATCAGAAAAAGGAAATGCCAAACCTGAGATCATTTTATTTTTGATTTCAAGTAGCTGCGCCTCGGATAAAATCGGGGGGGATGGGGCGAATGCGTCCAGGAGGCCTTAATGTGCTGCTCCTGTTTTATTTATTATTATTATCCATTTGTGTCCTCCCCCTTCAATTCCACCAACGGCCTTGACAAGAATGGAGAGTATTTTTAGATCCTAAAATGTATGATTGCATTTAACAACCTTCGTAATAGGTGGAGCTTCTTTCGTTATCCTCTTTCTGCCACTCCATTATATTACTTCCTAACCCTTCCTTTCTCTCTCCTTTTCTCTCGTCAGTGATGTATGAATTCATGGAAAGCTCGTCGTATCTCCATCCTCACCACCGCTTTCATATTCTTCATTCACATTCTTATTCATCGAGTCTTCCACCCCCCCTCCTTTTTATCACCGAGCTCTTACCATCACTAATGGATACTTTTACTCAACTCCTTTTAACGAGTGGAAAAGAATGCAGTTGCATATGTGTGAAAGAAGGGCGTTTGGCCCCAAGGAGGGACGGCGGGGGCCGAGTGAAGGGTCGCTCCTGCCCAGCCTCTTTCTTTTCCCTCGCTCGACCGAGAATGGAAATTCGCAGCTTCGCCTCTCGAAGATTCTCAAGCCTTACGGGGGGGGGGGGTGAGGAGCGGGGGGGGGGCAGAGAAAACATACACGCTGCAGATTACATCTGAAAAAATGCGTGTCCTCCAGGGCGCAATGAGAGGACATAATTGCAGAGTATAACGTGTTCAAGAGAGCTGTACACTCTCCTAGTCCCAAGCGCTAAGTATTCTCCTCTTCAGACCACTCGGTCATCCACCTTTCACACATTTATACTTATCTTCCCCACTTCCTTTGGGATTCTACTCACATACTTTCTGATCGAAATGCCCTCGTTGGTTTTCTGATTCTAGTTCGAGTAAGTAACAACCCCTCGCTAAAGAGGCCTCTCGATAGCCATGGCGCTGGATTTCTGACATCGAGGCACGGGTTCAATTGCGGCGAGTGCGGGTGGCGTCATGAGTTGTCCGCCCATTGGGCGGATACGCTGATATTCATCCCCGTGGTGGTGAGTAGACCACCCCTCATCATCGCGGATATAACCAATCCCAGCGCCGCTATCATTCCCATCCCACCTTTACAGAACAACATACTCGCTCTCTTTCCTCAATTCTGGAACCCTGCGGATGGGGTCTTATTGTTCCTTATTAGGGCACTCATCTCAGCATACCCTGAGGCGGAAGGGGGGCTCCATCCCCTGGTGTCACCAAGGGTTGGTTCCAACATGATACCAACTACCGGATAACCCCCCTCCCCCCCGACGCCCCACGAAAACCGGTTCTGGTGGCTTCCGGCTCTCTTTGTGATTGTCATTCTGATTTTGATGTAGATTTTAATCGCCAATTGGGAGTGTACGGGGTTCTTGTCTAGGGTGCGAGGGACGAATGCCGCTACAACGCATTAAAGAATGTGGGAAAGATGGGGCGGGATTGGGTCCTAGATTCCTGATGACCCCAAAGTCTTGTTGAGGACAATCGTAGGACAAAAAAGAGGATTTGGGAAATCGTGAGTTGTCCTCCACATTGTTCGAGTGTTTGTCATTTGTCTTTTAAAAGGAAAAGAGGAATGTTTAAAATAGAGAAAATACCCATGTAACAAAGGCGATAAAATAAAGGACAAAGATCATGGCAACCACCTGCCTTAGCCCCGAGAGGACAAAGAAGAACATAGCTAGCCTCATATTTAGCTCATAGAGGAAAAGAAAGAACATACCAAGATCTTCCTTAGCCCAAAGAAGACATTGGGAAACTGTCGGAAATTTTTGCTCATAGATTAAACCATAATTACTAATTTCCGAACAGAATTGTTCCCTTCTTCATTTTGCCTCGATAAGGACAACGAGCGCCATTTTTTTACTAGGCCTGCGGCACTTGTTCGCTTCGCTCACATAATTAAGAAAGTGTGCGAGACAATTTTTTTATTTCACACTACCTTCAAAATTGGTGTGCAAGAAAAAAAAATCCCGTTTTCAATTTTATTTAAATGCCCAGACGGACACACACACAGACAGACACATCTTATTACAATGATCCTAGCGCTCGCGCTAGGATCATTATAATAAGATGAGGCTGCGCTCAAAATAATCTCACATTTTGACTTGTCTTGTTTGCGTCACACTAATTTGGTTATTTTCAGTTTAGAGTCTATAACGACAAAACTTCATTTGTAACCTAAGGAAGTGCAGTCATGAACATCGGCTTTAGTTAAGAGGCCTCACCTCATTTGAGTAATTTACTAAATTGTATTTGTAATTATTTTAATTCTTATTTCATTTGGTAGAGTAAGATTGCTTGTTTGTTTTCACGTGTGTTCTTCCATTTTGCTTTCATTCACAATCATTACGTTCAGGTGATATTTTGAGAGGCCCGGAGGAGGCCCGGGACATTGCATCTAACTTTTAAAGCCGTGTCCCCTTGACATTCACATGATTGAACTAGATTCTTTGAATCGGCACGTTTTCATTTGGTAATCTAGACTATTTCAGGAAACCTGTATGGGCATTGAGCCTACCTTAAGACATCCTAATTTCACCTAACGATAAAGCCTACATTATTTTTTTCGAATTTTTGTTTCAATAAGACTCTTGTGATGAGATTCGATCTTCACTCTAATTTCATTATTTACTATGATTACTCCTTCGTGTAGGAGTTAACTATTTACTTGCAAAGGTTTACTTCCCGACGGATTAACGAACTTAAATTTTTATTGTAACAAAAGTCTATTAGTGACGGAGGGCGATCTATTTTTTTCTATCACTGTGGAGATACAGTCTGTATTTAGGTGCGTGTTACTTAATCCAAAGGTTCCTGAGCCTACTTTCGAACGAGGTAGGCGCCTCGATTGTTCGTCTAGTCATGGGCAACAAGTAATTCTAAGCCTGTAACCTGTGTGTCAGGCGGGGATCTGAGAGACCTCATAGATTTTCGCGACAAGAGCATAACAAGACAATCAGTAGCCCAAAGAGGAGAAATGAGAACATACCAAGACCCTCCTAAGCCCCTATATGACAAAGAAAACCATTACAAACTCCATCCTCAACCCATAGAGGACAAGGAAGAACATAAAAGCACGCCCCCTAAGCCCATAAAGGACAATGGAGAACATAACAAGCCCCTGCTTAGCCTATAGAGGACAAATAACATAATAAACCCCTCCTTAGCCTATACATGATAAAGAAGAACATGACAAGCCCCACATTAGCCCATAAAGGACAAAGAAGAACATAACAAACCCCTCCTTTGCCCATAGAGGACAAAAAAGAACATTACAAGCCCATCCTTAGCCTATAGAAGACATAAAAACATGACAAGCCCCTCCTTAGCTCATGGAAGACAAAGAAGAACATAATGAGCTCTCTTTAGCCCATAGGGGACAAAGAAGAACATAACAAGCCCCTCCTTAGCCCACAAAGGACAAAGAAGATCATATCATAACCTCATATATAGCTCATACAGGACAAGGAAGCACATAGCAAGCCGTATCCGTAAAATATTCACTAACTCTATAATGTAAGAAGGGGATTTTTTTGAGTATTTGAATAATAACTTCATCTTAGTTTGGTTATGACTTATGTTTTTTATCAAAGTTATTTCTAATAATTCTTTTATAATATCAAAAAACAAAGTGGTGAAGTTCAGAAATAAATACAAGTATCGAAATTTCGTCAATTTTTAAAACCCGAAGAATTACAAATGGTGAAGTTCAGAAAATATATTTTTATATATCTTCTATAACTATATTTTAGCAACGTGATATTTTGAAAGGGGAAAAATTTAGTTCCTTTTTAAAATTATTATAATTGGCGAAGTTCAGAAAATTTATAAAAAAATTAACCATGGCTGCTTTTTTTTAGATTTTAAATTTTATCTTAATAGCGAAGCGCAAGCTCCCCCGTAGGGGGAAGGAGAGAAGCCATTGCCTGTAGTTATAAATAAACTAGATACGATATATACCATGAAAATAAATTAGATTTAGTTATTTTTTAAGTAACTGCGGCATTTTAAGTATAGATCTCGAAACATTTTGAAAAGGTTTTGTTTTAAAAATACGCTACCAAAATTTCCCCATTTCCCGATTAATTAACTTTATACATATATTTATATATTTAATTTTTAATCATCAACATCACAAAAATATTCGCATTAACATTTAGGTATTTTTTCAATCCCTATAATTAGTTTTTGAACCTAACGTGGCAACACAGCACAGCACGGCAACCCTAGCGGCCGTCCTTCCACACTATTCGAATGTTTATAGACATATAAATAATTATATAATAATTAACTTGCCTTTGTCAGAATCATTTTGAAAAATGCGGCTTGACTAATTTGGGCATCTGTGCATAAAAAGCTGATAGACAAAAGAAGATATGATCTATGCATTAAAAAGGAGTTGGCACCGCGTTTGAACCTCAGCCTTTTGATCGTGCCTTTATCATTTTATGCCTTCCTAGCCTATCTCCAATTACACTCCACCCACGCTATCGTGCCCCCTTCTTTACATGTTAGCGTCCTCTTTATTTCCTAGACCCTCTTTATGAAGTTGATTGGACACGGATCGTGATACCGCACTGCACGCGCCCACAAATCGGCTATTTGGGCGATTCGCGATGGCTCGTAAAGGAATTCGTGGAGCCCAGCCACAAGGGCCACCAAAAGCCACGGGAAGGTGCCACTCCTACCTTAAAAGGCATTCGTTAATAGCTGGGTTTCATCATGAAAATGACCTGCCTTTTAACCCTTTTATTTCATTTAGTTCTATGCAGTTCTATTCTTCAAGCACACGAAAAAAAACTTTCGTGTACTGAGAACTTCGACTTTTACTCTATTTAAAAGTGACCTCATCAATCTCAATTAGAGCCGCACGTGCCAAATCGAAGTTGAAGCTATGTACGTCCATTGGAAGGAGCCTCAACTGGAGATAGAGAAGCGGTTCTCAAGGCGCAGGCGGCAAAGAGACTAATTTTGGCCACATTTCGTGAATAAATAGAAGTAAATTTAAAATTCCTAAGATGTTAATTTTAATCAATAGTACGGATTAGTCTATATCTAAATCCTGAGAAACAGTAAGTGAAATATGATTAGTATCGATGAAATGTTTTTTTCTGGAATTTAAAGGGCAATAGCAACGAGGCTGAATCACGCAGAATGTTTGTAAGAAGACGTCTGTAAAGAAAGGGGCGAAGGTAGAAAAGGAAAAATAGTGAAAGATATCTAACTAGAGGTCGTTCTTGTAGGCAATGGGGCCCGGGGTGGTGAGCAACTGAGGGAATTGGGGTCAAAGAAGCTGGCCGTTCCTCCAAATTTCAGGCATAGCTGCGGCTTTACCCCTGGTACACCATGGCACCCCTTGGAGGCTCGTTAAAATGAGGAATAACTGATTGGAAGAGAATATGGGATTAGTTTCCCGGGGCTAGGTGGGGTGGGTGGACTCGATACAGGGCCTGTAATAGATCCTGCCACTCTATTCCTTTTTTTGCAGACGAAATCAGGTTCAAAACTCCTTCGCTAGGATGTGAATGTCTTTAATAGAGGATGAAAAAGATTCGTTTTTTAAAAGACCTCAATTTTTTCTATGACCTGTAGGCGCTTGTATTTTACACGTGTATTAGTTTAAGGCAAGGTTAGATTCGGTGTATGGATTAATATTTTACCCCCCCTCCCGAAAACAAGCTAAGTAGAACCAAACTAACCTACCCTAAACTATTTCAATCAACAAATAAAATACAAACACCTAAAAATCAAAATAAGCGAAGAGACCCATAAAAGTTAACGGAGACAGGACAACTTTTTATGGTTGAAGTTTGGGACCGAAATCCTTGGGCCTAAAATCTATAGTCTAGAGATAGCTTCACATAATTATACCAAGTTCTCTCTTCATTTATAACGAGATAACATGGAAGCAAGCGCGCTCTCCGTCTCTCTCTCTCTTCCCCCTCTCTGTCTGTCGGTCTATCTCTCTCACTCATGTACTCTCTCTCTCTCTCTCTCTCTCTCTCTCTCTCTCTCTCTCTCTCTCTCTCTCTCTCTCTCTCTCTATATATATATATATATATATATATATATATATATATATATATATATATATATATATATATATTATATATATATATATATATATATATATATATATATATATATATATATATTTTATATATATATATATATATATATATATATATATATATATATATATATATATATATATATATATATATATATATATATTGTGAATCCAACAAACCGCAAGAAACAGAAAACGGGAAATTTATTTTCTGAAATATTATTTCCTAATTCGCAAAAATTCCGTACAGGGGTGGGATTCGAACCGCGCGCGCGCGCGCGCGCGTGTGTGTCTGTGTGTTTAGGAACAAAATTGCCCGTTAGCTTTCACTTGCCTCGCTGAATTAGTTAAACATAAATTACTTTGTTAGAACACAAGCTGCATTGCAATAGTGTATAACAAACTGTTGTGTTTGACGATAAACCGGTTTGTTTATCGTCGTAAGGCTTGCTACCATATAGAGCACGAAATGGTTCCTAAGAAACTCTAGCTAATGTATTTGATGGTCACATACAGTATGTTTGGTCATTATTTATCAGTACAAACTGTAAATATTTGCCTCAACTCTCCTATTAAGCAATTTGTCCCGAACCTGTCGGAATAAATTTCCTTCTCTCATCTCAAACGTCATCTTACATTGGCATCAAATGCAGTTCTATTGGTATTTCTCCTTCGTTGGGCGCGAAGAATGACCTATACAGAGTGGAGAAAGTACTTTTTTTTAATTCGTTATAAATGGAATGGTTGCTCGTCCCAAATCGCCTACCTAGTTCCTTTTCAGTAGCGGAGCAACTTTGCCCAGTCTGACTTTACTCACTTTTGTTCTGTCAAACCCAAATTAATCTCTCCCTTTATGGCAACTCTATAGCATTGTTACGTTAAGCCATCCCCCGCCATCCCTCTCGCTCTCTTCACCACTTACTTTACGAATCTCTCATCACACACTACGTGGTAGAGATCCCTTCAGGGGTTATCACATTTTCCTTTAATAAATAAAAGACAAATTTGACGTAAAAAATAATTTAACACGACCAGGCAATGGCTTCGCAACTGGGGGAGCTTGCGCTTCGCTACTAAGATTAAAATTTAAAATGTAAAAAAAAGCAGCCATGGTTAAATTTTTATAAATTTTCTGAACTTAACCATTTGTAATTCTTTGGGTTTTAAAAAATTCACATAATTTCGATACTCATATTTATTTCTGAACTTCACCATTTTGTTTTTTGATATTATAAAATAATTATTAGAATAACTTTGATAAAAAAACATAAGTCATAACCAAACTAAGATGAAATTATTATTCAAATACTAAAAAAAAATCCCCTTCTTAAATTAAATTATAGAGTTAGTGAAAACTGCATTTCTTCGTGAACAGAGTAAAATGTTCAGTCGCTAAATTAACTACAAAAATGACCAGTGATCCTAAGAAATGTCTAAATACCAAACTTTCGTTAAGGGTGATAAGAACCGAAATCTGCGGAGTGAGAACCTAGCGTGGGAGAATGGATTTTTTTTATATCACTTATCTGGCGACGGGAGACTCCAATTCACAAAACTAATGGGACTACAATGGACTACTCCGACTAAAAATAAACTCAGAGCATTTCCTGAACGAGTACCAATCATATTATCATGGTGAATAGTTATTGTTGATTTGATTTCGAAGAAGAATCAGCCCCACCATTACAATCACACTTCAAGAAGTCATCAGAGAAATAAGGGACGAGGCAATCCTTATAATACACGTCATGTTAGAACACGCGATTTTTACTCCACGCGTAATTGTTTGAAACGGTGCAGAAAAATACACGGAGATAATTTCTGTTCCTTCACGCTTAAAATGCTGCATTCTGTTTGTGTGCCGCAAGTCACCATTAGTCATTTCAATGGCAGAAAGGTGTTGGGCTTCTTCCATTTGGTGTCTCATAAATTTTTAGTTGTAAAATATCCCAGAAAGTGAACAGAAAGGCAGGTACAACACAAAAAAGGAATATTACACTCATAAATAGGAAAAAAGGAAAAAAAAATATAAGTATTAGTGACAATGGAAGTGATAAATTTCAAATTGTATGAAAGTTATGCAGATAGCAAAATCTATGAATTTTTCCGAGGCAAGAGGACGAATCATTTAAAGAAATGAGCGTCTAATAATGAATTGTGCTAGATGTGTTCTGACAAAAGTCACTGGGAAAATATCTCTCCCTAGCCAGTCACTGATCCACACTACTAAAACACTTAAACACCTACATCACTGACTAAAAAAATAAGGGTATTCGACTTAGCCCTGGTCTAATACACCGCAAAGCCTTATCATTATGCGAAAATATAAAACCTCGGAGAAATGACGAGGAAAACTCATGTCCAGAATTTACTGGTGACGGATGATAATTTGGCAACAATAAAATGCGGGTTAATTTAAAGAAGACGCACAGGAAGCCGCTAGCGCAGATACGCAAGCATTAGCTAGGTACTTAACAGTATTTAAAATACCAATTCGGAGGATGGATACCTACCGAAACAAGACGAACCTGGTCTGTTCTGGAAAAATGCTACCTCGTACCTATCACTTGGAGGAAGGTAATAAATACCAAAAAAAGAGAGGTTGACCCTATTGTTGGATGGTAATGCAAGCGGAGATAGAAAACTCAAACCTTTATTAGTCGTTCGCTCAGATAAATATTCTGAGCTTTGAAGAACGCGAATAAAATTTCATTGTCAGTGTTGTGGCTAGTAAACAAAAAACCTGGGTTTTGATGTAAGTTTTTACCTAATAATTTAACGATTACTTTGTACGAGTAGCATTTACAGAAGAATAAAGTTAAAAATAAGTAATAAGCCTTGCTCGTCTTGCATAATGGTACAGGGCATCCTCCTAATCTTGGAGAGGTTTATTCACACATCAAAATAAAATTCATCCCATCTAACACTACGTCTTTTCAACAGCTTAATACCTACGAGAAAACGAAATGTTATGATGGCAACAGCTGGAGAAGATGGCGTAAAATCAACTGGAAAATTTTTAGAATAAAAATAGCTTCGGGTAATAATGAATATGCTGGAATGAAGTAACTACATATATAATGATTGGAGTTTAGAAGCAACTATGGCGTTACCTTAAGCGATCGAAATAAAAAAATGTTGTAAAATCTGTAGAAATGAATCGACAAAAAAGGGTTTGAAGACTTTGATATACATAATACAAATAATCTCTTGAAGAGCCATCAAAAAGAGCTAACGAATGAAGAACTGCGAAAGATCGAAAAAATTTTCACGTTATTGACGAAGATGAAAACCCGACAACAAATGATGTCGAGCGGTTCGAACCAACCAACGGGTGAACAGGTATAGAAATTAGCCAAATTCTTGAGGACGGCAGAAGAGCTAAATGACCTAACGTTGGAGATCTAAAATGATGAAAAAACGAAGAAATGCCTTTAAGTTAACTATATATAAGCTCACCGGACAAAAGTTTAGTCACTTGTAACCATAGTAAGGGCCTCTTGCACGTCACTTTGCTCCATATGTTCATGCCATGGAATTCCCTGTGTAATGTTCTTTCTGAAATGGGTGGTGAAAGACTAGAATTGACGTTTTGTAGCAATTTCTGCCTGGAAGCAAATCGATTTGCAATTGTAAGCTTGGAGATTGTACGGCAGTCTCTGTCTGTCAACACCTTCTTCCGTCCGCAATTCTGGCGAGAGTTTTTCGCATTTTGGGAGTTCTGCCGTTGCTTGTAAATCCTGATGACCGTACTCGTTGAAACACTGCCAAATTCCGCCACCTCCTTCATATGCAATCACACCTTTTTGACATTCCATGACGTTGCTTTTCCGGCCCATTTTAAGTTGAGCTGATTTGCTATATACAGATCTTCACGCCGTCCACAACACAAATAAAGCCTAACTAACGTTTTGACGTAAACTAAGCTACGCGCCTCGGCTGCCTAAGGTTCCTACACGCTTAAGATGTTAAATTATGTTTTTTCTCCCTAGGTAACTAATTTTTTGTCCGTAGAGCTTAGTTTAATGAACTATTATAAACAGATGTATGAGGAAAACACTCGCTAGTAATGATTTTCTATCCCTACGATATCTCTGTTATACACTGTAGGGAAATCGATATTTCACCCTAAAAACAGATGCTCCATTCCGTCACCACAACATCATGGCATTTGGCGGAGTAACCCCATTACTTAACCCCTCCCACCTCTCTCCCCTTGCCTTGAGAACCACCCAAAAGACCTTCGCACAACCACGACATGCACTAATCATCACATTTCGGGTCCGGCGAGCCTAACATTGGTTAAACCAGCATTATTTCCCCTAAGAGTTGGTATTTAATTTTAATTCATTGACGAAATTAGAGGAGCGTCGACCTTAAGCCAGAAAGTGTCTTTAGGGCTAAATGAAAGACGCTCGGAGATGCGCCGTTAGAGGAGGAAGCTTAATTCCGAAGATATCCCCCCCCATCCTTCCCCTAACGCCAGTGGGGTGGTTAAGTATATATGCCGATAACTGTAGAAGAATGGAAGATTGAGCTGTAGTCATCGAGACGACGAAGTCCGGCTAGAGTGCCCAGCAACCAACGAAAGGGACATAGAAGAAGCTCATCCTGAGCCAGTTCCTGGTGGTCACACCGAAAATTAGCATATTGTCTCAAGAAGATTGAGTTAGCGATCGAGACGACGAAGTCCGGCTAGAGTGCCCGGCAACCCAACGAAAGGAACACAGAAGAAGCCCATGCTGAGCCAATTCCTGGTGGTCACACCGAAAATTAAGTTAGTTTGTATTGAGAAACACGCTCAATCATCTCTCGTCAGAGAAACCCCCTATCCTGGTTTACAACAAAACCCAGAGATAGTCCTCGCCATTGAGGAATACCACAAAGTGAACTCCCTTAAACACTCCCCATTCGTCAAAGGATTCACTCGTTTGCTCATCGCTCGTCAGTGCGAATCATTCCAAGATTAACCAGAAGATTGGAAGAAGCATACTTTCCTGGCACCGTGGTTGAAATCATCTTCCCCAGACAACGTGCTTAACGGCCTCCGTCGCCCTCACAGAAATCACCTGTGGCTTTAAGACTATCGCCGCGCCAGACAAACATCTGGAGTATCTGTGAATACGTCCACGCGCCTGGCCGAAAACAACATTCTTTCGTCTACATAAAAAATTGAGGCCAAGGTCAGTCTCCAACCAGATTCTCGTGTGGTTGTTTAAAGGTAAATAAATTCCAGTATTTTTTTTGAAGATCAATTAGCGTCCAACATTAAAGTGAGCTTTGGGTCAACCATTTCTTTATATTCATTTGTTTAATTTAGTAAGTCTCACTTAAACTCGTTTAATTCATAGCTGTGTAGTTTGTTTTGTTTTATTTCACTGTTTTATGTTGTAATTAAAAATCTATTTTCTTAGAAGTATTTAATTCAATCCTCGAAACGCTGAGCATGGCACTAGGAATCCTCGAAGATTAAAATAACGTAATAATAATAAAAATATAGCACTCTTAGAGAAAAAGTAATCAAGGAGTTTTTGAAGTACGTAACAAACCTATACGTACGTGCACCACCACTCTGTCATTGCAATACCACTACATCCCCATTAATTTTTACTTTTATGATTAATGTCTATTCTATTCCTATATAATACATAATGCTTGCTACAAAATATTATATATATATATATATATATATATATATATATATATATATATATATTCACCATGATTTCTTCAACAAAGCTTGAGTTTAATATTAAATAAGGACAAAACTAAAAAGGCGGGTCTCATCTTTAATCTCTACGTTTCGGGTTATTCCAACACCCATCTTCTCTACCAAAATTTTACACTATGCTCCCAACAGACGCCAATTACTTCCCCTTGAAGCAATATATATTCAAGAAAACCAACCAAGACTAAATATACAATCTAACTCCCTTTAAATCCTTCCAACTGCAAGACGAGGAAATCGAGTGATTAGATAGATTCAGGACAGCTGCCCCTAATCACCCTTAGCAAGCAGCTTAACCCCTCCTCCGCCGCCCACCCCCTCTCCGGTCACTCACTTACCCTTCTGCTACCAGTCCCTACCTGCACCTCGTCAGCTCGCAGTTCGCCTACACGTGTCTAGATTCCGTTCGTTAATTTAACACATTTTTTATAACATATAAACTGGAATACATGTATGAATTTCCCATTTTAACTCTGAAAATGATACATGTCGTATCGAAACGTGTCAGTATAATAAAATAATGTGCTAACTTGCTTTAATTTCCTTCCACCTTTGTGCAATTATTTATTATCAGTCTCTAATGAACTTCGGTAGGCTTATTTACCGTTGAACAATGAAGAAAAGGCGAACATAAGACAAATCGAGACGATTAAAAAGAAAATTATTAATGCGAAATTAGCGGTCGCTTTCAATAAAACTTGTCATAATGAAAATAAAAAAATAATTCTATACTACGGCACAAATTCAATAGTGTAATGCTATAAAATTAGAGAATGACACAAATGGCGGTAAAATACTAAAAGGAACTTTATGTTAATGAAAAAACAAAAAACTAGTGGAGCAAATACAGCAGAAAATATTTGAAACGAAATTATATTAATCAAAGGCAATAAAATAATCGTAACAATACAAAACTTAAGAATTGAAATGGGTTGAAAAATAGAGTTGAAAACATATACAATATAACAAAAACTAAATAAAAAAACAGAACATTACCTTACATGGTCGGATCACAATGACAAGCGAAAACGGGCAGGGAATTTAAGATTAATAGAGCTTGGTTGGTTGTTAGGTCATAAACAACGGAAAGGGGACGTGTCATTATTTAAATTCGGGTGGTTGTGTTTAATACAGAGAGATTCTTTAATGCGGAGAGTGGATGCAGATTTAGCACATTTTAATACAGAAAATCATTTAGGGACACGTCTGTCCTTTATTACTCAATGCTTTACCGGTTCTATAGCTAATGCTCATGTGAGAACAATCTCGTGCTTGAAGTGAACGCACTGTGCTTCCTATAAAGGTCCCCTGCTTACAGCTGGGGCAAGTAAATATATATACAATTGACGAACACAACGGAGTGGGAACACTATCCTTCACTCTGAAAAAATGCCAATATTTTTGTTGTTGATGAATATAAGTTTAAAATTTATTTGACAATCAAATTTCCTTAAAATTTGGGCTAAACGCTTCCGGAGCAGGTCATTAAAAGAGGTGATATCTGGCAATATAAAGAACTTAATTTCCTTGGGAACATTAAAGAAGTGGAGGGGTTGTATAGCCTAAAGAGAAGTTTCTCTATACAGCTTTCGACTAAGGATAAGGGGTAGTCATTTTTAACAAAGTATTCTTTGAAAAAATTAAATTAAAAATGCATATTATGGTAGGTAGAAGACAGGTTAAAACCTCTGAAAATGAATGTTTTAATGGCACCCATTTTGTTTGCTATATCACAGAAACTAAAGAAATTTAATCCTAGTCCTGTGAAAGTTGGTTCTCTAAAGACACTAGCTTGAAAGTGGAAGGGGTATGGGATACATTAATATCTAGAAATGGTAAACTATTATTAGTCTCATGAGCTTGGGTGAAAGTAATATTAGGGTGTAAATTGTGATTAAAACGAAAAAAAACTCTTTAAAGCATAAACTAGAAGAAAAAACAGCAAAGGTATCGTCGACATATCTTTTATACAGTAGGGGACGGCATTGAGCCGGGCAATCACGGAAGAATCTGACCTCAAAATTGCACATGAAAATATTTGCAAAAACTGGCCCTAGTGGGCTTTCCATCCCAACACCTTCAATTTGATGACAAACTAAGTTATTAAAATGGAAATAGTTGTCTTTGACGGCTAACTGCAATAACTGAGAGAATCTGAAAAACTAAATCCATTAAAAAGTTCATTTTTATCTGGAAAAGCTTTAGTTAAAATAATCTCTATAGTTTACTGAATAAAGATGTGATGTCAAAGCTTGAGAAGATTAAAGGACTTGACGACTTAAACTTTGTAATTTCAGAAACAAAATCAAGGCTATTATTAACAGTATATAAATTGGAAGTAATAGTGGTTGATAGTGGAACTAAATATTTTATAGGAAGAAAGAGTGTATGAAGCAAGAATGGGACGAAAATGGTATCCTATCTTAGGTATCTTAGGTAGCCCATAGAGTAGATCTAAGTATGATGATGAAACATACAAGGAACTGTAGACAGAATCACTTAGAACACATGAAGTTTTTAACTTGAGCAGAATACGGTTAATTTTGTCCTCTAAACGGTAAATAATAGTCAAAGGTTGTTCCTTATTTTCAGTAAATTTTGATGGTTCTGACAAAATCTGGGACAATCTTGAAATGTAATGTATTCAAAATCACTACCCTATTACCCTTATCAGGTCGAGTGACGACAATTTCTTTAATCAACCCAAGGTTTCGAAAAGGAGTCAAATCTTGTTTAGTAAAAAGGAGAGACGAAAATTTCATATGCTTGATTTTATGAAAAGATTCATGGGCAACATGTGAAATATTATTTTTAAGGTCAGTAAACGAACCTAAAATGGGCAGATGTTGGATATCGTGAATAAACTTTTTTGGGGGGGAGTTTGGTAACTTAAATTGGATTTCAAAAGAGATGAGAAACTTTTCCTTTTCGAGAGTATAGATAATAACTACAGAGTTCAAATCGTGCAATTTAGGCCGTGATAAGTTAACTTTTCCGAGTTTGCGGTCATGGACTAACGAAATTCTCTGGGCATAGGACGAAAAGGGAAAAGTTTCTCCTCTCCACCGCCTGAAAATTCTGGAGACTCTGTAGGGGGTGAATCAAGTAAATCATTCGAATGAAAGGTTTAAACGGTTCTTTAGTTCACGACGAGAAACTGCAGCTACTTTATGCAGAATGCTTTAATCAATGTTGTTAAATCGCTTGGCACAACATAGGTTATACAAAGAATCTCAGGACTGCTGACCCCTCTGAAATCTATGTTATGCAGTCAAGGATAACAAATGAAATACGGAAGTATATAAGGTTGTGGGCGCGCGCACAAAGCTGTAGGTATGCTTAGAAATATAATTAACTTATACTGCAGCCAATTATAGAAGTAAAGGAACGGCATAATAAAGTTGTGGCGCGCGCACACGCACGCAAACCTAATTTTGTTCGCATTTAAGTGCTGCAGTTCCTGCGCCCGAACGCTCTAAAGTACATACTTCCGAATTTATTTAAAGTACCTCTATGTTTATTCATAATATGTTAAAACACTCCACGTTCTCGCAGCGAACTCCTGTGGTGCTGGAACCACATTATAGAATCGAATATGACTCAAAAATACCTCAAAGATGAGCATTTTGAAGTCTTATGAAATTCTATAATTGGTTCACAGTAAACCATAGCATATTAAAAAACTGTTTATATATATATATATATATATATATATATATATATATATATATATATATATATATATATATATATATATATATATATATATATATGTTTATAATTGTATGGCGTAGATATTATTTATGTATTAAACACTAAACACTCCGTGTTCTCGGGCCGTAGTACTGTGGGGGTCGAACCATGTAAAGCATTCAAATGAATGGTTTAAACGGTTCACACATTGAACCTTGTAAATGGGAAGACAGACTTCCCGGTATGTATTTCTTCTTAGAAGTTTTCTTGAGAAAGGCGTTATTATGAGCTACCCAAAACTTTACCTCCTTTACCGAGAATATACATTCGGTAGCGTATGCTGGATCTGAGCTCTGATTCAACACTTCAAAATTCGGAAATGAAATGAAATAAAAAGAGAAGTGGGAGACAAAGAACAGCTCTTCTGACCTCCTCCAACCCCCTTAGCCCTGATGGAGCGGCCAAGGAGGGAGAAGGGGGAGGCCCGGTACTCCTTTATAGACCCCCATAGTCACACTGTCTAGAGCCAAAGTAGGCTCCAAACACTGTGAATACGGCGGATAGGAGTGAGGGGAAGAGGAATAAGAAAGTTTTAGGATAGGACAGCGAATAAAATAGTAGGAGACAAAGGTGGACTTAGTTGGTCATGGGACCTACAGCTTAATGTGGAATCCGAACCACAATGTGTCACTCGTCTCTAACTTTAACTTTGCAGTTTATCGTGACCCCTGTCCCACGTATCTACTCTGAGTCCCGTGTGCGAATGTGAGAGTTAAAAAAAAATGAAGGAAGTAAGAGGTTTGCAAATGAATGCTAGTTGACTGGATGCCAGGCTTATCTCTGCCCATTATAGATAGTTATAGCTAGCGTGATAAAGTTAGAAAATTTGTATTTGCGTAAGTGTCCCGCATTGCTGTTTTTTTGTTGTTTTTCTTTTGTATATGTATCTATTTTTAATAATTCTAAGTAGTGTTGGTATTTATGAGGCGTTCAAACCGTTATTAGTAATTATTCTTACTAAAAACTGGTGTAGGTTTCTACCTCTCTATCTATTCTTTCGTTTTCCTATCCTAGTTCTAATTGACTATATGCTATTCTCTGGTGATGCTTCGGTTATTTAATTACTCTTAGTCGCCGTCGAGTATTATTTCTTTCTCTAGGTGTAGATTTCTTCTTCATCCTCTTTTCCTCCATCTACTATCCTTGGGAAACTTGAGAATAATCTGTGCTATCTACATCCTTCTTTGGGCAATTTGGTTGGTTAATTCAACTCCTACTTCATTCTGTGTCTTTTTTATGACTCTCCTTGCTCTTTTTGCAATTATTCTGTTAAGTGGCTTTATCTTTGCCTCCCTGTGCAGGTTTTGTAGTCTTGTTGTTCATTCCTAATCTGAGTATCTTGAGTTGCATACCCCTCTGCTGTACTTTGTCGAATGCCTTGGACACGTCCCGGCATACGATGTCTACGCTCATTTTTCTCTCTTTGCTTTCGCTATCTTTCCAAGGATGACTCCAAGGGCCATCTCCGTGCTTCTGTTTTTCCGGAAGTTAAATTGGCAGCTGTTTCTCCGGCCATTATTAATTATTTTTTCCAATACCTTACCGATGATATCTATAGCGAGACGGGGCGGCAGTCACCCACTTGATCTGGGGGTTTTCCCGCCTTGGGTATGAATATCTTCTTCGCCACTTTCAGTTCATCAGGAAAGTATCCCGTGTTCAAGCACGCATTGAAGACATTTCGCAGTCCCTCCAGTTTGTTCGGGGGTGCTTCAAAGTAATTTAATCTGGTGAGTCCCGATCTGCCTGGGGCTCTCTGTCGGAAGTTCTTTATCGTTTCTTTTAATTCCTCAGATTTAATGATTGTGTCTATTCCGTCGTTGTTGTTTCTCCTTTCCTTCGACAAAGTGGAAGGGGTATGTCTTTTCGATCTTCCCATTGAGTTCGTCCACGATCCGATGTTCGAATTCAATGTCATAGTCCTCGTTCTCTTCTTCGCTAATCTTGAATACATTTCTCCAGTGCTCTCTAAATAATGCCTCTATTTCTTCCTCATCTTCTAAAATATTGTTCCCTGCATCCTTAATTTTCATTTTATCCCTTGCTGTCCGTGTCTTTAATCTGTTTCCAAAATTCCCTTGGTAATGTTTCCACATCTATTTTCTCGATATGCTGATCCAACCTCTCTTCGACTTGAAAAACACGAACTGGGAAGAGTTCAAGAGACACATAACAGAAAATACGCCACAAAACCTCGTCCTGGACCACACCAATCAGGATCTGTTAGGGAACCACTGGTGCTCAATCTTAAACACCATAACCACAGCACGCGACCTACACACAACATACAATACTTACACATGTATAAAACACTTCAAATATTCCATACACACTCAGAGACTCATCACACAGTACAACAATCACTACACCAGAGGCCCACGACAACACAAAATAACTCACCTACCTGCCCGCATCCTACAGTGCGTGCAACTAGATAGGAACCGACAGTGGTGAGAGGTCGCCCGCATCGCGGACGACACTCGTTGCACTGATCCCTCCTCCTTCTGGCGGCGTGTAAAAAGGATGCTAGGCACCGATCCACCCCAACCCATCACCCTCCAAGTAAATAACCAAACACTCACAGACACCAACGTCATCCTCGACGCATTTAGGTCCTACTGGGATACAGTACACACACACAACCCACCCAAACCACACGCGCAAGAGCACTTCCATAAAGTCTAAGAGTGGTGTCGGGCCCCTGCTCACGAGCTAAAGCTCGCCTCCCTGATACGAATTGAGATGCTCGACTACACATTTACACTGACCACTCCCATTACCGTCGAGGAAACAAAACACTACATTAAAACAACACCAAAACGCGCACCTTGCCCGTCTGGACTACCAACCGCATTAATACATAACCTCCCCGTATACATATACCCTACACTTACACACCTATTCAACTCCTCACTAGCCTCAGGCCACTTCCCCAAAATATTCAGTCTCTCACAACATACTTATGCACAAAATGAACAAAGACCCTAAATACCCAAACAATTACAGGCCTATTGCTCTATTCGAGCACCTAGGCAAAATACTCGAACGTATGATCAACTGCCTCCTACGGGACTACGTGGAAGAGAGGGATTGGTTCTCCCCCCATCAATATGGGTTCAGGAGGGGCTGGTCCACTCAGGCGCCAGGTGCGACAAGAAACACTCTCCATCATCAAGAACGTGGAGAAGGCCTTTGATATTGATAAGGTGTGGCAAGAGGGACTTCGTTGGAAACTCACCCACAATGCGGAGTTACCTCTCTGCACCAGAAGGCTCCTCTCGCACTACTTCACTAAACGGAGATGCCACATAAAATACAACAATACTCTCTCACAACCTTTCACACCACGCTCAGGCGTTCCCCAAGGAAGCGTACCGGCACCCACACTTTACATAATGTACACAAACGACACCCCACGCCCATCCGAAAACTGCTGTCACACATACACAGTGTCCTACGCTGATGACGAGACCATTCTCGTCAGCAGCCGTAGACCAGACGAGACCGCGCACCAGGCACAAATAATACTAGACGTAAAGACAGAATACGAGGATAAATGGCTGATTGCCACGAATCCTCTGAAGACATAGATGACACTCTTCGACTCAAGAGATAACTTCATACCTTGCCTACAAATTTTTCTCACACACACCAGACAGGGACCCCCTAAACCCAACAAGGCTCGACTACACACAATAGGTAAAAATCCTTGAGGTAACTTTTGACAAGTCCCTTAGGTTCAATATACACCAGAACATAACACAAGCAAGAGCCGCATGCACAAACAAAATGCTGCTCAGGTTCTAGTAGGCAAGAAACTATAGTTACACCTATATAAAACACTCGTGCTACCTCTTCTCACGTACGCCCTACTGTCACTCGTTGCTGCGAGTGTCACGTGGCATTCAGAACTCTGCTCTGAAGCACGCTTGCCGCTCCCCCTTGTAGGCGAGAAAGTCCACACTACACGACAACAATATATTATCACCCCTCAACACATACGCTCACACCAGACTCACAAAAAAACTCCGTAAACTCGCCAGGGACCCCATATACACCGCACTGCACGCAATACGGTATGTTGCGATAACACTGCGATACCCCGCAGCCCATGACCACCTGCAATCCATACCGTTCTACGCATAAGTTAAGAGCATTATGAATAACGCGTTTCCAACTAAGCAGACACGCTCTCCTTCCTGCCCCCATCCCCCCCAACCGTCGTCCAGTCAAGAATACCCCGAGGTTCACCGAACTACACCACGTGTCGTTGTCTAGCCCCTGACCTATTAACTTTTCCTATCCCCTCTCAAATTATTTCCGTACCTTGTTCCTCTATGACTACCTCATCGCCTGTGTTACACAGTGACCCCTCTCTGTTCTTTCTATATACATCAGTCACTCAGTCGGTCAATGGAAAAATAGAGTTATCAATTATTATTATTCAATAAGAAAGAAGTTGTCATATCCGTTCGCCAATTCGAGGCTTGTTCTACTGTTTACCAATGAATAAAGAATCAAGCTATATATTTTCCTTTATCCTAAGGAAACGTTTGATCACATAATCCAGCCTACCAAATGACGAGAGAGAAACCGTTATCGAGCCCCTATAGCTCTTCTCATCAAAGAGATGGGCCAGAACCTGAACACACAACGAACCAGCTCGGAGCGAGTATTGCACCTTTTTTGCTAAAAGAAAAGTGAACGTACTCTGACCTATAAAAGGCATCAAAGAACGAAGACGAAATTCATTGAACGGCAGCTGTCGATTGGCCAGACATATTACTCCATGGAACCAGCCCAGGTACCATGCAGTGATCATATAGAGATCCTACTCACCATCAATAGGAATCCTATACAAGTCCCAGCTGTAGTTAGAAAAACTATAATTAAGCAGACTGGGCACGGTATGCACGTCTCCTAGATGCCTACCATCCGCCAAACCTGGATGAGGCAATTCTCGAGGAGATCGACGAGGCTCTTGACAACCTTAACAACCATCTTATTAACGCGCATAGAGCTTGTATCCCTAAATCCCAGTATAAGTCCATTTCATCCTACAGATGGACTGAATACATGAAGGATTTATACCGTAAACTGAGTACTGTATGAGATCAACATTAGAAACGCATCAGTTGACTCAATGCAACGAAGTAAAGAGATCAAAGAATAGCTCAACCAGTTGATCCTCGAACAACTGGAAACGTTGTTACTATGCGATCGAAATTCTCGATCATGATGCATCTCCCAAAGATTTTTGGAACAAAATCAGGCGTCTCAAAGGATCAACGGAGAGAAAGAAGAAAATTGAAGTACATATTATCAGAAGACAGAACCATCTAAACAGAAGAAAGAAAAATAGAAGTACCATTACGACGTTATTGGGAAAGAATCTTCAACATAACTGAAGAAGAAAACGAATATTTTGACATAGAGTTCGGAAGCAATATCATAGACAAGCTAAATACACAAATTCATAGGACGCACCCTCACCACCAGGTGGATCGACTGCGCGACGGAGACGCCGAGATTACTGAGGTGTAACTACTTGGCGCGCTTTGTTCATTCCGTCAGAAAGCCCCAGGACAATCGGAGCTTACGAAGTTAAACTTCGAAAAGGCACCAGCTAATATCATCGAGGGAATGGGAAAATTTTATGCCTGTCTTAAAACGAGATACTTTTCAGACGCTTATAAAACGGCAAAAATGATTTTCTTGCCGAAGCATGGAAAGGATCCGACGTCAGGAGAGAGCTACCGGTCAATTTCACTCCTGGAATTTTTTGGGAAGCTCTTCGAGAAGATCCTTAAGCAAAGACTGGTGTCTCACCTGGAGGAGAACTCCCCCTACAACCCGTACGAGTTCGGGTTTAGAAAAAAGCGAAGTACAGAGTTGGCGATAAATGTCATCACGGAAAGGTTTGCCCAAGCCAAACGGGAAAGGAGTTACGCGGACATTGTTCGCCGGGGTGTATCAAAGGCGTTTGATAAGGTGTGACAGCGGGAAATACAATACAAGATCCTACGGCTGGGCCTAAGTGAAAATTTAGAACGAACTCTCTGTGACTACGTCATGGAGAGAGCGGCGTATGTCAGTTTAGGGTGCATGGGAGAACCGAAGTTTCCACTCAATGCCTGCATCCCGAAGAGGAAGGGGGGTCTGTTCCACACTCTCCACTTAATTTACACCGCAGATATCCCGGCCCATGCGAAACCCACTTACCTCAACATTCAATACGCCGATGATTTCAGCCAGATAATCACTTGTCCTTGGAGGAACGCGCCTATGCAAGCTCGTATGACAGCGGCAGAAATTGAAAGATTAAACATCTACGACGCCAACCAGGAGAAATTCAAGGTAGTTCCCATTGGGAGGAGACTACTTTCTGATGTCAGGGTGGGGGATAAGCGCTATCCTTACATCATGGAGTGCAATGTATTCGGAATTAAGATTACTTCATCCGAGTACAGGAAGTACGTCGTAGATCGAATTTCTAAGTCCTCGGCCGCAGTCAGAACTCTCTACATGTTCAGAAATCCATAGGTGGGCGTTATCGCGATAAAGATATCGGATTATCGGATATCTGATATTTTTTCCCGCGTTTTCGATTCATCGGTATCGCCGATACTTTTGGTTCCAAACTAGCGATAATCCATAATTTCAGTTTTTGGTTCCAGTTTAGCACAGGGGCGAGCCACGCGTGCCTTGGTGACAGAAATAGGTAGGTCCAAGTTGTGAGGAGGATCCTCAAAACCTATGAGGAGATGAAGGAGAGCCTTTCCAGGTAAGAAACTAAGAAACAGTATTCAAATATTCTTACTATTGTATTATAAAATAACGCTATATATAGTCAATAATCAATATTGTATTATAATTTTGGATTTATCGGTTATCGCCTTATCGGGCGATAAATTTATCGCCAGTTATTGATTATTGGTTATTGCTGATAGGGTTATCGTTATCGATTTATCGGTTATGGTGATACATCTTTTCGTTATCGCGCCCACCTATGCAGAAATCTACGTGAGAGCAACAAGGAGAATATATCTAGTGCAATTGTAAGGTCTACGCTGTTCTACCCCGCTTCCGTCCTCCTCTCTTGTGTCTCGAAGGCACAAAAGAGGAGACTACAAGTCGTGCAGAATAAATGTGTGTACCAAATTACAGGTACAGGCAAGCGAAAAAGAAGACGCTAAGAAGAGCTGCACAGGGAAAAGGGGTTAAGTCCCATTAACATTGTTATTGAAGAACGGACAAGCAAAATGCAAGAACTGGTGAATTGAGAACTGAATGATGGAAACATTCAAATGATTAACCAGAACAGAAGAGTTGTAAGTCGCGCCAGATTTCCAAGCTCTGCTAGCTTATTGTCTGACGGAGATGAAGTGCCGTTCTAGGAATGAAAAGAATGCTAATTTATCTCCTACGCTTTAATACACCTTGAATTTGACGTTCTAAGAAGTTTTTTCGTGTCCAACTCATTCCCCAGAGATTTGGTTGACAGAGTCATAGGCAAAATATTAAATGACTCCTTCCATCCAAAGGTTTCAAAGATAGATGTCCCTAAGGACTTGCGATATTTTCTCCTACCTGATCTCGGTCCTCTGAATCAAGAAACTTCAAGACGGTACCGAAAAGTTCTTCCGAGTTTTTTTCCACAAATACATTTCCGAATAACCTTCATTAACAATTTAAAAATAGGTAATTTCTTCCGCACCAAGGATTTAACCCCGGCTTATTTGCGCAATAGTATTGTATACAAATTTTCTTGACCTGGATGTTCCCAGGGAACATATATTGGTAGTACTATTCGCTCGTTACACTAGAGGGTATGCGCACACCTCGGCATTAGTTGTCGAACAGGAAAGTCTTTCACTAGAAACGAAGTCTCGCCAATCAGAGATCACATTATAAAGTGTAAGGTTGATGCAAACATTAATAATTTTGAGATTCTGGGCTCTAATCCTAACATCACCCAGCTCAGAATTCTGGAATCTCTCTTCATAAAAACACATTCGCCTACGTTAAATTCAGACTTGACCTCCACCCATTATTGGTAATAGCCACAACCAACCAGCTTCAGACCTGTTAATATTCTACCGACAACAAACTACCCATAATCGTGTCCGATTTGGGGTAAATTTCTGAGTCATTCCCCTGACTCGCTGACAGCAGATATGAATTTGTTCCTCTCCTTATCTGTATATGTACTTGCAATTATTAATACTTTTAATTTTATAGGTTCACTATCTAAATTATTTTGCTTTTGATTTGTATCTAGTTTATGTTAACATTTGTTCGCCTCACAAATTGTGTTTATCCCTTTAGCCTGATGATGGATTGGGTAATCTGAAACGTTGCTTGGAATAAAAAGGAATGTCACTGATGGTCGTATCCTTCCTACTGCAATATATATATATATATATATATATATATATATATATATATATATATATATATATATATATGTGTGTGTGTGTGTGTGTGTGTGTGAAAAAGGCTCACAAAGTGCACGTGAGTCAAAGTTATGCAAATACATCCAAAAAGAAAAAGTGAAAAACGATTCCGAGCGCTTTCGTCTTTATTCTTAAAGACCTTTTCAAGGAATGAACATGAGGCTGGACATACATTGCCTTAAATAGTGGAAGGGGATGATTAGACTAACATTTATGTTAGTTTTAAGTACGAGACTACAATTTTTCGCATCCTTGTCAAAATTTTCCCCCTCTGACCTGGCATTGTTTATTCGATAGGTTGCAACAACTGCCAAAAATGTTATTATGGACAAACCGGGTTAAGCAACATCAAGCCAATGTACGTAATCACAGTGAACAATCTGCGTTTTTTCTACATATGTACAATCTTAAGCATAGCACTAACTGGAACATTGCCAAACCAGTCATAAAATGCAGTAATTATATTTCGATAAATATATTAGAATGAATCTCCATTAACGCGTTCCGAAATTTCAACCTTAGCCCTGGTTAGTTCATGCTAGACCCCATTATCACTACATACATAAAATCTCAAATAAAGTAAATTCAGGATTTTGTACCCCTTTCACTATTTAAGGCAATGTATGTCCAGCCTCCTGTTCATTCCTTGAAAAGGTCTTTAAGAATAAAGACGAAAGCGCTTGGAATCGTTTTTAACTTTTTCTTTGTTTGTGGGTGTATCTGCATATATATATATATATATATATATATATATATATATATATATATATATATATATATATATATATATTGAATCCATTCATATTAAGACCCTTAGACCCTCTCTAAACAATGATGTATGTATCCGCCTTCCCTCTCTGTGGCGGCTTATAATAACCAACCAATTATTATACCTCCCCTTCTTTATTGTTTCTTGCGCTCCTTTGCTTTATTGTGTTTCTACAACTTGTGTGACTGGTAAGATTTAAATTTGTTAAAAATTAAAAATAATTTTGTTTGTGCACTTAGCTATTCATAAATCCCCCCCTCCCCTATGCTCACAATTTATCAATCCTGTTTTAAAATTTATCACTATAAAATGTAAATATGTATATACATGTATATTTATATGTAATTGTACCTTCCAGTCCTAATTAATCTTAATGTTAATTGTTTTGCGATTTAAAGCTAATTTTTGTTCAATTCATCAGCTGAGTATGTCTTTGCTCGAAACGTAGCCAGAAGAAATAAAGAATGAATACTGTCATTCTTTTTGCCATTGGATTCTTACTTCAAATATATATATATACATATATATATATATATATATATATATATAAGGTATTTTCCCAGACTCAAATCTTCTGACTGCCCATAACATATAATGATTTCCTTGTTTCCCTACTGACAAGTTCTTCTTACCAAATAAACAGCCTCGCTCGCGCGCTAGTCATTTATTTATTTTCGCCAAAACATTAGACATGTGACCTCATAAACTTTCTCCCGACTTATTATCAATCCTTTTCTCAGATAAATTCTTTGATAACAATTTAGATAATTTCTGCTCTCTCTCTCTCCCTCTCTCTCTCTCTCTCTCTCTCTCTCTCTCTCTCTCTCTCTCTCTCTCTCTCTCTCTCTCTCTCTCTCTCTCTCTCTCACGAACACACACGAATGAACATTCACTTCAGACAAAACTCCTCCTTGATAAACCCGATTGGTAAATCAAAACTGGTCACGCCCACTTTCTCTACACATATAAATTCTCAACAGTATAGTACATTAGACTCCAGTTGGTTACATTACTTAAGGAAGCACGTCTCTTCCATTCGTATTCATATTGTGCTCCATCTTTCGAGGAAGGACTTTTATAGTCCTCGGTGGATAGGATTCACGTCTTTTCATCCGCATTCACATTGACTCCTTCCACTGAAAAGGGGATTTTGACTCTTTAACTCCAGTCATTTATCTTACCAAACATCAAGTGCATAATAAACTTATTTTATTAGATTGTTTATAAATATAAAGATAATCTTATTTGGTTAATGAACACCCTCATAAACGAACTCGAATCCTGAATTTGGATTAATACGCAAGAGAAGAAAAATTTGTTTCTAAGGAACTGGTGACCTCCGCCTCAATCAAAGAGAGCCACCTTCTTTCACCACAAGTACAATCTCTTCTCGCCACATAATATATATATATATATATATATATATATATATATATATATATATATATATATATATATATGAAAATTTTGTTGAAGACCATGGTGTATTTGACCTTAGTTAATTTCCTTTGGCAACTTTCTATTCTTCTAACTGTCTTTTTTATTTCATCTTGTAGATGGTAGGTCCCTTGTCCTGTATTCATCTCTCTTTTAAATGAATGGGTTTTGTAAAAAACAAACTAAATTGCTGAGCTTTCGATCTTATTCGATCATCTTCGGAGCGTCTTGATATATTCTTTCCTCCTTTACCAATGAAATGTGGAGTCAGAATCGGACTGAATGAAAGAAAACGGTTTTTAGGGGATATTTATTCCGCCTGGTTGATAGTAACGTTAGAGGAAACGAGCCAATCCGGTGAGTGGAATTTTAAAACAACTTTAATGTACGATTCCAGCTTAACGCTTGACTATTGATGGCCGGCTTTTCTTCGTTTATTAAAACGGCTTCTAAGATGTTCAGCCTAGCTTTATTTCACTCTTTTCTTTTAATTACGGTGTTGTCAATTAGAATATCTCTCGTTAGGTTGATGTTATGCGCGTTCTCCATATGATTTTTAGGTCCTCCGCTTTGCAGATGCATAGTTAAACGTCTCAAAAGTGTGGTAGTTGTCATGCCAATATATTTAGAGTTATTATAAAGCTTGCAGTCTTAATTAGGGCAGATGAACTCGAAAACTCTGTTGGTTGATTTGAGATTCGAGGAGTTTTGGCAGCTGTTGTTTTTCATAAGGAGATTGTTGGCTTCTATTGTTTTATAGTGAATAATATGTTGAATTTTATCCATTTGCTTCTTAACCTTGATGTTATGGTTAATAATTTCAGATGTCCACGGCCTATAAAATCGATGAAAAAAACAAGCAAAAGAACATCAAGGAGATTATTTACCGTAACATCAAGGTTAAGAATCAAATGGATAAAATTCAACTAGGGTTGAGGATGGTAGCTCTGGCGATGAGCTCCGTGGCCATTTTAGCGAAGAGCGCTTGATGACACAAGTTCAAATCCAACTCTTTTATTCATTTTCATATAACGGTTAAAATAATTTCCCTATTGTCCGTTTCTATAATTCTCCTATTTTCTTTCTTAAGCTTTAATAGACCACGTAATTAATTTCCTTAGCGTTTTTCCAGGTTGTGTTACCAGTTTTCATTTCTTTGGGCCTTTATATATATATATATATATATATATATATATATATATATATATATATATATATATATATATATATATATATATATATATATATATATATATATACAGTAGTGTGCAAATTAGTTCGGACAGTACCAAACTTTTGGACTATTTTCTAATGTCTTAATTTTTGGCAACACTAATGAAGTTTTTGTTGTTTTCCGTAAAGAATAGTGTACTGGTAACATCTAGCAACTGTTTTGTTGTGCCCTAGCTACACTAAACCAGACAGAGCTACACCAGAGCTTGTCGTGGATGATTATTGTTGGGGGCGTGCTTCGTGGTGTACTTGGTTCTGCCAGAATATTCACCTTCCAATCCTTACTAGACTATAAATTTATTATGGATATCACACCCAAGAAGCGTGCAAGTATTATAGCTCTTAGAAAACATGTTGGTGCAGCTGTGGCGTTTCTTAAAACCTTGTTGATAAGGGTCTGGGCAGATATCGCGTGAGGTGCGAAAGCGTATATGCGTGTAAGTGTGTGAGCGCGTGAAAAATTTGTTTTGCCTATAGCCCTTTATAAGAGCAGTATTTTCGTTTACATGATCAAATGTTAAATATTAATATCTATCTGACAAAATGTTATATATTATTACTTATATGACAAAATATTATATATTTTAGATTACTTGCATGCGTATAATTATGTGCGTGCCCATTTCAAGCCTTCATAGGATTTATATGACACTCATCTGTGAGGCTACATTGTCAATCCTATTTCGCCTTCAATGTGGCACTACAGAAAAGCTCCCCATGAGACACGAGCTGTTACAAGTTATAACGAATCTAAGATATTTTTTATATACTTCTAAGAAATGTACATTTTTACATTGAATTTGGGTTTCTTTAACCTTCGGAGTCTTACAATACATTATAATTTTTTAGGAATGAGAGTTCATTTTTTATTTTTTATTTTAATTTAACATCAGGCACTCGACCTCCTAGAAATACAAATATGAGGGGGCCTTGGCAAAGGTTAGCCGTTTACCAGATCGCGTATAAACGTTCGGGTAATTATTATTTCCTAAGGTAACTGGCGAAAGTTCTTCCTCATTTTTGTCTTGGTTAAGATTCCTTGTTGAATGATTTTCTTTTTGTTCCGACTCGTCAAGATCTTTCCTTCGTCTTTCGCCTGAGCACTTGCATGTTGCTTTCTGCCATTATACGAAGCATTATTTTGGCTGGCTTTAGCCTGTCTAACGAGACCGTCTCTCGCTTGTCATTGGGAAGTTCTAGTTTGTATACTTTCTCGTGGCACTCGACCACCAGGAATGGGCCAGAATATGGCGTTTTTAACGGCTTACGAACGCAATTGACTCGGACTCACACCTGCGTCGCATCTTGTAGTTCTTTAGGTACGAACGATTTCGGTACCGAGTGCAGGTCCTTTGAATAACTCAGTGAAGTCAATCTGTAACATTGTTTTAGCTCTTTCATTGATGAATTTGGAATCAGCTTTCGATGAGGAGGACGAAACTAAGGGCGTTGGGGAGAGAAGGGTTGTCCCTGTAACTGCCATGAATGGCGAAAAACTAGAATCATTAGGTGAAGGGCAGCACCTACCGCGTATTGGGATCTGTCCGTCACTAACTGATATGACGAGTCATTAGGTATCGGATAATATAGCTTGACTGAGTTTGTCAAAGCTACTTTAGTTGCATTAAGTGTTTCCCGTGCAGCATCATCCCAAGTGAGCTCACGAGCCTTGGGGTTAGTTCGCGCGAGCTCGGTTAAAGGTGCCGCAATTGCAGAAAAATTCGGTATCATCCTTCTGTAGTATGCCCAAGTATTGGCGTAGTTCCTTGTATTCCGTTGGTAATGGCATATCGCTGATCTCCCTTATCTTATTAGGTGGCGGGCATATTCATGCAGCCGAAATATGATGGCCCAGGAAATCGATTTCTTTCATTAACTTGCACTTTTCCATTGATATGCGTAGAATGTTTTCTGCCAGGATTTTGAATATCTAGTTAAAAGGGTCTAAATGGTCATTCATACTCTCTGAAAATATAATAATGTCGTCTATATACACAAAGACGAACTCCAATCCACGAAACAAATTGTCCATATAACGCTGGCAAGTGCAAGTTGTATTTCTGAGACCAAAGGGCGACTTTAAACATCTTACAACCCAAATCAGGTTACCACGGCGGTCTTCTCTATGTATCCCGGAGTCATTGAAATCTGATAGGTAGCCCGATCCAGGTCTAACCAAGAAAAATCGCTTTGTTATGAAGATGATTTGCCATACTCTTGATTCGTGGCAAAGGATACCTGTCCGTCTTCGTAATCACGTTTAGTGATCGAAAATAATCAACCACTCTGTAATCGCTTGGGATCTTCTTTGGTACCATGCCAATGGGTGAGGCCCAAGTGGATTAAGACGGGCGCACCAGCACCTCCTTCAATAGAGATTTAAACGTTGCTCTGGCAACTTGTAATTTCTCCATTGAAGGAGGACTCGGTTGCGGGAAGGTAGGTAGAGCACTGCTGGTTTTGATTGTTGTATACTACAGAGTTAGAAGGTGGAGAGCTGGCATCGATAACTGTAGGGCTGTACAAGGACTCGTACTTTTTTAACAGTGGCCTACAGCGGGGTGGTATGTGCGGGAAATCCTTAATGATTAGCGATATTACCGGTTCCTTGGACTGTTTTACTTTGAAAACGAGCCTCATCTGATTCTCAATAAGGATGCTGCGCGCACAATCTACCAAAAGATTAAAATGCCCTATAAAATCGGCTTTCAATAACGGCGATGAGCTCTCCGCCACAACTAATGTCCATCTAAATGAGCGACGCAAACTAAGAATAACTATTTCCACCTTTACTTTAACGTGAACCTTTATTTTACCTCCATTGGAAGTTGCAATATTGTCACTGGAATCTCTCATTTCATACGACTGCACCAAAGTGACCGGAATTATAGAGACACTTGCCCCTGTATCGATTAGGAATTCACATTTCTTAGAATTTAATTTTGCAGCGACAGTGAGCAAAGTTGGAAGGCCACCAGTCACAGTCGAGGTCACAACGGTAGGCCGTTTCAGTTTTCCGAGGAGACTGGTGAGGATGCTTGCATTTGTACGTCTGCACTCCGCTTCGACCACCTACACGATGGTTTACAAAATTTGGCACTCGCCCTGAAATGTAAATGTGAACGACATACTATTGGCCTTTGATTACCACGAAACGGTCGTAATTCCACTAGAATATTGTTCGCACTATCACCGCTATAATTAGGACTGCCATCAGGGTAGGCACCCATAGATACTAAACGCGTACTGTTTTAATATTGTATATGGTTGGCCGGAGTGCCACTCCTATCATTTACACTCAGTGCAACTACATTAGGAAACAAGTTAGCACCGGTTTCGTTTCTGATACCACTATCTACACCGAAAAACTTTGTCAAACGGCATTAGTTCATCCACAAGTTTTCCTAGCTGGGCGAGAGTTAAGTCCTATGGGTGGCGATAATGGGCGCGATGTTTGGAAGCGGGGGCTGAATAAACTTGTGCCTTACTAGGTCTTCCCCAACCCCGTCTTGTAGTGCCGTTTTCCTGAATTCTTCCAGATTAATCGATGGTCGACCAGTAAGTGTAGAGGATGCTACGAGTTTCTCGAATAATCCCGGTTTGGTCCTCTCGAAAAGCCTGACCACTTCTGACTTAAGAAGTTGATAATTCCGCGACGCCAAAACTGTAACTGGAAGTCGGTCGACGGTTTCGAGAAGTAGCGCAGCCAAGATGTGAAAGAATTTCGTTTCCTCCCGAGTTATTTTTGAGATGTGAAATTGGGCTTCTACTACCTTGAACCATCCTGATACTGCTGTTTCATGAAAAACGAGTGGCTTGATTGAGATCGTATTGACGACTTCTGTTTCCCTGAGCTCCGCTCGTTGTTCGTTCTGTGAATCCATTTTCCGATGTCTCTCGTTCGATCAAAAAATGGTCACCAGTTATGGCACGTCCAAGGTCAGCGGTTATAGGCTGTTAGTTGGCCTATAAGGTATTGGTTACAAGTTTACCGGTGGATATCGACTCGGCGGTTTCCCATCCAAGTGCTTACTAGGTCTTCTGACTGAGCAGAGGACTCGGTAGGCTTAGGCACAGAGAATTTGATTAAACTTGTGTCGGGTATTCAATGCAGCCCTTCTGACTACCTGACTGTCTGAGTGACTGACTCTTTTTCTCTCTGTTCTCCCAGAGTTGTATATAATGTATTAAATACAGTGAGCGTGGCCCGCTGTTAGCCAATGACACGGTTTGGGCAGAGTTTAATCTACTGGATGTTTATTTGTGTGTGTGTGAGGGGATAGAGAAACTCTATCTCAAGTCTCGAGAATACGATTTTGTGTTTTGCTGTCCTTTGACAGTAAATAAGGTCCGCATCTTTCCTGTCTTCAGCGCGGTGTCAATGACTGCACCTATTTTTATGTTTGTTGGTAGAGCTGTGGCGTTTCCCAGAACCTTGGTGATTAGGGTCTGGACAGATATCACGAGATGAGTGTAAGCGTATATGCGTGTGAGTGTGTGAGCGCGTATGAGTGAAAAAATTTGTTTTGCCTATAGCCCTTTATAAGAACAGTATATATTGTCATTTACAAGACCAAATGTTGTATATTAATATTTATTTCACAAAATGTTATATATTATTATTAAAATGACAAACTGTTATATATTTTAGATTACTTGCATGCTCATAATTATGTGCGCGCCCATTTCAAGCCTTCATAGGATTTATATGACACTCATCCGGGAGGCTTCATTGACAATCCTATTTTGCCTTGCAATTGCACTACATCATAATTATTGTGTATTACACAATTATTATGAAGTTGAGTGTGCTGAATTAGAATTTGCTAACAGATATTTCCCATCACGTAACGTTTTCTTGTAAATTGCTGATTCAATAATTATGAAATCGATACCGATTTCCACGATACTATAAATGTATTTCGCTTTCAAAGTCAGATTAAATGTCTCCATTGTAATTAATTCATTAATATATAATGAATAAGCATGTTTGTTAGCAATATATAATGTATTAACATATATTTTAGTATTTAATTCTTCGTTTGTAAGACGTCTCAGGTGTATCACTCTTCAGGTTCCAGCAGAAGTCAGTCAGCAGGGCTCCATTTTTTCTTATTCTTATTTTCCATTGAGGCTATATTTTGATGGAACCTCTCTCCATGTTCATCACTCACATTTCGTGTGTTCTCTGAGAAGAAGGAGAGATTTCTAATGTCACATATTGCATCCGAGATCTTGGTAGCACTTGATTAGGCTCTCCACTATACGCTCTCGCTGTGCCCCTTAGTGATTTCCCAGAAGTCCTTTGCATATGTACATTAGACCGTAGCATCAATAAACAAATTTCAGCAAATCAGCATTCACACTTCAGGTTTTGTACACTTGAGTACACATATTTCAAAGGTGGAAAAAGTTTTTGTGGGTAATATTTGGAACTCTCCTTTTTTTTACCTCAAAATTTCTTGTTTTAAATTTTTGAGCCAGATTCGGTGAAATTCCTCAACTCCTGTCGTGCCCTCCAGACTTCTAGAAGTTTACGACAGGTGTTAAGGGGAAATTTCACCGAATCTGAGTGTTTGGGAGATAAAAAAAATTACTGCTTTTTTTAATGGGAGAAGAGACACAACACTACATGGGAGCGGTCTTCTGAATTTATAATACCATAGTCCATAGGTTCCCAACCTTTTTAACAGGTGACTCCAATCATGCTCCTCGAGCCATAACCGCGACCTCTCTGGTTTTTTGCAGTGTATATTCCTATATAAAGTATGTGTTGCATGTTACTATATTACTGACTGTGTAGAGTAGGCTGTAAAAGCAAAGAACAAGTATAACTTTCTTGTAAGAGGTGCTGTAAGGCTGAAAAAAAAAGACAAAATTAATATGATTAAATTTAATTCACTTTACTATGAACATTTTCATCATAAAAATTTGTTACATTCCACAAAGGCAAACTAAAGATAAAACTGTTTCTTATCAACTGATAACTGATTTTAATGGGAGCATTGGAGTTGGATTTCAGTGGTAAGTTTGTCCATTCGTGGCTCGATCGTAGAAAGCGCTACTCTTAAATCATTTCAAGCTGCAACCGATTTCTGCTTTTTGTTTTGATGGCAGCTAGGGATGAAAACACTGATTTACATAAATAGGTTGTAGCAAACGGCAACAACACCCTTCCAAGGACCAAGGACTGGTTTCTCCTTCTTCACAGCAGTCCAGAACATGCCTAATGATTGTTGCTGGAAGCTGAAGCGGAGAGTTTCATCATGTTTCACCTCGATGAGCTCCTCTTGCAGATTTTGAATGGAAGATTTTTCTCTGAAAGGACTTCGACGTCGACATCGAAGGCTCTGCGCACCCATTTGTATTTGTCATTCTTCATCCGGAATATACTTTACAAACTCCTCCCTCACCTTTTCAAGGTGCTCAATAATTGTACTTTGTACGTCCAAAAGTGACACGTCTTCTTCGTCTTCTAGAAAAAGGTTCAAGAGTGGAAAGGACGCAGTCTTTCCCCTCTCAATATTTCACTTCTACAACTTCAGCTTTGACTTGAACGCTTTGAGCTTTTCTGACACAGAGAGATGAGTTTCATTTTATTCTTGTATGGATATATTCAGCAAGTTTAACTCTTAAAATATATGTCAGATATGCCAATTTAAGTAACCACCTTTGTTCTGAAAGCCTTGATGACAGTGCATGTTTTTCTCGATCAAGAATATTTCAACCTCTGCACGCAATTCAAAAACTCTCTGGAGTACTTTTCCTCGGGATAACCACTTCACAGAAAAGTATTAAAGTAGGTGTTCATATTCCGACCCCATAACTGAGCACAAATGATTGAACAACCTTGAATGCAGAGCAGATGATTTAATAAAATTCACTATTTTAATAACTTCTTCCATCACAGAGTTAAGTTCAAGTGATAATTTCCTGGAGGCAAGGTTTTCCCGGTGGAGCAAACAATGGGTCACTATCACAGCAGGGCTCACTTGCTTTACCCTAGCGATAAAGCCTTAAAGTGCCATTAACATCGCAGGTGCTTCATCCGCCACACACTGAAGCATTGTTCACAACCTAGCCCTTGCTCTTTGATGAAGCTGTCAACCAACTTGAAAAGATCTCACCTATTGTTGTCTCCAGTGGTCTACAGAACAGGAAATTATCTTCCATGTCACTCTTCCCTTGGTACCGCACGTACGTCAAGAGCTGTGCGTCATCACTGATGTCAGTTGGCTCATCCAACTGCAAGCTAAATTTTCCATGGCCCTTGATAGCAGCTACTACATCTTCTTTGATGTCTTCTGAAATCTCTTGAATCCGTCTGCTAATTGTGTTGTTTGACAACGGAACAGTTACAATTCTTTTCGCATCATCATCTCTGATAACAGTACGTACCATATCAATGACTGCTGGCTTCACCAACTTTTCCCTAATTGTGTGTGGCTGTTTGCACTTAGGAATATTTTGCAATCAGATAAGATGCAATTGTTGCTTATCGAACAGAATACACTCCTTTGCTCACAAGGGTATCCAACCGCTGACGCTTCAGTTGTTCTACTTTCCTCTTGAAATACTGGCGGTCCTTCCCTGCCAGCGTTGGGTGTTTTCCCTGTAGATGCCGTTTGAGCTTGTTTTCTTTAAGCGACTTATGGCTGAGCACTTCGCCACATATAACACACTGAGGATTTTCGATGCCATGACTGATGAGAAACGTAAACCCAATGTCAAGAAATTCTTCTTTGTACAGCCGGTTTCTGGACTTCACTGAAGAATCTGAAAATATAATTATACTGGCTTAATAAAAAAACATAAAAAGATTTAATTTGGTACCATCCATCGGGGGGTGGGGGAAGAGGAAAAGAGCAAAGAAAGAAGAGTGAAGTTAGGTAAGGAAATAGGAGGAGGGGAGGGAGGCAAGAAGGGGAGGGGGAGGAGCAAAAGGAGGAAATGAGAAGTAAACAAATAAAGAGGGGGAGGAAGAGTAAAGAGGAAGAAAGAGAGCAAGGAAAAAACAGGGGAAGAAGAAGTAGGGCTATAGAGGAGAAAGAGTAGGGGGCATGGAAAGATGGGAAAGGAGTCAGGACAAAGGAAAAGGAAGGGGAGGAGTAAAAAGGACGACGACAAGGAAAGGAACAGGGGAAAAAGGACCGAGAAAAAGAAGGGCGCGGACCAAACCAGTACGACACTCACGGACACCAGTAAAAAAAATACATTATTAAAATTTTATATATATACATGAGTAGATTTATGAAGCCAGCAAAGTGGCTTATAAATGTCTTGAGACAATATTGGTGGTTAGGACATTGGCGTTAAAATTATAATACCGAAGAAAACATTTTGATGCATAATTTTTAATGCATAATTATGGCAGCATAGAAATATAGCATATGCTAAAAAGATATCATAATAGGGAATTCATATTTTTTTGATGTGAGACTTTGGAGTGCTTGGCGATCCCATTGGGGGTCGAGACCCCAGGGTTGAGAAAGGGAGCCATAGTCGAATAGGGCTGCACTACTAATAGCAGCAGCAACAGCAGCTGTATTTGACATAGAATACCGATCTCCTTCTATGGCAATTGTTGGTATTGGCATGATGTTTTATGTTATCACAAAGACTTTTTTCCATTCATCATCAGAAATGTCAGAAGATGAGGTTTCTTCATCCAAGGCTTCGTCTGAAATTGTAGTTTTCTCTTCCCTCTTCTCTTTTTGTGACTTCTTTTTCTCTTCTTTCCTGAATTCGATTTTCTTTAATTTTCCTTTTTTTATAATCATTTGACTTGTTTTTACATCCACTCCTGAAATTTTCATGTGACGCCCAGTTTTCTGGTCATAAGAAATTCATGCTCTCGACGTGGCACTTTCATATTATTTTCACACTTGCAATCAAAGAGATTAGCACACTGGCAGCATGACCCAATCACGAGATAAACTCCTTACTCTTAGTGGCATTCATTACTTGTTTTTACTCACGAGTTGTGGTCACACCACTCGTGACGTCACAAAATCTGTTCTGAGTGTGCCCCTATACTCCTGGATGACTAGGCTATTAGGAACCGTCTCCGGAGAATAGAGGAGGAGAGCGGGGTTGTTGGGCGCACCCTCTCCCCTTTCTCCCGGAACTGCCCCAGATAATATGGACAGACATCCCATCTTGCCGGGGATTTTATAGATAAGTACACGAGTCACTTTGGTAGTGTAATGGGTAAGTATTGCTAGATATAATACCTAGTATTTTTTGGTACAACACAGAAATATGCGCCGCTTGTACCGTGCGGATATCACAAAGGACATCCGGAAACAAGCCTATAACTTAGTCGAGCTTGTCCCTTCTCTAACTCCTTTGAGCGAATTATTTATTTGGACTCTTGGTTTACTTTATGGGCAACTGTTCCTATTTCGAGAAGTCGACTAGGAAATTGTGACCGGCAGTCCTTGCCACGTCCCCATTTGTCCCGTTGTCTGGAGTTATTTTCCCTTCTACGGATTTTACTTCCTCATTAAGCACTCTGCCCCAGATGATGCTTGGCGCGTCTTTGTGTTTCCTCTTTGCTCGTCTCGTTCGCCAGAGTGAGAGGAAGGGCCTTGGTATTCCTCGATCAGAGCCACCTGTCACCAATTCATCTCCTCCCGCGCCGACTCGTGGCAATTGCCGTCGGCGTCATCCACGAAGAGGCCTTTCTCATCTCAGTGCTCCTTTTGATGCCGCGCCTATTCAAGTGTTAATGCCGGAATCATGCTGCGGCTGGTTTAAATTGAGAGCCGCTCTTTACACAGCTAAGTGGAGATAGCGGTTGTTGAATTCATATTATTGTTGACTTCTTCTACAATATTGTTATTGGGGTTTATATGTAACCTCTCCCCCTCCCCTGACCTCAGGCTTTAGAGTCGATAAGGTTGGCGATCACAGGCCTTCCATATTTAATCCTTTTCACTATTTATGTACACATTCCTTTGCTTCGATTTGTGCGTCTGTCTGATCTTCACCCATCTCACGTTCACCTGAATGGACGCGATAATGCGTGAAAGAGGTGAAACTCATTCTACAATAATACCCCATCATTTGGGGGGAACGGCCACATTTTTAGATTTTTCACAGAAGTGTTTAGTCCCCTTAAACGCATTCCCACCATATTTCCCCCTCTGCAGGCGATCAAACCTGTATAACAGTGTGCGCAATTCCCTGCAATAAATGGAATAAAAAAGGGCCCACGGGGAAAGAGGGGAACTCAACGAGAGGGGACTGGGGCGTGAGCAATCAAAGAAATAAAAAAGCTACTTTATGGTCCATTGAGCCAAAGACCCTCGCTAAACCATCTCGGTCTCGTTTAATGAAGCGAAAAATGAAGTAAATCTATCTTATGGGGATTTCGAGATATCTGTCTGTCTGTCTGCTTGTCGGTCTGTCTCTCCCCCTTCCCCGCCTCTCTCAGCGCTTGGTGCCAAAAGCGCACCAATTAAACAAAAAAAAAAGAAGGGGGTTATTGAGCGGAGAGACGTGAAAAATCTGAACAAGTTGAGGGAGGCCTTGATCACTAAAGGTTGGCTTACGAAAAACTTTGGTTACAAATCCTGTGGATATCAACATTTTCCATTCTCCCATAGGATTTGTAACCAAAGTTTTTCGTAAGCCAACCTTTAGTGGTCAAGGCCTCAACTTTTTCAGATTTTGCGATTTTTCCTATAAAATCAGTGCTATAATAACACTAATTATTCCGTGCATATAATATATGTTCATCCTACCCTGGATTTCATAAAAAAGTTGAATTGTTCTGTGAATACTTCAAAAGAAATGGTTTGCCTCTGTCGCTGGTGGAAAAAACTACGGCAAAAATTTTTAAGAACATTTATCAACCCAAATTAAAATTCCCAACTGTTTGTAAAGATATCCGTTACATAGTCTTTCAGGATATGGATTTAAAAAAAAACTTCAAAATAAATTACAACTCTATTGAATAAATTCTTTTACCATACCAATTTTAAGATCATTTTTTAGAAATAAACAGCACTTAGGACAATACTTCAAGTGTAACGACAGAATCTCGCCAGAAGCGAAGTGCTCCGTCATATATGAATTTACTTGCCCCAGATGTAATTTGGGTAAATATATTGGCAGTACGGTGCGCTCGCTGAAGGCAAGGGCCCATATGGGAATCAGCCACAGGACTGGGAAAGTTCTCTCAAAGAAATAATTCTCGCTTCTTCGGCTACATTCCATCAATTGTAAAACCGATGTAACCTTACACGATTTTAAAATTTTAAAAACCACCCCCGATCCTGTATCATTAAGAATTCAAGAATCAATGTGAATATAAAATATTTTTCTCCATCTCTAAATTCCGATTCCTCTCCCCATCCACTAACTTTGCTTTAAAATATAAACCAACCTCGTAATCTTTTCTTTCTTCTTATGCTCGTCGCACTTTCCCGCCAGTCTTCCTTTAACACAGGGGTCGGCAACCTTTTTCAGCCTATGGCCCAGAAGCAAAGTTTGAAGTGATGGAGGGCCACATTCATAATTTACATTATAAAATTTAAATTATTTTAATTATGTTATATTCGGTACCTAATAATAAATAAATTCAGATAAACATGAAACTATGAATTATGATAGATTATGTTAATTTTAGTTCGTATACATTGTAAATTTTACATCAAACTATTGATATTTATAAGGGACACAATTAATATGATGCTTGATGTTTTTGGTTCGAAAGTTTTTCAACATCAGTTGATAAGGAGGTTGAAGCCAGACGCAGTACGTTTCCTAAATGGTCATCCGTGATTCGTGTTCTTAGCTTACTTTAGGTGTATTTTACTTTGCAAAGTAATTGCTCACATGCATATGTGCTACCGAACACCGATGCCATTTCTTATAAAAATCCAATAGAGATACATCCTTGCGCGAAATTTTGATTTTAATACTTCATCGCATTGCATGTCAATGAGTTCCATTTGAAATTTTTCTGGTATGTTGTCCACTTCCACATCAAATGGAGTATAACAAACAGTTTGAAATCACATGACAGCGAACCGAAAGGAAAATTTCTTTCTTAAATCACGTATGAGAGTCACGAATATTTTACCATTTGTAGGTTTAGTCTCCTGGAGTGTAGTGAATGAGTATAATTTGATTTCTCCAGCTGACATTCCCATAATCGTAGTTTTGTTTCAAATGCGGGTATGTCCTCACATGTCATGTATTAAATGATTTTTCCCTTAAGCTTCAAGTTCAAGTGGTTTAAATAGGATATTAAATTTACTAGAAATGCCACTCTTAAAAGCTATTTGGGATCGCGAAATTCTGAGGCATTCATGTTTTTGCTCTCAAGGAATCCAGCTATATCTTCCCGCAGTGCATATTATACTCTGTCCAGCAGAAAGACTTGACTGAGCCAGCGAACGTCGTAGAAGTAAACCAACTCCTTATATTGGTTCTCTGCTTCCGTTAAAAGTTGTCAAAACTGACGAGGATTTAATCCCCTGGACAAAATCACGCTTACTGCTCTCACCACAGGTCCTTCAAATTTGATGTCTTTGCGCACAATGCTTCTTGGTGGATTATGCAGTGCACTTTCCTGACATTGTGTTTACCTCCGAGATCTTCCACGTGATCCTGAAGCAGAGCCACGGAAACTTTAGTTAGTCCAATCATAGCCGGAGCTCTAACGGTTGTAATGGATACTAGCTTTAATAGGTACAGATTCATGTTTATAGTACACTGGAGCAGTGCTTCAAGAATATCTGCTCCTGTAGTAGTGCCTTTTATAGGTACAAGTTGAACAAATTCTTCAAAAATGTCGAAAGTTTTGCTTACTCCACGTACAAACACTGCTTATGCCGTGTCGGTAGAATCGGTTTTCTCATCAAGTGTTATTGAGAAGAACTTTAAATTGTTGCAATGAGTTTTATATTAATTTTCAGATCTGCTGACCTTTCTTCTATTCGTCGTGTAACTGTTCTTGCAGAGAGACAGACATTCGAAAATAAAGTTTTTGTCTCGGGACATAAAATGTCTACTACAGGATTGAATGAAACTTTGGTGATAACTAGTTTATTTTGTTTAAAAATAATCACATCAAAACATGAGAGCCTTTGGACCTTTCTTCTTTATTCTAGAGCACGTGTTCGAGATGACCTCCATTTAGCTCTGTGCATTTCTTGAGGCGCAGCACAAAGTTGTCCATGACGTCCTTACAAACCGACCGACTAATGGCTCTGATCTCCTCCCTGATGGCTTCCTTGAGTTACCGTGATCGTCCTGGGTCTCCCTGCGTACACTCTTTCTTTAAGGTAGCCCAGAGAAATAAATCGAGGGGGGAGCGCTAAGGTCTGGGCTATGAGGGGCCCACTCATAATCAGTTTTGGGACTGATCCCACGGTCACTAAAGTTCTCTTTCAGCCAATCTCGGGACAGGTTTAAAGCGTGAGAGCTTGTTCCATCTTGCTGGAACCAGAACTTCCCCATAAGCGACGGGAACAGGGTCTGCAGCTTCCTCTTGAAGGTTTCGAGGACCTCAACATACCGCTCCTTGGTGACTGTCACTGTCGCGCCAGATGCCTCGAAGAAGAATGGTCTGATGATGCCTCTGGCTGATTGCAGTACATACCGTGCACTTAGGGGAGTGTAGGGGCTTGGCGGCTACCTCATTTGGTCTAGAGGTCCCCTAGAAGATATTTGTCTTCGAGGTTTCCTTTCCTTCAAGATGGAATTGAGCTTCATCTAAGGGCCAAAGGAAGTTAAGGAAAGTTGGGCTCTCCTGAATCTTCTCCAGTATGTTGACTGTCATAGCCTTTCTCTGCTCCTTATCTGAAGTTGTAAGGGTCTGATTCGTCTGTATTATGTATGTGTAGGCCTTTACATCCATTACTAGCACTCTCCTGCAAGTCTCACTGGATATAGCGAGGGACTGACTTCGCTTGCGCACAGAACGTTTTGGACTCTGCTGAACTGACTCTCTCACGCCCTCGACCAGCTCAGCTGTACGCTCACTGGGGTGTCCTGAATGGCTTGGGCAGTTGTCACTGGCTGCATTGAGGTTCTCCACTGTCCCATAGTTCTCGAAGTGGTCCATCCAGTCCTGAATTCTGCTCTTGGAGGGGGTCTTTTTCACATTCGAACTGATGCACGAAAGTGTCCTACACTTTCTTGAATGAGCCTGTCTTGTAGTAATGTTTGACGCAGTATATTCTTTGCTAGAGCTTCCACGGAGATCTAGTTATGTTCACGGGCGTTGCTTTTGCCATGTCCATCAAAGTAAGGGTGATTAGTGAATGAATGAAGGATATATCACAAAAAGTGTGTGAAGGCCCGTTTTAGGGGGTCACCCTGTACAGCAGGCAAGCATTTTTTTCATGAATTTCTCTTCAGTGAAAGGTTTCATATTCTTTGCTATTAATTTCGACACTTCGTTGCTTGCACGTGTCCTTTTTTCTGAGATAAACGTTATTCAAATGATAAAATGCATAATATCATAGTTAGCTATAAAACTTTTGTTTTCTTCAATAGTTTTGTAAATTACATGGGAAACTATTTGGTAAGTAATTCTACAAAAGAAATAGACTTATGTTTGATAATTTAATTCAATCATTCATTAACTCGAATAAAAATTTATTTTACAATTTCTTAACATAACATTTGAGACTTACTTACCTTCATTCAAGTCACTTTAAAGTTAACTATGTAAATTCGTAGAATATAATAATTCACTTGTTATGTGACAACACATCTAGCCTCCATGGTTTCCTGAAATTGACTACCTTAATATTAACGCTCCCAGTGGAATTTATACACACGCAGAACTATTCAAGAATATTCCAAAATGGTTTCGCGTAAATTCTTGATAACTCATTTTTCTCGAATATTCGAGAATACCTACAACATTCCATGAGTCTACAAGTTACTTTCAGAATCTAAAAGTCTAGAAATAAAAATCTAAAATTTAGTTTTATTTCTAGACACGACGGGCCGGGTAGATACTATATTTCGTTTTGGGATTCGGGTCGAACAATTTTGGCTGACGGGCCATATCTTGCCGAACCCCTGCAGTTTAACAGCTGATTGTACGAGGTTAGTGTTTTCTCAAATTAATATAGCTAAATTTTATTAATTAAATTCTCCGTCATTAAAAACAACCCAATATCCTGTAAGTTCTGCATTTCCCCCCATATTAACGGTATGAATATTCCATTACATTCATAATTTGAACGTCTGCAATACCTGCACCTGTTCCTCGTTCAATAGTTAAATGTTCTAAATAGAAAGTACGAGGGGCGGTCAATAAGTTTTGCAATTCGGATATAAGGAAACGAAATATGAGGAAAAGTTTTTTATTATTTTTCAATATAACTACCCTCGACTTCAATGCCCTTGCGCCACTTGTCCCTGAGGCTTTGAATTCCCGACAACCATAAATCTCCCGACTGCTGTTCAATCCACTCCTGGACGGCGAGCTGGACATCTTCATCGTCCCCAAACCGGCGTCCAGGCAGTGCAGCCTTGAGCTGGTGGAATAAAAAGTAGTCGCTAGGGGCCAGATCTCGACTGTAGGGGGGATGGTTGAGCTCCTCGAATCCACACTCGCGCAGGGCAGCTTGTGCAACTCTGGCCTAATGGACAGGGACATTGTCGTGGAGGAGCAGGGCACCGCGTGTCAACTTGCCGCCTTGCTTCTGACGGATGCACTTCTTTAGCCCAGCCAGTTCTTCGGCGTAATATTGGCCTGTGATGTTACTTCCACGAGGCGCATAGTCCACCATCAACACTCCCTCAGAATCCCAGAAGATGGTGGCCATGATCTTCCCGACTGAGGGTTGGGTTCGGAACTTGATGGGGGTCGGAGAGCCCCTGTGCTTCCAGGCCATGCTTTCGAGTTTGGTTTCGGGATCCCAGTGATTGACCCACGTTTCATCGCCTGTCACTATGCGTGACTCGAAACCCGTGGGGTCTTGGTTGTACAGGAGCAGCAGCTCCTCCGAACTTTGACGACGTTGAAGTCGATCATGGGGCGTGAGGTTTCTAGGGGCCCAACGGGCAGAAACCTTGGTCATGGCCAAATTGTCGTGGATGATGTTGATAACACTTCCATGTGATATTCCAAGTTCTCGCTCTATTTCTTCGACCTTCACCCGTCGATTTTTGAGGATCCTCCTCTCTACACGGGCCACATTTTCCTCGTTGGTCACGTCTGACGGGCGTCCTGGACGGGGGTCATCTTCAAGGGACTCACGACCATGGCGGAACTCCCTATTCCACGAGCAATGGTTGCATAGGAAGGGGCGGTGTCGGTGTACACTGAAACTATGCGTTCATGGATCTCTTTTGCCTTCTTGCCTTCCCTGGTCAAAAATTTGATCACTGCGCGGTGCTCAACCTTCTCCATTGTTGAAAAATTTGTGACTGACGATCTGCGATAAGCTACTGCTTCTTAAATAGGCGAGGCAGGAGCGTGCAGCTGCAGGTCCTGACTTGTCATGGCTTGTCCTAACACCCCCACAAACAGCCATCTCCCTTCCTCTGTTTCGCCCTACCAATTCGCAAAACTTATTGACCGCCTCTCGTACCATAATGCTCCATACCATTTGTTCCCTTTCTTCTTTTTAGTTAGTGTTGTGTCTCTTATCCCATCAAAAAACAAAGCAGTAATTTTTTTATCTCCCAAACATTCAGATTCGGTGAAATTCCCTTTTAACTTCTGTCGTGCCCTCCAAAAGGTGGTGTTACGATTTTTTCAGATTTTTTTGTCCTCATTTTCAAGTTTTGGATAGTCTGCTCTACAAAACCTGAAATGTACCTTAAAATTGGTTTCGATACTACGCCCTAAATTGTATATCTTTTAAATGCATGCCAAGCCGCTCTCTCAGTTTGTCCATTGTCGCCTCGAAGTCCTCATCAGGTATTTGTTGAAGAATCTAAGGGCCTACGCATGAGGACAGGCCCTTCGCCTTTTACCCAAGCATAAAGGGAACTTGTACAGCTGACACAACATATGTGAGGTGCCCAGCGTTTGTCCTGGTCACCCCGTTTACATTTAAAGTACACCTCATAAAGTTTCTTTACATGTTTAGTCAAGTGTCTCTTAGATTGTCTTAATGTAACTGATTCACATATATAACAGAAACTGTCTGAGGAATTTTTGCATTCTCTAGGCATTTTAGCTCTGTCTCCTGTAAAGAAAAAACACTGTAGTATGTGAATGATAATATAAATAGTATCAGCAGCAAATATTCAATAAAAAGTAAAAATAGAAAGCATTTATAATAAGTTACAAAATTAGAAAGCGTTACGTCAGAGTTACCACGGATTTGGACCCATATAACTAGACAAATATTGAGTTTACTTTCATAAATTTCATAGGTTAGGTTGGCAAATACCTCAGGAACACCCCATTAAAATTATATCAAAATCCATTCACAACTTTTACAGTTGTCAGTTTGGGCCCAATCCTGTTTGCATTCAATACCTACGGAACCATCAGTGTATGGTAATTTAAGAGAAACTGGAGGGTCTCAGAAAGAGACGGATGTTATATTTGTGATTTACGCAAAAAATACCCCTAGAAAAGGTAATTCTCATTTCCATTTATTTCATTGTTGTACAGTGTTACTATTTTTATTATTGTATTGTTATTGTTGTTGTCGTTGTTGTTATGGTTTTTATCATCATTATCATCATCACAGCTATCCCCTCAACCTTTACTATCCGCACTTTGTACCAGGAGGACTGTTTGCACTTATACAGAGTTCAGCCCGGTCGCCATGGTGCCTTGGTGGAATGCATCCATCCTGGAATCATATAGTACCAGGGTATAATAATAATAAGTGATCACCCACCCTACTTGTTAGTGGAGCAACCTCTTACTACTTCTCTTTATGAAATACCCTCCTACCCCTTTCCCAATTTGCTTTTCTCTCCACAGAGATTCTGGTTGCCCGTTGCACTTTCATCCTCTTATGAGCCTTAGTCGAGTAGTAGTGGATACCGTGAGGTCCCTACCGGCTGCGAGGGCCGAAAGCCCACTAACTAAGGCAAGTATTAGGTACGGGGTGTGTTGGGCCGTCGACTCTGCTGACCTTCCTCCATTACACATATAAGGTGGCTAAGCAAGTACCATCTTTTATGGTTAAAGCTCCAGGACAATTTCGCCTGAATGGTCGGCCGGGTTAGCAAAGCCCATCAACGCTTGACCGGGACCGATTAGGTGTAAATAATCAGATTCTGGAATTCCTGATCCTATGGAAAATTTTCTCTTGACCTTCAAGGTCATAGGGAAGTAATACTACCGAGTATTGCGAAAGTCCTGTTAACTCGTTATGACGCTCTCAACAAAGGACACAATGATAGTTTTGATGCAGTTAGACGTTATTTTATTGTTTTAATATATAAATATGTATTTAAATTGTAATATTAATCAATATTCATCTTTTCTCTTTTTGACAATGGTTACAACGGAAGGCAATAGTAGGAAAGGGTATGGAGATCCGCCTCCAAGTGCGGCCTCGCCATTCCTAGGTGTCTGAAAGACGAGGAAAATTGAAGCACCCCTTGGACTGGTAGAGGGGCTCTCTTCTCACCATCGCCATACGGCAAATGGGCTTCCACTTTCCCTCACCCCCTTCTTTGGAGGAGCGTCGGGCAAATCAATCTCCCTAACAGAAGCACTTCCTCCTTTCCTATCACAGGGGACTGCCAAGATAAAAGGAGGGGGGCACAACATTGGCCGCTCCCAATTGGAGCTGCTTGATAGGGCCAACCCCCTTAGAGGGGTCATGGAGAACAGGGCCAGTCTATCCGTGCCCCCCCCCCAACGTCCTGCATTTTAAGCATCCAAGAGTCGACAAAACACAAAAAGAGAAAGACCTCGTTTGAGATCCACCATACCTTAGCGGGGACGGGCACAGCTGCGTGTGGCAAGGTATTTCATGTGGGCAAACCTGGGCTCAGTGCCAAACACCGACCCTAGATCCGCCGCTGTGCAAGCTTCTCTCCCCGTGGCTCCGAGCCCCAAAGACTCACAAGGAGAGGGTTGACCTCTTTCCCAGGCTGGGGCCTTGTTCGGCGAACAACGGACAGAGTTCTGCCTCCAGGAAATGTATGGCCATTCCTGTGAGGGTCTTCTTTTCGAAGAGGACCCCCGCATCTCCTCTGAACTAGGCCTGGAGGGCATATTTCTTCAATGGAATTGCCGCAGATTCCGGGATAAATGGGAGGAGCGGAGGAGGTCCGTCTGCTCCTGTTCTGGTTCGCTATTTTTTTTTTCGCAGGACAATATCTTGGGCGCGTGCCCCCTGCCCACCTTCACGGGGTATAAGGGTTCTGCGACCTTACCACTATGGGGTGGGGGCCGGATAGAAGGATGCGTGACTTACAGCTGGCATGATGTCTCAGCTCTTCTCTTTGCTTTGAATACCTTCTTTAAGGTAGAAGCAGTGCAGCTGCAATGTCATGTTATTTCTGCGTATATCTGCGAATTCCACCGCATCGTGGCACGGTCCGGAAAAGAGACCGTTAAAAAGACCTGAGTAAACTCCATACTCTCAAAACACAACAACCTCTAAAAATCAAACAACGATCATGAAAGGAGGAAAACTACGAATTGTATAAATAAATACCAATAGATAGAAAGATGAAAACACATTTGGAAAAATACTTAAGAGAAATCGATCCGGATTTAATTAATTCTAATCTCGAAACAGGGGGTTAACCTTGTAACGAGAAACATTAACATACAGAACTATGACATAATAACCACTAGCATACGAACGAACATCATGATGGCGCAGCAATAGCTATCAAAAGAGGACTGGTCTAAGAACGCATCAAGGACTAACCGAATTTTTGCCTCTCAATCGAGATAATAATGGAACTATGTAACATAATAATTGCTACGGGGTATCAACCTCCTCGACGGCCAAATCTTCCAATAAATAACCTTGTGAGAATATTTAATAATAGACTACCAATCTTTTTATGTGAAATTTAAATGCAAGATGCGCAGATACTGGATACAAAAGAAACAACCAAGCAGGAGCGGACCTACAACCCCTAATAGATAGACGGATAGTCAGACGACTGGAATCGGACTTCCAAGCATTCATAAGAAACGTAACAGCAACAATATCAAACATATGCCTTGCAAATAACATTCTACCATTTAACTATCATACGGAACTTGTAGATGTTATCTGCAGTGATCATACAGCAACCAATTTAGATCCCGGCAGAAAAAAAATTGGAAGGCATACCACAAAGCCAATTGGGCAAAATACAAACAGGAATTAGACACTTACTTGCCAAACGCACTCAATGAAGCAACACTTGAAGAGATCGACGACAATCTCAAAGGAATAAGATGATACAAACAGAAAAGATCAATGTAATCACCAGAACCTCTTGTAAAAATATTAAAAATTTCATATGGACCCCGGAGAGGAAAGCAAATAATACCGAAATAGGATTATTAAATGAAGATATACTAAAAAAGGACCAACAAGGGAAAATACTTAGATCTGAGAACGAAAAAGAGAGAACTACTAAGAAACAATAATTGACAAACAAAAGGAATACTTGCACACAGCCGTTCAAAATATCGACAATTTTAATATGACAACGCGATAATTAATTTAAATGAAACCAAGTTGATTTTAATTTTTAATGTTACAAAACTGAATTAATATTAATACTACCACGCTAAATTAATTTTTAATTCACCACGCTAAATTCAATTTTAATGGACCTCGCTAAATCACTTTTCTCTCACCTTGCTGAATTCAGTTTTAACGTCACTTCGCTGAATTCAGTTTTAACGTCACATCGCTGAATTCAATTTTAACGTCATCACGGTGAATTTAGTTTTAGTGTAACCAACACTGAATAAATCAAAATTTCATTATGCTGAACTTATTTTTAATGTCACTGAGATGAATTTAGTTTTAAAATCACCATCTATATTTATTTTTTAATGTCACCACTCTAAAATCATTTTTAATGCACTATGTTGATTTAAATTGTAATATCGCAACGCTAAATAAATTTTAATGCTAGGACGCTAAACTAAATTTTTATGTCTCCTCGAGAAATTATTTTTAATATCACCCCGCTGAAGTAAATTTTTAAGGCACCAAAATGAAATCAATTTTAATATCACCACTTTGATTTACATTTTACTATCACCGCTTGATTAATTTTAATGATAAAAGCTGAATTTAAATTTAATGTCTCCCGCTGAAATCATTTTTAATAGAACTACGCTGATTTAAAATTGTATGGCAGCATAATTTATTAAATTTTAATGTCACTACGCTGAAATTACTTTTTTATCACACTGAATTTAATTCTAAATGCCCCCTCCACACTCGCGGTGTTTCCAGGGGCAGAGGCTCTCCGTGAGAGGGCTGCTGCCTTGTCGTGGGAGAGGGACTCAGCCCTCTCATTAGAGCGTACTGCGAGGTGAAGTTTTACTATAGCTCTCTCCTCCCTCCGCGACCTTTATTTATGGTCTCATTGTTATGTTATTCATGATTTTCTCCTGTCCCCCTCTATCTTCTCTTTTTATATTGTCCCTCTCAAGTGTGGTTGACTGCGTCTGAGCATATATGTGGGGGTGGTTGTAATTTTTGACTGAATGAATGTGTGAGTACTAGAGCGTGTTTTAGGTGTAAGTTCTCATTTTTTCATTCTCGGTGCCCTGCTCCTGACTTATTGATTGCGTCGTTCCATGGCTGAACCGCGCTGAGTTGGATGTGATGGTTGCCCAGGCGGCGGCTTCCTACTACGATGGTCTTTGTGTCCTCAAAGGAAAAATCCCGAAGGCAGCCTGCAGTTTTTTTTTAAATGCCAATGCTGGTTTAGTAGGGTACGGGACCTTCGCTTCAGGGGGGCTAATCAAATGAAGCAGTTGCGTTGGCGGGTTCTGCACTGCGCGAAACTACCCCTCCCTTAAATAATATAGTAGCTTTTGGAGAAAAATAAATCAAAAACTACTTTGCAGAAGATTTAGACTTCCGTTCCTCGTGATTCTGGATCTCGTTCCAGTTTTCGCTTTCTCTCTACAGATCTGTTTGCCTCAGCCCTGGACCTTGCCTTGGACTACCACCAATTTTGGTCCTTCGAAATAAATCTAATATTCCCCTATTTAACATAATATTTTTTTATGTTAGTCAGGATTTTGATGAACGTAGCGGTAAACCAGGCTGCATGTGGTCCCGTAACGATGGCTCCCCAGTAGTGGATGTCACTTCGCGGCCCCAACACGAATCTGTTCAAGCCCTCAATACTTGCTCGCTCTGAGATTGCTGTCTCATCCCACCCAACCTTCAACACAGTGAAGGATGTTATCCGTTTTAACGAACTAATTGACTATGACTTTAAGATGCTTCAGTCAAAGCTGGCTAGCCAGTGGATTATTGAGGGTCATAGACCAGGGCGAACCTTTGGTGGAATTCGGGTGAACACACCAACGATGTTCCTAACGTTTGATCTTCGGGATCTCCCATCACATAATAAGGCGGATTACTTACGAATTCCAGTCAAACCCTATATATCCAATCCGACCGACTGCTTCAATGGCAATATGTGTGGTGATGTGAGCACTGCCTGCCGCCAACCTTGTGCATACGTTGATTGCGCGCAAGTTTACTATGGTCATCCCTGCGACCATCCTCGCCGCTGTATCAACTATGGAAAGTTAGATAGTGCATCTTTTTCAAAACCTCGCCCATTTCTTTTTGAAAACAGGCCTTAGCTGTCCATGATTCTGCTAAGGTGGATTATACAGGAGGTACGCCGACTAGTCTGAGAGAAATTCATCTCCATCGGCATCAAGTTCTCCGATGTCCTACGCATGGCAGCGGACTCTCGTCCCTCTCGCCCACGTAACCCATATACTACCCTACCTTCACTGCCAGCATCCCGGGATGCAGCACCACCACCCTCTGCTGTATCAGCTTCGTCTCTTATCTCACCCCATGTTTGGTTTCCTAGTATATTCTCTTTCTCTCCTCCACGTATTGCCCCCTCGTCGGCAGAGCGTGTCCAATCTCCGAAGGCCACTCAGGCGACTTTGAACGCCATTCAGGCCTATATTGAATCTACTGCGGCTCTTCGCACTGACCTAGACATTAGTGAGCACTCTTGGCCCAGGTGCAAGGCTTCTCCCGCCTCTACGTCTCCCTCTAGGAAGCTAACTTCCAAAAAAAGGCGGGCAATCAACATCTATAGAACTCAAACCTCCACCTCAGTTGAGGTAGACCGTATCCCTCCCTCTCTTTCCACTACCCCTGTTCTTTCGAGACCTGTAACTGGAACTTCAGACCTCCTCTCAGAGCGGATATTGTGTATTGTTCACCCATAGTGATGAAACCCTACTCGAAGAAGGTAACGATTCCTCTAAGCTTCTTTTATCCATACTATTTCCTTCTGATCACGACTATACCCCAACTCCCCTTCCCGTTACCACTGTTCCTTTGGAACCCTCCGTAACTACGGCTTCCGACCTCCCTTCAGACATGGGCTGCATACCCTCCATTAGGAGTGATGATCTTATCCGCCTTGGGTATAACGAAACCCCAAATCTTTCTTGGATCTACCCTTTCCTTCGGATCACGACATATTGACTTTAGTCTGTCAAACAAATTTAGCTCTCGCAATATTAGTCCCCCGTCACTCTAAATCGGGGTTGCCTCGCCGTTCTGAGGTTCTTTCTATAATGCTCGTGCCGTGTTCGTCTCGCACAACACCTGTTCGTGAACCCCCTATCCCTCCGTACTATTTCGATCGTGGTCTCTCACCAGGCTGAGTGATGACAGTAATTCTTCAATAGAACTCTTAGTAGATTTTTCCCAAATGGTAGGAATTCTCCTCTTTAGTATCTGTCATATGCTCTAATAAGCCAAACTCGGGAAACATTCTTTTCCCAAGTTTCGTTATTTCACGGTTTTTAACTCCATCACCCCCTAACGGCGTGTCCTATGCTGGTGTCTCGCTCCTGGTGAACACTAACCACTTTCGCACGTATTCAATTCTACGGACTACCCTTCAAGCAATCGCAGAATTTATATTTTTTGTTCAATTTATATACACCCAGATGAGCCCCTTTCAAGGGCTCAGTTATTGAATATTTTATCTTAACTTCCTACCCCATTTCTAGTTCTAGGCGACTTTAATGCCAAACACTCCGTATAGGGTGATAAAGTGAGCAACTGTCAAGGTCTCATCCTTGAATCTCTTTTATCCACTAATCCTTTTGACATTCTTAACTCTGGTCAGGTTACGCCCTACAACATTCAAACTGATTCTTTCATTTGTGTGGATCAACGAGTATCTATTGCCTCCGCAGACTGTATTCTGCTTCCAAGTGGTCTGTTTTAGATGGCCTACATGGCAGCAACTACTTTGCCATTCTCTTGAAATACGCGACACTATGCCCGTTCGCGTCATATCCTTCCAGATGGAATGTTGTAAGGCCCGACTAGTCAAAGTTCCATGACGCTTCCTTCACCACTAAACAAATTGGATATTATGTAGATTTTGATGCGACTATACATTTCTTTTCTTTTGTAATGCTTGATGCGGCAGTGTCCGCAATCCTTATTATTCGGTCCTGCCGGAGCAGAATATCAGTCCCATGGTGGAATACTGATTGCACTTATGTGGTGGAGGGGTATATAAAGGCTCATGCTCGTTTCCGCCGGAACCCAACCCTCCCGAAATTGAACTAAAGCCATTTTCCAGCGAACTTTACGTCAGGCACGCATTGACTCTTGGAGAGCATGTGTGTCCTCTATATCTTGCACTACCTCTTCAGCTCGGGTGTGGAAGAGAATTAATGAAATCAGGGGTCGGTATGCTGGTCACTCCCCCCTTGGCATTGAGATGAATGGCTCAATCATCTGTGGTCACTCCAGCGTCGCCGATATATTGGCATCCTTTTTTGCCGATGTTAGCAGCGTTAAGCGCTACTCGACGGAGTTTAGGCGTATCAAGCCCGGGCTGGTGGGCGAAGCCCTGCATTTCTCGGCCGGGGAGGGACTTTATGAGTTTGTTTGTGTTTTTGACTGGTATGAGTTGATAGGCCCTGGTGGCTTTTTTCAATCTTTATTTTGTTATGTAACTCTTTGTTAACTACCGCCGACATGCGTTCAGCGCTATCTGTGCGCTTCTATGCCTCCGAGCCTAGTCTTAATGGATTTTTAATGTACCAACGCTTAAATAAATTTAAATTTACAACGACAAGCTCAATTTTAATGGCCTACTCTGATTGCAATTTTAATGTCACTAAGATGAATTTAATTTTATTTCAATACACTGAGTTCTATTTTAATATAACTATCCTGAATTAATCTTAATGATTTTCCCCTTAAATTATTTATAATCCCACGACGCTGAATTCAGTTGAAATGACCTAAGCTGTATTCAATTTTAATGACACTACGCTAAATAAATTTTAGTGGCACCAAGCTGAAACACTGAAAAATTTAATTTTAATGATACTTTGCTTAATCACATTTAATGTCACGACGCTGAATTCATTATTATTGTCAAGAGGATTAAATAAATTATACTGTTACCATTCTGATATCAATTTTAATGTCACCACTCTGAATCAAGTTCATTGTCACTACGTTAAAACCAGTTTTAATGCCAACAAGCTAAATCATTTGATTTTCACCACGCTAAATTTAAATTTAATGTCACCACGTTGAATCAATTTCATTGTCATTACATTAAAACCAGTTTTAATGCCAACAAGCTAATTCATTTTATTTTCATCACGCTAAATTTAAATTTAATGTCACAACGCTGAATCAATTTTATTGTCATAACATTAAAACCAGTTTTAATGCCAACAAGCTAATTCATTTTATTTTCATCACGCTAAATTCAAATTTAATGTCACCACGCTGAATCAATTTCATTGTCATTACATTAAAACCAGTTTTAATGCCAACAAGCTAAATCATTTTATTTTTACCACGCTAAATTAAAATTTAATGTCACCACGCTGAATCTATTTCATTGTCATTACATTAAAACCAGTTTTAATGCCAACAAGCTAATTCATTTTATTTTCATTACGCTAAATTAAAATTTAATGTCACCACGCTGAATCAATTTCATTGTCATTACATTAAAACCAGTTTTAATGCCAACAAGTTAATTCATTTTATTTTCATCACGCTAAATTCAAATTTAATGTCACCACGCTGAATCAATTTCATTGTCACTACATTAAAACCAGTTTTAATGCCAACAAGCTAAATCATTTGATTTTCACCACGCTAAATTTAAATTTAATGTCACCACGTTGAATCAATTTCATTGTCATTACATTAAAACCAGTTTTAATGCCAACAAGCTAATTCATTTTATTTTCATCACGCTAAATTTAAATTTAATGTCACAACGCTGAATCAATTTTATTGTCATAACATTAAAACCAGTTTTAATGCCAATAAGCTAAATCATTTTATTTTCACCACGCTAAATTCAAATTTAATGTCACCACGCTGAATCAATTTCATTGTCATTACATTAAAACCAGTTTTAATGCCAACAAGCTAATTCATTTTATTTTCATCACGCTAAATTAAAATTTAATGTCACCACGCTGAATCAATTTCATTGTCATTACATTAAAACCAGTTTTAATGCCAACAAGCTAAATCATTTTATTTTTACCACGCTAAATTCAAATTTAAGGTCACCACGCTGAATCAATTTCATTGTCATTACATTAAAACCAGTTTTAATGCCAACAAGCTAATTCATTTTATTTTCATTACGCTAAATTAAAATTTAATGTCACCACGCTGAATCAATTTCATTGTCATTACATTAAAACCAGTTTTAATGCCAACAAGCTAAATCATTTTATTTTCACCACGCTAAATTCAAATTTAATGTCATCACGCTGAATCAATTTCATTGTCATTACATTAAAACCAGTTTTAATGCCAACAAGCTAATTCATTTTATTTTCATCACGTTAAATTCAAATTTAATGTCACCACGCTGAATCAATTTCATTGTCATTACATTAAAACCAGTTTTAATGCCAACAAGCTAAATCATTTTATTTTCATCACGCTAAATTTAAATTTAATGTCACAACGCTGAATCAATTTCATTGTCATTACATTAAAACCAGTTTTAATGCCAACAAGCTAATTCATTTTATTTTCATCACGCTAAATTCAAATTTAATGTCACCAGGCTAATTCAATTTTGAATTCACGTGTCTGAATTTAATTTAACGTCACCATGCTGAATCAATTTTAAAGTCACCTCGCGGAATCAAGTTTAATGTCTATACTTGAATGCAATTCTAATGTCACCGCGATTAATCTATTCCAAAATCATCATGCTCGATACATTTTAATTTCATTACGCTGAATTTATTAATGTCAGCAGGATCAATTTAATATTAATGTTATCACTCTGAAATCAATTTTGATGCCCCCACCCTGAAATCAATTAATTTTTACCAGGCTCTATCAATTTTAATATAACCCGGCTAAATTAATTTATGTCACTACGATCAATAAAATTTAATGCCAACAAGCTGAATAAATTTTACTTCCTCCAAGCTGAAATCACTTTTAATGCCACTACTTTAAATTTAATTTTAATGTCCCACGCTTAATTGAATTTAATTGCCTCCACACTGACCTTAATTTTAATATCACACCCTGACTTGAATTTTAATGTCACACTGCTACTACCATTTTAATGTCACCATGCTGAATTTAATTTTAATGTCTCCAGTCTCCATATACTGAAGCAATTTTAACATCACCACGCTCAATCAATTTTAAAGTCACCTCGCGCAATTAATTTTAATGTCTACGTGAATTTAATTTTAATGTCTCCAAGCTAAATAAATTTTAATGTCATCGCGATGGATCTGGTTCAATATCACCATGCTGAATCAAATTTATTGACATCACGCTTGATTCATTTTAATTTCATAACGCTGAATAAATTAAAATGTATCTCTGCTGAATTACATTTTAATGTCACCTCGCAAAATTAATTTTAATGGCACTATGCTGAAATACTTCAAATATCACAATGCTAACTCAATTTTAATGTCATCACGCTTAATCCATTCTTATTTTCAATAAGATGAAATCAATTTTATGGTTAACACTTTGAAATCGACTATAATATCGCCACGATGAAAGCAATTTTACTTTTACCAGGCTTAGTTAATTTCATGTCACCTCGCTCAATAAATTTCACAGCCACCAAGCTAAATAAATTATAATGTGAAATCAATATTAAGGCACCATGCTGAATTTAAAACTAATGTGGCCACTGAATTCAATTTTAATGTAAGCACGCTTAATAGAATTTTAATGTATCAACGCGAAATCAATTCATTTTGCGCCAAAACAAACTCAATTTTAATGCTTACTCCTATTTTAATGTAAATGTCACTACACTGCATTTAATTTCACCACGTCGAATTCTATTTCAATGTAACTAGTCTGAATAAATTAATTTTAATGTCACGACACTTACTTCAATTTTAATGCAACATGCGGAATTCCATTTTAATATCATCACGTTGAATCAATTTTTATGACACCAAGCCGAAAAACTTTAAATATCAGCAGGGTAACTCATTTTTAATCATATCTCACTTCAATCAAATTTAGTGTCACCACGCTCATTCATTCTTATTATCATGTGGATTATATCAGTTTATAGCTACCACTAAGAAATCAATTAGTTTTCACCAGGCATGATCAATTTTAATGCCACCAGGCTAAATGAATTTTTATGTTACCCCTTCAATAAAACTTAATGCCACCAAGCTAAATAAATTTTACTCTCTCCAAGCTAAAATCACTTTTAATGTCACTACTCTAAATTCAATTTGAATGTCACCACGCTTAGTTGAATTTAAATTTCACCAGACTTAAATAAATTTTAATGTCACCCTGGGGTAGCAAATACTATGTCATAAAACTGATTTGAATTTTGTTGTCAAACTGCTACTACTAATTAAATATCACCGTGCTGAATTCAATTTTAATGTTGCCACAATGATTTCACTTTTAATATATCCATATTCTGAATCAATTATAGTATCACCATGCTGAATCAATTTTAAAGTCACCTCGCGGAATCAATTTTAATGTCTCTACGCAAAGCCAATTTTAATGTTATCAAGGTGAATAAAATTTAATGTTACCATGATAAATCCATTTACATATCACCATGCGGAATCAATTTTATTAACACCGCGCTGGCTAAATTTTAATTTCATTACATTGAATCTCATTTAATGTCTCTTCTTTATTTACTTTTAATATCAACACGCTGAATTCAAATTTTATGTCACCGCGCTGGAAACAATTTTAAAGTAAGCACGCTGATTTCCATTTTAATGTCACCTTGCTGAATGAATTTTAATGGCACTATGCTTAATCACTTTAAATATCACCAAGCTTACTAAAATTTAATGATACCTCGCTTCCTTAAATTTAATGTTACGACGCTGAATCAATGTTAATGTCACCACGCTGGATTCACTCTTATTCCCAATAGGATTAAATAAATTTTACGGTTACTACTCTTAAATCAATTATTACTTAACATCGCTCAATGAATTTTAATGTCACCCAGGCTAAAATCAATATCAATGCCCCCACGCGGAATATAATTTTAATGTATCGACGTCAAAATCAATTTCAATATCACCATGATGAACTCAATTTTAATGCCCTGTTCTGCTTTCAATTTTAATTTCACCAAGCTGAATTCAATTGTAACATCACCTCTCTGAATCAATTTCATTGTCATGAGGCTGAAACCAATTATAATGACAATAAGCTAAATCATTTTATTGTCATGACGCTGAATTCAAATTTAATCTTTCCAGGCTAATTCAAGTTCATATTCACTAGGTTTAATTCAATTTTAATGTCGTCAAGGTAAATTCAATATTAATATCGCCATGATTAATCAATTTTAAAGTCACCAAGAATCAATTTTGATGTTACCAAGCTGAATAAATCTTAATAGTACTAAGCTGAATTCAATTAACTGTAACCATGTTGAATCAATTTTAATGTCACAACGATGAATTCAATTTAATATCACCACGTTGAAATCAATGTTATTGTCACCAGGGTGAATCACTTTTGATCGCACCACGCTGATTTCAATATTAATGTCACCTCGGTAAATTCACTTATATTGTCATCACACTATCAATTTTAATATAATCTAGTTAAATTGAATTTTAATCTCAGCACGCTGATTTTAATTTTAATATAACCGCGATGAATTTTAATTTAAAGGCTACCATTCAGACATTCATTTTGAAATTACCCCGCTGAACCCCGTATACTGTGACCACACTGAATTCACTTTCAATGATACGACGCTAATTTAAATTTCAACATCACGACTCTGAATAAAACTTCAATGTCACAATTATGAATTTGAATTTAATTACACCAGGCTGATTCAATTTTAATATCGCCAAGGTGAATCTATTTTTATGTAACCACGTTGAATAAAATTTAATGTAATCTCACTGAACGAATTTTAATAGCACAGCAATGAATTCAATTTTAACATCACTATTTTGAATCATTTTTAATGTCAGCACACTGAAATTACTTTTAATGTCACAGCGCTGAATTCTATTTTAATGCCTCCATGCTAAGTCAAATTTAATGTAACCAAGATGAATTAATTTAATCTCACCACGTTCAATTCACGTTTAGTGTCTCCAAGTTAAAATCTAGATTAATGAAACCAACCTAAATTCAATTTTAATGTCACTACGTTGTATTAAATTTCAATATCACCATGCTGTATTTAATTTTAATGTCAACCCACTGTATCAGTATATTTCACCAGACTAAATTCATTTTTAATTTCTCAAGCTGAATTCAATTTTAATGTTTTTTATCACCATACTGAAACAATTTAATGTATCCATGCTGAATCAATTTCAATGTCACCACACTCAATCATTTTTAATGTCTCCACGCTGAAAAGACATTTACTGTCATCACGGTGAATTCAATTTTCATTTCCGAACGCTGAATCAATTTGATTGCCAACAGCCTTAATCAATTTTAATGTCACCATGCTGATTTTTATTTTACTGTTTTCACGCTGAAAAATATTCTAACGCCACCAGGCCGAGTCAATTCTAATATCCACGCTGAATCAATTTTAATGTCTCTTCGTGAATTCAACTTTACTGTCACCATATTGAATCAATTTTAATGTCACCACGTGAATCAATTTTAATATCCTCACGGTGAACACATTTTGACGTCACAATACTGAATCTATTTTAATGTCACCCTCTTAATCAATTGCAATGTCACTCTCTGAATCAATCTTAATGCCATCACGCTCATTTTATTTCGGTCGAGATACCATTTCTTCCATATACAAACTCAAATTTTTGGAAGTTAGTGTAACTAATTATTTCCCATTGAAATTTTAAAGCTTCTTCCTAATTACTTTAGGCATCCTTTTATCCCAAACGTTGAACATAGTACAGCACTTACACTGTGTGATGGGTAATTTATCGCCTAACTTGAGCATAAAAAAACATTGAGATTTCGAAGGTCCGATTTTCGGAGTTATGTGGTCAAATAAATTTTCTGACAATCGAAACAGGATCGTACTGCTAGTGTGACATGGTGCTAAGTTCTTTTGCCAAAAGTACGGCCTTCCAGCGGTCACCTCATGGATCCAGGGAAACACCGACTCCTCCAGGTACTTGATGTAGCCCTTCAGAAAGATAAAGAAGGGGGGGGGGGTAACGTAGCACTGGTTTCTGAGCCGCAGTTCCCTTTAATCACAGCCTGACTCATCTAAATATTTTCTGATCCTCTGCACTGTATTCAGATTGACACCCGAGCACTTCGATATCTATTGGAGCTCCCGGTGTGAATACCAAGCAACACAATTTGCCTTTTCCAAATTATTGGAGGAGAGAATTCTGTCATTGTATTGTTTCCTTCACCGACGATGAAAGAATGAATGAATGATGTGTATAGAAAGGACAGAGAGAGATCACTGTGTATCACAGGCGAACAGGCAGTCGTAGAGGAAAAGGGTGAAGAAATAACTTGAGAGGGGATAGGAAGAGTTTATAGGTCGGTGGCTAGATACCAATGCGTGGTGTGGTTGGGTGGGTCTCGAAGTGTTCGTGACTGGACGACGGTTGGAGGGTGGTCAGGAAAGAGAGCGTGCTGCTTAGTCGGAAACGCGTTATTCATGATGCTTTTAGCTTATGCGAAGAATGATATGGGTTGCGGGTGGTCATGGGCCGCGGGGTATCGCGGTGCCATCGCATACCGCCTTACATGTAGTGCGGTGTATAAGGGGTCTCTGGCAAGTTTTGCGAGTTTTTTGTGAGTCTGATGTGAGCGTACGTGTTGAGGGGTGCTAATTTGTTGTTGTCGTGTAGTGTGGACATTCTCGTGTACAAGGGAGAGCGGCAAGCGCGCTTCGGAGCAGAGTTCTGAATGCGCTGAGCCTTCTGCTACCACGTGTCACTCGCGGCTACGAGTGACTGGGGCGTACGCGAGAAGAGGTCGCACGAGTGTTTTGTATAAGTGTAACTGAAGTTTTTTGCCCGCAGGGTAGAACCTGTGCAGCGTTGTGTTTGTACGTGCGGCTCTTGCTTGTGTTCTGTTCTGGTGTATATTGAACCTAAGGGTCTTGTCAAAAGTTACCCCAAGGATTTTGGTATTTTGTGTGTAGTCGAGCCTTGTTGGGTTTAGATCGTTCATGTCTGGTGTGTGTGAGAAGATTTGTAGGATATGCATGAAGTGATCTCTTGCGCCGAAGAGTGTCATCCGTGTCTTTTGAGGATTCGTGGCAATCAGCCATTTATCCTCGTATTCTGTCTTAGCGTCTAGTATTATTTGTGCGTAGAGCGCGATCTCGTCTGGTCCACGGCCACTGACGAGAATGGTCTCATCATCGGCGTAGGACATTGTGTATGTGTGACAGCAGTTTTCGGGTAAGCGTGGTGTGTCGTTTGTGTACATGATGTATAGTGTGGGTGCTAGTACGCTTCCTTGGGGAACGCCTGAGCGTGGTGTGAAGGGTTGTGAGAGGATATTTTTGTATTTTATGTGGCATCTCCGTTCAGTAAGGTAGTGCGAGAGGAGCCTTCTGGTGCAGAGAGGTAACTCCGTATTGTTGGCTAGTTTCCAACGGAGTCTTTCGTGCCACACTTTATCAAAGGCCTTCTCCACTTCCTTGCTGATGGAGAGTGTCTTTTGATGCATCTGGCGTTTTTTTCTGTATTCTGTCATGAACGATGGTCACAGCCGCCTGAGTTGACTGGCCCCTCCTGAACCCATATTGGAGGGGGGGAGAACCAGTCCCTCTCTTCCAGGTAGTCCCGTAGGCGGCAGTTCATCATGCGTTCGAGTATTTTGCCTAGGTGCTCTGATAGAGCAATATGACTGTAATTGTTCAGGTGTTTGGGGTCGTCTTTGTTCGTTTTGTGTAGAAGTATGTTGTGAGAGACTTTGAATATTTTGGAGAAGTGGCCTGAGGCTGGTGAGGCGTTGAATAGGTTTGTAAGTGCGGGGTATATGTTTGCGAGGATGTTGTGTATTAGTGTGGCTGGTGGGCCGGAGGGGCCGAGTCTACGTTCTGATGTTGCTTTAATGTAGTGTTTTGTTTCCTCGACGGTGATGCGAGTGGTCAGTGTAGATGTGTAGTCGAGCAGCTCCATTCGTATCAGGGGGGCGGGCCTTAGCTAGTGAGCGTGGACCCGACACCACTCCTAGACTTCCTAGAAGTGCTCTCGCGCGTGTAGTTTAGGTGGGTTGTGTGTATGTACTGTGTCCCAGTGGGACCTAAATGCGTCGAGGATGACGGTGGTGTCTGTGAGTGTTTGGTTGTTTACTTGGAGGGTGATGGGTTAGCAACCTTTGGCCTAGCAACCTTTTTACGTGCCGCCAGAAGTAGGAGGTGTCAGTGCAACGAGTGTTGTCCGCGATGCGGACAACCTCTCGCCACTGCCAGTTCCTATCTAGCTGCACACACTGTAGGATGCGGGCACGTAGGTGATTGATCTTGTGTTGTCGTGGGCCTCTAGTGTAGTGATTGTTGTACTGTGTGATGAGTCTCTCAGTGTGTATGGAATATGTGAAATGTTTTATGCATGTGTAGGTTTTGTGTGGTGTGTGTAGCTCACGTGCTGTGGCTATAGTGTTAAAGATTGAGCACCAGTGGTCGTCTAACATGTCTGGATTCGTGTGGTCTAGGTCGAGGTTTTGTGGCGTGTTATCTGTTATGTGTCTCTTAAACCCTCTCCAGTTCGTCGTTTTTGTAGTCGAAGAGAGTTGGTGTGGGTATGAATATGGGAGATGTGGATATGATAAGGCATATCGGTATGTGGTCAGAGAATACGTGGGGACCAGGTGAGATGTGCGTGTAGAAGCCTGTAGCGTGGTCGTTGCGGAAGACCACGTCCGGAGACGTGGTACCTCTACGAGGAACGAAGAATGTAGGGAAGCTCGGGCTTATGTGCTTGCAGCGATAACGCGGCAGGGCACCGGCTAAGTACCTTCCTACATCATTTGTAGTGTTAGAAAGGAATGCTGGGTGAAAGGCGTGGTGGTCTGTAGTGTGTGGCCACTAGGATGAGGCCGGAGCTTGTCTGTACCTTGCAGGCTAGAACAGAGTCATCTTGTGTTTGAATGAGGGAAAATATATAGAGCGCTTTATTAGGATCGCTAATCCTAGGTGCGGCACTTGCGGAGATAGATACGTGTGGTAGCCTGCAATGCGGAATTTGTTGTTGGGGATCGGTGTAGGCTGGTCGAGTTCAAGAATATTGTGTCAGGTCTTTGTGTGTTTAGGACTCAGTTGGCAACAGTATGGCGAATACCGCGGCAACTACGTACGTTTATTCGTATCACGTTGAGGCGACCTATTGTTGTGGGTGGAGTGCGCGTGAGGCTGATTTAGCCAGGACCGTTCCCCTCTCCTTGGTTATTGCCCACTAGGCGTGAGGAGCCAGTACCTTTACGCGTGTCGGCTGTGGTTTGGGGAGGTTGTCAATGGTGTTATTGGGTGGGCAGGCCGTGGTGGAGGGGGGAGTAGAAATAGTGGTCGTGGAAGCGGGGTTGGAGAGAGTAGAGTCTAGGAGGGGGGAGTTAAGAGCAGAGGTGGAGGGAGTAGAGCTAGTAGATGGGGGGATAGAGATAGTAGTGGAGGTGCAGATTATGAGAGGGGGTGTCGGGAGAGAAAGGAAGTTGGGACGGCGAAGAAGGAGGAGTGGAAGGGGGAGAGGAAGGAACAGCAGGAGGTGTGGTGTTTGGCTTTACGCGTGGTTGTGTGTGTGTGGTTGGGGGGGGAAGTCGTGGTGGAGTTTTTTTTGTTTAATACGGGGTGTTTTCAAGGGTGTGGTGGGCTTGGGGAAGGTGGAGGTTGTGGTGTCAGTGGGAGTGTGGTTGGAAGCTGTGAGAGTGAGTGTGGGGACGGTGGGATGGTGGTTGGTGGCAATAGGTGAGAGAGTGGAGGTCGCCGAAGGAGGAGTGCTGATGGTAGAAGGGAGTTTAGGTATAGAGGAGGAAGAAGTGGAAGCTGTGGAAGGAGCAGAGGAGGCGGTTGGAAGAGAGATGGGAACAGTTGCAGATGAGCAGCTAAGGAGGGTACAGTGGCGAGAGGTGCAGGGACAGAAGGGCGGGAGGAATGCGGGAGCGTGGTGAGAATGGGGGGCGGTGGGTCCAAGGGGGAAGGTGTTCGTGCCCATCGATGTTGGGAGGAGTGCGGGTCTCCCGTGTGTGTGCTCGTCGATTAGAGCGACTACCTTCTCGGGGAAGGTGATCTGCTCTAGACCGTGTGAGGTGAACAGTGTGTTAAGTATTTCCGTTTATATTCGGGGTCACCCCTCGACATGTCCTTTGCTACCGTTGAAAGCAAGGCGGCCAGGTGTAGCTTTGGGTGTGTGGTGTGGGGTATGGGTAGGGGTGGGTGTGTGGTGTGGTGTGAGGGTAGGTGTCGGAAGTAGTGGGGGGTCTCTCGGTGTAAGGTGCTTGGGTGGGGGCGGGTGTCAGAATATGTGGGTGAGTCTGGGTTCCTTTTGGGTTTGGGTGTGTCTGGGGTAGGACAGGGAGAGGTGCGGACACCGTTGTGCCGGTAGCAGCAGCGAATGTTCTTGAGGGGAGGAGGGGCGGGGCGGCGTGTGTGGTTGTGTTGATGGGTCGAGGACGCCGTATAGCCGCTACGGCGTCAGAGCAGGCCTTACTTAACTAAGGGCATTTTGGGTTGACGCATGTCGCCGCCGCAGTTGGAGCAGAGTAATGTGGTGGCTTTGCAGGTGGTGTAGTGGTGGCCCACTACACTGTACTTGGAGCAGACCAGGTCTGCTTGGCAGTCGCGTGTTGGGTGTCCGGTTTTGTAACACCGGTGGCACTGTGTGGGTCTTATGTCCAATTGTGACTCAATGTTGTGTGGGTACCTTAGGGTGCCGCAGACCTTAATACCTTGGTCTAGCAGCAGTATTTTATTCTGCTCGTCGGACAGTGTGATCGCTTCCCATTGTTTTGTGCGGTTGTAATATAGATCTCTGATGACCTCTTCTCCATACTTCTGTCTGAGGTGTGTGCGTAGGTCATCAGTGGAGAAGGCCAACCATAGGGGGTTGGTCTTTGTGATGCGTATTTAGTGTTTTTTTCCGTACACCGTCGGCTAATTTTGTCTGTAGGTCTAGTGCGGCAAGTGTGTCCGATGCGTGTTGGTGAAATTTGACTGCGTCCTTCTGTGAACAGAAGACGAGTTTGTGGGTTGTGTGTTTCTTTATTATGTTCGTGATAGGGGTGTCGTGTGTAGCGGCTAAGTTGAGAAGTGTGTGTTGATTGTTGGTGGTTGGTTTGTCAGTAGTGGGTCTTTTATCTGTCGTGTGTAGGAGTGTGAGTGAGGATGTGTTATATGCCATTATCGCTTCTTTTTTTTACTTTGTATGGCTCCCCCAGCCCCGCCGATAACGACCCCATGAAAATGACTCGGATGTTGTGATGATTGATGAGTGAGATGGACCTGGTTGGGCTCCTCAGAGGGTGTAAAAACATGGCGGACCTAATGATGACTGAAGCCAGAATCAACTGACTCCAGTCGGGGTGCCGCCCCCGCTATTGGGTTTTGGGTATTTCTCAGTTACGTCCGACATCTCACAGAGACGGTAGTCTCCCTCTGTGGTCTTGGACGGTGCCGCAGATAGGGTGCTAATCCTCCCCGCGTTGGTAACTGAGTCCCAATCCAGGTTTGCTCCTTCTTTTGGGTTCCGCAGCGAGCTAAACCTCAGACCTCCTTTCCTTAAAGTTTGCAATTATGCCCTTTCTAAGTAGAACGGCTTAGTTGCAACGGAGCTCTATGTGTAGAGTCACATTCACAGAGCCAAGTCACAGCGAAGCAGGGATGGGGAGGGCTTAGCACGCCATACCACTATGACGAGCCAGGGAAATAAAGGTATTTTTATTCACAGGGGGGGGAGGGGCTTGTTGAATCTCGTAGATGGCTGTGGAGATTATACCGTCCACGGTATGCCTTGTAGAAAAATCACTGTTCTCAGTGAGAGGCGTCGATGAAATTGTTTCTTGGCTTTGACTCCTGTATCTGTGAGATAGCAGGGAATCGAAAAGGAATCGTCGGAAAAGCAGAGTCGTGTGTTGTGACCGTCAATGGACATTGCATAACTAATTCTACTACGATAAGAAGAAGAGACAACCGATGCCAGACAACACGCATGCGCGGAATTCAGTGTTGCCAACGGCGACAAATTACCTATCCTACCCAGTGTTTTACGGTTATTTCTTCTTTTATAATAAATGGGCACCACTAAAGAATGATAATACACCTCCTGGCTTTGTTGAAATTGTTTGGGTGTAGTAGTCATCAGTGATATAATGTAGTCTATCACGCTATGAGTATGAAACTCAAAATTAAAACAATCTTGTACAATTATATGTATCTATGGGCCATCTAGGCCCACGCGGCTCATTCTAGTCAATTTCTATAATTTAGAATTGACCAATCTCTCGGTGATATTTATGTATGCGATTTTTAAGCGTGGTGGTGGTTTCACTGCACACCAGGGTTTCACACTGCCGTGATGGTTTCACTGCACACCAGGGTTTCACACTGCCGTGATGATTTCACTGCACACCACGCTTTCACACTGCTTTCAGTAAATGTGTTCAAGAATATAATTGATAAATGCTACTTAAAAAGGTGTCAAACTAATTCGTTTGCATCTCTTCTCTTCCTTCTACCACTCTTTCGCCTCTCAATTTTCCTCATTTCCCCGAACTACCATTGAGGGGGGACAGTATGCTGGCACCAGCATACTGTCAGGCAGCTTACTGGCACATTCCACGCTCAAGCCTTCACCATTTACTCACACTAATCGCCCGGAGACTTTCCCGCCATTTAAAACCTCGCGGTCACAACATGCCTCATCTGTAACTTACACTACATCCAAGATACTTAAAACTGCTGCACTATTTCAAGGGTAACATCCTGGACTCGAATATTTTTCCCCCCCACACCATTCTCACCTACACATGCCATTACAGTGCTATTTTCTGCATCCAATTTTAGATCTTTCCTCTATCAAGAGCCATAACCAGCATTTCTAAATCTCCCCCACTCTCAGTCAACACACCCCGTCATCAGCATTTACCAACACAAACATAACCCACTCCTCACCATTCTTCATCAATCTTGTACCCCTTTCCGTCACTTCCACACGTAGTTCTCTCACTACTCCTTCCATAAACACATTAAATAACCATGGAGACATAACACAGCCTCGTCTTAACTCCCCGCATATGTCATACTCCGGCTATCTTTTACCCTAACCCACGCCTTACTTCCAACATAAATACTCTTCACACCATCCAATAATTTACCACCCACTACATTCTGTTAGCACCCGCCATAAGGCTTCACTCGCCAAAAGATCATAAGCTTTCTCTATATTCCTGAACTCACCATACACTTTACATCTTTTATTCCTTTGTTTAGTCTCGGTGCAAATTCTTGATCTACCCACTCACCCCTAGCTACTTTCAACTCCCCCCTTGTTCATCCTCAATCCATCTCCCACTTATCCTTATTATAATCCCAATCAGATTCTTTAATACTTTCTGCTCTTTGTCCTGATACAGGCCCACTATTACTGCATTCTTCCAGTCCTCAGGCACTGTTTCACTTTCAAATGCCTTACATCACATCCACCCAAACCAAATCCATAACACAATGGCCATCACTTTTTACCATCTCAGCGACTGTATCATTATCATCTAATACACTTTCCTTCCCATTTTCAGACATCTCACAGCACTAACAACCTCTTGCCAATCATATTTAAATTTGAATGATCTTCCATACCACATTATACAATTCATCAGAATTTTCTCGCCATCTACTTTTTACCTCTTCATTTCTCTCTAGTACGCTGTCATTCTTTTCATTGATGTCCACACAGCTATTCTTCTCCCGGTTTCTTCTTCACCCTTCTCACTTCCATCCAAAAGAGATTCCTGTTCCCACCAGGATCTTCATTCTTCATATTTGTCCAAATGTTTCATTTGCTGTTTTTTCTTCTCTAATTTATCACTCGCTTCAATTTCGTTTTAATCTCCTCGTCTGCCTTCAACTGCACCACCATGACATCCTCATCTATATTATTAAGCATTTGCAAGTACTCGTCCTTTTTGCTTACAGCTACACGCTTCACTTCGTCACTCAACCTTTCAACATTTTGCTTCCTCTTGCCAGGTTTGGCCTACTCACACAACCCTTGCACTACCTACTACATTTGCTCTACCTTCATGCTTACAGTTATTTCCGCTTTTCTACTATCATTCATTTTCATATACTTTCCCCTTTCTTATTCAATTTCCTTTTACTTCTGTTTCTTTCTTCCTCTCTACCTTTCTTACGTCTTCACATCCATACACCAACCAGTTGGACCTTACACAGAAAATAAAGTGCTCAGATACTTCCATACTTATACATCTTACATTTTTAGATATATCAAATACCTCCTTCTTTCTTACTAGGCACAAATTAATCATACTCTTAACTTCTCCTTCTCCACTTTTCCCAACCTATATGTATTTATGCACCTCATTCTGCTGAAAGAATGTTTGCTGCACATAATTTTCTTTCAATACAGAACTCTACCATCCTTTCTCCGACTGTACTAAAAGATCTCTCTCTCATTCTGACACTTATTCGTTCATTCACATCTCCTATAACCATCAATTTCATCAACCACTCGTTCCACACCATTCCAAACCTCTCTTTCTCAGCTTCACTTCTATCATTCCAACGTCCGCACACTACAATCACGCTTTGTTTCGTCCTTGACAATCTTAACTTTACCCACATAATTCTCGAGCTCACAAATTCATGCCCAACCATTGCATCATGTCTATTATCACCATTGCCCCATCTTCTGATTTACCCGTGATCGCTCTCCATTCACTCCATCTCACACTAACTCTTCATTCCCCCTCATGTTTGTCTCACATAAAGCAAGACTTAACATCATAAAAACAGTTTTATATTTTAAAGCTTAAATTAGCTCTCCCACAAATTTATCTACCTTAAGTGCCATCTTACGATGGGTGTGTATGTGCAATGAAAAACGATTTCTTTCAGCTTGTAGTAAAAACTTTCAAAGATAAAATCTAAGTCTTGTTGCCATTTGCACACTTCTACACATTGTTCTGAAAATTTACATCGTTGTTGATGGGAGCTCCTATGCCTGACATGGTATAGTTAATATTTTAGTGGCTTGGTCTGGTATGAATGAAAATAAACTTGGCTGTATTGATCGCATCTACCATTTAATCGATCACTCGACGATTTTGTTTAGTATTTTTTGAATATGGTCTCGGTCAGAAGCTGTGAGTAGTTTTCATCCCACTTTTATAATTATCAGTGAATTGAGAGATTATAGACAAAGGTTACCGTCTATATCATTAACATACATCTAAAATACTAACTACTACATTAAAGATACTACTCTCCACTCCGATTCAATCCTGTTAAGTCATTCATTTAACAATTGCATATAAGTTGATCGATGTGGTCATTACTTTTTAATTTTTTAAATGTATCTCTTTTTTTTATAGTGTTGTCCGCCCGAATCAGACGACCGAAGACAACGCCAGATGGCTTAACAGCTTACAAAATTCGCGTTAAAAGAATATTTAAAGTAAGTTGTGTTCGATTGTTTGCGCCTCTTTCACTTCTACAGTAAGATAATGCATAAATCTGGCTAAAACATGGTATGGGTCTGGCGACCACAATGTCTAGGCCGATTGAGCTTAAATTTGGTACAGAGGGTCCATACACAATGAATCACACGTCAAGGTTAGAGGATATATTAGATTCCGCCACCTCAGGCCACCGGAGCTGAAAACACTCTGAAAATTCATAGAAGGAGGGGCAGGAATTCCAAAGCCTTATGAATTCAAAAGTTCTAGAATTTCCCTGAGTATGTGGACATGACTCTCTCCCTGATATTCGGCGTTCCTTAAGGTTCCCTTCTCGGAGACGAGCTTTTTTAAAAAAAAAAATACATATAAACGCTAAGTTTCAATAGTGCTGATGGCAAAATGCCATAACTGTGAAACTCGCAAAAGAGCTTGAATTATAGGTGTCGTAATCTTGAGCGATCTAAAATGTTCAAAATAATGCACTAAGCCTTAAAAGGCAAATAAGGTTTTATGATACATAGCAAGATATTTTGCGTTTAAAACGAAAGCTTTTATTTTAGCCTTTTTTTTAAGCGCTTGTTAGACCTCATTTGGGGTATGCGGTGCATTTCTAGTCTCCATGCATGCAAAAAGGCATTATAATAATGGAACCCGTTCAGTGTGAAGCGAGGAAATTAATTCCAGAACTTAGAAATTGCTCGTACGGAGACGGACCGAGGCCTCTCAATTAAATTTCCCTGCAAATCGTCATTTCCTCGGCCAACTTTGAAATACTAATTAAATTCACTTAATATTATTTGAGTAAGATAATCGAGAGGTCACTTCGGAATTCCTTGCCTAGTAATGTTGTTAAAAGTACTACAGTAAATATGTTTAAGAGTCGAATCTATAAATATCAAATTAAACTATAACTTTAATTGTGACAGTTATTCTTTTTCCATAACCTCTTTCCCTTACCTGCCCTTTCCCTCTGGCCTCCTCTCTTTCCCTCCTTTCGTGAACTAATCTAGAGTGGATCTTGGGATATTTGCTTGTTCTGAATTCTCTAACTTCCAGTATTTGGGGATTTTGTAGGCGTGGGGGTATTTGGCATGTTTTGACTATGAGGATTTTAAAGGTGTTAGGAGCCTTGGCCGTAGGTTGGTCCTGCTGGGCTAGCGGCTCTCGAGACAACTTCCTCAGGTTTAAAATATCAGGGACAAGGGGAGGAGTGGTGACACAGTTTCACCAGAAGCAGCATCGTGTCCCTAATCTATCCTAGACACCTTTCATGAAAGAGAGAACCTTCCTTGTAAATACAGGTGTAAGGTTCATTATAATCTATGAGTTAGTCCGCTTTGGTTTAGCAAGTTAAGAAACCAGGTACTTTACAATCTTCAACGAATTCCACCTCTCAAATAAAGCGCTTCTTCCAAGATGAGATCTAAATGCATTTTAAGCCAAATTCCGTAACAAAGACAAATTATGATTAAAAAATTGGGACGCATAAAATATGCTATTAAAATATACTATATTTAAAGTAATGGCTTTAAAATGAAAATCAATACTTAGATTAATTATCCAAACCAACTAAATTATATAAATGGTCAGTCTCTTGAACTGAAATATTTTCACCGAAATCGGTTTTTCACATTTCTTCCTGGCAATTGCCCATAACTTTGCCACGTCGGCAGCGTAACTCAGCACATGATTTGACAGTAATTTTCCCAACATGTGCACACGATGTGTCTAAAGGTGTTTCTTAATATGGCAACATCAGACCTGTAGGGCATTGCCTTAAAACACAGCGGGGCGTCGCCTCAAAGGGCCTCCACCTGCTGAGGTGATGAAACAAGTGTCATAAAAGAGAAAATACGCATCTTGCTCGCAATCTTTTGGGCCTTTAGTTAAGGGATTAACTTTAGGTTTCGGTGTTGCCCCTTTGTGTATGTAGATTACTTTTTAGTATACTCGTGCGGACTTACTGGATCTATCACAACAAATTGAAATCTTCTTAACCCATTTGTCAGCAACGTTTGGAAGAAGTCAGTCCCGTAATGGAAACCCATAAATTAACCCTTATCATTCCCATGATTTATAAACTCATCTTAAAAAATAACTTAATTAGGAAAACGTCATTTTACGCCTTTGCGAAGATGAACTTTCCGATTAGCCACGATGGGCAGGAGAATTCGCCCCACCAGGGAAGCGGCCTAAAATGGACTTCTATGTTCTAAACTACACAAAATACGTTCACCTACAAATTATCACAAATCCGCGCTTACTTGAGTGAGTCAGATTACCCACTCTTCTCTCTCACACATTTCTCCTTTCGATCCCCACGGTGCTACTCACAGCATCTTTTTTTTCTATTTCCATTTATTCTCCTCTTTACTCCTTCCCCCCGGAAAGGATTTATGTTCGTAGTTTGGGGTCATATGTCTACGAACTTGTTCGTGTAGGTGGGTTATCTTCGGACACATTTCTGTGGCATGATGATCACTCTCTTGGCGTGGATAGCGTAGAGGTTGACATCTTTTAAGAGAGCAATCAAATAGGTTCCAGAGGCCTCCACAAGAACCATCATTGCGGAAAATTGAAAACTAAGACGAGTCTTAAAGGCTTGGGCGATTTTGCGAACCAAACGATGCAAAGGCAACTTGCGGATCAACGGTTCTCTACTTGTTTTGAAACGACGGATTTCAAGAAGAGGAGGAGGGGGGTCCGGGACACGATACCTGTGGGGCTTTTCACGCCACCAGTAGCAGGGGCAGATTTTCGAGCTGCCTTCGACGAGAGTTACTTACGCGGACCTTTACTTCCGTTAGACTTTCGAGCTTTGTTCGATCTATCTGATTAGAACGGAAGTAATGTCCGATTTTAGAGTACAAATTAAAAATGAAAAAAACTTTTACTATGGTAATAATTAATCAAACATAATCTGCATTGCTCTCTAGAACCTCATTCCATCTCTCAACAAACTTATAAATGTCACGCTTGTAAGATTCTTTAGGTTTCGAGGCAGAATATGAATCCAACTCGTTTTCAACCTCTTATATTGATGTCAACCTAAGACCATCCAAATAGTTCTGTATTACGCTAAGCAATTGATAATAGGATATGAGGATAGAGGAGAATATAGAGGATGAAGCAATATCTCCCAGCCGAGTTCATCCAAGAGATCTTTGGTCATTCGAGCTGTGAGAGGACGGGCATTATCGTGATGGAGGATGACAACCCTTCTGTTGATTAAGAAGAGTCGCCTTTTGCCCCAAAGCGGCTTTCAAACGACAAAGTTCATTGCAGTATAAATTATCATTAATTGTTTGATTGTTCTAACAGTTCGTAATGGACAATTCCTTCAATATCCTAATATACATTCAACATGATCTTTTTGGATGAAGTCCACCTCTAGATAGTTGAGATCAGAATTTCTAGTTCCTCGAATGAACCACGAACGGCGGCCTTAAACGTTATGTTAAAGGATCCACTTCTTATCACTAGTAACAAACCAGCCCAAAAATGGTGCCTGAATGTGTCGTGAAAGCAATCACTTGCAACAAGCAACACGCTGTTGCAAATTCGCCCTGGACAGTTCTAGCGAGACCCATTTTCCAATCACTGAAGCCTTTTCAATCCTTTTCAATCCTTTTCAATCAACGTAAGAGAGTCATATTGGTTACGTTAAATTGTTCTGCAAGTTCTCTAGAAGTTGTAGCAGGATTTGTTATGATAAAAGCTTCCAACCTTTTATAACAAAATTCTTTTGGACGACATTCTTTTGATATCTCTTTTAGACTGAAATCCCCACTTTGAAACCTGGAAAACCACCTCATTCAACTTCATCCATTTCCTGCATCATCCGCCTAAGTGTTATGAATGGATTTTGCCACTGTACTTTCATTGGCACCTTTAATAAACCCATAGAATAAAACATGTTCAATTTGATCTTTAGATGGAAGGATATAGAGATGAATACCGAAAAGAATTATGAACACTATTTTTATGATCTGAAAGAAAAAGGTATAAATTACTCATTACATCATTCCTAAATGATAACAAGAAGCACTACTTCAATAAATACTATCTAAAACTTTATTCTATAAATCGGACATTACTTTCGTTCCAACTTGATATTTTCTTTCACCTGTCATTCACCACGTCATTTTGCACTAAATGAAAGTGCCGTCCTTGGTTACAGCCATTCTTATTTCTGGCAATTAAAAAAATTAAATTAGCCATCTTTCTCTCTTCCCATCTGGTTCTGACCTCGTTGAGGCAGGAACGAAGACTGGTTCAAGACGGTTAATTGTGCGTGGCCCAGATTTCAGCGCCTCAATTGTCTACTCGAGCTACATACACCCATACATCTTCACTTTGCCCTAACTTCATCACTTTATTTACGTAGCTTATTTGAAAAAACACGCCCGAGATGTCCTTTTAATATTCCTTTTATTAATTATTTAAATAAATACAAATTCTCACCAAGGCGATTTGTTATAATATTTTTACTTGTGAAGACATTGCCTAAAAATACCCCTTAAATTTAATAAAAAATGGCTCTGACCAGCTGAAGGAAAAGTCTTCTTTTGACAAAGGCTACACAGGGGATTTTAATGTTCCCTATTGCTTGTATTTGGGCCTCGTATGTTATTAATTGTAAATTTATTGATTCTAATTTGATTGGAATCCAGAAATTCAAACTGAATAACAGCCATCGAGTCCCACCTGACAAAAAGGAATTTTCACACACACTAATCTTGTTGTTGGGTTTAAATGATTACCTTTATTCACTTATTTTATGTTTCTCCTCTTCTCATTGCAGAGCATCAATAATTATACACCGTCTGCCGCTATTTTGCTAAGAAACTTCAATTTCCATGATGGTCACTCATGAAACTCCTGTTCAGACGAACGTAATTTTGAATAGTCTCGCGAGAGTCTCATGCAAAGTGTTGAGATGAATTGAATGTTACCACGAGATAGATTAATTTTGCTCTGTAGATATAATTAGACTTCCATAGGATCATTTTTGTCACTCACCTCTACTCGTTTCTCTTTTCTTAGATCTCCTGGGAGAGGGCGGGGGGTTCTGGCACTAATCAGCGCAAATTGTATTAAACTTGGCTTGGAAACGGAACTTGTGCTCCTGCGTTCACTTAATTACCGCCAAAGGACACCGTTGCATTTAATGGATAAGCGGAGGGTATCTTCTATGAAGGCTGTGGATGAGGAGATGTACTTAATAATAATAATTGGTTTATTCATCAAAATGCATTACATTGTACAATGTGCAATTACTGAAAAGATCTCGATTTACAAATTCAGTGAAAATATATTGACTAAAATAATTAAAAGCTAACATTGAACAATAAAAATAAATAGATAAGATCTTAATAAAAGCAACTAATGTCCAACATGTGCAAAGTCTATTTACCACCGATCCCTAATCTATTTAAGGTTCATGTTATGTTTCAGTGGGATTTGGACCTACTGATTGACGTGGATTCCGAACCAGGAGTATGTAAACCGTATGGCAGCCGCTGTGAATACGGCCCGATCGGGGCTCGACCCAGTGACTTATCACACCCACCAATGTGGCTTAACTTCAGTGTAATCGGGAGGAGTTTTTCCACTCGGCTAAGCCATAACTGTTAATGGTGAGTATTGTTTAGTGGCGTTGATGCGTACTGACCACAATTTGTGGAAAAACTATTGCAGTTAAAATAAGAGGAATGTTTGAAGGTTGAAGATAGAAGAAAAAATATCCTCTTGGCAAACTATTTTAGTTATTATATTTTTATATATATACCCAAATTCCAATGTATTGAAAATGCTCACGAACTTTTTAAACCGCAAGAAAAGAATGTGTGAAAAAACAATCAATAATAAATATAGAGTACCGACTGAACAGATCAGAACGCTTGTATTTCTACCATAATTACTTCCATAACCTTTAGCAGAGAACATCCAAGGTTTTCGAGATTTGTGTATGATAGCCTACATGTATAAACTACGAATGGGTACAGGTTATTCCAATTTGGATTAATAAAGCGAAAGTTAACAACAGATAATCAATTTAATGGAAAATTGAAGTGTCCAAAATGATCCGAACTCTTAGGTTTCTTGTAGAGAAAACCGGCATTGTTTTTATAGCAACTAACTTCAGTTCAATTTCGTGTACATTGAGACATACTCATGACAGATATTGTCTAGGTAAAGGCCTAAAATCTGTCAAGCCTCTCTCTTTTCGCGAGCTGATCGTAAAACTGCGCCACCAAGATGGTCTATCAATTGGAGCTATTAGAAAGACTGTCAAGCGCTCCAAAAGTGTAGTCCATAATATTCGGTCAACCTATAACAAAACAAGTTTATGTATGGCTAATAAATCAAACGCTAGTCTAAGGAAAACTTCAAAAGGGAAGACCGAGCCATTACCCAAATTAGGAAGAAATCAAAAGGCTGCAGTAGTTTCTCGAGTGACTAGTGAGACTTTAGTAATCACTGTCTCCATGCAGTCTTTGTCACGTCGACTGGAGGAAAATAATCTTCAGGCTCGCACACCCGCGGCCAAGCCATTGATTGATCAGTCTGAAAAATAAGAAGGCTCGTCTTTCATTCGCCACTTGGCACGTTACCTTGAGAGGTGGGTGACCTATGGGTTCAAGTCCACTTCTAGTGAAAATTATGAATCTAAGTTCAATTTCTCGGATGCAATGGAAGGAAGTTCATTCGTCGCAGAGCAGGCGAAATACGAGGGATCCTCAAAAGGTCTTGGTGCAAAATGAAAGAAATATTTATTAAAAATTAGAATAACACAAATGTCACTACTATTTCTAAACATAGTTTCCATGTAGGTCACTGCACTTCTGAAGACAATGTTTCCACCTGTCAAGTCCTTCTCTGAAGAACTTCTAGCTTTTCGAACTGCACCATGTCTTGACTTCATGATTTGCCTTTCGATCCATTGAAATCTTGTTCCTTTTAAATGTTCCTTAAGTTTAGGAAACAAGAAATAGTCCGGGGGGGAAGGGGCAAGATCAGGGCTATAGGGTGGATGGGGTATGATTTGCCATCGAAATTCCTTCAAAGTTTCTCTCGTTAGCCGTGAAGAATGGTCTGGATCAGTGTCATGATGGAACATGACTCCTTTGTGCAAGTTGATCATCCCGCAACACTTTTGATAGCTAACGGGTACAAAGCCTGCTGAGACCAAGATGCTCTGTTAAAAATGCATAGGCTGATCTTTGGGAAATATCAACCTTTTTCGCAATATATTCAACGCTAATCCTGCAATCTTCATCGAGATTTTGAACGGCGGCCACCTTTTCTTCATCGGTTGATGTGGATGGTCTCCCTTCTCCCTCGTCGTCATTAAGGTCTTCTCTTCCTTCTTTGAAACATTTCATTCAGCTCAAAACTGTTTCTATATGTTGTAGACTCACCATAAACATGCTGCCAAGAATTGGCAATAGCAGAGGATTTCCAATCAAGTTTTGTTAAAAATTTGATAACAGCTCTGATCTAAAAACTTTGCTCTTCCATGGATAACAAAAGCTAATTTCTTGTAAGCAGTCACTTAATACCTGAAATGCGTCAGAGGAATAAATGACAGTTTGATAAGTATCAACACAAACCAAAGATATGATCAAACGCGTTTCGACATGGAAATTTCTAATGATCTTTAAATTAAAGGCTTACACCAAAAATTTTTGAAGATCCCTCGTAATGTTTGTGAAGAGTGTCAACTATTGGTTTCCTGTGGCAGGAGATATCAAAGCATCATCAAGAATAAAGGCATCCACACTCAATACTAATTACTTAGAACTTAATAAGTTAATCGTTAAATTTCAATATAAATTTGCATAACCGTTATATATACGTAGTTAATAGTTGTAGGTTGTCGTCCACCAATTTTCGAAACCTTGGATTTTCTCTAGCAAGAGTTATCAAAGATGTTGTAATAGAAATACAGGCGTTCTGATCTTTTGGGATGGTACTGTAGGATTAGTGAAAATAATGAAGATAACTAAGAAAGACTACTTTGAATAACTTATCAGCCAAGCGTACTGAGGCCAAAAATCTACAATTCACTCTACAGGAAAGCTTTTAGAAAATGGCAGACGAGCAAGGAAGTATAAAAATCTGGGATCCTGCGAATTTTTGTCCACTCATTTATCTAAAATAAATTTCATCTAAAACAATGTCTACAACAATTCATCTAATGAATTTTGTCTAGTAATGCGACTTAGCTACGTAAGCTGTATAAAATACAATTGATCTAAAAAAATAAAAGATGCAATTACTCTAAAAAATAAAATTCATTGAACAGAAGGAAAGAAGCAACCAAAAAGATGCATATCAGGAGCAGTTGTTAGTTTTCTTGCTCAAAGAAAGAAACTAATGCGCAACCTATTTCGTAGGTTAACGCTTTAAAAATAAAATCAGTCTTTGGTCTGCCTATGACCCTATTGGAGCGCGCACATTAAACAGAAAAACAAACAAAATCTTGCTATAACATCGAGATTGATAGGCTATATTTTTTTTTAATCTGAGAAAGGACCCAAAAACTGGCCAAAATGGCCAAAACATCTATTGGAACTGCAATAAGCAGCATAGAACTGCATATGAGCCGTGTTCGGTTAAAAATTTCAATGATGAAATTGTTAAGTCATCATGAAAGATCGTGCTGCTTTGGAAAACAAACTTGTAGAATAAATTTAATCAATTATATTTAAAAACCTTTTCCTATTTTATTAGTTTAAAAAATAAAATTAAATGAAATTCTTAAAAAAAAAAATAAGAATTACTATGCAGACAATTTTGAGCTGAGAACACATCTCTCCCATGATAGGCGACAAATGAGAGCTAGACTAGCCATATAGACTGCTATATAATTGATACAAAGGTGTCGCTCTGAGACTACCGAAGATGTAAGGTTGTCGCTCTGAGACTACCGAAGATGCAAAGCTGTTGCTCTGAGACTACCGAAGATGCAAAGCTGTTGCTCTGAGACTACCGAAGATGCAAGGCTGTCGCTCTTAGACTACCGAAGATGCAAGGTTGTTGCTCTGAGACTACCGAAGATGCAAGGCTGTCGCTCTGAGACTACCGAAGATGCAAGGCTGTCGCTCTGAGACTACCGAAGATGCAAGGCTGTCGCTCTGAGACTACCGAAGATGCAAGGCTGTCGCTCTGAGACTACCGAAGATGCAAGGCTGTTGCTCTGAGACTACCGAAGATGCAAGGCTGTTGCTCTGAGACTACTGAATATTCAAAGTTGTTACTCTGAGAGTAACGAAGATGCAAAGCTGTTGCTCTGAGACTACCGAAGATGCAAAGCTGTCGCTCTGAGACTACCGAAGATGCAAAGCTGTTGCTCTGAGACTACCGAAGATGCAAAGCTGTCGCTCTGAGACTACTGAAGATGCAAGGCTGTTGCTCTGAGACTACCGAAGATGCAAGGCTGTCGCTCTGAGACTACCGAAGATGCAAGGCTGTTGCTCTGAGACTACCGAAGATGCAAGGCTGTTGCTCTGAGACTACTGAATATTCAAAGTTGTTGCTCTGAGAGTAACGAAGATGCAAAGCTGTTGCTCTGAGACTACCGAAGATGCAAAGCTGTTGCTCTGAGACTACCGAAGATGCAAAGCTGTTGCTCTGAGACTACCGAAGATGCAAAGCTGTTGCTCTGAGACTACCGAAGATGCAAGGCTGTCGCTCTGAGACTACCGAAGATGCAAGGCTGTCGCTCTGAGACTACCGAAGATGCAAGGCTGTTGCTCTGAGACTACCGAAGATGCAAGGCTGTTGCTCTGAGACTACTGAATATTCAAAGTTGTTGCTCTGAGAGTAACGAAGATGCAAAGCTGTTGCTCTGAGACTACCGAAGATGCAAAGCTGTTGCTCTGAGACTACCGAAGATGCAAAGCTGTTGCTCTGAGACTACCGAAGATGCAAAGCTGTTGCTCTGAGACTACCGAAGATGCAAAGTTGTTGCTCTGAGACTACCGAAGATGCAAGGCTGTTGCTCTGAGACTACCGAAGATGCAAGGCTGTTGCTCTGAGACTACCGAAGATGCAAGACTGTCGCTCTGAGACTACCGAAGATGCAAGGCTGTCGCTCTGAGACTACCGAAGATGCAAAGTTGTTGCTCTGAGACTACCGAAGATGCAAGGCTGTCGCTCTGAGACTACCGAAGATGCAAGGCTGTTGCTCTGAGACTACCGAAGATGCAAGGCTGTTGCTCTGAGACTACTGAATATTCAAAGTTGTTGCTCTGAGACTAACGAAGATGCAAAGCTGTTGCTCTGAGACTACCGAAGATGCAAAGCTGTTGCTCTGAGACTACCGAAGATGCAAAGCTGTTGCTCTGAGACTACCGAAGATGCAAAGCTGTTGCTCTGAGACTACCGAAGATGCAAAGTTGTTGCTCTGAGACTACCGAAGATGCAAGGCTGTTGCTTTGAGACTACCGAGGATGCAAAGCTGTTGCTCTGAGACTAATGAGGATGCAAAGCCTTAAAAGTACAATTCGATATATCGGGCAGCAAACTAATTCTGCACCAGCCTCACTACCAAATTACAGTGAATGAATTTTTCCAGATGAATTTATCAGTGGTTTTAATGGGGGTAACAAGTTCTGTTGTATGGTTCTGGACGAGTCTAAAAGCGTATATTAATAGTTTAAAACTGTTCCTTTATTTTAACAATTGTATTCCCTACATCTGCTACCAGAAGCGGCTTTTATACCACTTTTTTTTTTTGCTTTATTAGAGTCTGAAGAAACATACATCGCACTCTTTCAACAAATAAAAAATTTACAACCCTTATTTATACAATTGTGTGTGTTTGTATAATGTTAGTGATTGGGGTATTGTGTGTGTTGGCTAGTTGGAGGATTTCGGGGTGTGTGATGATGCATGTTTTCCCTGTGTTTTGTGTAGTAGTTTTAGTGTTAATGAACCCATGACGAGAGTTGGGAAAGTTTGCGTTGACTTTTGGTACATCCCCCCATCCCCTTTTCTGCTGCCGTCGACCGCCCCCGCGAATAGGAGTCCAATAAAGGGTGATAATATAAATGTGATGGACTTGGAAGGGCTCCTCAGAGGGTATAAAAACATGGCGGACTTGATGATTGATGGGGGCCGAATCAACGATCCCTACCTGAGGGAGCCGCCCCCTCGAACGAGTTTTTTGTTATTTTAGAGTTGCTTCCAGTATACACAAACAAGTGTAAATTCCCTGTGTGGTTCTGGCCGGACACAGGGGTAGGGTATGTAGCCTCCTGCAGGTTGTAACTCTGACCTAAATCCAGGATGCCTCTGATTTCGGGTTCCGCAGGGGGATGGACGACAAACTTCCTTTAGGTAATAGGAGAGAAGCCTTCTAGTGGATAGAGAGAGAGAGAGAGAGAGAGAGAGCGCGCTCCGTGTTATTTATTGGCTAGTTTCCAGCGGAGTCCCTCGTGCCACACTTTGTCGAAGGCCTTCTCCATGTCCTTACTGATGGAAAGTGCCTTTAGTCGTGCTTATTGTTCTTATGTATGAAATGATGAACGATGGTCACAACCTCCTGGGTGGACCGACCTCTCCTGAATCCATATTGATAGGGGGAGAACCAGTCCCTTTTCTCAAGGAAGTTCCACAATCGGGTGTTGACCATTCGTCCGAGTATCTTGCCTAGATGCTCTAACAGAGTGATAGGTCTGTAATTGTTGGGATGTGTTGGGTCTTTGTTTTTGTGTATTAGTATGTTATTGGCATTGTATAGGTGTGTAAATGTTGAGTAAAGTAGTTCAGTGTATTAGTGTAATGGAAAGCCGGAAGGGCCGGGGGTGCGTTTTTGTGTCGACTAGATGTAGTGTTGTATTTACTCTACGGTGATAGGAGTGGTTAATATGTTAGTGTTGTCGAACACCTCCATTTCTATCCGTGGGGCGGGATCCAGCTCATCGGTGTGGAGACGGCACCATTCCTGAACTTCCTGGAAGTGCTCTCGTGTGTGTTGTTTTGACTGGTTATCTGTGTGGACTGAGTCCCAGTGGGACCTAAATGCGTCGATGATGTCGTTAGTGTTAGTGAGTGTTTGATTATTTGTTGTGAGCGGGATTGGTTTTTATGGGTTTGTACCGAACATCCTTCGTACGCGCCGCCAGAAGAAGGAAGGGTCAGTGCAGTGAGCGTCATCTGCAATACGGACCACCTCGTGCCACTGGCGATTCCGATCTAGCTGCATGCATTGAAGGGTACGGACACGTACCCGCACCCGCGGTCAGTTTCGATGATAGAAGTCGTTACTCTTTCAAGTTCTTCGTCAATATCCTCCAATGTAGTCTCGCTCAGGTCGACCGGGTCGTACTGTCGGAGAAGAGTCTTGTAACGGTCCCAGTCGGCGGCGGCGTAGTTTTTACGCGGTGTGACTGTCAGCTGGATCGGCGCGAGTAAAATTGTGGTTAAGATTGCCATGTGGTCACTGGGAATTGTTAGGCCCGGCTCGCTTTGGTAGTTGAAGGAGAAGCCTCCGCTTGTCCTGATAATGTCAAGTGCGGTGGCTGATCTGCTAGTAATGAAGGTCAGGAAATCCGGCGAGGTTGGTTCTACCATAGTCCGCCATTCGGCATCTGGCATTGAGGTCGCCCCCTAAGAATGCCATTCTATGGTGCCCGAAAAAGTGTGCAGAGGTTTGTAAAGGGTAGATAGGCTCGGCGAGGGGGTTGATAGGCTGCAGCTATCGTCAGGTTCTCCACCAATGTGGGAAGTTTTATCGCCACAAAAGATTCGTCCAATTCTGGGAGACGCTTGAACGTGAGGTTTCCTATAACAGCTATAGCAGCGCCATCAAACCTTTCATGTGAGTGATTCTTCATGAGCACTTTGTACCCCGGTATTTTGAGTTAACACCTTGCAGTGTCAATACCGTACTCCGTTATCAGAATTATGTCGGGTCTAGCACACGGAATCTGTTTCCATATGCCCTTGCTTTCCCCTCCCATCCATCAACGTTGAGTGTCAGAATCCTCAATCTATTGTTCCCTTCTCTATGCTGGCCTTTTTCACTAGTGTTTCTGAGTGATGTTTCTTTTTCTTTCGTTCCTCTTCTTCTTAAATTCTGTGTTGGAGACCTGCTCATACGGTTCGTCGTACAGAGTAACGTTATGGCATTGTAGGGCCTCCTCAACCACTTCAACTTCGATCGATGCGTCGTATTCACATTTGTATATTTTCTTATTTACTTCATTTAAAAATTTTTATTTCATCCATATTTTCAGGGAAAGGGAATTTCTCTGACACATAAATGGTGAGATTAATCCTATCCGCATCGAGCAGTTTTTTAGTTTTCTTCCCTTTTTTTGTTTTTCCTGTTTTTAGGGGCTTCTGAATCGGAAGAGTCCGAGGAGTCTGTGGAACTCCGTTGATGCCGGTTCCACTGTTTCGTTTCTCTTCGTGAATTCTTTATTTGGTTGAACTTGTGTGGGTTTTGTCTCAGCAACTTTAGGTTCCTGGGTTTGGGGTTTTGTCCCTGTTTTATTCTCAATTTCTTCCTGGTTGGTGTCCATCTCATTTGCGCTATTAAGAATCATTTTCAGCTTGAGGACGTGTCCTGGTGGAGGGTCGTCTGGGAACCACATTTGGCTCATTCCGTTTTTGGCTAGCATTTGATTGAGTTCTTTTGCGAAGCACCAGGTTGGGTTAGATTCCTGATGTGATCATAGTTGATGCACGTTAGGAATTTTGTAGACTCTTCGTTTTCTATTTTCAAATAGGTTTTCTTGGTTTCGGTTTCGTTGAACGCGGCTTTAGCTACCTGTGCGTAAGTGGTGTTTGATCGGCGTACCTCTTCCTGTTGTCGGTTTTCTTTTTGTTTATTTACTTTTTGACCGGGCATGCCGTAGCCATTGATCTGTGGCCTTGCCCGCTGTCAGTGCATATCTCGTATTTGTTGCGGCAGTCTTTCCAGTAGTGTCCCTTCTAGCTGCACTTGGAGCACGTTTCATCAGGCTCTTTACAGTCTTTGGTAGCGTGCTGCTCCATTTTGTAAAAGCGGAAGCAAAACTACACTAGAAAGAATTCTTCCCGCTATATCTGGTCTCCACTCACTTTGGCGTTGAACATAAGCAACCGTTGTTCTTTCGCCTTTTGGGCCTTCAAGGTTTCTACGAAGACAACATTAAATACATGGGTGTAGTCGCTGTTGTCCCGCCTGTTTTTAAATTTGATGACATCTGCGACTTTGGCCCATTTTTGTCTAAGCTCGATTTCTTCTTTAATTTCTTCTCTATTATGTTTTCTGATCTTTATTTGGTTGAACTTGTGTGGGTTTTGTCGCAGCAACTTTAGGTTCCTGGGTTTGGGGTTTTGTCCCTGTTTTATTCTCAATTTCTTCCTGGTTGGTGTCCATCTCATTTGCGCTATTAAGAATCATTTTCAGCTTGAGGACGTGTCCTGGTGGAGGGTCGTCTGGGAACCACATTTGGCTCATTCCGTTTTTGGCTAGCATTTGATTGAGTTCTTTTGCGAAGCACCAGGTTGGGTTAGATTCCTGATGTGATCATAGTTGATGCACGTTAGGATTTTTGTAGACTCTTCGTTTTCTATTTTCAAATAGGTTTTCTTGGTTTCGGTTTCGTTGAACGCGGCTTTAGCTACCTGTGCGTAAGTGGTGTTTGATCGGCGTACCTCTTCCTGTTGTCGGTTTTCTTTTTGTTTATTTACTTTTTGACCGGGCATGCCGTAGCCATTGATCTGTGGCCTTGCCCGCTGTCAGTGCATATCTCGTATTTGTTGCGGCAGTCTTTCCAGTAGTGTCCCTTCTAGCTGCACTTGGAGCACGTTTCATCAGGCTCTTTACAGTCTTTGGTAGCGTGCTGCTCCATTTTGTAAAAGCGGAAGCAAAACTACACTAGAAAGAATTCTTCCCGCTATATCTGGTCTCCACTCACTTTGGCGTTGAACATAAGCAACCGTTGTTCTTTCGCCTTTTGGGCCTTCAAGGTTTCTACGAAGACAACATTAAATACATGGGTGTAGTCGCTGTTGTCCCGCCTGTTTTTAAATTTGATGACATCTGCGACTTTGGCCCATTTTTGTCTAAGCTCGATTTCTTCTTTAATTTCTTCTCTATTATGTTTTCTGATCCAAGGATCGAGTCTCCTGCAAACGACACTGCGATGAGCTTGTATTTGTGGAGCGATAGCAGGCTGTAATCTAATTGTTCTTAGGGTTTTCAGAGTTTCTTTGGTAATGGCCTCGACGTCCTTTTCCCGTTCGCAGATCGCGACGTACCCTGAGGGGACGCCTAGAAGGCTTATTAGAGCGATGTTAAGTTTTCCGAACATAAGTTCAAATATCTTCTCCTCTTGGGCTTGTTTTTGCCCGTTGATCACCCGCAAGGGAATTGTTGTAGTATTATCTTGGGCCATTTTGCACCCAGTGAGGCCCCTCGTAGCCGTTCTGATTTTTGCTTCTTCTCTTTTTGCAGGTAGTTAGACGATGGTTGAATATCTAGATTATTCTTCTTTGGGGCTGTGTTTTCTTGTTAAATGGGTTAACTCAGTGGCTACCCCCTCATCGTAGCAGCGCAGCGTTAGTGAACATGGATTGCCGGATGGGAAGGGTGATGATGATGATGATGATGGGTGAACCCGGGGGAGCCCTCACGAGGTGTAATTGCATGGCGGAATTAACCGTCGCTAACCGGGGGTGCCTCTCCCGAGGGTTTGAGCATCAGTGCTGCAGCCGGAATACATAAAACGGGTATTTCTTCCCTCTATGGTTCTGGCTGGGCTCCAAGGGTTAAGAAGTGGGAGCTACTCCTCAAACCTGTTTTCTTTGGCGCCCTCAATCATGTATATCACATAGAACGACATAGTCGGGTCGAGACTAAATGAATGGCATTCCAGTTCCTTCCCCACTCCGCTGCCCTTCAGAGGGGGTAGTAGTGAGGTTTAGGCAGACATGTGTCAAATATTCATAGCTCCAAATCTAATATTCTCTTTTTTTAAGTCCCCGTAGGGAAAAGTGAAAAAGATTTCACGTTTTTTACTTTTCTTTCCCTTTCCTCTACTTCTTTTATCGGATAGCAACTTTCTTCAGAGTTAGCGTTGTTTCTTGAATGGCGTCTGATCTCCTTCATGATGAAACTATTGAATGAAGGGGCTGCTTATATTGAAAATATGATCATTGGTAAGGTAGGCCACCCGCACTAATTACGAGGTAGGGATTAAATGGGCAAGGTTGCCACGACGCCTATACCTTACGATGTTTTTGATCCACTGTTGTATGACTCAAAATCTCTAGCCTAGAGTTATATTTCCTCATTTCACTATTTGTTATCATTAACCCTGCAACTTCTTGCCTCTGCTCCTAAAACATCGCTAAGCAATTTCACTCGACAATTCATTCATATTCCCAAGTCCATACAATTCATTCATTTGTAATGAATTGCACCTTTTTTATATCATAAAAACTCGCCTTTTTGTATTAATAATAATAATATAATCGATTTTTTTGTCCTCTAAAAACCGTTCTGACACTTCTTTCTTTCAGAACTGCAACTATTAATTACTCCTCCACTCGTCAAACTTCAATAGGAAAAGAGTCTCTATTATCTTTGGAAGCACTTCGCCAATTGACTCCTTTTGAAAGTACATCATTTTAGTCTTATGGCGGTCGGTCCATATCCGAATCTAGCTTATTACACAAAACAAATGAGAAACAACTCAGAGAGCGCATACTTAGCCATTGTCATTAAAATTCAAACAATCTTAAAATAGGTTCCAGACCAAGCCAAGACAAAATATTTTGAGGAATCTTGTTCACAGGGATGTGAAGTAACTAAGTACAAGTATTTAAATATTATACTCAAGTAACTTTGTTCTACTTCTTAATTTCTAAAACGTACTCACTAATTTTATTACTTTTATTCCTACTTGCGTATTTTTATCTTATGTTACTTTAACTTCATTACGTTTTAAAGGCATAGAAGTATTTTTTTACTTCTCAATTAATTTTGGCCAATCACAGACGTAGAAGCAAAAGTCAGTGTAATCTGGTTTGAACCAATCATAAGCGCTTGTTCATGTTTGGACTAATTACATCCATCCTTTCATACCTGATAGTCAATTCGTTTGTCTCTCTGCTTTCCCGCCTAAGATAGGGCGTCAATTTACTAAATTATTCTCAAGTGTCCTAAAGTGTCTTAGAATCATAGTGTGCTGCCGCGCCATTACTGGACCATCATGAGTTCTGCAAATAAAAAATATGTCAGTAATTAATTCCTTTTTATATTTTTTACCTAATAAATAGTTTAGTTAACCAGACTCTTATATTCTGAAATTCTCTTAAACTGGCTAATTTTGTAGAGTTAATTTACTTTTCATATAAACTAGAATTTCTGATCAATAGAGGGATATTTACAGCTTGATTGTTAAATCTAATTTTACTAAATTCCAATATAAAGGGTGTTCCATTAAGACGGATCGAAGTTAACAGTAAATAAAACAGTGTTATTGGTGAAAAATTTATTCATTTCATTATTGGATCATGTTATTTGAGCCATGGCAATTATGTGTGAAAAATAATATCCCCTAAATGTCCGCCAAGGTTTCGGCGGCACACCGCAACTCGATGGTCAAAATTTTTGATGACGTCTCTGCATAGTTGCTCCTTATTATCTCATCCTTCAGCTGTTGAATTGCTGTTTGCTCGTTGGCATAGACCTTACTTTTGAGATGACCCCAAAGGAAGAAATCTAAAGACGTCAAGTCACACGATCGTGGTGGCCAATTGACCTCGCTGTTTCGGGAGATGATGCGACCAGGGAACTTCTCATTCATTTGCTGTGTGGTATGTGGTGCCGTCCTATTGAAACCACAAATCTTCGACATCCATAGAATTCAATTCAGGCCATAAACAATTGGTTATCATGGCACGGTATCGCTCTCCTGTCACCGTAACAGAATTCCTGGCATCATTTTCGAAGAAATGCGGCCCACTGATTCCGCTAGCAAAAAAATGCACACCAAACAGTGACATTTTGTGGATGCAGTGGCTTTTCAACAATCTTCCTGGGATTTTCATCAGCCCAAATGCGACAATTCTGCTTATTAACGAATCCACCAAGATGAAAAAGGGCTTCATCACTAAAGATGATTTTTTTGCGAAAATACATCATCGGCTTGTCTTTGCTCGTGCACCCAATTGACGAATGGACGGCGCTTCAAATGGTCAGCAGTCTTCAGTTCTCGTGGCATTTGAATTTTTTAAGCGTGTAGAGACAAATCTTTTGTCAAAATTCGATGTAACCTTGTTGTGGAGAGGTTCAATTCCTGCGCGCGATGACGAATAGAGGTGTCTGGATCTTCGGCCACATTCTCGCGCACTGCAGCAATGTTTTCAGCTGAATGGCGTAAACGAGCACGCAATGGCGTTTTCATATCTGCCACCGACCCCGTTTCTTTGAATTTACGAACAATTTTCCCAATTGCACTCTCGGTTGGTCGATTATGTTGACCCCCAAAATCGCGTAGTGCCCGAAATGCGTTTCTGTTTGAACGTCCATTTTTGTAATAGGCTTCGATAACTTTAACACGTTGTTCGATTGTTAACCTTTCCATAGTTGAAATTGACAAAGACTGAATTTGTTAAATCTGAAAGAAAAAGAAAAAAAATCATCAGACGCTTAAACTTAACTCACATTTAAAATCGGTCCAAGTTATTGGAGCACCCTTTATAAGGGTCACTACAGTGGATATCAAAGGGTTTACTGTACAGTATACTGAATAGTGTCTGAGGTGATGGGTACTTTACTATTTTCCGCGAACTATTACTTTCACTACTTGAGTATTTCGTGAATAAAATACTTTATTACTTTTACTTAAGTACATTTAAATTTGGGTACTTTTACTTGTACATTGAGTAAAAAAATGTCAGGGTAACAATACTTTTACTTAAGTATCAAAGCAGGGTCCTCTTTACAACACTGCTTGTTCACAATGAGACTGACAGACAAAAACATACACGGAGGATCATATAATCTCCGCTAAACTGTTTATTTATGTGCCCCATCCCTCTTCCATGCAGATATAGCAGGTCATGTTTTCAATTTTACATCCACTCAATAGAAAGGTACAATTTATCTAAAACCATCTCACTATCACCCAAATATATCCTATAATATGTTGTCAAGAAATTGCCGTAGCTGTTTTAGCTATAATTTTTACTCTACAAAAAAAACATTTATTGAGCAAAGTAGTTCGCATCATTATTGACAATGTTCTCAAAGCGTTTAACGGAGCAGTGCAGTGGCGGATCCAAGATTAAAATTTAGTGGGGGCTAACTTGAATTCCTCCCTCTGGGAAGTCTGAGAAAAGGATTGATCATTAATAATGGTTATCTTACACAGCATTGATAATAAATAACAGTAACTCATAAAGGAGTGAGCACTAACTCTCAGATCCGAATTTTTTCCACACATCAGAAAATTATGAAGTGTAGTTTTAGGACGTCAGCTGAGGTACAATACTGAAATGAATAATTATTTTTGAGCTTTACCTCTAGTTTATACATGAATCATATAAGGTACATTCGATCACAATGGTTTAAAAACTCTTATATATATATATATATATATATATATATATATATATATATATATATATATATATATATATATATATATATATATATATATATCCAACTTCACCGCAGGAAAGAGAAAACGAAATCATTTTTCTTCGGAAATATTTTATTTCTTACTTCGAAAAAATCTGAGATCAAAGCGGGTTGCTCGCAGCCTCAATGTGCACGGTTCGAATCCCACCCCAGCTCGGATTTTATCGAGGTAAGAAATAAAATATTTCCGAAGAAAAATTATTCCGTTTTCTTTTTTCTGCGGTGAATATATATATATATATATATATATATATATATATATATATATATATATATATATATATATATATATATATATATATATATATATATATATATATATATATATATATATATATATATATATATATATATATATATATATATATATATATATATATATATATATATATATATATATATATATATATATATATATATATATATACGAGGGGGAGTCAAAAAGTTCTCAGATAAATGGCATAAAATTTTTATTTGTAATAATACTGTAATCATTTTTCTACATAAGCTCCATTAACATCTATACACTTTCTTAATCTATGAATCCAACGGTAAAGACCATCTTTGTAGAATTCACGGGGTTGTCTCTGGCACCAAGTAATGACCTGCTTTTTTGCTTCATCTAATGATTGAAACCGGGTTCCTTTTAGGTGTCCCTTTAAATTTGGAAACAGAAAAAAGTCAGAGGGTGCTAAATCAGGGCTATAAGGGGGATGAGCAAGAGTTTCCCATCGAAATTCCCGTAGCTGAGATCTCACAGCTTTGGACGAATGTGCAGGGGCATTGTCATGGTGGAACAAGATTTGCTTGTGGAGCTTTCCTCGTCGTTTTTTGGCTATTGAAGTTTTCAGCTTCCTTTAAACTCCTTCGTAATAGCTGGATGTAACAGTTTTTTGTCCTTCTAAGAAGTCTATTAAAATAATTCCCTCCGAATCCCAAAAAACTGTAGCCATTATCTTCTTAACGGACCTCTCTGTCTTGAACTTGATAGGCCCTGCTGCCCCCCTTGGGTGCCACTCTTTTGATTGATTTTTACTTTCAGGATCAAACTGATACACCCAAGTTTCATCTCCCGTTACGAGGCGCTCAAAAAAACTATCCTCGTTTGCTTCAATCTTGGTCAAAATAGCCAAAGAAAGGTTGGCCCTATGATTCAGCTGGTCTTCTCGCAACGCTTTTGGGACCCAACGTGCTGAAAGCTTGCTCAGGCCAAGATTTTCAGTTAGAATTCCAAATGCTGAGCCATGAGAGATTTCACATGCATTGGCAACTTCATCAATAGTAATACGGCGATCTTTATCCACTAGATTCCTCACAAGCTCGACATTTTCTGGGTTAATGGAGGTGGAGGGTCTCCCTTCACGTGGATCATTTTCAACTTCTTCTCTGCCCCCCTTGAAGCGCTTAATCCAGTCGTAAACTACCGCTCTACATGGCGAAGAGTCACCATAAACCTGTTGTAGAGCGTCAATAATCTTAACAGGCTTCCAATCAAGTTTAGTCAGGAATTTAATGTTCGCTCTTATCTCAAAATTTGCCATTTTATGGGTTCAAAAAAGTAACCTTTTTGAAGCACATCTAATACAAAGAGTCTCGACAAATTGAATGACGAATTTTGTAGGAATTGTTCAGAAAACATGAAAGTCGTGTTTGACCCTGTATTTACTTGTACAAAATCGAACATTTCAATAATCTGGCATTTGTCTGAGAACTTTTTGACTCACCTACGTATATATATATATATATATATATATATATATATATATATATATATATATATATATATATATATATATATATATATATATATATATATATATATATATATATTCTGAATAGCAGCATACAAGTATAATTTAAAGATAACTATAAACATAAACGAGTCTGAAATTTTGGAGGCTTCAGCCCTCTAACCACTCCCCTACTGGATCCGCTCCTGAGGGAGTGGATACATTTCTTAAAGAATTCATTGGTTTGGATTAAATATATGATTTGATATCTTTCTCTCCCTCCTTCATATCAGATTGAACTTTGTCTTTTCTGCACATGATGAAATGAATTAAATAAATGTTACTCATATGGTACAAGGTTCCATGAATGTGGAGGAAGAGGGTGAACTTCCCAACATAACACATTAATTTTGGAGTGGGCAGAGGGGGGGCGAGCGTACTACATGTACGTGTGCGTTGTCATGAAAGAGGAGGGCACGGGTTCACCTAACCAGTGAAGCACGCATTTGTTCAGGAGTTTTATTTGAACGTTGCAATCGTTAAACATTAAAGGTCTTCAGTAACTGTTTACTTATTATTGAGGAGCTCGAAATGAATAACTCTGTTCACAGCCCACCAAATGCAAAGCTGCTCCGAGCCTTCTGTTTTGGGAGGAGACCGCGTCTATGTGAGAGGAGGAATGGGTTTTTGTTTGCATCAAAGCTATAGTTTAGATGCGTTTTATATTGCGCTTAAGAACCCACCTTTTATTTCCTGTAGAAGAAGAAGTAAAGGTGTGAGAGTGTAAAAGGCTAGTGCGTCTAGAGCTATCCCGCCTCTTCTCCTCTCCTCTGGCCCACTATCGGGGCCAGAAGTGAGAAGGGGCGAGAGAGCCCGGACCCCTCCTATTCCCCCTTTCCCCACTTCCTGTAACAATGCTGTCCAGAAATCGCTCACGGGCGTTTCGAGCCCCCAAAAGAAATGAACCAATATTCATACATTGTAGACGTTGTCCTTCATAGAGTTCGTGTGTGACCAAAACACCATTAACGAACTGTTTCACGACTGAAATTTAAAATAACTACCATTTCACTAGTGGCGGCCTCTACACTCAGAATAATTTGGTCCAACATATTTCCTTCCATACACTACTGTAATGTAGTTTAGTGCTAATGTGGCACTACTCCCCTTATTGTGTTCATAAAGCATGATATGCCATATTGGTATTTCATTTGCTGCCATCAGTAAGGAATTGTTCCAACAAAATAGAGGCGTAGGATTACAAGCTTAAAAATTGTATGGCAAAGCTAGCTTATAAAAGATCTACGTATTACTACAGGTTAAAAGATTCCTAGACATTACTAGATTTATCTTTAAACAGCTAGCAGCAAATATGGGAAAATTTAAACACTAAGATTTTTTTTTTTTTGGGGGGGAGAGGGTATTCTAAAAACTAAATTAATTTTTTGACAATCTAATATATACAATTTAATATCTACCCCATGGATACGTCAAATTCATTTAGAGCATCACATTATTACCCGTATACTTGCCAAGTCTAGTCCTAAAACAAGATCATGAAGTATTATTAATTACAACTGGTGGGAGACCAGTCCCTCGTACTGAACGCTGTGCCCTCGTTGGCAGTCGCCAGTGAATTCTTTTCATTATTTCTATTACTGCTGCTAAGGATATTAAGGCGGATTTATTTTTGAGGCCAAAATATGCTTGTAACTGTAGATCCTCTGTTTACTGGGATCCTTAGCCTTCATTATTTTTCCCCAGTCCTCGTAAGCACCCCTGCGATTGAACCTTGAGCTTCTCGAAAAGACAATGAAGGAATTCACTGCAAAACGTGGCTTTCTAGAGTGGTCCTTGTAAAATTTTGCTTAGTCTCATGTAACTAGGTGGGCCCTGCAGTAATGCTTTTGCTTTGGGTAGTCTATTGAGGTCGATGATGACGGATGCCCTCATATTAAGGGCATCAAACCTGCACTAGGTTTAAACGGGTAGGAATGTGTGCAGTCTTCGGACCCGTATCTTGACCGAGGGCAGAAAGGCCCTGGTGGCAGGAGAGGCTTTTAGACGACCAGGTTTAATACTCGGCTGCAGGGAGCTGCCGGGACACCGGTCTGTTGATGCTCGCCTATAGGCTCTCCCGCGATCCTGGTTTGTGATCGAGGTATCCTTTGCCTACAAAGGCATAATCCACAAGACAGTGGGTGAGGAGGGGGGGATGCAGTGGCTGGTATCGCCAGGGCGTGTCCACAAACTGGTGGGCCTGCATGCCGTACCTCTGGGGCCCACTGCTGCTCCGAGATGCCCTGCTGATGAGTGAACATCGGTAGTTGTTTTCTCGATGAAGCTGCATTTGTTATTCTTGAATTGGCTCATGAAACAGAGGGAGTAAGTTGGGTAGATGCCATAGTTTCTATCTAACCTTTCATTGTTCTTCTAAGAAGGCAATCAGATTATCCGAGTTACGAGAAATGGTCCGTGTGGCAGAGTCCTTTGAGTCATTGGGCCATAGAGCGTCATAGATTAGTTAAGTTTATTATGTGATTCAAATCCCACGCCCCCTAGGGAGAAAATAACTCGAGGTGGGATCAACCCGACGATAGAAAAAACTTTGTCCTAAAATCTCCGACCTCGATAACCTCTCAACAAAGCGACTAAATATGAACTTAAGGGCTGTTATCATTTTTTAGATTGGCTATCTCCTGTGACCTTCTCTAGTGGGGCTCTTTATTCAATCTCAAGGACAGCAGATGCGAGGAGTGACGATGGCGGATATTGCGCAATAATTAATCTCGAGAATCGAGATGGAGATGCTATTCAGAACTCCCTCGGTGGAATTGTTTACCCTGTGATCGAAATGCAGATTTGACCATTCTTAGCAGAAACCTCGGGATGGCGCTCGACTAATTTCTTGAAAAAGAACGATGTGGTTCCAATCAGCAATATACAGTAAATGTTTAGGGTGGTCTTGATGACCTACATGCTTGTCTGTTTACAAAATGTTTTAGGAAAGTAAGATTTGAATGGTTTTTGTTTTATTGGGGTAATTTTTTTTAAAGTGACAGGGAAAAACTACAAGCAACATAAAAATTACTTTAAAATAAAATAACTAGCAGACTAACACAAACACTCGACTGCAACCAATCACCGGAGGAAGCAATATTATTTACAGGTTGTTAAGCATTTATTGCAGAAGACAAATTAATACGAAACACCTTTTTACATAGCATTCGTAGACCATGAAAAAGTCCTTGACTCACTAAACTCTAATTCACTTTTAAGGCCACTACAGAAACAAGAAATATACAAATCCTCTTTAGACTACTCCCTTACTCATGCAGAATCGTCATTTAGGATGGAATCGGTAAGTTATAACACAAATGAAAAAGGAGTGAGACAAAGGCACCTCCGACAAACAGTAGGAGTGCGTCAGGAGAGTTTAGGAGTTTAGATAGGTAACAAAAGGGGATCAGAATAAATAGAAGATATTTAGGTGACATTCGTGTTGCTGATGCCGTAGTAGTTTTTGCCTCAAATCCAGGAGAATTACAGTCAATGATTACATAATTGTGACAAACCACTCCAACAGTTACACTAAAAGTGAACTTTTCAAGATAAAAATAATGTAGGCAGTTTTGCAGAAGACAGAGCAATGAGAATTATTAGGGATCAAATTTTAGAGCAGGTACAAAACTACTTTGATTAGCTACAAACTCATGGTGGCAGAAGAAATCAGAAGAACAACAAAATTAGGCTTGGGAGAGACAGGTAAAGAATTGAATGTTAGAGTTAAACAGCACCAAACTAATGTACGTAATTTTTGTCAACAATCTGCATTATTTTTACATATCTATAGTCGGGATCATACTATTAATTGGAATAGTGCTAAACCTGTTATTAAATGTACAAACTACATTTCAAGAAATATTTTGGAGTGTATCTCTATTAATACTTTCCCAAATTTTAATATTAGTCCTGGATTGTTTAGCCTAGATCATATCATATCTAATTATATTAAATTACAAATTAAAGTGTTTAAAGAATTTGTACCCCCTAGTTAGGGTTTTGATGAAGGTAGCCGTATTAACCCCCCCTCACTCCTTACTATTAAGACATTGTCTGTCCTGACCTACGTTATTCCATGAAGAGGTCTTCTAGAATAAAGACGAAATCGCTCGGAATCGTTTTTTCCATTTTCCTTGTGGGTGTTATTTATCATATATATATATATATATATATATATATATATATATATATATATTGTAGGGAAATCGATATCCCAACCTAAAAGGCTTAATTCCTAAGACCTCATCCCCCCTCCTCTTCCCCCTACCCCCAGTGGGGTGGTGAAGTATATAGGCGAATAACTGTAGAAGAACGAAGGAAGATCGAGTTAGCGATCGAAACGACGAAGTCCGGCTAGAGTGCACGGCAACTTAACGAAAGGAACACAGAAGAATCTCATGCTGAGCCGGTTCCTGGTGATCACACTTAAATTTAGTGTAGCTTGTATTGAGAAAAAATCTTAATCATCTCTCGTCAGAGAAACCCCCTATCTCGGTTTACAACAAAACCCAGAGACACTTCCCATTCGTCAAAGGATTCACTCGTTTGCTCATCGCTCGTCATGCGAATCATTCCGAGATTAACCAGAAGATTGGAAGAAGCATACTTTCACGGTCCCGTTGTTGAAACCATCTGACTAAGACAACGTGCTTAACGCCATCCGTAGCCCTCCCCGAAATCACCTGTTGCTTCAAGCCTATCCCCGCGCCAGCCAAACAGCTGGAGTGTTTGTGAACGCGTCCACGCGCTTGGCCGCAAAAAATTTCTTGCGTCTACATAAAAATTGTGGCCAAGGACAGTCTCCAGCCGGAATAACGTATGGTTGTTTTAAAGGTAAAGAAATTCCAGTATTTTTTTAAGGTTAGTTAGCGTCCAATGTTAAATTGAGCTTTGGGTCAACCATTACTTTATATTCATTTGTTTAAATTAGTAAGTCTCACTTAAACTCGTTTAATTCATAGCTGTATAATTTGTTTTGTTAGATTTCATTTTTTCCATTTTGTAATTAAAGATCTATTTTCTTAGAAGTAGTTAATTCAATCCTCGAAACGCTGGGCATGGCACTAGAAATCATCAAAGATTAAAATGACGTAATAATAATAATATAGCACTCTTAGAGAAAACGTAATCAAGGAGTTTTTGAACTACGTTTTTGGCCATCAAATTTGCTCCAGAAATTTGATTTCACTTCTACTGACAACCGTTGCAATTCTGCTCCTAAACTAAATTGATGGACGACACGAAAAACGACTCAAAGTTGGAGATTGGAATGTCTCTATTACTACTGACCCTTACCAAAAGAAGCTCAAACGTCTAAGAGACCTTCACAGTAATATGAAAAGACGACGGAATGAAGATCAGAGATCAAACGAAAATAGTTCATCACAGAAATAGGTCTATAAAAAATCAGCGAAAAGCAAAACAAAAAAATAACGAACAAAACCGAAAAGCTCACAAGACAACATTATGAAAACAAAGACTCGAATGCTAAATTAATTAAAAACTAATACAAACAAATGAAAAATAACCCCAAGAACAAACAAAAATACCCTCGAAAACAAAGGCTCCTATGCTGTAAATAAATATAATATAAGCAAAAAGCAAAACAACACAATGTAAAGCGAAAGCGTTACCCAGGCAACCTGGCACATATTACCATTGCCCTCATTAAAAATCATTTATCACAATTAAAGCCTCTCCTCATTCAAACCATACCACACTTTCACCTCTTATTTTATCCCTATCCCTATATTCATCAATATAGCCCCAGAAGATGACTATTAAGTCGAAAGGTACCTCGGGCAAATGATATATAATAAGTGGTTAATAGCTACGAATCCTCGAAAGACAGATGATACTCTATGGCGAAACGATCCCAACATACAAATACACCCACCAGACCTAACTAGACTCACATGCACACCTCACACACAAACTCTCGGGGTAACATTTGCTAAGTCCATAAAATTCAACACACATCAAAAATATCATACAAGCAAGTGCTAAAAATGTTAACAAGAAGCTGCGCAGGTTCTATCCTGCTAGCCCAAAACTCAAATTACACTTTTATAAAACATTAGTCAAACCACATCACATACTTTCCAATCACACTCGTAGCTCCGAGTCAAACATAGCAGAGGAAAGCACAGAGCATTCAGCACTCTGCTTTGAAACATGCATGTCGCTCTTCTACGTACGCACGAATGGCCTTACTACATGAAAACAACAAACTAATACCATTCAACACATACACCCACACCCGTTTAACACGCTATTTTTTTTTTTTTTTTTGGGGGGGGGGGGTACTCACAAGAGACCCTACATACATATACAAGAAAGACTATGTTGCGATGGCATTAAGATACTACGCAGCCCTCGATCACCCTCAGCCAATACCTATCATCGCATAAGATAACTAACATGATCAGCTCATATCCATAAACACGCGCAATAACACCACGCATGGGTGTCTAGCCACCAACCTTTAAACTCATCCTATCCCTTATAAGTTTTCGACCGAGCCTTTTCCTCTCCTACTACACGATCTCCTGCGGTCTTCTGTTCTTTCTATTTATATTCGATTGGATTCCGGTGAGTAAACACAGAGAAGACCAATGAAGCCATTTAACTATACCGTCGTAAATACCATCCAACCGTTGACGTATTCAACGGAGTGGCCATAGCATTTGGCTTGGGCGAAGCCTATTTGGCCGTTAAAATATAAAAAGAGTTATCGCCACTAGAAATCGTCACATCCTATCAACCAAGAAGACGGAACTACCGCCCAATGCACAATTTCATAACAATCTTCATCACAGGGGTCCCAACAATATTCATAGAAAATCAAAATGCAAGGTACAGGGCGAATGGCTACCAAAGAAGTAATCGAAGTGGAACAATCTCGAAAGTTTGCTTGAAAGCAACATATTCGAAAGGATAGGCCCAGATTTCCAAACACCATCACTGGTTATGCTGTTGCAAAATCAGGCGTCGCACTGAGCAGCCATTGCATGCCACATAATATCCATATGATTACCATTGATTCTTAATCAGAACCCGATAGTGCCGATAGCATACAGGAATAGTTAGGAAAAACTTACTAACTTTGTCCCATGTGATATTGCATAAACAAACATTGAAGAAATAGATGAAGAAAATGAGCGATTAAAAACAACTACCATTGGGGCGAAAGCCAAAAATATCCCCAAAACGAGACAATGTACACTCGCACATTCTCGATGAACAGAATAGTTGAGGGAGAAGAACATACAGCTGATAGGTATTAACCAACAAATAGAGATGATTGGACCAAATAGAGAAGGCTGGCGCTAAATAGAAAGAAAGAGTAGACGAAACATCCCATATAAAAATAAAGCTGGAAAGCGTTATTTTTTATTCGAGCAGGAAGCGCCAGAACATTCACAAATAACCAGCATTACACTGTCGTGGTATAAGGGCCGAGTAGTGGTACGTAGGTTTGTCACGTACTTTAATAACTCCTTTATTTCGTTTTCTCTAAGATTGCTATATTACTTTATGTTATTTAATCTTTGATGATTTCTAGTGCCATGTGTAGCGTTGCGAGGATTGAGTTAAACACTTCTAACCAAAAATATATCTTTAATTGCAACATTAAAAAAATGAAATACTTAAAACAAACTTTACCTCTATACATAAAAGACTCTACTTGAAAATTACTAGTTTAAAAATGAATATTAAGTAATGATTGACACCAAGCTCACTTTAATAATGAGCGTTAATTGACACACAAAAATATATGCATTTCTTTACCTTTAAAAAAAATAACACAAGTGAATCCGCTGCGGGATGACCTTGCCTCTGGATTTTATGAAGACGGGGAAGTGGTTTGCGGTTCGACACGTGGGTGTGGTCGCAGACGCCCAGCCGTTTGTCTGGCGGGGAGACTGATTTGGAGCCACAGGTGATTTCGGTGAGAGAGGTGGATGGCCTTAGGCACGTTGTCTTAGTCAGCTGATTTAGGCAACGGGACCGTGAAGGTAGGCTTTTTCCAATCTTCAGTTTAATCTTGAGATGCTTCGCACTGACGAGCGATGATCAAAAGTGATCCTTCGACGAATGGGCGGGAGGGAGTTCACTTTGGGTATTCCTTAATGGTGAGGACTATCTCTGGTTTTTGTTGAAAACCGAGCTAGGGGGTTTCTCTGACGAGAGATGTATGAGAGTGATTCTCGATACAATATGCTAATATCCGGTGTGACCACCAGGAACTGAGTCAGAATGAACTTCTTCTCTGTTCCTTTCTTTGATTGCCGGGCCCTGCCGCCGGATTTCATCGTGTCGATTTCTAACTCGATCTTCTCGTTCTTCCCCAGTTATCTGCCTATATACTTCACCGACCCACTTGGAGTAGGGGAATGGAAGGGGATGGGGGCTTATGTATTAAGCCTCTCTCCTATAGCGACGCTTTTCAGAGCGTCTTAACTTAGCCCTAAATGCATCGTCTGTCTTTCGTCGCAGCTCCTATAATTTCGTCTATTACGCGAAACTCGATCCCAAATCTTAGGGAAAATAGTGCCTGTTTAAACATTGTTATTGCATCTGCCCTCCTTTCCTTGGTATTGTTTATGCCAGCTGTGACAGAAATCTCTTAATTCGTACTTCTCGGGGTTGAAGGTGGCGTCTGGTGGCCAGCGGGTTGAGGGAAAAGGGGAGGGGTAAAGAATCGGGCTACACCGCCTAGCGTCGGGACGCTGCGGTCCGAATAGAGTCTCTGTTCTAAGGTGGGATATCGATTTCCCAACACACACTTACCATGGCGCTAGAAAATGCAATCGAAAACATCAAAATATATTTAACGCGTGCCTAAACAACGAATACTTTCTAGATGACTACAAACTCACCAAAAAATTACCTTTATCCCCAAACTAGGCAATTCACCCGATCTCCTCTTTTCACTAGTTTTCGACTTATATCTCTTCTGAACTTCATGGAAAAATAATTCGAAAAGATTATTAACAGAAGACTTATAGAATATGTAATTGAAAACAATCTTAATAACGAATACCAATTTGGGTTCCTTAAAAGGAAAAACACAAAAATCGACACGGCATCATCACTGAAAAGATTAATAAGGCTAAAACAGAAATAAAATTAAATTGATATGGTCCTGAGAGATGTAGAAAAGGTCTTTGAAAAAGTCTTAGTCAAAGGCATGCAACGCAAGATCCTAAATATCCAGATGAATAACAACCCGGAGAGAATTTTCTGTGGATATCTAGTAGATAGAACATATATGGCTGTCAACGAATTTAAAGGATCTGAGCTTGAACTGGAAGGTGGACTCCCACAAGGAAACTGCCTCAGCCCACGCTGTATTCGATCTGTAGAGCGAACTTAGATTAATGGTCAAAAGTCTTGAGCCTATTATATTTTTTCATATAATAACATTAACACAAATATTCAAACGTTTCATTCTATTTTAATTTGTTTGCATCATAATTTGAAGTTGAAATATAAAAATATTTAGAGCCCAAACCCATTTTATTAATAAATACAGCCAATTAATGCAGACAGTCAATATTTATAGTGATGTCCCTCGTTCTTCAGAACTGTTTCAATCCGTTTTGTTATGTTGGAGACAAAATTTATATCTTGAATGATATTGCTGCATTTTTTGCTCTATAGGCACCGCAACTGCTCAGAATTCGATGGCCTCTGTTTATCAACCGCCAATTTTTTTTTCACCCACAAATCTGGAGAAGTCCCGGGCAAAGCTCACAAGGGTAAAATGTTATTTTCAACCGTGAACTTTGTTATTGTTTTTGCTTTGTGACTAGGTGCGCCATCATGCTGAAAAATACAGTTTTCATCTCGAAATTGGTCTTGGTCTGTTGGGAGAAGATGCTGATGAAACATGTTTTGTTACCATTTTATGTTCATGGCAGTGTTCTTGGGCAAAATTGTCAGTGCTCTAGTTTCCTTAGATGAGAAGCAGCCCTAGACATGGAGAGTGCCCAGATACTTCACCCTAGGCACGACACAGGACTTGTGAAAGCACTCCTCTTTTCTCCTCCTAATGATGGATCTCCCAGAAGCTCCAAAGAAGCGGAAATGAGCTTCATCAAAGAATATATCTTTGCCCCAGACTTCAACAGTCCATTCTTTATATTCCCTAAAAAACTGGAGCCTATCCGAAAGGTTTTTCTTTGCGAGATTAGGCTTCTTCGCTGTCCTTCTCGAATTTAGTCCTTTATCGAACAGTATCTGCCTCAATCTGCGTGTTGAAGCGTTCATAGCTACTTCTTGCCAATAATGAGTAAGTTTGGCATTGAAGACAACCCGATCCTTGAGCTGGACTTTACAAGGAGATGATCTTGGTGTCAATTTGAATTTCTTGAGCGTTTTTTTAGTCACCTGCCTTTTCAGGCCACTTTGGTGCGGAGCAATAATGGGTGCGTGCTTTTCTTTTTAAAGAACTATTTATGCAAATAAAAATGATTCAAACATTTATATTTACAAAAATATTACAAAATAGATTATAATTACACATCATCGTTCATTTAGCCGCCCATACTTGTCATCATTTTGCCCTTTTGATAGAAAAGAAATACTCCAGAGACTGAAATTCACTTTCTACAGCGCGATTTTAGATTCAGAGAAGGAATGCATTTTTTTCTTATTATTTTTTTAAATGCTGAATTTTTAATAAACTTTCCATAATTTAAATATTAGAAGAATTATTTTTATCACGTAAATACTAAAAATGAATGAAAAAAATTTATAAATGTCTCAAAACATTTGGCCAGGACTGTAGAATGCCTAAATATCCACTTCACTGATGACATTAATCAATTAGTCGTCAGTCAATACAGGAATGGGGAATTTCATGCAGGGATAACAGCCATCGAATTGGCAACATTAACTAATTTTAGAGGAACTGAAAATAAAAGAACGAACAGTCTAAAGTTCACCATAGTCCAAATCTCAAGTAAAAAGGTAGCAGATATCGAAATAGAAGAACAACTCTACCAATAACATCCAGAAGACAAAATAATGGGACGAAAGAACACTTCATCAAACAACATAGTACCGTATCTGTAAGAATATCAAAAGCTACAGCAGTGCTAACCCCCTATATTCCTTATGAGGCCTAAGCGCAAAGAACAAAAGAAAGATGTATCTCGCACATCCTTCTAATCAGCTTATCAAGCCAGCGGTTCTTTTGCGAGTTCACCACCTTTGTCCTGGCAGAAATTCTTTTCGTCTGAGAAGAAACAAAGTATGTCAAGCTTGAGAGGGTGCTTCAGTTTGGTCACAAGGTTCGCATCATGTTCCTTTTCCTTTATCTCCATCTTCTACAACAGACGTTTTAGGAAACCAACTCACTCATTTTGTGGCTCTTTAGGAAAGGATGCTACACATACACACACATATGCATATATATATATATATATATATATATATATATATATATATATATATATATATATATATATATATATATTACTTGTGTGGGCGGGGTAATATTTTATGAGCTAATTTTGCTTAGGTATGCTCTTTTCTGCCTTGCCACATGTGTATATTTAACTAAAGAGCCCTAATTAAGTGCTTTCGATGAACCGAAGTAAATATTAACTCTCTATGGGCTGTAATTCACGCTACATAAAAATTTATAATCAATGGAGAAATGCCAAATTGGGACCACCCTGGTCATCTCTCTTGTATATCTTAGCCAGGTAATTATAGCTATTGATCTATCAGTCTGTCATATGTGACGGCAATATTCTTTCAATTGCCTTTTTTGGTAACTGGCTTGAGAAACTCATTAACAAATAGTTACATTTGTCCTCATTATTTCCTTTATGTTCCGTTATATCTATGGATTCATATATCTAGTTGTCTCCCATATTTTAAGTGAGGGTCTGACTACGTTAAAAGATAGGAGATGCACTAGGAAGGCAATAGGAAGGGGGGGAGTACAGAGAACCATCCGTTTGAGAACCGGGTAAAGGTAACCTTACATTCTATCGTAGCTCCAAGCTTCACCTTGACAAATTCTCCAGGCATAAACCAGAATCCGGACCTATTTTCTACGATAAAATGTAGGGTGAGTTACTTGTATAATGGACCCCTTTTGGTCTGCTATGGTTTCCGGGGGCACTGAGCGCATCCAGGTTCTAAGTTTTATATTCAAGTCTCAGTCTCTTTGTATGAAGTCTACAGTTTAAATATATGTCATCGGTGTATGTTTTCACCAGAAAGGTTGTATGGTTTGAATCTTTGTCTTTTTGAAAACAAAATTACATGTACGAGGGGCGGTCAATAAGTTTTGCGAATCGGTAGGGCAAAACAGAGGAAGGGGGATGGCTGTGTGTGAAGGTGTTAGGCCAAGTTATGACAAGTCAGGACCTGCAGCCGCACGCTCCTGCTCGTCTATTTAAGAAACAGTAGTTGATCGCAGATTGTCAGTCACAGATTTTTCAACAATAGAGAAGGTTGAGCACCACGCAGTGATCAAATTTTTTGACCAAGGAAGGCAAGAATGCAAAAGAGATCCATGAACTCATGGTTTCAGTGTAAACCGACACCGCGCCTTCCTATGCAACCATTGCTAGCTGGAATAGGGAGTTCTGCCATGGTCGTGAGTCCCTTGAAGATGACCCCCGTCCAGGACACACGTCAGACGAAACCAACGAGGACAATGTGCCCCAAGTGAAGAGGATGATCCTCGAAAATTGACGGGTGAAGGTCGAAGAAATCGAGCGAGAGCTTGGAATATCACATGGAAGTGTTATCAACATCATCCACAACAATTTGACCATGACCAAGGTCTCTGCCCGTTGGGTCCCTAGAAACCTCACGAAACCTCGAGCCCCATGATCGACTTCAACGTCGTCAAAGTTCGGAAGAGCTGCTGCTCCTGTACAACCAAGACCCGGCGGGATTCGAGTCACGCATAGTGACAAGTGATGAAAAGTGGGTCCATCACTGGGATCCCCAAACCAAACTCGAAAGCATGGCCCGGAAGCACAGGGGCTCTCCGACCACCATTAAGTTCCGGACCCAACCCTCAGCCGGGAAGATCATGGCCCCCAACTTCGGCGATTCTGAGGGAGTGTTAATGGTGGACTATGTGCCTCGTGGAAGAACCATCACAGGCCAATATTACGCCGAGGAACTGGCTGGATTGAAGAAGTGCATCCATCAGAAGCGGCGCGGCAAGTTGACATGCGGTTTCCTGCTCCTCCACGACAATGCCCCTGTCCACAAGGCCAGAGTTGCACAAGCTGCCCTGCGCGAGTGTGGATTCGAGGAGCTCAACCACCCCCCTTACAGTCCAGATCTGGCCCCTAGCGACTACCTTTTATTCCGCCAGCTCAAGGCTGCACTGCGTGGACGCCGGTTTGGGGACGATGAAGATGTCCAGCTCGCCGTCCAGGAGTGGGATGAACAGCAGTCGGGAGATTTCTGGTTGTCGGGAACTCAAAGCCCCAGGGACAAGTGGCACAAGTGCATTGAAGTCGAGGGTAGTTATATTGAAAAATAATAAAACACTTTTCTTCATATCTCGTTTCCTTATATCTAAATTGCAAAACTTATTGACCGCCCCTCGTATGTTTCTAATTATTCAGGAAATATTACAAAATTAATAATACAGCAAAAGTTTATAGAAACAAAGGAAAAAATAATAAATGCGTGTTCTAGTTCTTGCTGATGGTAGACAAAGTTTTCCTTCAAATTAGCCAAATAATTGTTCCATCGACTTTAGAAAAAGTCCTTGTACAGTACGTAGCAAAGGAATCCCATACCCTCATACTTCCTCCGCCGCGCTTTACGGGTGGGTATGTTATTTTTCAAAATTAGCCCTTCAGCACTTTTCGAAAGGCGGATCTTCTCCACTTTTGTTGTTTCATAATACTTTCTCTCTAAAATGTTTTATCACTATGAATGTGTTCTTTTGCAAACGTGAGTCTTGCAGCAACATGAGTCTTATAAAAATCTGACTTCTTTCTACCCGTGTAGCCTCGGCCTTCACTTTGAAGTAGGAATCTCTGTAATGTCGACTCTAAAGCATTAACTTCATGGGAGCGCAGTCAGACCCTAAAATATTTGCTATTAGTGATGTGTGTCAACCTTACTTACTTTATAATGTTATGGATATATGATGGTAATAATTTGAGCTTCCTTCGGTTCATTGGTAGAATTTATGCTGCTGCATGTTCCCATAATTTAGTATTTTAGTCTGAACTGATGCCAGTGAGATGTTATTCGCTTAGATATTTCTCCAACGTGTTCCCGGCGTCTCGTGACGCAATAATACACATGTTACATGCTTTGCTTCATTTCGAAGAGGTGTGTCTAAGATGTAGATATATGATCGTACTAATTTCGACAAAACAGTATTGAAGAATCAAGCTTTGAAGAATAAAGATATAGACTCGGTTTACGCAAATATCATAAAACACATACACCAAAATTGCAGAAAGGTGTAAGAGAAGGGGATAATAATATCTCAGAAATTATAGATCTTTCGATCTCTCAAATTTTATGGAAAGATTTCTAATGTGAAACAACAAAAGAGCGCAACGCGATCAGATTTCTATCCATATATATATATATATATATATATATATATATATATATATATATATATATATATATATATATATATATATATATATATATATATATATATATATATATATATATATATATGTATATATATATATATATATATATATATATATATATATATATATATATATATATATATATATATATATACATATAATATATATATATATATATATATATATATATATATATATATATATATATATATATATATATATATATATATATATATATATATATATATAATGAAAAACTCACAAAGTATCACGTGAGGGTAGCAAATGAATGCAAAGTCCAGCAGGAAAAAATGAAAAGGTGTTTCCAAGTACTTTCAAACTTTATTAAGTTCCTTATCAAGGATAACTACTACAAGAAATAATATTATATTAGAGGTATATATACGAAAGAAAAGTATGAAAGACCGCCTCAAAAACAAGAAATCACCAGTGAAGAAGACGGAAGGGGGAAGGTAAAGAATCACATTAAGAATTACAAAAAGCAGGTAGTAAGGTTAAACTAAACCGACGGAAAGGGTAACAGATTCAAAGAAATGGAGATAGCCTAACGAGGGAGATTATAAGACACGATGAGCAAAAGGGGGGAAAATACAATGTACAAAACAGAGCAGTGACAATTAAAAAATAAAAAATAATAATAAAAAATAAAAATAAAATAGGGGCCACATAACTAAAGAATGTATATATAAAACTAAGAACGAAAGACAGAACTAATTTCTTTAAGTATTAATCTTTTAATTATAGCATCTATTCTATATAAGCCAGGGGAAAGGTTAAAATTATCACATTGGCTTATAAAAGCACATTCAATGATATTCCTTTTTATAGGGTCATTGGAACGATAAATAAATTTTGCCGAGTTCCAGTTAATTAGATGGTCCTTATCTGACATATGGACAAAGAAAGCACTGTTATCTTCCCCTCTTCGGACATTATATTTATGTTGATTTATGCGAACAGAAAGTTGTTTTCCTGTTTGTCCATAATATTTACTAAGACAACCAGAACACTCAACTGAATAAACTCCCCCCTCCCCAAACTATTACAATTATTACGTACTAATAAATTCTTAATGGTCGTCTCATATTTAAAAGCAACAGAAATGTTAAATTATTCAAAAGACGGGGAAGATCACTAAAACAAAGAAAAGAAGGTAGAACTAAAATGTTATTACTATTAAAAGGGAGAGTAGAGACAGTTTTATAAAATGTCTTTTTAGCAGAAGAAAGACAGTTTTGAGAAACGGGTAAGGGTAACAAAGTTTATGGCTAATTTCGAAGATATTGGAAAATTCCAAATCCATACATTTCTGTTGCTTTTAAATATGAGACGACCATTAAGAATTTATTAGTACGTAATAATTGTAATAGTTTGGGGAGGGGGGAGTTTATTCAGTTGAGTGTTCTGGTTGTCTTAGTAAATATTATGGACAAACAGGAAAACAACTTTCTGTTCGCATAAATCAACATAAATATAATGTCCGAAGAGGGGAAGATAACAGTGCTTTCTTTGTCCATATGTCAGATAAGGACCATCTAATTAACTGGAACTCGGCAAAATTTATTTATCGTTCCAATGACCCTATAAAAAGGAATATCATTGAATGTGCTTTTATAAGCCAATGTGATAATTTTAACCTTTCCCCTGGCTTATATAAAATAGATGCTATAATTAAAAGATTAATACTTAAAGAAATTAGTTCTGTCTTTCGTTCTTAGTTTTATATATACATTCTTTAGTTATGTGGCCCCTATTTTATTTTTATTTTTTATTATTATTTTTTAATTGTCACTGCTCTGTTTTGTACATTGTATTTTCCCCCCTTTTGCTCATCGTGTCTGATAATCTCCCTCGTTAGGCTATCTCCATTTCTTTGAATCTGTTACCCTTTCCGTCGGTTTAGTTTGACCTTACTACCTGCTTTTTGTAATTCTTAATGTGATTCTTTACCTTCCCCCTTCCGTCTTCTTCACTGGTGATTTCTTGTTTTTGAGGCGGTCTTTTATACTTTTCTTTCGTATATATACCTCTAATATAATATTATTTCTTGTAGTTATCCTTGATAAGGAACTTAATAAAGTTCGAAAGTACTTGGAAACACCTTTTCATTTTTTCCTGCGGGACATTGCATTTATATATATATATATATATATATATATATATATATATATATATATATATATATATATATATATATATATATATATGGACTTACCTGCACAGTTCGCTTATAAGCTGTCTTAAAGCATTTGAATTTATAGATATTGATTGTAGTCTATTAATTAACGCAGTGGACTGAAAAACTAAGAGCACTCATATGATAGATAGGTTTTCACTTTTTTAACGTGTTAGAGAGTTTACATTTTTTTATTTCGTTTGATCTTTCTTTCTTTCTTTCTTTCTCTTTTTTTCTCTCTTTCTTTTTTCTCTCTCTCTCTCTCTCTTTTCCTTGTTTGCTCTTATAAAAGTAGAAGTCGCTTGTGCATCGTTGTTTCCTTATTTCCTATGGGTCATTTAAAAGAGTTAAAGTGTTGCATATATCTATATGTATTTAATGGGGGGTAAATAATCATAAGCCCAGTTTGAGGCACGTATCGCGTGCCTTATAATGTTCATATTAACCATTTGCAAGAAATTTCATCCGAAATGCGTACAAATTATTAATTTGGACGCTACTGATGGATAAATCTAAACTTCTGCTTGTTGAAAAAACCCTTCATCCCAGCCAATTTTGGGGATAGGAAATGTCACCAGTTATTAAAATCCAGATTTATTTTCTGTATCTTTTTTCTCTAGTATCGAACTCATTATTGATTCTTTTGTTGCCTACTTCCCCTTCAGTGTGTTATCCCTTCTAATTTATTACCCCATTGATTCCAGCCAGTTTTTCCTTCCTTCTCAAACCACGGGTGTTTTCCCCGATCTTTGGTAGATGACTGACAAGGCCCATTTGGCGCTGGCCAAGAAGCTCATCTACACAATCCCTGGACAATGCGAGGCACGACTCTCCCGGCGGACCAATTACGCTATCGCAGGAGACGTGGCAGGAGGAAAGGTGTGGATTTCGGCCTGCAGTTTCGTTCAACCTTGGCGCACCTTGGCCCCGAAGATGAAAAAGGGGATTCGGCTCTTATACCAGACTGGATGTGATTGTCCGGTGAGTATTGTTATATTACAACTCCAAAATCTCTCTCTCTCTTGTAGTTCCGACGAACCACAATTTTTGTGTCACTCCTATTCATCCTCGCTTTCGATTAAATGAGCATCAACTCTTTCTAATCCTCAAAATTTCATTTTTTTTTTACAAAAATCAAAGTTTCGTTCTAAACTCGTCGCAAATATTCCATCCTCACACAATTCTTTCCAGTTGCTACTTTCAATTCACATCTTACTTTTCACATCCCATCTGCTGGGTGAGGAACAAGAGACACTTGACCACAGGGAGAGGGGGGAGAGAGAGAGAGAGGGAGATTTTTATTAATTTTAATGCGTCTCTCTGGTGACTACCACCAAGAGTATAATAGCCGAATGATACCCTTGGGTACCCAGCAGTCTGAGTAGCTGTAGCCACAGTTTAATTTCGGCTCCTTCCTGCGGACGAGTGGATACGCGCTCGAAACCCTTTGCGGAAGTTCTTACCCCTCACGTGGACTTAAAGTCCTTCCTCTCCATAAAGTCAACCCCCTTAGTTATTTGGACCTTAACGGTGATTTGGAGGGTGTGAAAAAAACTTTCAGGAACTATTATAAAATTAATTCAATAACTTTTATGTCACGAATAAATATTAAAATAAATGAATTTGTCTTAAAACAAATGCCCAAAATATGAAACGATGGCTTCCAATCTCTTGATTTCAAAATAAATTATTTCTTTGTAAAGTGAGGATTGAAAATTAAACTTTTCTGAGTGTCTACAAAACATGTCAATACTTTTATCACGACACAATAAAATGAATTAATAGAATATTATGACAATAGCTACCTTCGCTAATTTGGGGTGGCAGGAAACCTCTAATTGGAGTCTCAATTTGGACTTATACTCTTGGGATACCCTTTATGTGGGAAGGGTAGGTAGAAGTGATTTGTACTAACCTTTACCAAGCTAGACATTTAAGGACCTCTGCTTTCTTCTTTGTAACAGACACTATAGTGAATAAATCGGTCTCTACCACACAACAAGCTAGTCTCGTTCTCGGACAAAGAGCGAGCACTCGTTGAAAACTTCTCTGATCTTGATTGGAGCATTACTGCCAATAAATCACTCCTTATTTTATACCCCAAAGTTGGGTGCTGCCCCTAATCCATTCTAGTCCTCTTTGAAAAGTTGGGTTGTCCTGGCATTCCACTACCCCTCCCTTTTAGAGGAACAGTTACAAAGTATCTTAATTCGCTAACAAGTTATGAGAGAGGCCGTGATTCGATTCTTTTCAAACTACACCTTTAGAAAGTTCAAGAATCAAAATAAGAACATTTTAACATATATATATATATATATATATATATATATATATATATATATATATATATATATATATATATATATATATATATATATATATATTATATATATATATATATATATATATATATATATATATATATATATATATATATATATATATATATATATATATATCAACCTGCACCCTCCTTTTGCAAAAGCAGGTCTTGAGAACGACACTTTAATTATCGCGTATTCACAAACTCCCATTTTGAGAATAATTCAGTGACACAAAATTATTGGGCCTACATGCAGACATCATGGCCGTACATATAAGCCTTTCCTTTGGTAGGTTTGACATTCGGTTGAAATATCCTCGCTCTCTTTTCCTTTGGGAGTCGATTCAACTGTTCACTATGGTCATCTGTCCACCACAAGATGTCAGCCAAATCTTTCAAGTGCCCCTAATTCACTGGATATTTATTAGCAAGCACTTTTAAGTTATTTTGAGAACCTCCATTTTCACAATCTTAAGAAAATTAATTGAACTAAACTGTCCCGAGTGAACCCCATTTCAACATCTCTCGGGGCCTTTAAGAGCGCAGTCCCCTACGTAAAGATCCCAGATTCATCTGTATTCGAGGTTCTTCTGTCGATGGGTGAAGCTCGTACGTTACTGTAGATTCCGTCTCGTCTCGTCCATTGAAGTTGACTTCCCCTGACCACGAAAACCACTCCTCCGGGGAATGGCTTCTCTCGTCAGTATTTTTTTTAGATTCTTGCAGAGTTTCCTGTGAGCCTGCTTCCGTCGTTGGTTTTCCTTTAAGTGATTAAAACAATTTCTAGTTTCCTCTTGTTTCTGCATCTATCTTTCTTCTAAAACCGCTAATTGTGGTTCTGCCTCTGTCGATCGTCTGTATTTCCCTTGTGGTACGATTCTTGACTGAGGATAGATAGTGTGTCAGTTTCTTCACTGATATCGTAGTTATCATAATCGTAGTTAGCGATGCATTTATCCTTTCATAGAGGGTCGGGGAGACTTTGAGGCTTACCGTAGGCTAGCTAGGAGAGTGAAGTCTAGCATTAGGGCGGCAAAGCGTGCCGAGGAGCTCCGAGTGGCGAGACTTTGCAAGAAAAATCCCAAGGAGTTCTTTGGCTAAGTAAACAGCCGTAAACCAATCCATCGCACGATTGGCCCTTTAGTGAATGAGGAGGGGCCATTAAAGCACTCAGATGCAGAAAATGCTAAGCCCCTGAACGACTATTTTTCTCTTCAGTGTTTACTGAAGAGTGTGGTCCCATCTCCTAGCCCACGGATTCTTACTTGGAGGAAAAGATGGAGGAAATGGACTTCATCCAACGAGAAATAGAAAAAAAGATCACTGATCTAAAGACGAATAAGTCTCCTGGCCCTGAGGGGTGTCTACCTAAAGTGTTAAAAGAAGTGCGCGATGAAGTGTCACGACATCTGAGCACAATCTTCAATGTGTCAATCCGGACCGGATGCGTTCCTAGAGACTGGCATGAAGTGGAGGTGACTCCTATCTTCAAGAAAAGAGACTTTATCCAGCCGTCGAATACCGACCTATTAGCTTAACCTCAATAGCCAGTAAACTCATGGAAATCATCATGGTGGACAAAATGACGTCATATTTAGAGTCCAAATGCGATTGAGGCGTTCCCAGCACGGGTTCCGAAGGCAACGGTCATGCCTAACGAATCTTGTGGAATTCTTTCACTTCGTTTTCTGTGAGCACAACCAGGATAAGGCGGTGTATGTTATCTACTTAGACTTTCAAAAGGCTTTCGATAAGGTACCACACAGCCCCCTCCTCCGGAAAATGCGTGCGCTGGCTATAGACGGAAATGTAGCAAGTTGGATAGAGAACTAGCTAAGTGGCAGACGGCAACTGGTGGTGTTGAATGGATAGGCTTCTTGGTGGGTGCCTGTTACTAGCGGTGTTCCTCAAGGTTCTATCATGGGACCACTACTGTTCATCATCTACGTCAACGACATGGACGGCGATATAATTGCGAAGATTTCTAAATTTGCCGATGATCCCAAACTTGGTATGAACGTCGTAAAGGAAGGAAATACTGCCCGCCTTCAAGATGATCTTTGGAAGACTGACTGGAGAGTGGTCGGACACGCGGCAAATGCCTTTTAAAGTGAACAAATGCAAAGTGATGCATATTGGCCACCGAAATTCCAATCTCAGTATATCCTTATTGACACTGCTCTTGATCCCACCAACACTGAGAAAGACTTGGGTGTAACTATCACTAGTGACCTCAAGTTCTCTAGGCAGTGTATTGAGGCGGAGAAGAAAGCCCAAAGGATGTTAGGTTATATCAAGGGACAGTTTGTGTATCGGAACAAGGAGATAGTACTGTGTTTGTATAACTCCCTTGACCGACCGCACCTGGAGTATGCCGTACAATTTTGGAGTCCTTTGTTTCGAAAGGATATCGCAAGATTAGAACGTGTGCAAGCCAGAGCAACCAAACTGATTCCCTCTATCAGACACAAGAGTTACGAAGATAGGTTACAGTAATTAGACTTGTTCTGGCTGGAGACCCGGAGACTGCGTGGTCAGCTTATCAAAGTGTTGAAAATACATCGAGGCTTCGACATTGTAGACTACAGGGATATTTTCCAACTTAGCCAGAGCAGAACAAGAAACCACGGCTACAAACTTGAACTGAAACGTTACCAGCGTGATATGTGTAGGAAATCTTTCACATATAGCATCTGCGGCACTTGGAACGCACTTCCAGTGGAAGTTGTCAACAGCAATTCTGTTGAACAGTTCAAATCGAGACTAGACAAAGTCTTTAAAAATAGCCGCTTGGAGACTTGAAGCGTGGCGCGAGTGCTCTTCTAGAGGTCAATCTGACCCTTTAGAGGACTGCGCCTGATCAAGTGTTCACTCAAAGGTACCCTCTTTGAATGCATCGTAAGGTCTACTAGGGTACCTCTTTTCCTTGTTACTCCTTGTTACACACTCTCAGGCTTAGAAATCGTAGGTACACAATTTCTAGCGCGAGCTCCCCAGCAGGTATTTTTGTTAACCGCACGTTGATCTGGTGGACGCCCGTAGCAAGTCGATTCAATATGCCCTGAGGTCATATCAACCCGATATTCATATCCACGTCCATTCTTCGGCTCATCCTATCTGTGAGATGACGCTTTCTCTCTTTTACCGAATTCTTGGCTGCTTTTTATTCCCCACTCATCTGATGCGGTATAGTTACGTTATGGTTTAATTTCGTCTGCCGTATGTCCACTTCCGTTTCTAAACCAAACAAATATGCTGTTACATAGCACAAATCATTGATCAATCCCTATTGTTTGCTTTCAAGTCACCCTATCGACTTAAATCAGAAAAAAACCTTCTCAACTTTTCTTAATTCTTTTATGTTCCTTTACACGGCTCGAAGATATAAGTGCAACAACCGAAGAATTTCAAGACCCTGTAATCGGAAACATTCTTCGCACTAATGATCAGTCGTTCATAACCATCGGCTAGAGACTTTAGCTGCTCCATAAAGCTCGTTATATATACCTCTACTACGACTTGATGGAATGAAGCTACGTATGCCAGCTTTCCGCGTGAATGAAAATAGGCACTTTCCTGCATCCCAAACACACAAAACATCAGAAGTCTCACGGTGATCACTTGCAACATCTCTGGTTACTAAAAATGAAAGATAAAGAGAAAAGGCAATGGGTTAGTACTCTGTTTGCACTTGCTTTTTCCATGGCCTAGCATCCTCCCTTCTATCTTTTAATCGTTGTATTGTATTTCTCTTTGCGGCCTCAAGGTGTACCTACCTGTTTGTTCTGCGCTATTATTTTCCTCCGGTGTTTTATCCTCTAACCTTGATTCATCACCACAAACTCCTTCCGTATCAGAGTTGTCATCGAGCTTTCAGCGGAACACAGGTAACGAGATATCCTTTGTTATCAGATCTCGATTGGCGACGATTTGGTTGCCGGTCGTCACATGTTGTAGCAAGAAGGTGTTCGGCATTTTCTTCTTGATTACCAAGTATTGTCCCTAATACTCTGTGGCTAATTTGTTCCGACCTAGACTTGGGTAGTTTAATTATATAAACCCGGTATGATCAGTTTCTCGGATTAGTTTTATGTGTGTCAGCCCGTATTGTTTTTCATGTTCTATCATGAATTCTTCCACCTTTTGATAAATTTCAACGATCTGATGACGATGCCCTTCCGCGTAGTCATCCAGTGGTTAGAGCTTATTATTTCTTTTCATTGGTATACTAAACATGCTAGACGGTACGTTTTGGGGGCTCGTCCAAACATGCACTCCCATTTTAAGATTAAATTCCACGGATCGTAGTAAGTCATCCCAAGCTCCTGTCTCTTCGGACAGAATTCCTAGCTTCACTTCTACTTTCTGGTTAATTCTTTCAATTTTTCCGTATCCTTGGGGTGGTATGCGGCCGTGCGATTTGAGGTCACTCCCCAAATTTTCGTCAACTTCGCCATTACTTTATTATCGAATTCTCGCCATTGGTTTGAAAGAACGGTTCTGAGAAATCCAGGGACAAAAAAATCCTTGTGTATCTTTTCTGCTACTTCTCTTGGCGATTTATCGGCTAGTAGGATGAGTCTCGCGTATTCTGAGAGGCTGTCTATACACCCCAGAATATACTTATTCCTTATAAATGTTTCTGGGAGAAGACCCAGTAAATTTAGGTGCACTAATTTACAAGGTATAGTCCCCTGATTGTATGGAAGACGATCCACTGTTCCTTTGCTGACTGGCTTATTCCTGGCGCACATACCACTGTTTATTAATTATTTTCACCTAACTGGTGATTCCTGGTCAAGAGTATCTTTCTTCCACAATGTAGGTCAACTACATTGGTCCAAGATGAATCCTATACAATGCCAAATGAACTTCCCACACTAATATTTCTTGGTGTCTTCGGGACTTCCACCTAAATTTGCCTCTCAGCAATAGTTAGAACCAGCAGATTTTCCTCTATTTTCGGTCTGTCCGTATCGATGTGCTTCAGCTCTGTTCATTTTATTTCTTCTTTTTTTCATTATGGTGTCTCTTTATTTTTTGTATCTTTCTTCTGATGCTTTACAAATACTTTCTTGTTCAATTCATGCTTCTCGTATATACGTTTGTCCTTTCTTTGTTCATCTCTTCGGTCTTGGATAAGAAATGTGCCACCTTGTTTAGCATAGATTTTAGGTCTTCCACCAGATATCGAAATCCTGCAAACTAAAACCCATCGGTCTAATCTTCCGTTTGGCTCTCTTCACCTTTTGTAAATAACCATCTCACGGGTCTATGGTCTGTCCTAACATAGATCTGCTGTCCATAAGAAATCAGTCTGCATTTTTTCAGACAGAAGGTGGCAGCTAATTATTCCAGCTCGTGCACTTGATAATTCTACTTTACAGTCTTTACCTTTAAGTTTGGCTCCCTTGACTTGCAAATCTTATTCATTCGTTGATCGTGATCATTCAAGCTCTTTTCATTCAATATCATAGCACCTAAGTATACGAATACTTCCTGTTCCAGCTGTTTTTGGATGAGAATATTCATATACTGTTGAAACACAGGGAGGGGGGATCTATGCAGTCCAAATAGAGCCACTGTAAACTGAAAATGCCCTGGCGTTGTACTAAAGGCTGTCTTCTCCTCGCGGTTCAGCTTCTACTGCGAGGAGTAGAAGCAGAAATCTGGCGAAAAATTGTCAAAAGTAGTACCCCCAAGCTGGCGTTCTGGGCATAACCATAAGCGCCAGCGGCCCGAGACGAAGACCGAGCTCTCGAGTGTGTTGCATCACCCTTAATCCTAAAAAGCCTTAGGGGATGAGTGGGGTCCTCCTCAGACGGCTCGGGTCTCCAAGACTTTACAAGGAGGGAAGGGATCTCCTCATCCAGCTGGTGACCATGTGGCAGCCAGGACATTCTCCATCTCAGAGAAGGATCTTTTTGAGGCCGGTCCATTTGGCCTGGGGGCTCCTGCCGGCGGAGGAGAGAAGCGGGTTCATTCCCGGCCATCCTCCCCTAAAAATACAAATAAATAGATTCGGGGGTCCTCTCCATCCACGGGGGCCGCGGGGACGGAGAGGTCTGGTGCCATTTCGGTAAGCAACCAGGCCAAGATTGGCACGTCCGGCCCCATTGAATTCCCGGGTGGGGAGTCCCAGACGAAGACCAGAAGTGCACAGAGCGGACCCTCGATTACATCGAGGCCCCTCATTCTGAGGCTAACGGCGTTTCCAAGTCCGCTGGCTTCATACGCTCCACTGATGGTAGCATCTTAGCTAAGGGCAACGTGACCCATCAGAGGAGAGCTGTAGCTAGCGTGATTGGTAGATAGCTAAATGTGACCCGTTTCTCGGAGGGTAGCCTTCTGGCGAATGAGTCGAATGCCTCTGAGGCGGCCATGATTAGTACCCTTCGTACACTTGATGGCACGCAGGTCAATGTGACGCAGCACTCTAACATGAACTTCGTGAAATGAGTAGATTATGCAAGGGAACTCGTGGACTACTCCATAGAGGACATCACATTAGAGCTGGCCGAACATGGGGAGGTCAAGGTTGAGCGTGTGATGAGAAAACGGAGGGGCCTCGAGCCCCACCCCTACACTCTTCGTCACGTTCGACTGTGATAAGCTTCCTGAGTTGGTGTGTGCCGGTTGCTAGCGGTACCGCGTGAAGGCATTCGTGCCACTGCTGCGGAGATGCTATTACTGTCACCGCTTCGGCCATACTAATCGCTCTTGTAGGCACGCAAAGTGGAAATTACCCGAAGTATGTGTAAGGTGCTCCAAAACCGCACACGATAAATCCAAGTCGTGTGTGACCAAGTGTGTCAATTGCGGAGAGCAGCATCCGTTTCTTCAAAACAATGTGGTGCGTATATGATTGAGAAGGAAATCCTGGCCGTTCAGGCCCAGGATCGTCTCTCATTTTGAGAGGCTAATGACTTGGTCATGGCGCGCCCGTCTCTGCCTGGGACGTCTTATGCATCAATGCTAAGAAAGATATCCTCTGCTCCTGTCACATCCAGGCCTACAAGCACGGTCGTTTACGCGCCCATTCGGAACCTTTCTGGGGGTTCTACCCACTCCGGGCGCTCCCCTAGTATAGCCTCGGCTCCTTCGCTCACACCCAGTTGCGGGCTGGGTCGCTCGGAGACGGTGGATCCTCCAAAAGACGGACCCCCCGCCTCCGAAGCTTTCCCCGCTCGCCTAAGTTTCGAGGATGAGGGAGGAAAATACAGGCTTGGCGAGCCAAACCTCCCCCGGTAAGTCCTCGAAGGCGACAGCGCGTTCAGCACATTGTCCGGCAAACAGCGCCAGGAATTCTGCCTCCGGGGAGCGTACGGCCATTCCCGTGAGGGTCTTCTCTTCGAAGAGGGCCCCCGCATTCCTCCGAGCTAGGCCTAAAGGGCATATTCCTTCATTGGAATTGCTGTGGACTCCGGGCCAACTGGGAGGAGCTTCGGAGGCTCGTCTCGTCCCGTTCCCCGTTAGTTATCTTATTACAGGAGACCATGGTGGGCGCGTGCTCCCTACCCACTCTCCCGGGTATAAGGGTTTTGCTAACCCACCACCACGGGATGGGGCCTGGCAGGGGATGCGCTATTTACACCCGGCATGAAGTCTCCGTTCTTCTCGTTGCTTTAGATACCTCCTCTCAGTCAGTAGTTTTGCACCTGCACCTGGATAGGAGATATACTGTTATTTCCGCGTATATTCCACCGTCAGCCGACTTCGAAGCGGGGGAATTCCGCCGCGCCCTGGCACGGTTGTCAAGGCCCTTTCTCTTGCTCGGAGATCTGAACGGTAGACACCCCCTCTGGGGAGGCTACTCGATTAATCCCCGGGGTCAAGTCCTTGCCGACTTGGTCGACGAGCTGGAGATAGGTGTCTTAAATGTGGATGAGTTTACGCATCACTGCCCGAGAACTGTTTGATTTTCCTGCCTCGATCTATCTTTGTGCTCTCCGGGTGCAAAGCCTGATTTGGGCTCGAGGTGGTCGATTGCCTCCATAGTAGTGATCACTTTTCCATTCAAATATCATTTCCTACCGCTGCCACCCGATAACCTGCCCCGGTGGTTCGCATTTCAAGAAATGACTGATTTATCTATCTCAGTCGCGGAGTTTAGGTCGGTTGATGAGGATGTTGAGTTCTCCGGCAACCTCATCTCTGTGGGCCTGACTACTATTCCTAGAACGTCTGGCTTTTTGCACGCCGACCATACCGTAGTGGTCAGCCGAGTGTGAGACGGCCTTTAAACAGAAGCGTTATGCCTACATGCGCTATAAGCGCCGCCCAAACGATTTCACTGTCAGTGAATTTCGTCGGTCTAGGGCCAGGTTCCGGTATATTTCAAAGCACGCCCGCCGCTCTTCTTGGCGGGCATAGGTGTCTTCACTTAACAGGAAGACCCCTCTAGCAGCGTTGTGGAAGCGGGGCAAGTTCTCGCAGGAGCCCCATCCCGTTCTGCAGGAGAATGGGACCGCAATCTTGGACCGCGCGTCCGTGGCGGAATCCTTCGCGACCGCTTTCTCCGCATTCTCTAGCCGGGATGCTGCTCTACCAGCAATCAATGCGCGTCATGATGTCTCGGAAGGATGCCGACTGGAATTTACCTCCAGTAGCGGGAAACACTTCAACCACAGGTTTCCTTTGAATGAGTAGCACTCCGCTCTCGCTTTGTGCGCAGCCAACGTCCCTGGTCCAGACGATGGCCCGTACGCCATGCTTCGACACCTAGGTGAGCGAGGCATGGCCTCTCTGTTAGATTTGTTCAACAGGATCTGGGTAGAATGTATCCTCCCAGATTCTTGGCGAATCGCTACTGTGCTCGCTTATCGCAAACCGGGGAGAGATCACTCTACTCCAGCCGGTTTTCGCCCAATCTCTCTAACTTCTTGCGTGTGCAAGTTGATGGAGAAATTGGTAAATTTTAGAGTAGCCTTCTTTCTACCAATTCCACTAGCTAAAGCTCTCCTTTGGTGGATCATGTTGCCCTTAGCCAACATGCTGCCATCAGTGGAGCGAATTACCAGCGGGCTCGAAATCGCCTGGTAGTCTCTGAATGAGGGTCCCCGATGTAATCGAGGCTCCGCTCTACGCTACGCAATAGTATTTTTGGTCTTAGTCAGGGGCTTACCGAAATGGTAGCAGACTCACCCGTCCCCGCAGCCCCACGGATGGAGAGGAGCCCCGAGTCTTTTTAGTCTTTTTCTTGTTTTTTTCTTTTTAGCGAGCCGGGGGGGGGGGGATGTCGAGCTTATCTTCTGCTGGGTCCCTGGAGATGTAGGAAATTCGGGGAATGAGCTCGCCTATGAGGGTGCCAAAGAGTCCGCGAGGACTGGGCGAGCAGACCCGCGTTTCGCTCTTCTTCACACCGACTACATGGCAGGAATACGTGCTGCCCTCCGGGCGGCTTGGCAAAGAAGATGGGAGATGGTCGAGGAGAACTTAAATTTACGTGCTATTGCGCCGTGACTGTTCCCATGGACCTAGCTCCCAATGTTTCGACGCCTTCAGGTTGCTTCTGTCGTCTCCGAATTGGACACACTCGCGGGACGCACCGCCATTTGATGAAGCGCTCGCCTGCGCCTTACGGCGACGACTGCATTGCCCCCAGACTATTCGGCACATTATTGTTGAATGTCTCAGTCTTAGTGATCTTCGCGCACGTTACCTGTACCGGGACGAGCAGGGTCGTTACTGCTTGTCCCTTGTACTCTGAACTTGTTCGTGCACACCGACTGGGGACTATACGACTTTTTGGAAGAAGCTGACCTCCTCCACTTTATTTGACTGTTCGTTGTGGGTCGCATGCTCCTGCGCCGGGGGAAGGTGGGCTTATCTTCGACGCTGGAGCGCGTTTCCTTCTTGTTAGCTCTTTGATTTTTTTGCTTTTGTTTTCAATATAGGATATTTTTATCCTTGTTATTTACTTGTTATTTGATTTTAATAAAGCCTAGCTGTAGGCTAGGCACATGGGCTATTGACTTGCTTTTCTTTTGATCCTTAGTATGTTAGAAGATTGACTACGCATGCGACTTTTGTGCATTCGCAATCGAGCGTAAATTTCTGAACGTGTCCGGGAGAACGTGTATCACCTCCAGGTACCAAATGTAACATACTACCCAAATTACCCCTTGTAGGTTGAGAGAGAGATAAACAAACAGGCAGACAGAGAAAGATAGAAATAGCTACCGAACTACAGAACTATGACCAGAAAAGTCCCTATAATCCGATCAAGCCCAAATCAATTAACACAATTGAGATTAACTATCCTATCCAATGGCTGGGGGGATGATGGTGACTCTACCGTTAGTACTATGAGGCTGATGCACTATTAAAATTGTTTTTTTTATTATTTTTTATTTCTCTATTACTAAAACTTCTCAGTATGTTCTAACAGAGTCGTTATTGAAATAAACTAAATTATCTACCACAATAATTTTCCTGTTAATTTTATTAAGATAGGAATGGTGGATGATAGTTTTATATAGAGAATACACACGTATGAATTGTTAGATATAAAATGTGACGTAGAAACGAAGAGACGCATAATAAAAGAAGAAAAGTATTTATTGAAAACAATGGAAAACAAATATAGGATGAATATAACCTTCTGAGTTATTTATTTAATGTTCGAGAATATAAGTAATAATAAATATTTATTCTAATACATGCCTGCAAACTGCGAGTTTAGAGAGTTCAAATGGGATCCAACGTTAAGGAATGTTAATCAATAATCAGTGCTGGTCCTTTTTCATCGAGCATTTTATAGAATTCGATGAGCAATTCATTCCACGAAAAAATAAACATGCATCCAAGCTTCACAAGTGTAACCCATCCGAAGAAAATAATCAAATTTACGGAGCCCGACGAAGGGAATGTCAGAAAGAAATACGAAGCGCTAAAAGAAAATATGAAATTCAACTTGCCAAAGAAAGTAAACATAACCCTAAGTTTTTCAATTATGTATCCAATAGAAACCCGATAAAGGAAACAATAGGACCTATCAAAAATGACAATAACAAATTAGTTTCGGATACAGAAAATGTGGCCAATATAGTAAATAACTTTTTTGCATCGGTATTTATAAACGAAGACGAACATAATCTACCATGAACAAACGACGTGATAAACTTTAACAGCATAGCTTTTTAACTGATATCGAATTCTTCGAAGCATAAATAGATTTTTACATCAGTAAGTTAAAATCCAGGTCCTGATTTAATCTATCCGGCGCATTTAAAAGTAATTCGAAAGGTGTTAGTGGGACCGCTAACGAATATTTTTGACAAATGTTTAGAAGAAGGCGTCGTGCCATTAGATTTTAAGCTAGCGAATATAATTCTTATTTTTAAGAAGGGAAAAGAGAACTTCCGACCAATTATCGACCTATAAGTTTAACATCAATCTTAGGTAAATTAATGGAATCCGCCATTCACGATAGGGTGATCGATCATTTAGAAGCGCATAATCTTATAAATGATAGTCAACACGGCTTTAGACAGAAACGTTCATGTTTAACTAATCTTTTAGAATTTTATGACAGAAGGATTAAAAGCTATGACAAAAGTAGATCTTTGGACATAGTTTACTTAGACTTTGCTAAGGCATTCGACATCGTTCTCCATAGGCGATTACTAACTAAACCATTTGCTCATGGAATTAAGGGAAACCCCCTACCTACAGTGGATAGAGTCGTTCGTGGCTAAATAATCGTATGCAGAGAGTAGGTTTAAACGGTAAATTTTCGGAGTGTAAAAATGTAACTAGAGGCGTGCCCCAGGGGTCTGTGTTGGGACCATTGTTGTTCCTTATTTATGTAAACTATACTTGGCCTACTTGGTAGATTATACATTTTGCGGACGACACAAAAATTGCGAGTAAAATTTTAAATGAAAACGATATCAAATTAATTCAGTGGGATCTAGATAAAATTTTCGAATGGTCTAAAAAATGGAACATGAAATTCAACTTAAACAACTGTAGAGTTTTGCACGTAGGTTGAAATAACCCAAGTTTTAACTATAAAATGGGTGATAAAAATCATCTCCGTGGACGAGGAAAAAGATTTAGGGGTGCGGGTTTCAAGGGATCTTTAGTTTAACAAACAGTGTGACGAAGCGTGTAACTTCTGAAGGCGAATCGAATGCTTTGATTTATTTATTGAGAGAAGTTTTAACTATAAACACCAATATATAACACAGGCCTGCGTTTGAAAAAAAATTCTGTTCCTGCGGTTTTATTTAGTGATTTTTAACGAAATTGTTCTCCTAAATTGAAATATGACATTTATTTTGCTCAATCAGGTCTGGTTTTTGAGATACAGCGCAAAACTGTTTTTAGAAAAAGGCCATTTTTTAAAAAATCCCTTATTTATATAAATTTATTTAATAAATTACAATTACTTGTAATAAAAAAATACCGACTCAATTCGACTTTCTTTTAATTAATTTTAAACTTACAGACTACTTATGAGCTTACCCAGGAGTGCAAAGAAACTATTTTCCAAGAAAAGAAGTCCTTGATGACTTCCGCTTGTGAAGCGATGTTGGTTCGTCGCGTTTAAGACACCAGCAATAGTCAGCTAACATGTTGATGTCCCAGCGTCCTTGATATCTTGTTTCCATCGTCTTTATGTCTTGGTGAAATCTTTTTCCTTGTTCCTAGCTATAATCTCCACAGTTTGCCGGAAAATAGTCAAGATGTGACTGGATAAAATGCATTTTTATCGACATGCGAGCTCCCATTATTTCGAAGCTTTTCATAAGCTCATTTACATGTGAGATATATTCTGAGCTTCTTTTATTTCCCAGAAAACCGTCGATTACTTTACTAAACGCTCGCCATGCTTATTGTTCACTGGCTTCCATATTGGTGTAAAAATGCTTGTCCTTTAACAAAGTTCTAATTTGGGGACCATCAAATATGCCTGCATGGAGCTTGGCATCACTGATCTGTGGGAATTTTTGCACTAGATACTTAAAAGCTTGGCCTTCTTTATTCAGTGCTTTGACAAAGTTCTTCATCAGGCCAAGCTTTATATGAAGAGGAGGCAGTAAAACATTTTTGGGAGGGACTAGAGGTTGAGCTACCACATTGTGGCAGCCAATTTGGAATGCCTCTCGAGATGGCCAGTCTTTTTGCTTATAGTGAAGACTATCCGCCCGGCTATCCCATAAGCACACGAAGCATGGATATTTTGTGTAGCCTCCTTGCATCCCAAGAAGAAGGCACACAACCTGAAAGAAAACATATTGATGTACATGGTTTCTAAGAACTTCTATTTTTTGCATAGGCAATTTTCACTAAGTTTATTAGGGGTAGGGAGAAACTAATATGTGTATAATATCCTTCTGTCATTGGTATTTAGAAACAAACATTTCTTGAAATATTTAGCAAGTTCAATAAAGTAAAAAATATCTTACCTTGAGATCACCACATATTAACCAGTTCTGGTTAGAGTACTTGATTGTATTAATCAATACTTTCATATTTTCGTAGCTATCTGTTAACTGAACTGAATGGCGAATAGGTACAGATGCCATTTTATTGCCAATATTTAAGAGTACTGCCTTCAAACTTCTGCTAGAAGAATCAATAAAGAGCCTCCATTCACTTGGTTGGTAAGGAACGCCAATTGCCTCAATTAAACCTTTTACATCATTGCAATACACCAAAGAGCTGCAAGAATCAACTGCAAAGAACTTTCGAAACTCTTCGTCTCTATTTCTGAACCAAAAGTATGTAGTTTCTTGAGAGAGGAGGTTGCTCTCACTAAGACGGGATGCAAGAAGTTGTGCGTTCTCTTTAGAAAGACCAAGATCTCTAGTCAAGTCATTTAATTGACCTTGAGTGAGTGGTCTTGGCAAAGTCATTGTAGACGTAGGCTGATATGTCACTGAAGTGTCAGTCTCAGCCACTTCTATATCTTCTATATTGTCTTGTAGCTCAGTATTTTTAGGTGGAGAAGGAACTGGAACTCCTGGACCATGTGGTTGTGGTTTAATGGCAGAAGAAACATCAGGATAGACTACAGTGTGTTTGTTCTTCTTATTGACACCTGAAAAAAAGTTTCGCATGCTTAATTTGCATACATTTAATTCACTCGACCCTCGTTTCCACATTTTTATACACATTTTTCATACCAGGTAAATTTACAATTTTTAAATACAATCAATTTTTATATACAATTTAACCACAATTTTTCTACCAGCATAATACACTATTTTTATACACAATTACAATTTTAATAGGCTACCAAAAGATTTGTATAAACATTTCTAGATTTGTCAAGGACTATATTGTTAAAGTAATTATCTCACCTTTAAGATTTGTCATGCAAAAATAGCAGTTTGTAATGTGGTCCTTGCCTTCTCTCCACACCATAGGTACACCAAATGACAAACAGTTCGTTTTGCCCTCACTCCAGCGTCTTAAGGCTATGACACAGGCTTTGCAGCACATATGTGGAGCAAAGTTTTTCTCTTGATCACCTAGCTTTATTCCAAAATATGCGTGGTAAAGGAACTTTACTAACCGCGTTATAGTGCATTGCTGGTCACTAAAAGTTACCTTTCCACAAACAAAATCTATCAGGACTGTTTTTACACTTTCTATTCATTTTTTATGAAATATAAGGAGTTTTGCTAATGTATTTGCCTGCAAAAAAATTCACAAAGATAAATAAAGTTTTAGAAAAACACTTTAAACACTGTTCATAGATGAGAAAAGTCATGGATTAAAAAACCAACACTTAGTTTGAGAGTGAGCAAGCAACACACAACCACTCGCGCTCGCGGTCAGCTAGAGACTGAGCTCTCTAACGCCATCTAGGGAGCTTGGTCTGTATCTTAACAACTAGACCTGATTGAGCAATATGAAGGCTTGATTTGGATTTAGGAGACAAATTTCATTAAGAATCACCTATGAAACCCTCAGGAACATTTTTGACGCAGACCAGTGTAATCATACCTCTATATAAATGTTTAGTAAGGCCACACCTGTAATACGCGATACAATTTTGGTCACCTTATACACATGTAAACATCAATAAAATGGAAAATATCAACGACGGGCAACTAAGCTAATTCCCTCGATTAGAAATAGGTCGTATATCGAAAGATTAAATATACTAAAACTACCGACTCTCGAAACTAGGCGATTGCGAGGTGAGCTTATCGAAGTATTCAAAATTTGAAATAAATTTGAAAACGTAAATGTAGATGCTTATTCCTGAATTGAGTGACTTTAGGTGTCTAACGACTCTTGCACCAGGCGAGAAATAAGGTGTGTCAACTTGCCGCGCCGCTTCTGACGGATGCACTTCTTCAACCCAGCCAGTTGTTTTAAAGTGAGATGACGCAGGTTCCAAACGAACTTAGCTAAAAAAAAATGTCCCCTTTAAACATCATCGATAAATGGAACGCCCTCCCCGCGGAGGTAGTAAATGCTAGTAGTGTGAATTGTTTTAAAAACAAAATTGACAATTATTTTACGAATAATGATATTGTTTAAACACGGAGCCCCGCTGTGGATGAATATTGTGTAAGTGAGCATCGTGGCAATAATGGGATCAAGTAAAAATAGTTCCTCCCATTTTACCAAGTAAAGATCATCCCTTCAAAGTTACACTAGTAAAGCTAATTAATCCCTCCTAAGTCTAAAATTAACAAAAATAACTTAAAAATTTATTTAGGAACATATTTGTTATAAAGTTTATTTTAAAAAATTAAAAATTGTAAACTTTGTAGTACTCTAGAATTTAAATTTTAATAACTTAATTAAAACGGTATTGACTGGCAATCTTATCGCAAAAATCATTGAAAACGTTTTATTTATCTCTTTCAAGACACACAAATTCCTGTAGATAAGAGTTTAGCATTTCTCTCTTACATCCTCGCATGCATTTAATTCTTAGTTTATGCTTATTCCAGTAGCTTTAAAATGATGATGTCATAACCTCGTATACCCCCCATTTTACCAAGTAAAGGTCATCCCTTCCCCAATTAACCAAGTAAAGTTAATCCCTCCTTTTTGTCTTAAGAGGCACTATCTTTACTTGATCCCGACAAGGTCCAAAGGAGGACTACTAGCATATTAGTATAGAATAGGACTGGCCTTTGAGTGGACTAAGTACTCCTTGCTGGCTCCCTGCAACTATGTAACTTCAGATGGTCACTTTAAATGATTGATTAAAATCTGGAAATAAAACGATTTCACAACAGATACTTAGAGAGGGATTAACCAGAGAACTATACATAGATCTAAGAAGGAATAAGCGAGAGCTCACGATAATGATAATTAATGGAAAAGCAAAGCAAACAGTGGAAATGACTAATCAACAAGATAGACGAAGAAAAATCGTCAAAAAAATTCTGGAAATGAATGAAGAGGATGAAAGACAAGCCAGACAAGGAAAAGATAAGAATCAAGGATGGAAGAGGAAACAAGCTGGAAGACGAAGCTGACGTTAAAGGTGTGTTAATAGAAAGAACATTTTTAAGATGAAAGAAGAAGAAAACGATATTTCGACATCGATTTTGAAAATGGGATTATAGAACTTAATCAAAATTGTCGAGGAATAGGCCGAGGGGTGGTTGGAGTTTTCCCCGACTCTTATATATATATATATATATCCTATTATCCCGAATGCGGAGGGGTCGTCGTACTACTCCTTATACTTCGTTCGGCCCGTGCCCTGAATGGGTTTATTGACTCAGAGTGCTTAGAGGTTGGTTAAGGAGGGATTGGAATGAACTTTGCCAGCAAGCGACCCAAAGGAAGTTAGATACACAACAACATGAAAATAAAGTTTTAATGAACACTAAACAAGAATATATATATATATATATATATATATATATATATATATATATATATATATATATATATATATATATATATATATATGTATATGTATATGTATATATATATATATATATATATATATATATATATATATATATATATATATATATATATATATATATATATATATATGTATATGTATATGTATATATATATATATATATATATATATATATATATATATATATATATATATATATATATATATATATATATACAAATAATGTGCTTTGAGAAATAAATTAAAAGGTGAATCTCGGATATCTCACTTGGCTTGTAAATAACTATTCACTATGTAAGTCCCTATACACTTGTAATTTTGGTAAGCTTCGCGGTGAAGTTGGGGAATGTGAAAGGGAAGGGTTACCTTGGAACCTGATGTTCGGGTGGCGATGGTGAGTGAAGGTGGGGAGATAAGGGGTGGAGACGATGAGGTAGGTTCTCCAGGAACCGACCTGATCCCAAAATTCCGTCACGATTCTGCTGGAAGAAGGCGGTGACGGAAGCTTCTTGTTCAAGAGGCCCTCGCGCTCATGAACTCCGACGAATCTTGGGTGCCTCAGTGAGGAGGGGGTGAAGTGACCTATCGACGCGTAGGGTCACGGAGAAAATCCGAGATGTAGTTTTTTCGCTTAGGGAACCAGAGTGAGGCTGTTTGTAGCTTCGGCTTTGACACGTGAGTACGAGCTTGGGTCCGCACTGACTTGCAGACCAACGGGATAAAGAGCCTCCCTAACTGGGACCGATCTCCTCTCTGAAGACTTGGTGTTTTCTACGATTTACCACTACACCGAGATAGATGGCAATTCCTGCCCCGCCAGACGCTGTGAAAGCTCTACTACTGAGGGTTAAAAGAATTATTTTTTTATACTCGAAACTTGGGAGAAGTTCTCATGACGCCGGAAGTAGATTAGATGTCAAGCTACTCCATTTCGTCCATAATAAACTTCCGGGAACCACTGGAAGCCAAGATGGGCACCCATCTATCGATAACCGGTCCGGGAAGAAACTCGGTGGTTAGCTGAAATGGCCGGCGGTTTCTTCCGGCTATAGACCCCTAGATATTGGGCCGGAAGGCTAAGGGTTAATAAGCGGCCCGCCCGGAAGGGAGGTGGGGAAACGGGGGGAACCATAGGCTATTCTCCTACACAAATAATCGAAAGAACCCCCCCCCCCCCCACCATTCTGTCGAAATAAATAGGAACAACAACGAAGGAATTGATGCTATCATCACCACCACCGAAGAGCTGAATGGAACATTAAGCAGCGGTCTATAGCCGGCGGTTTCTTTCGGCTATAGACCACCAGATATTGGGCCAGAAAGGGAAGGGTTGATAAGCGGCCTGCCCGGAAGGGAGGGAAGGAAACGGGGGGGAGCCATAGGCTATTCTCCTACACAAATAATCGAAAGAACACCCCCACACCACCATTTTGTCGAAATAAATAGGAACAACAACGAAGGAATTGATGCTATCATCACCACCACCGAAGAGCTGAATGGAACATTAAGCAGCTTTACTCAGAAAACACCAAGGGCATCACGACTTACGAAGAAAAATTAAATAGAAGCGTTAAACAGCATCTTGCAAGGGCTAAAGAACGTTTTCAATGCGTGCCTGAATACGGGCAGTTTCCAGACGAGCTGAAAATTGTGAAAATGATTTTCATACTAAAAAATTGAAAATCACCTTGTCGGAGAGAAAATTATCGACCATTTTCCTACTAGATTTCATGGGTAAGGTATATGCAAAAATCGTAAAACGCAGCCTCGATCTACACTTCGAAGAAAACAATCTATATAATGAGTGCCAATTCAGATTCCGGGAAAAAATGAGCACGGGTATGGCTCTCTGCCTAATAATGGATAAACTAGCCATGGTAAAAAACAAGATATCGTCTGCAGAGACTTGTCTAAAGCTTTTAACAAAGTTTGGCAAAGGGGCATCCAGCATGAAATACTACAACTAGGAATCAACAAAAATATTAAAAGAATATTGTGCGACTATGTCATAGATAGATGTGCGTATATGGACTAGAAGCATGCTTTCCCCAGGGTGAATGTTTGAGCCCAGTACTATCCACTCTCTACACCGCAGACATTCCACCTTCAGCTACCGAAGGGTGAATGGACATATAATTCGCGGACGACATAACACAATGATTGTGTTACCATACAGGTGTGTCCAATTCCAAGCAAGAGCGACGGGAGAAGAAATAAGAATCAATCAATACGAACAGAAAGGAAAAATAAGAAAAAAATAGAGAAAATTTCAAGATTATACCAGTCTACAGGAAAAAGATACCAGATATATACGTAGACGATGAAAGATATAGATAGAGTAATAAATGAAAAGTTCTGGGGTTAAAAATAACTAAATTAAGTTACATGAAACACGTAACCGACCGAATCGAAAAAGGAAAATTGTACTTAAACTAATATACAAGCTAACATCGCTCAGGCTTCAGAAGAAGAAGAAAATCTATCGGGCAATAAATACAACCACACTAATCTACTCGGCAATTGCTATGTACACACTCTCAGAAGACAACCTTATAAAAGTGCAGAGAATCCTAAACAAAGCAATGTATGTCATGACAAAAACGAAAAGGATTAGAAAGAAGAAAAATGAAAGACCTACATAGAGAAGAAGGAATTGAACTCTTCAAACCTGATAATTAAGAAAAGAGAAAAATCAGTCACTAAAAAGACACAATATGATAGTGGCGCAATGGGCGGGAAGGGGACACTATCGACTGTTCCCAAGTAGCATGGCGGCAATGGGCGGAGAAGAAGAAAAGGAAGAGATATCTACTTAAAAAATACAAGACAAATTCAGGATACAAAAAATATTTTATCCTGATTATAACAAAAATTCACGATTAAATAACCGATTAAGTTAACACACTACAATAAGCGAAAGATGAGAACTGAACTAAGATATACAGGTTATTACCGAAATGAAGAAAATGACTTCATAAGTAAAGAAACAAACTAACAAGAAGATCTAATGAAAGAACAACGCAACCAAAACAATCATATTAGAAACATTTAGAGAGTTAGATTACTAAGAATACATACTATCTCTCCTACTCCTATCTCTTTCTGTACTCCCCCTCTCTCCCTAGCCCCCTCCACCTGTACCTATGATGGCTACGGGAGGCGATGGAGAAGTGGGGAAGTCAGGGCTCCATCTCTCTCACCTCCCTTGCACCGATTGGAGCAAGTGGGGATGTGGGTGGGGCTCGGACACTAGTCTTTTTTTCCCCACACCTATTCTTCTATTCGATTCGGTTCTTCATTCAATCAATCAATCAATATCCGCTTTTGTAAGGCGAATTTTAAGGTCACAGGCCTTCACAGAGTGCCTATAAATCAATTAAATAAAGGATCAAGAGAGAAGGTAGGTCTTCAAGGCACGATCGAAGGCATCGACGAAGGGGCATATCAATCCAGTAAGGTGGCATAGCCAGAACGTATCACTCACAGGGATCGGGATAGGGCAAGTGAGGGGAATAGGTAGGGTCTGAAGGGTAGTACATAGGTTAAGACCTTTTATGTAAGAAGAGGGACCTTAGAAGGGATTCTGGATGAAATAATGAACATCTCTTGGAGCAGGGGTTGTGGATTGTGGCCAAGTTGAAGTAGTCGAAGAGTGTAAGCATATGATCCAAAAAGAAGGGAGCAACAACACCCAAAGCGGAAAGTAACGAAAACGTGGATGGGGATCTCGAAACTATTGTGATCGAAGTGTGAGTGAGTGTGGCTAATATTACGGAGGAAACACAAAGAGGATTTGCAGCCATTCGCAACATGAACTTTGAGATATAATTAATTTAATATCAAGGGAGACGCGCAGATTTGTAACAGTGTCGCAAAGTGAAACGAGGAGCTACCAGGGTTAAGGAAAGGTGAACCAGTTTTATAGCGAGCCACATTCGAAGAAGTTTAATTTAATGTTTGAGTTGGAGAAAGTTGTCCGAGAGCTTTTTAGTAATGATGTCGTACGTGAATAGTCTCTAAGTCTCAGCAAACGAGGCTGAAAAGAAGAGATAGATTTGCTTGTCATTATAATAGGAATGTAATGGTAAACCATGGTGACTCACAAGAATACTAATGGGAAAGAGGATATGATAGATACTAAAAAGGGGCGGACCCAGAACAAAGACTTGCGAAACATAAAAACACACCTCCGCCGGACTAGATATACCACCTCCGATTTTAGCAGATTGGAGGCAAAATGAGCAGAAGCAGTCATGGGTCATTCCACCGACACCCAGTCGATGAAGAAGAACAGTATGATAGGGAGTATCGAAGGTAACCCAGAGATCGCAAGTTCTATTCACGAAAGCTGATTCAGTGTCGTGTCCAGCCGTGAAGCCAGAGTGAAAGATCTCATCAACGCTAAAGGAGGACATGTGACTTACAATCTTGGTCGATACCAACTTTTCAAAGACGTTAGAAAGGAAAGAGAATTGGTAGATTGGTTAGTAGCTTACTGTGTGAGCGAGGTCTGAGTTACGTCTACTAATGGTTTGTCGAGCAGCAGCGTTTTTTGAAATTACATGTTACCATGCCAGAATTGAAGATGTTAAAGGTATGCTTCTCTAAGATGTGGAATGAACTGCCATCCGTGATACGCTCTTATCTCTCTATTGGCGCCCTTTGAAGACGCACTTCTTCAATCAATCCTTCTCTCTCAGTACTAGGCAGGCGGTCTGCGATGGTGCGCGGCTCTGAAGAGCGCAATACAAATGTTTTATAATTATTTTTATTTCACTCATTCTGTTATACCCACTTTTGTTTCTATAAAAGGTTCTCCCCTTTCCTCTTTTCACTCCCTCCCTTTGCTTCTGGTCAGTAATACTTGTCTCATCCCTCTTCGGAATCAAGGATGTCTTCGCGATGATCTGGAAAATCCTTTTCAAATAAGTCTTTCTGCCTCTTCCACGATCGCGATGTTTCCAGAGGTTCGCTACGAGACTGATTCCTGACTTGTCGTTGGAGAGTGGGTTCGGCCTGCTCATTAGAGCGGACAGCGAAGTGAGGTTTTACTATACCTCTCTCCCCTTCAACATTTATTTATGGTTGTTCCTTCTGTCCCTCTCAAGTGTTGTTGATGGTGCTTGAGTGTATATTTGCGGGTAGTTGTAGTGTTTGAGTAAATGAATGTGTGGGTGCAAGTGCGTGTTTTAGGATTAAACTTGGATTTTTGCAGTCATGGTGCACCTGTCCTGCCTCACCGGGTTACCTCGTCCCAAGGCTGAACCACGCTGAAGGAGATGTGGTGGGTTTCCGGACCGTGCCCCCGTAAGAAACGGTGATTTACTTTCCTGGCCGGGGTGCTGACGGGACTCGGCGCCCCGTCTGCCCCCAGCTTAGCCTCTTCTCCTTCTCTCTGACACCCTGTCTTCTAACCCTGCTTCCTCACTTTCACTACAATCTCTCCCACAACTTTCTCTGATCCGCCTCTAATTTCACAGGGTAGATGGCGACTAGCTTCCTCTCATCCAAACATATCGGATCGGGGCTGAGGGGGAAAGGGACAACGCCCCCTCACCCCTGAGCTCCGGCTTGGGGTGGTGAGTTTTTAACAACCTGCTTCACCCCCACCCTCACCTTCTTCACATACTCTTTCTTTCTCCTTTCATGATCTTTCAAAATTGCACTTAGCCAAAGGTGGAGCCGCGAAGCCGCAATGCCGAGGCGCTGCTTGTCCACTGGGCGGGAGGTATGGATGTATAGCGTATGGGTCCCGTGAGACAAATAGGGTCACCACGCCCAATTGTGAGTCTTTACAAAATACTCCCCCTTTACCATCATCGTAACCGTCTAGGAGCTCAATAGGGTCAACCCCCTTAGGGGGCAAGGGATGTACGTTCCCCCCTCTCTTCCCTGACGGACGACGGTTCGCAAGCCCAAGACGAGACAAAAGGTACCTCGAATGGAGTCCGTGATGTCTTGGTGACGGGGTGAGGATGGCCACATTGAGCCCCCTCTCCCTAAGATGGACATGGTCCCTGAGGTTCCCCAGCCCCAGACGGTAGGATTTTCTATGGGGTCGAACCCGGGCTCGGTGCCAAGCATAGAACCTGAGTCCGCCCCCGTAGAAGCTTCTCCTCAGATGGCTCGGGTCCACGAGGCCTCACAAGGAGAGAAGGGATTCCCTCTCCCGGCTGGTGCCCCTGTGACAGCCAAGACCTTATTCATTTCAGAGAAGGATCTTGCTGAGGCCAGTCCATCTGGTCTAGGGGCTCCTTCCGGATGGGAGAGAAGCGGGTTCACTCTCCACCCTTATCTTCTAGAAAGAAAAGAAACCGTAAGACCAAAAAGACTAAGGGCTCCTCTCCTGCCGAAGGAGCCACGAAGACGGACGGGTCCGCTGCCGTTACGGTTAGCAACTAAGCCCAGATCGGCACGTCCGGCCCAGGTACTACCCCGGGTCCGCAGTCTCGGAGTCCGCGTTCGTGGTGGAGTCATTCGCGACCACTTTATCCGCATTCTCTAGCCGGGGAGCTGCTCCACCAGCATTTAAAGCACGTCCTGATGTCGCGGAAGGCCGCGAACTAGACTTTACTTCCAGAGGTGCAGAACCCTTCAGCAACAGGTGTACATTGAGTGAGTTGGTTCCGCTCTCAATTTGTGCGCGGACACCACCCGTACGCCATGCTTCGACACCTGAGTGAGCGAATCATGGCCTTTCTCTTAGATTTGTTAAACAGGATCTGTGTGGAGAGTCTCCTCTCAGATTCCTGGCGAATCGCTACTGTGTTCACCTTTCGCCAACCGGGGAGAGATCACTCTACTCCGGTCGGTTTCCACCCAATCTCTCTAACCTCTTGTGTGTGCAAGTTGATGGAGAAATTGATAAATGTTAAATTAGCCTTTTTTTCTGAACAACGGAGCTATCTTTCTTATGCACAGTGCTGCTTCCGCAAGTTCCACTCCAGGTTGGATTCTCTGCTCCGATTGGAAAATGCCTTCTGCGAGTCCCTCCTTCATAGACAGCACTCCCCTGCGATGTTTTTCGATATGGAGAAGGCCTATGATACACCATGTCGATACGGTATCATGGAAACTCTCACCATGATGGGTGCCAGGGGACGCCTCTCAATCTTTATATCTGAATTTTTGCGAGATCGTCGATTCCGCTTACGGGTGGGGTACGGGGGACGAGCCCTCTCCGGCCCAATGAGGCAGGAAGAGGGTGTCCCGCAGGGAAGTGTCATTAGTGTCACACTTTTTGCCCTGTACAGCAATGGTATGACCTCGGTGCTGCCGGAAGATATTCTTACTACGCTGTACGTGAACGACCTTTCGATATCCTTCGGTGCAGCCCAGATGCCAACTCTGGAGCGTCGACTCCAACAGGCATTGAACCGCGTCACTCGCTATGCCGAAGCACACAGGCTTTGATTTTCCTTGGTCAAGACTAAGCTGGTACATTTCTGATATCATCCACCACTCTACCCTGACTCATACCTGTTTCTCAATGGGGTACGCCTGGAAGTGGTGGACTCGCACCGTTTCTTTGGTCTTGTAATGGGTTGAGGAATAAGTTCTTGCGGTTTTATCAAATTTATTCATTACCATTAACAATTTTAGAAAAACTTCATTTTTAATTCATGACATTATGCAATTTAATCAATAATGTATTCTCCGTTGTTATTTACGACTTCTCCCCAACGTTCAACTAGTTTTTCGATGCCTCTGCAATATAAATCTCTGGATTTTGACTCGAAGAATTCGTCTAACCAGCTTCTTAATTCCACATCAGTATTGAACGAAATGCCGCGCAAATTGTTACAGAGCGATTGGAACAAATGGAAATCCGATGGAGCCAAGTCTGGCGAATATGGAGGATGTGGCAGGATTTGCCAATTAAGCGTTTGGATGGAATCTTTTGTCATATCTGCAATGTGAGGACGAGCATTGTCGCGTTGCAGAAGGACTCCATAACATCGATGAGGTCGCTTTTCACGAATAGCTTCGGCGAGTCGATAAATTTGTTGAACGTAGAGTTCTGCATTGACTATCTCGTTGTTTGCAAGGAGCTCATAAATAAGGATGCCTTCACAATCCCACCACACACACAGCATCGTCTTTCGTGGATGAATTCCTTGCTTTAATCGCGGAAATGTTTTTTTTTATTGGGGCTAAGCCATTGTTTTCGATGGTTCATGTTGACATAAACACAACACTTTTCGTCGCCAGTGATGATGCGGTGAAGAAATTTGTCCTTATATCCACGAGTAGCCTTGTGACGAGCAAGCAAACCTGTGGCAATCGTTGAGCTTTGAAGTTTGTTGCTTTCGCTCAAAGCGTGCGGAACCTATGCACCGAGTTTTTGAACTTTCCCTATCGAATGAAGGTGATTCACTACAGTTTTCGGATCACACGTCAATTGTACAGCCAATTCTCTAGTCGATTGACGAGGATTTTCATGAAGAAGGTCGTTCAATCGATCTTCATCCAACTTAATGGGGCGACCAGAACGTTCTTCGTCATTAAGATTGAAATGACCGTTTTTTAAAGGTGAAAAGCACCATTCAGCTGTCCTTTCTGATCAAGCATTTTCTCCGTTCACAGAACAAATATCGCGACGAGCTTTGGCTGCGTTTGCATTGTTCCCGTCTCGATTGAAAATGAATAACAAAAAGTGTCGAAAATGCGCCTTTCTTTCAACTTGATATTTCATTTTTTTAGGATACAGGTCAAAAATTGAATTAACACAACTTTTAAATAAACCACAATGACTTATTACTCAACTTCAAGACGTAGCCTAAGCAAAAGCCTAATAGTCTACGCTGTTAAGAGACGTAGCCTAACCTTTGCAAATTTTGCTCTCATTATTTATTATTGTTTCTTAATATGTGCACAAATCACGTCAACAAAACTTAAATCAACACAACATTAAAAAAAACGCAAGAACTTATTCCTCAACCTGATATTTAACCGACGCATCAACTGAGAGGCTCATATTCGCAGCCTTAGGTTATCTAGTACCCTCGCCATGGATATTCTTCGCTCCATGACGTTCAGTGCCTGTGGCGCTGATAAGGCTACTGCCTTACTTTTTTATCGATCCTTTGTTCATTCGAAGCTCGACTTACTGCCTTACTTTTTATCGATCCTTTGTTCATTCGAAGCTCGACTTACTGCCTTACTTTTTTATCGATCCTTTGTTCATTCGAAGCTCGACTACGGATGCGAATTTATGTATCTGCAGCCGAGCGTGTATTGCGGAAGGTGGACTCGATCCACCACACCGGCCTTCGCCTGGTAACCGGTGCCTTCCAAACGTTCCCGTATTGAGAAGCTACTTGTTCATACTGGTGAGATGTCACTCGCTCGTCCTCGTACACAGTGCAATTCTCGCCAGTACCCTCGAGCCCGGCGCCTCCCTCAGTCGCCAACAGCTTTCACTGCATCTGCACTGATCTCGCCGAACGACGCCATTCATACACAAAGCCGTTTGAGTTTAGGGCTTGGGATCTTTTTCAATAGCTCAGCATAGCTCTCGGGTCGGTGATGCCCCTTGCTCTGCCCAGAATGCCACCCTGGAGGGTACCACCTTTGACTATTTGTCGCCACGCCTCTGCTCTCAAAGCTTCTATAGTGTCAGCAGTATTGCGTTCGGCCTTTTTGGAGCACACTTTGTGTCACGATGGAACTGTACCAGTGTATACGGATGGCTTCAAGTCCCAAGAGGGGTCGATTTCCACGCCGTATCCCCTCTGTTGGAAGTCAGCAGGGTTCTGCCAGGCGCTGCTTCTGTTTTCACGGCTGAGCTGGTTGCAATGCACCGCTCGGTAAGGGAGATAGGGCGACGTGCTCAGTTTGGAGAGCGGATTGTGATTTATAGCGACTCACAAAGTGCCCTGAGTGCCCTCGGGGCGTCGTTTTAAAACGAAAGGGCTGGTTGTGTAGTGCACGGGTCCCTCTCTCTCTCATCGGGGATGCGCATATTTGACTTCTGCTCCTCGTGCTTCTTGATCTCATTCCAGTTCTCGCTTTCTCGCATTAGATCCATTTTCCTCATGGGTGGATCCTGGCTTGGACTACAACCGCTTTTTCGTCCTTCGAACTAAATCTGATATTTCCCTATCTAAACTTAACATTTTTTATGTCAGAGAAGATTATGATGAACGGGGCGGCCAATCGCGCCGCATGTGCTCCGGTATTGATGGGACGCTGGTAGAGGAGGTCATTTCCCGCTCTACATGATTCTGTCCAAGCCCTCAAGATTCTTGCTCGCTCTGAGATTGCTGTCTCAATCCCCCTCCCCCAAGTTTCTTCACTGGACTACGACTTTAAGATGTTTCAGTCAAAGCTGACTAGCCAGCGGGTTCTTGACATTCATAGCCAACAGTGAACCGTTAGTGGGATTCGAATGAACACACTAACGATGCTCCTAACATTTGATTGTCTGGATCTCCCATCGTATATTAAGGTGAGTTACTTACGAATACCAGTCAACCCCCATATATCCAATTCTGAGCGCTGCTTCAATTGCCGTAATATTTGATCAGGTGAGCACTGCCTGCCGTCATGTAGAGCGGTAAGTGACCTCCTCTACCAGCGTCCCATCGTTACCGGACCACATGGTCATTCCTGCGACCATCCTCACCGTTGTATCATCTGTGGAAACTCCTATAATGCAGCTTCTTCAAAGTATCACACATTTCTCTTTAAAAAAAATGTCTCAGCTGTCCGTGATTCTGCTAATGTGAATATGTGGGAGGCCCGTCGACGAGTGCGGGAGAAATTCATCTGCTTTGGTGTCAGGTTCTCTGATGACCTACGCATGGCAGCGGACTCTCGTCCCTTTCGCTCACGTATCCCGTATGCTACTTCATCTGTTCCGCCAGCATCCTGGGATGCAGCAGCACCACCCTCAGTTGTATCACACTCGTCTTATACCCAGACCCATGCCCTTTCCCCTAGTAACTATACGCCTTCCTCTCCTTCCCTTATATCCTCCGCACCGGCAGAGTGCATCCAATCTCCGGAGACTCGACGCTATTTAAGCCTATATTGAATCTACTGAGGCGCTCTGCTCTGACGTAGTCATGAATTAAGACTATTTACCCTAGTGTAAGGCCTTGCCTGACTCTTCCCCTTCTTCTAGGAAGCTAACTTCTAAGAAGGGCCGGCAATCAACCTCTATAAAAACTTAAATCTTCACCTCGGTTGAGTTACACTCTATCCCTTCCTCTCTTCCCCCTACGCCTGCTCCTTCGATACCTGTAACTGAAACTTCCAACCTCCCTTGGAGCGGAGGTTGTGAATCCTTCACCCATAGTGATATTTCTTCACTTCTTTCCGACCATGACCATACCCTATCTCCCCTTCCTGTTAGCCCTGTTCCTCAGAAAACCCTCCTTAACTACGACTTCCGACTTCCCTTCAGACGTGGGTTGCACATTTCCATTAGGAGTGGTGATCCTTCCTGCCCTGAGTGTAACGATACCCCCAAATCTCTTTTGTCTCTACCCTTTCCTCCTGGTCACTTCCCACTGACTTTGGTCTGTCGAAATAAACTTAGCTCTCGCAATACTAGCCCCCGTCCCTCTAAAGCGGGGCTGCCTCGCCATTCTGAGGATCCTTCTATAACGCCTATGCCGAGTTCTTCACGCACGACACCTGTTAGTGAGGACTCCTCCGCCACCCGTACTAGCTTAACCGTAGCTCTCACCGGTCTGAGTGATGGCAGTAATTCTTTAATGGAACTGTCAAGGATGGAAGGCGAAGCCCTGCGTTTCTCGACCAGTGTAAAGGAACCCTAGAATTTTCTCTTCACTACCACCGAGATGCGTTCAGCGCCCTCTCGGTGCTCTCCCACGTCTCCGGGCCTTGGCAATATTCAATACGACTTTCTCGGGCATCTCCATTTCCGTGCGGAATCAATCCTACTAGATATTTTTAACTGGATTTGTAGTTTCACCAGAAGCGGGGCAGCAAGTCAAACCCTCCTCCCTTGTTCCTTAAGGGTAACCCATTTGAATTTGTGTCTGAGATACGGCTTCTGGGCATGATCCTAGATCCTAAACTTCCTTGGTGTCCTCATCTTCGTGATCTGCGATGGAGATCTATCCGAAAGATGGAACTACTAAATATGCTTTCCCATACATCTTGGGGAGCGACAGGCTCACTTTGTCGAGGCTATACACCTCTCGCGTCCAGTCCTAGTTGTACTATAGTAGTGAGGTATATTCCTCCGCTTCTCCCTCATCTCTCCGTATGCTAGATCATATCCGCAACCTGGCCCTCCCTCTATCCAGTGGCGCATTCCGATATTTCCCTAGATCGAGCATTTATACTGAGGGTGGCATTTTCCCGTTCCATCACCACGACCTCTAGGTCTGTTTACGGTATAATTTCTGTATTCAGTATCTCCTTTGCTCAGAGGTCTACAAAAGCGTCTTCTTCCCAGGCTCTGTCGCCGCCTATAACAGGTCTCCATTCATACACCAGACTTGGGGGCTTCGTGGAGCCGAACACGTTTCCGTTTAGATCCACGTAACTCAGACTTCCCTCCTCGTTCCGGCCCGTCCCCCGGTGGACATCCCTCCTATCAAATATTTAAATGGCTCTCTTTGACATGCAGAAGTCTCTGGTTGACCCAGGCGTGGCACGTGCTTTGTTTATTGAACATGCGTATCTCACACTTCATCATGTCATCTCTTCACATACGGATCAAAAACGAACGATGGTGTGGGGGATGTTGTTGTCTCACCTGGATATATAGTCTCTGAGTCGTTACCGCAGGTAGCTTTCATTTTTACAGCCGTACTTTATGCAGTTTTATTAGCTTTATACCTTTTATCCACCTTGCATTTTACTTACTTTACGGTTTTTATTGATTCGAGAAACTTATATGCTCCTCGTTCTTTAACATCTGATCTATCTATTGTCTCCAAAATACATTCCTGATTGGTCAAGAACTTTTCCAGATATAAAGTAGAGTTTTTCTGGGTTTCAAGGTTAACGAGCGGGCTGATGAGGCAGCTCGAATTGCGGCCACCCGGACAGCGACTTGCTGCAGTTTGCCTTATCGTGACTTTTATCCTCTTATTAGGGACTACATTCGGTCACTCTGGCATTCAGTTTTGGATGGTTGGATCTGTAATAAGTTAAATTCCGTTAAGCCATCATCTGAGCTTTGAGGTTGCCCTTTGTCGCCTGAGAATCAGCCACACACGCCTCACATATTGACATTTTATGAGTAGCGATGTGCTCCATATCGCCCCCCCCCCCCCTCCTATGCCAACTTTGTTCCTCTACTATATCAGTACGTCATCTTTTGGTTGACTGCCAGCCCCTATCCACCTTCCGTCTGGAATTCTTCCCATCTATTTTACGCGTCCCATGTATCAATAGACTGCGCTGTTTCTTAGCTGAGGGCCCCTCTTTTAGCACTAAATCCTTCTTCCGATTTCTAATATGGTCTGGTTTTTTTCTCTTTTATAGCTTGTAATTATACCTTTTTAATTTACTAGAAATGTAAATCTTAGTATGCGCGTGGGTCTTTTTTCCCTTTGTGCGGGGCTATCTCAGGACATGTAAAGTTGCTTATTGCCCCTGGGCCACCTTTTTAATCTTTCTATCGTTTTTATTTTAACCTTACCACTTTTGTACTTTGGACCTCGTATCCTTTTGCACCTTGCCGGTACATAATATTTTTAGATTTTAGTGGCGCATACCCTGCTTCAAATAGTAATAATAATAATAATTATTATTTTTATTATAATTTTCCACTTATCTCTCCCTAATAATGGTGTATTCGTCTGGGTTATTTTCTCATGCCCTCTTTATTTTGTTTCGAGGAGGCTTTTTCAACATTAGACCGTCCTTTCACAAATTGCCAAGAACAAAGAATGCATACTCTAAGCTAGACTTGCCTAGGGCCTAATGGCCGGGTGTAATTGAATCTTTCTAATTAATTCAATTTTTGATCATGAATCCCGACACTTTGTTTATAACTTTCTTACGCATTTTTTTCAAAAGTTAAGTTATTCATGATATTTATTTCTTTATTCAATCAATATTAAATGTGATAACTGGCTAGGGAATCTCCTTCAGTTTTTTTTTTATAAAGAAGATTTCAGAGAAAGCCGTAAAATCAGGGTAATTAGGGACTGAAGACATTCACAGCTAATCGCAAGACTAATCCAGACAATGCAGTTAATATTTCTGGGGGGAAAGCACGTTATTTATGAGGAGGTTAATTTTAAATTATAGTTCGATTGTTCTAATAATTCAAGAAATTATTTTATATTATTTTGGCCCCCTTATTGCGTTATACACAATTTGGTAATGCGGAATAAATTCGTTTCATTATTGTGCCTAGACTACCTTTAGTACAATTCCTTGTAATAAAATGGACACCAAAACTACCAAATTTTCCAAGAATAGAGTCGCCATCTCAATTTCAAATTAGGCTCAAGGTATTATTACACTGCGTTAATGAAGTCTTGCTGATTCTCAATATTTTCATCGAGGGTGAGTCGGGATCTCACTCGCAAACTGAGGCTTAAAATTCGATCCTACTATTCCTGATTCATGTTTTTTTTTAAATAAAGATTGAGCAGGTGATAGGGAAAATTACATTCATCTCTCTATTTCACAACTCATACATGAAGTAATCATGATTCACTTTAACTTTTTCAACCCAGATTATGTCCTGCCATTGGTGGGAACGCTGTCCCCCGGGAGATTTTTTCTGCCCCTGGGAAACTACAAGAGAAGAAGAGGACTGTCAAGCAAGACACGGGGTAAGTTCTTGTTTCAATTACTTTTTAGAGCACCGGAGAAGAAGTAAAACTTTTCATTTGTATTATTTTGAATGTGTCTCGTTTCTTGAGAGTTTATTAGTTATCTTCCAGACTCGCATAATAATATTCATTTCCATTGATCTTTATCTTTCACAATCATTGTTTCTATAGAGTCCTTTCTACTTTTTGCCTCTTCTTTGCTGAATGCTATGACACTGATGGTGACGTCCATTGGCGAGGTGAAATAAGCCATTGCCCACACGATTTCAACAAACGGTCTTCAGGAAGGCCCAAATCCTCCACCACAGCCACCAATAAAGTTCAACTGAAATTTATGAGCCGTTTTAAGCCTTTACACGAACTGATCGAATCTATTGCATTTTTAAGATCCGGTAAAATATAGAGGAATAAGATGTACAACAGGAACACAAGTAATGAAAGAGACTTTTTTTTTTACTCCATTCATCTAGTGCCTGGTAGCAGGGTCATAGTCACCAAAATTGTATCTCAGGATATTTTATATTAAAATAAAAATAATCAAACATAAGAAAACACTAAGAGAACTGAGAACAAAATAATAGCCGCCCGAGATAGGCCCGCCTTACTCAGGTGGCCTAACATACAGCCAACACTTAAACTACTAAATAGAATGGAGGTTGCTAGCTTTTTCAAAAACTATATAATGCCACATTCTGGTATGAACGAACCCATCCCGAGTGTAAATGACAAGGGATAGTGACCCTACTCGTTCCAGTATCAGTAGAAGTAGCGTGCGCTAAGATCTCCCAGCCTGGGACATTCGAGAAGAATGTACCTGGCAATCTGGGGGACTAAGCACTCTAATAGCGCTGCGTCACGCGAGTATCCAGAATCGTAGGCGACAGAAAACAACCTAAACCAGTCGAGGCATTGGAGGTAAGTCTACAGAAAATGTCACGTTGCAATGACGCAATTTTCGATTCACTTCGGCCGCCACACCACCCCCCTATCTTTTTTGTCCCGCAGCCCAAAAGGACCTACATGATTAATGACATGTAGTCAGAGCGGGTAAGAGCAAAACATTTGGTGTGGTGGCCCACTCCTTGCAGACTGACGCTCTCATCAGCGCGCTCATTTTTCGCAATGCCTCATGTCAAGGAACCCAGCAGAAGACAATCTCGTCATTTTTCTGGTTCGCAACAGCCGTGGCGCCACGGATACTGCGAACCAGGAGGTGTGGATTCCAATTCCTCCAGGACACTCAGTGTGCTCTGTAAATTGCTATATACTACTACTCGGTCTCCATGCCGGGCACGGCACGTAATCTTCCCTACCGAGCGGGATATTGCAACCAGCTCGACCATGAAGAGAGACAGAACCCGAAAGAGACCTGTCGCCTTCAAACGAAGGAGAGAAAGGTTTAAAGCCGACATTCTCTTCGGATGCACAGCCACCCGTGTACACTTACACGGCTCCAACGTGACACGGCGTTGGTTCGGGAAGTTCGAAGCAGTATTCCCGATACTGTATAAGCTTTGGAAGCAGAGGCGTGGCGACAAAGGTTCAGACGTAGTACCCTCCAGAATGATGTATTCGGCAGAGCTTGTGGCACCATTAGCTCTCGAATGAGTTACATTGCCATAAATCCGAAAGGCTTAGGTGATGATGCTATCCATTGATATCTTGTTGAACAAGGCTAAGAAAAGGTTCACCTAAGTTAAGAAGCATTGGAGTATGGGATATGTTCTCGACCACGGGTAATATCCGCGCATGAAGGAATAGCATAGCTCAGCTCACTTAGCGTAAACAGGTTATTGAAAGGTTCCCCGCCTCTAAAGGAAAAGTCCAGTCGGTGGTCTTCAACCGAACCCACGATATGCTTTAACTGCTGGCGAAACAGCATCCTTACTAAAAATGTGGATAAAGCGGTTACTAAGAACTCCGCCATACACACGGGTTCAGAGATTGCGGTACCGTCGTCCTGAAGGACGGTAGGAGGATCCTGGAAAATTTTACCCAAATCTTTTTGAGGCGCTTCCAAACATACCTGAACCTGGTTTTTGCAGGATGATATTAATATACGATCAAATCGTTCGGGTGGCGCTTGTAGCGCATATAGGCATAACGCTTTTCTCTGAGGGCCTAGTTACTCGGCCGACCACCATGGAAGAGGGCGGAGTGCAAAACGCCTAAAAGATCTCGGAATTATTGTCAGGCCTACGGCGATGATGGTGCATAAGAAAAACTCACCCGAAAATAAACTCCTCGACTGAAATAGAGAAATCAGTCATTTTCTGAAATGCAGGGTACTGCGACTGGTGCAAGAACCACAGAGGTGGTTTCTCAGCCAGTAACCGGATAAGATTGTGGATGGGAAAGTAATCACTGCCATGAAGGTCATCGACCACCTCCCATCCAAAACCATGTCGTGGCTCAGGAGATCACAAGGATAGAGCGAGGCAAGAAAATGAAACATTTCTTAGACAATGTAGAGTGAATTCATCCACAATTTGATCTTTGATTAGATCAGCAAGGAACTGCCCACTGTGTTTGATCATCTAGTCTGCCAAGAGGGAGTGTCTACCGTTCAAAGTTCGGATGAAGAGAAAGGGCCTCGGCAGCCGTGCTCGGACGCGGCTGAAGTTCGCTAGATCTAAATCAGTAGATGGTCGAATACATATACGAGGGGCGGTCAATAAGTTTTGAAATTCAGATATAGGGAAAAGAGATATGAGGAAAAGTGTTATTTTTCAATATAACTACCCTCGACTTCAATGCACTTGCGTCACTTGTCCCCGAGGCTTCGAATTCCTGACAACCAGAAATCTCCCGACTGCTGTTCAATCCACTCCTGTACGGCGAGCTGGACATCTTCATCGTCCCCAAACCGGCGTCCACGCAGTGCAGCCTTGAGCTGGTTGAATAAAAAGTAGTCGCTAAGGGCCAGATCTGGACATTTAGGGGGGATGGTTGAGCTCCTCGAATCCACACTCGCGCAGGGCAGCTTGTGCAACTCTGGCCTTGTGGACTTTGGCGACGTTGAAGTCGATGATGGAGCGTGAGGTTTCTAGGAACCCAACGGGCAGAGACCTTTGTCGTGGATGATGTTGATAACACTTCCATGTGATATTCCAAGTTCTCACTCGATTTCTTCGACCTTCACCCGTCGATTTTCGAGGATGATCCTCTCCACACGGGCCACATTGTTTTCGTTGGTCACGTCTGACGGGCGTCATCTTCAAGGAACTCACGACCATGGCAGAACTCCCTATTCCAGCGAGCAATGATTGCATAGGAAGGGGCGGTGTCGGTGTACACTGCAACTATGCGTTCATGGATCTCTTTTGCATTCTTGCCTTCCTTGGTCAAAAATCTGATCACTGCGCGGTGCTCAACCTTCTCCATTGTTGAAAAATTTGTGACTGACGATCTGCGATCCACTACTGCTTTTTTTAATAGACGAGGCAGGAACGTGCGGCTGCAGGTCATGACTTGTCATAACTTGTCCTAACATCCCCCTTCCTCTGTGTTGCTCTACCGATTCGCAAAACTTATTGACCGCCCCCGTACCTTCAACACTCCGGAGGCCCGTTTCCTCAGCAGCTAAACCTCGTGTATGACAAACTATAGGAGTATCCTGCTTTGATCATTTGAGGTCAGGCTTTGTTTCAGCAAGACAATGCGAGTCCACGCACAGCCAGGTTGATAATGGAGAAGTTCACCAGATGAACGGTGTTGGAATTCTTTCCCATCCACCATGCAGTCCTGATGCTGCTCCGAGTGACTATGGCCTATTCCGCTCACTGGTACAATTCCTCCGCCACCAGCGATTCAACACTTTTGATGGAGTCAAGGAAGCTTGTTTACAGTTATTTTTTATTCAAAACCAGCTGATAAGTATCTGCGACAGATTCAGATGCTGGCTGATCGCTGGAAGAAGAACTTAGAGAATGATGGACTTTATTTTGAAGAATAAATCTTGGTGTTGCTCAAATAAAATTTGTTTTCTTTCCGATTCCTAAGTGAATCGGGACATTCTGGCCAACCATATAATCTGAAATTTTGCCGTTAACCAACGAATACGAAATTTCTGAAGTTTGTGAACATAAAAAGCAAAGATGAACTGGGGTGTAATAGCGCGCGTCCAGTGCCTCACGTCTTAGAATTTCAGACCTTTCAGGAGATCCATTTCTGGGCACGTTAACGAGAGATGCTCACGCCCAACACTCACTGCCCGGAAGTTGCCCATTTAAAGGTCGTTCTTCAAAAGCTGCAGCTCCCAGCTGAAAAATCAGAAAGAAAGGTGTGACAGAGAAAATCCTTTACTAAGTCATACTAGTCGTCTACAGGACGGGCAGGATCTGAAGATCTGTTATGTGCCAGACCCAGAGACCGGAGCCGAGACTTTACATAGGTTGACCCGGCAGCCAACAAGGCAGTAAAGCCCACCCACCACAAGCAGTAGAGCCTTAGGCAGCCGAGAACTGCCATAGGGAGGTGTTCAGCTCATTAGACCCATGGGGGGAGGATTAATGGTGAAGAACCCCACATCAAACCATTCGCACCTAGCACTCAGGCCCCTTCAGGCCTTGTGTCTTGCAACCTGCAGGAATCATAAAAACATTGTTTAAAGAGGTCCCAAAGCGTGTCTTCTGACATGGCGGAGTAAAAAGGAATAGATACTCTGAGATAAAGGGATGCATAGAGAGGAAAGGGGAATACACCAGCTACCCAGTCCCTGTCGAAGAGTTCAAGTCAATTCAGTGAGCTAGGCCTTCCCTATGGGATATTGGGCCGGGAGGACGTGCCGTTCCTCCAAGTACCAGGTGTAACTAGTTACACAGAGAACCCCCCTGCCATCTGTCGGCAGGTCGAGCCTCTCCTTGTGTTACCGGGTACCGAGGGGTACATTGGGTACCCCGAGCGGGAGACACATTAAAACCAACAGGACAAAAATTATTGGAGGAGACTTAAGTTATGGGTGGATAAATTCCTTTCTTTTGTCTGCTGAAATCAGGCGATTCCTCCTCTTTTGGTTAAGGTATTAATTAATATTCTGGACTGCCTTTAGTATCCGGATTTAAGAAATAACAAAATATACTATATTGCTGCGTATGCTCATATTTCAGGCTGATCCCCATTTAGTATTCCTACTAATCACTATCTCCCGTACATCGGATTTTGTTTCAATGGCCATTCTTCCCCACTCTTTTGCCCTCTTTATTACCAGTGGATGTCCTTCAACTCGTTCATTCAGAAAAGAACAATATCTAATTTTCTTGTCACCTGGAACACTCGCTCCCGGATTCTTTCAAAATTCGCTCAGCCTCACCGTCTATTCTTCCCCTGATGTATTCCATTAAAAAAAAAGGGCATCAAAATCGACATTATCCTCAATTTTCTTTTGGACAGGTGTGTCTTCGAAGGCCCAACGGTTCTTGCAGTTGGCTTGGCGGACGCTTGTACCGCACCTGCATGCGGAACAGAACATCCACATTTCAAGAAGGATCACCTAATGATATAATTGCCTCTCACTACGGACGAAGATTGAAGAGACCGCGTTTTCGCAATGGTTTGAAACTTCACAAGTCTTTGTATAAGAACATAAATGGATAATGTCTAGCAATTCGAACTCTACCGCTAACAAACACTAAAATACAAATAATGAAATTAGAAACAAAAAAAATGTATTCATTTTAGATTAGTCGACTTTAATATATTGGATGCTATTATTGTAAACAAATATTCGTTTGTCACTGTTTACTTTTAGCCCTTCGCATCTTACAGAAACTTTTATTTTTGCGGTTTGTATTTAGTTTGTTTGAAGAAAAGCTTGCTAACATATAATGAATATAATGTTACCAAATTATAACTGTACATAATTATTTATTAGGCATATTTACCTAGTCTATTAGTTTAGTAGTTTGTTATAGTGTACATTCATAAGTGATGCTTAGACCAGGCCGTTTGAAAATGTCCTATCCCCGAATTCCAAATTCTCTTTCTAACCCCAACTACCATTTGGGGGGAAACGGAGCCAAATTAAAGCCAAATTAAACTGTAAAAAGATGACGAGAGGAAGAAACAGAGCAATTATATAGATCTATGGAATTAAAAACAAATATTACTACTTTTTGGTGCCAAACATTGAACAATCAGAAAATCAATGATATACTGATCATTAAGTATTTTATATTATATATACCCTTTCTTTGAACAGTTTCGAATCTATTCCAGCATTCGCCATAAGGGAAAAAGTCCCATTTGATTCGGATTCACAGTTTCGAATATGTCAATCACTTAACAACAGTAATGTTTCAATGCAAAGGTTTTGCGGAGTGAGAACAAATTGCCCCAAACTACACAACAAATTATTCTTCCGAGTTTTGTTACACCCAACCTCTAGCTTTGATATGCAAGGGGATCGAATTATCCGAGCAAATTCAGAACCTTTTAGTCATCTTCACTGTTGCAATCTTCTCAGGCATCCCAAGGTATTTGCCATCTTGCGCAAGCAAGAGAGCTTTACTTAATCTATCGAGGGATTATATCATCCCAATAGAAGAACATTAATGAATATCACTTGTAAATTATCACTTCCCATACTTAATTACTTTGATTCGATGAGAAGCATTTCACTAATTGATAGTGTAAGCAGTGAACACACCAAAATCACACAATAATCCACTCTAGCAATAACATTTTTTTTTAAATTCCTTTAAATTAAGATACGAGATTGCAAAACTCAGGGAGGGGTGGGGAGAGGACCCGTAATTCCTTTTCAGGATGGAGTGTTGTGACACCAAAATAATCGTGAATATTGAAAACACCCCTTTAAAGGTTTACCACATCACTTCAGAATGATCGAAAATGGCAAAGGTTTATTTCAAATGATGCTCTTTATGTAAAGTTTTAGTAGTAAAATATATATATATATATATATTGTAGCGAATTGTGTGCATAGATAGGTGTAAACATTTACACATATTGTGACAGCCAGTGGTTTTTGTCGTCAGTTGTGCCAAATAATTAGATTTTTTTTTAAATCCGCTAAAAGTAATTGCAGATCCCTATGAGGAATTGTCAAACTACGCCTCGATTGCAGCCGTGCAGATTTATTTGTATACTTGGAAGCGAGGAGTTTGTGCATGCCCTGAACGGATTGCTGATTATCTCAACAAATCCGCTTTGGAATTTTTTAGAAGAAAATGAAACAATTTTGAAATATTGACAACTTATGGACACAACCATTTCCAACTCGCAGCTGTGACTAGATAAGTTTTATTTTGGGCAGTTGAACGTCTTTTTTAGTTCATAGTCGGGTCTATCAGGTGTGGGAGAGTGAAATAACAGACAGAAGAAGATTACAATAGCCTCTTCATTCCTAAATGTTGAGGCATTCAGAACGTCCTGGAACAAATTCGCCCCCAAACCACTGGAACGAATTTGAGCTTCCTTCGCTGGGACGAAGTTCGAATCTTTGAGATAAACAGCAATTAAACTTTATTTGGTCATTTTATTTCAGTTACATGACAAATTCAGTTGAAGTTCTGTCAAAATAATTAATTTCGTTATATGAAATTCACGTTTTAGCACAAAAAGAGATTCGATGAAACATTTTAATCATAAAAACATGGTTTAATAAATTTAGTTCTTTTCTTTTTTTTGTTACTGTTAATCAATGTCCTTTCATGGATGGAAGAAAAAAATGTGGACATTATCATTTAAGAAGCCGAACGGCTTGATTTTTATTGTGGCTTTCGTTGTGCTCCTGTGCCCTTGGAGGCAGTCACCATACTAGGCGCTATTTAAAACTACAGAACTACAGAAACAAGAACCAGCAAAGACCTTAAGATCCGCTCAAGGCCAGTCCACTTACACATTCTAACGTTTAACATTGGTTGGGATTCCTCGTCGGATGGGTTCAGATTCAAGTAGGAACCACATCAGGTAGGGCATTAGAGGGCTCCATTGCGGAGGGGCTGCATTTTTCTTTTTTTCAATCCTAAACTCGCTTCTACGGCTCACGAGCAAGGGCACAGCGGCTTAGATTAAAGACAATCCTATTTCCAGGCTAATTTAAGTAACAAAGAAAAAGAATTAAAAAGACAAAAACAACAACAAAAGGAAACAAAAAAGAAATAGAAACAAACAAAAAAACATTGTGGCATAGGTGGAATAATTATGCTAGATTCAATTTTTAAGGATCACCCCCCCCCCCATGAAGTCTTTGATAATAAATTTGGGGAACGTATGAAGGTAAGTACAATAATTAATTTACATTAGGTTGAGGAGAGTTTCTGAACCCTTTAGTTACCCAAATTTAGGGGCTAGAGGACAGGCTTCGTGGTAGTTTTCACGGTTATTATCTCGGCCAATAGAGTTTGGCCGGGGTTATGTTACCCCCCCCCCCATTTGTTTATATGTTGTTCTTGCAAGAGATATCTAAAAAAAAATACTATTAATACAGTTCAATTAAATTTTGGGGAGGAGTTGGAGTTGACATCCTTGGGCCAGGGAAAAGTTTATTAGATTCTGGATCAAAAATTAAAAGACAAAATGTGTCGGAAGGAGGGGGTAGTTTTGTGGCGTTGATACCCACCAACCCAGATATGTGGGAAAACTGTTTATTATTATTATTGCAAAACATCGCGCTAAGAAACAAAAGCAAAGATGAAGATCGTCGCCAGAGTTTTGAAGAGGTTTTGGCAAAGTTAGCCCGAGTAGCCTAAAAAAGGGACTACGTGGAGCATTCGGAGCCAATTAAGCACTCAACCTACTGAATTTAATTACTAACCGCCACTATGAAGGCAGCCCTCACCCCACCCACCCCGAATTGACTCCGATCCAGCCGAGAGGAAAACTTCCTTACAATAAGCGAAGTTAAGCCACATTGGTTGGGATTCCTCATCGGATGGGTTCAGATTCAAGTAGGAACCACATCAGGTAGGGCGTTAGAGGGCTCCATTGCGGAGGGGCTGCATTTTTCTTTTTTTCAATCCTAAACTCGCTTCTACGGCTCACGAGCAAGGGCACAGCGGCTTAGATTAAAGACAATCCTATTTCTAGGCTAATTTAAAAAAACAAACAAAAAGAATTAACAACAACAAAAGGAAACAAAAAAGAAATAGAAACAAAGCAAAAAAATGCATGCTCTTGCGCCTGAGGGAGTCTCGCTTCTTCAAGGGTGCGAACATTCAGCCAACATCCAAACTACTATAGATGAGACCTCTTCCATTCTTGAGACCGAGCAGGGGTCGCTGTAAGGTGCAGGGAAGCGTTCCGTCCGATGGCTCTTCGTCCCCGATTCGGAGGCGGCAGAAAACGACCTGAACCCGTTAAAGCATTGGTGGGTAGGACTACATGGAACGTCGCCGCGCATTGACACTCAACTTTGGATACCCATCGAACGTCTCTCATCTCCTTTGCCTTGCAGTCTGAAAGGATGATAAGATTCCTACGATGACATCAGAGTGGAGAGGGTCAAAATGCTGCTCGGGTTTCCTAGTCCTTACAGACTGCTTGGCGTCCTCATCGGGGCGGTCATTTCTCATAGTCCTCACATGTCCATCACCCCAGCAGACGACAATCATGACATCCTCTCGGCCCGCATCAACCGTGGCTTCAGGGATACTGTAACCATGGGTTGCCCAGATTCCAATACCCGAAAACACTCTGAGCGCGGCATTCGGAGTTTCCTTGCCCTGAACCCAAAAGGCTTAGAGTATGATTGACGTTTCACAGTGGCATAGACTACGTCGAAATTTGCCGTGGCAAAAGAGAACCGTTTGAGAATGAGGGAGACTAGGCTCTCGCGTCCAAGCGCATAATGCCCTTTGTACGCCGTAAAGTAAGCGGCATTTTCCCACGATCGACAAGGAGACACTCCACTGATGTGCATAAAACACCGGTCGATAAACTCAGAGGAGTGTGTTTGGATTGTGTGCATCTCAAGTGTGAAACAAACAAAAAAGACGGTGCAACTCCACCACATTCAGGCGAGCTCCATTTAGGGCCATGTCCGGTAAAGGATGAAGTCTTGAATGGTGTCAGAAAGGCACCACCTTAGTCATAGTCAGAGAAAAATGAAATACGGCCTCTTCAGCATAACGAGAATTACGGTCCAGAGAAATTTGTAGTCGACGCTCCAAGGTAGGCATTTGACCGACAACAAAAGAGATCGAAAGGTGGCCTACGTAGAGCGTAGTGAGAATATCTTTAGGCAGCACTGAGGTAATTCTGTCGATGCTCAAGACAAGGGGAGCGCCAATGGGGATACCTCCTTGTGGGACGCTCATTTCCTAAGCAGAAATTGCTCCCACACACCCGTATACGGAATCGGCGATCTCGCAAAACTCAAATAGGAAGATTAGGGGCGTTTTCATGATGCTGCATTGTCATGCGGTTTCATGGGCTATCTCCGGATCAAAGGACACCGTAGTTAAGTGCTGACCACGAAAGAATGCCGTACATATAACACTTTCTAGTCGGTTTAGCGCATCTGGCGTGGAGTGGAACTTGCGAAACAGATGCAAATTTCGTATGCATATAAGTTAATTGCAATTACTTTTGTGCTTTTATTTGCATATACTACATAGTCCTAGATAGAGCTACACATTAATAACTAAGGGTAATTGGTTTTCATAGTTTTACCACCCCTTTTAAACTGTTTCCAGACATATCAGAGTAGGGAACTACAGCTTAACGTAAAATAAGAACCACGATTTACATCTACATCATGTGATCATTACCCAAAGGCCCCGGTGAATCCCATCCAAGTACTAATCAGAGTAAATGTAGCTTAACTTCCGCGAGCGAAAGAGTGTGTAGATAAGGGCAATGAGAATAAGTATTTAGAAAGTATTCGATTTTTTTTAAGAACAATTTAGCTATGAATGAAATATATTTAAAAATAACTGATTTAAGAATTTAGCACTTACATAAAAAAGTAATGAGATGAGATTTGGGCAAAATGTTCATTAATTAATTTTCAATATTTTGTCAAATTCTGAAATAAAACGTAGGCCGCAATTTGCCCACCTCTGCTATAAACAGAACCCCGGAGCAGCTGGCCGCGGAAAGTGGTGAAGGCGCTGGCGCCTTTGAGGACTTATTGGAGACGCGGCGATGCCCAGTACAGCCTCGAACCCCCGCCGGCGCCCTGACTGGTGGTTTTATAATGAGGAGGTCCGGGAGCCCAATCATCGCGTCAACGTCCACAGGAGGCTGTACGAGAAGCCCCCGATCGCTACCAACCTGCGGCTTCTGCAGGACGTGGTGGCCCGCGGGCGGCAGGTGTCCATGAGCGCCAGAGAGGCAAAGTGGCTGGAGTGGTGCGCCTCTTTCAGCCAACACACCTCCCTCGGCAAGCTGTGGGGGTGCTTCAGGAAGGCCTCAGGTGCTGCCCCGACTCGCCCAGCCGTACACTCACTTCCACGACAAGAGGCAGATCGGCTGGCGAATTGTTTCACAGCGAGGAGTTCCACCGAGCAGCTCCCTCCCCACACCGCCACCTCCAGCAGCAGCTACCCTCACAGCGCGACGAGGAGGTCAGGGAGGCGGGGACCAGCCGCACGCGACGGACCAGCTTTTCACGCTCGAGGAGCTGGCCAGGGCGAAGCTTGTGCGTGACACAGCGGCAGGGACCGACGGAGTGCGATACTCCATGCTGGCACACGCTAGGCCCGCCGGGGACGCCGCGCTGCTGGCCCTTGTGAACGCGTCGTGGCTGACAGGCCGTCTGCCGCCCTCCTGGAAGGACGCCGACATCCAGGCCATCCCCAAGCCGAAGGATCCCACTACCTTCAGGCCAACTTCCCTCCTGAGTTGCACTGGAAAAACAGCGGAGAGGATGGTGCTGAGTCGCCTGCAGTGGAGCATGGGGAGCCTTCACCCCCACGTGTTCGGCTACAACAGGGGGGTGAACACGGCGGACTGCCTCATAAGCCTCCTGGCTTATGCCAACAACCAGCCCACCATCGTAGTCTTCCTTCACCTCGAGAAGGCTTTCGAGCTGGCCAACCTCAGCGCCATACTAGCCACCCTTGTGAGGAAGGGCATGCGAGGGAGACTGCTGGGCTGGCTCCAGGACTACCTTCAGCAGCACCGGGCCCGTGTGAAGTTCCTTGGTCACAAGTCTCCCTACTTGACCTTCGAGAACGGGACGTCCCAGGGCGGCATCCTCAGCCCGTTCCTCTTCAACGTGCTGATGGAGCAGCTGGTGGGGCTCCCTTATCGAGAAGGAACCATCCTCCTCAGCTCCACCGACGACGTGGCTCTCGTCGTCACCGGGCGCGGCAACAAGCTCGCGCGGGCTCAAGAGGCGCTGCACCTCATCACTGCCAAGTGCGAAGAGCTGGGGCTCAAGATCTCGGCAGAGAAGTCCCGGGCCATAGCCATCAAGAGTTCAACGCCTGCTGGCCAGCAGCTGCGCGTCCTAGAAGTCGGGCTGGCCTGGAACGACTCCGACCAGTACCTCGGGGTGTGGGTGGACAGGCGGCTGTCTTTCACGCACCTGAGGGAACGGACGCAGGCCCGGCTCAACGTGATGATTGCCATGACGTGGCCGAGCGCTGGTGCAACCTTTTCTGACCTCCGACTCTACTACCTGCAGGCAGTGCGCTCCCTGGTGGACTATAGTGCACCGGTCCTTGTAGCGCTACCCCGGCATCAGCAGCAGCACCTGGAGGTGGTGCAAAACACCGCCATGAGGACCATGTTAGGGTCACCGAGGTGGTGCAGTGCCTGTGTCATGCAGAGCGAGGCCCGCCTGGTGCCCATCACCGCCAAGGTGGACTGCATTATGGCCTGTCGGCTGGCCAGAGAGCTCCAGCGTGACGTGGAGGGTGTGGCGCAGAGGAGACTCCGGATGGCCGTGGCGCAGGGCATTGAGTTCCTGCGTAACAACAGATGGCTCATGAACGTCACCTTAGTAACCAATACCCTCAGCGAGGCAGGAAACTGGCTCCGGCGCGACCCCGACACCCCCCACCCCGCCTACGCTCCACCACCACCATGGGACCCCCCCGCCGCCGACTTCACCGCAACACAGTTGCCCCCCAGCAAAGCACACTTCCTCACCGAGGAGCTGCGACAACACGCCCTTACAGCCATGTCTGAGGTCACGGAGCCGGGCAGCGCAATTTACTTCATCGACGGCTCCGTCGACCCCGACAGCGGGAGGTCGGGCGCTGCCTTCGTCACGAGCGGTCTGACGCGGGCGTGGAGGACATCAGACCACTGCTCAACCCTCCAGACGGAGCTGGTAGCAATCCTGCACGCTCTACAGCACGCCCTGCTCCGCCGGGAGGCCACTGTGGTGATACACACGGACTCCGGGTCGGGGCTGCAGTAAGCCCACGCCCACACCAGGGACAACATCCACCTCACCACCACCATCCTAAGCACCCTGCAGGACCTAGCATCGCAGGGCAGGCGGGTCCGGCTCCATTGGATTCCCAGTACGTGGGCGTGCGCAGCAACGAAGCTGCCGACGAGGCCGCCAAGCGAGCCGCCCACTGCCCTACCATCACCTGGACTGTGCACCCCAGCCAGCAGCAGTTCAAGGCACAGGCCAATCGCATGACTTCCCATAACGCAGACAAGCAGCACTAAAAATTGGAGGCGACCAAGAAGCAAGCGGCGTGGTATGCTGGATCCGCAGCCTATCGCACACTGGACGCAGCCTACCTGCAGCCCAGATTGAACGGCGTGCTACTGCAGTGTGTCAGGCTGGGCTACTCCACGCGAGAAGAGCAGTACGCTAACTTTGTGGCAGGGAGGTGCGAACACTAAGGCGGCCGCTCCCAGCACCCACTGGTGCACTACCTCCTCTCCTGCCCAGCCAGCGCCAGCCCCTCACCCTATAAGATGCGCACTACTGAGGGCGAGAGAGGCAAGAGCCGCCCAGGTGGTCGGCCAAACACCGACAAATAAACTGCTGGAGGTGCTGAGAACAGGACCCTCCTCGCTTATCGCCGCCCGCGCCCAGCCGGGCGACGGGTGGTGAGGACCGCCGCCGCCCACTAGCAGCAGACAAGCCACGCGTGGGACACTCCGATGCGTCTTGCTGCACACCGACCCCTGCGGGCTCCCCGCTTTGTGTAATGCTTATGTTATGCATTTATATATTATTATGTCATATATCGCTATTGCACAATAAACATATACAAACAACAACGTTGAACATTGGAAAGTGAAATTATTGGTCCATAAGAGTATGGTTCGTAATATTGAGCACGGACTTTCCTCACTTTTTTGTAGGGGTTTGGTTGTGTTTATTGACGCTCAACATTGCTTTGTAGTTTTTACATGTTATTAACCCCAGTTGCAACGCTTGCACATATAACACCAGAATAAGGAACAACAAAAAATAAAGTGTATTTAACCACTTTGTCTATTCGGACACTTCCAAATGAGAGGTAATACGACTTCGGGAACAAGTGGTCATAATACCACTATTGTCCATTCGGACACCCTTACGTCAAATGTTTTACTGGTTCGAACTGAACCCATTATAATATTTCTCAAAATACATCAAATTGCTCATTTTTGAGATTTCTTTGAGTCTTTCATTCAATACAATAATACTTGTATGGACGAGGCACGCTCGTTGGTACGAACGAGGATTCAACCTTTAGTTACTATAAATTATAGTATAACAACCATAACATATAGGTATAGTTCTGAACACAACACTCTAATCCCATTTGTGATCAAATTAAAGGAGAAATTGGTTAACCTTCGATTTCCATATTTTCTGCACTGCGGGTGCTACTTTTATCATTCACACGGCGGCATTTCGCAAGTTCCACTCCACTATGGATGCTTTGCTCCGGCTGGTAAAATGCTAATTGTGAGGCCTTCCTTTATAGACAGAATTTTGCTACGTTTTTATCAGAGAAAGGTCTATTATACCGCATGGCAACACAGCATCATGAAGACTTTCCATACAATGGGGCGAGGAGATGCCTCCCAAAAATTATATTTGAGTTCTAGCAAGATCAACGATTCCACGTACGGGTGCGGGGGGCTCTTGGCGTTTCAATAGGGCAGGAGGAGGGCGTCAACATGAAAATGTTCTAAGCTTCACTCTCTTTCCCTTGAACACCAATAGGTTTATCTCGATGAACCGGAAGATTTTTTCGTTGCACTCTGTGTACGATCTTTTGATCTCTTTTGGTGCAGCCAGATTCCAACTCTGAAGCGTCGATTCAAGTCATTGAACCGCATCTCTTATCCTTGGTTTTGTTTTATACCTGCGCCTTACCTTAGAGGCCGATATTCGCAACCTTTTGGTCTCCTGTACTCAAGGGTAGATCCAAGGGGAAGGGGGGGGGGCTTCTCCATGACCAGGGGAAAATTCCACCCAGTTTTCCTGGCATGCATCGCTTTTCGAGTCGGCACCTCGTGTCTTGAGTCACAGAGGACACACGGCGCATGCGCTTGACTCACTGACCAGTCAGATCGTGCATCCTGACTCACACGCCTGGCCCTTCCACTCTTTGTCAGCTGGCCTGAGCTGGGCATGTGATCGCTGGCATCTTTCACTTTCGGAACTAATTCCAGGATCCTCTCTCTATCCTGGCAACTACACCAGCATCATCTCCGCGTCATACTCTCTCTGAAATACAGCAGTGCAAAGTAAGTGATTTTTTTATTATATATTGTTACGGACATGGGGTGATGTGAGCGGCTGGGCTTTTCCATGTGATGCATTAGTTCCCTTTATTCTAAGGGTTTGTACTATGATGCGAGGCTGCGATATGAAGATCACCTCGTTCTTCAAGACCAAAGGGGCCAACACGAGTGGTGATTGCGAGTGTGATGTCAATGAGCTGAAGCAACATCCAAGCACTTCGCCAGTTGCTCTCCGGTTGAAGGAACTTCTCAAGGACTCAAAAGAAGACGTGGATGTCTTCCTTTATGCCTCTAAGCTCTACGAGAGCGATGTTGAGTCACTGGTGCTTATGCAGATGGAAGCACAGCGGTGGACAGATTCTGCTCCAGTCTTCGGGACTGTCAAGAATGCGAAAGAGTACGCCGATACCCGTATGTTCCCGAACATTGTGAATCTCCTGACCATCTTAATGACTCTGCCTGTCTCAAATGCAGAGGCCGAACGCTAATTCTCAGCCTTGAAACGGCTAAAGACGTACATAAGGAACACCATTGGCCATAATCGCCTCAATGGCCTCGAACTATTCGCCGTCCACAATGACATTCAAGTTTCGAAAGATCAAGTGATTGACAAGTTTGTGGAGAAAAACCACAGTCTCCTATTCGCTTAGGCAAATGAAGGGGGATATTGTGCATGAGCCTACTCCTGGAAAGTAAAAATACCATTTCTATTGTGTGCCTTTTTACTTAAGTGGGCGAAATGACTTACAAGTAGCCTAGATCATTATAGTCTACACTACATGTACATATTCATCATATATTCCTTTAACTTATTCGTATGTATTCAGCACTGATTATTTGTACGATCATATACGTATTACTCGTAAAAATATGTGCCATAATAAGTAGCTTTAACTAATTTCCACTCATAAAACCCCTGGCATCGTGCACCCCCCTCCCCCCCCCGTCGATTCTCTTTTTCTGTTCTGGATCCGTCACTACCTTAACCTTGTCATGGAAATTCATCGTTCCGTGACGTTCAGCAGCTAGGGTGCTGATAAGTGTACAGTTCCCTCCTCTCTTCAATCCATGCTAAAATACTGAATTGCGGATATGAGACTCGATTTACCACACTGGTCTCCATTTGGCGATCAGGGCCTTCAATAAATCCCCATAGAGATCCTGTTTGTAGATACTAAGGAGATACAGTTCGTTATGCGTCATTACATTATTTAAGCGCTTGTACGTACGAGCCCATTCTATCCTTCAATTGTCAACGGCTCTCATTACATTCGTAACCGATCTCAATTTAGCATTCAGGCAGGTGACTCATCTGCTTATGCAAAAGGAGACCAGCCAGAAAGGTAACACGTTTGATTACATGTCCCCACGCCTCTGCCCTCAAAGTTTCTACAGCATCGGGAGTATTTTGTTCCAGCTTTTTGGATCACATGCCGTGTTACGCTGGATCCGTGCGAGTGTACAAGGATGGCTCCAAATCCAAAGAGGCGTCTGCTTTCAAACTGTATCCCCTTGTTTGAAGTAAGTGGAGTTACCCTGCCGATTCGTTTGTCTTCGTGGCCGAGCTGGTTGCAACATACCGCTCTTTACGGGAGATTACGCGACGTACCCAGTTCGGAGATCAGTTTGTGAGTTATCGCGACTCGACGAGTACCCTGGGTGCTCTCGAGGTATTGGAATCTCTTCACACCCTAGTTCGTGGTATCCGTGACGCCACAGCTGACACGAACGGGACGATATCGAGATTGTCTTTTGATGAGCTCCTGGAAATCTAGGTTTAACTGGAAAATCCTTTCATTTCTTATTTTTCTGTAAGTTCCTTATCCTTATACTGTTCACTATTCTGGCTTAATCAACAGAGTTATTTTACTGTTTCATTATTTTATTAATGTCACGCGAATGTTGTTAAATAGTTAATAATTACATTTGAAGCAATAGATAGCAGACAACATAATCAGTTAGGTACCCAAGTTCCCTAATCAGCGTTCATCGGCCGGAAATTTCACCGGGTGCGCATGTACGGGGATCATCTGCATAAGAAGTATGCATATGCACATAGGATGGTACATGCCATAAATATGCATGCGGATCAAGCAAATGCAGAAATCTTTTGGGGGGGGGGAGGGATTGACGTGCATTCTTCTCTTGCTTATTATTAATCTATTTCACTTTTATTTCTAGGGTTTTCTATCATATATATATATATATATATATATATATATATATATATATATATATATATATATACAGTATTTTTAGTAGCACCATACTAAGCGGGCGTTTCATTGTACGTCGTACATACAATAATCTGACTCTTTGTAGTCTTGTACGAAAATAAAAATTTCGCTTGTGTCACTCATTATGGCCCACATATCACTAGGTCAGGGACTCATGTTGTCCATTGAAGTGAATAATTCTCCAGTTTTGGGCAAGAAATTCCGCAATAGAAGAACCATTCTATTATAGTAGGGATTGCGCTGATGAAGGAGTCAAACAGTCTGCAAAAATTGGGCGAGCGGTACGAGGCGGAGCGGGGTCGTTCACCCTTATATTTTGTACAAGGGGAGGGGGGGCGTTTCCACTTTCTTGTCCCTGGATAGTTTTGGGAGAAGGCAAACCTCCTCCATTTTCTTTACCTTTCGTTGTTTTGAGTGTTTTTCATTTTGCTTTTTCTTGTTTTTGTGGGTTTGTTCTATTTTGTTGGGTGTTTTAATATCGCCTAAGCATTAGGATCATTTAATTACAGCGACATACCTATACATATCTGTAAACATCACTTTCTGGATGTTTCTGATCCTATGAAAAATTTTCCCTTTAACACCCAAAGCATTGGCATATTATAGTATCTAGTTCTTATGGTTCTTTTTTCGGTAAATATGTAGATCGGCGGCGCGAACGATGGGACGTAAACTAGTTCGTCCGTGTTCCAATATGTTTCACGTCTTTGGGGTAAATTTAAGGGGACTGCTCATGTGAGGGTAAACACTGAAGGGCCTCCCCTACGATGATCCTGAGTTTCAATCAATTGGGGGGGTTTGGGGGGCATAATCATAATTGTTTATAGAATAATCTTCTAACGTTTACAGAAAACGCACATGAATATTCAGGCATGGGTGAACGAAATATAAACACACAAATAGTAGATTCCTACGGTAAAACGAGAGCTGCTACCAAACGTGGCCTTGTCCCTCTTAGGTGATCCATTTTCTTTAGCTTCTGTTGTTTTGAGTAATTCAAGACGCTTATTCCCGGTAGAAGGACTCCCATCCTACTGTCCCTAAGTTGTAAAGGGATTCCTCTTTTCCATCTTTAGATCTGCCCCTGAGCATCTCCAGCTCAGAAACGGAGGTGGGCAATCATGCGCTTTCCTTTGGGCCCCGTCACCCTTCTTGTAGCGAAAGGGGATTTCCCCACCAACTATGTCTACGGTTGAGTGTTTTTCCCCTCATCCCCTTTTTCAGAGATGCCTCCCGGTGTCACTCTAAAGTTTTCAGCAGCGGTCCCCTTTATACTTCCCATGGGATCCACAAAGACTAAGAAAATCTTGAGGGGTCAGCACCAATAAGAGTCTGATCCCAATCGGAGCACTTTAATAGGACGAACCCATTTATAGTGGCAAGGAGTGGCAGGGTCCATTGGTCATTGCCCCAACTTTTTCTCGATAGAGGTGGGCATGCCATCGATGACGACGTCCCAGATACCAGGTTTTTTATGAGGGAGAGCGACGATTTGTTGAGAGACATCCCCAAATCGAACTCTGCTGTGAGCAAAATCCTCTAAGTGCTACGGCCCACCGAGGTCACAAGAGGAGAGGAGGAACCTCTTCCCTCTGATGGGACCCATTGTTAGCCAAATTCTTCCTCATCTGGGAGTATGATAGTGCTGAAGCTGGCTCGTCTTGCCCCGTGAGTCCTTATGAGAGATAGGAGATGAAAGGGCTCACTCACCGCATTCTTCCCGAAAGAAGAAAAATTAATATGATTTCTCTCCTTCCGGGGGACGGGGACAGACTTGTCCCCTGCTGACTCGGTCGCTGACCAGGCTAAAGATGGCACGTCAGGGGTTTACTAGCCTGTTGACTTCATACGCTTCCTCGTAATTCGGTCCACTGATGAAAACATGCTGGCCAGAGTTCACATGCTCATTAGAAACAGGCACTCGCAAGGATCTTTGGTAGAAAACCGAAATACGCCCCTTTCTTTGACGGCATCCTCTGGTGAATGCGGCTGACCCTTACCAGGCGGCCATTTCAAGTGATCTTCCGACATTAGATAGCTCGCGTTGCAGATACCAGTGCACTTTACCATGTCTTTGTGAAAGGAGTAGTGTGCGAGAGGGAATTCTTGAACATACATTGTAGAAGAGCTGACCGACCAAGAAGCGGGCAAGGTCGAACGTATGATGACAAAATAAGAAGGTGGCTTGAAATCCACCCCATAAAATCTTCATCATGTTCAATCGTGACCCAGCTCCCTAGATAGTTGCGTGCTGGCTGGTAATGCTAGCGCCTCGAGACATTCGTATTTTTCCCTTATGTAATGCCAACTGTGTTAATTGCGGTGCGACACTGGTTTTCTAAGCAATGCGAACTTTCTCTTTTAAAGAAAGAGGTCCTGGTCATTCAGGCTAAGGGCAGAATCTTTTTTAGAGAGGCCAAAGAGTTGGTTCTGTTACGCCCTATGCAATCTGAGACTTCCTACGTCTCTAGTTTTCAAAAGCACGCTCTGATCAGGACCCTCCAAGCCAATGAACATGATAACCAGCATGCCCATTCGGAGCCCGTCTAAGGGCTCTACTCCCACATCCCCTCTGCCCCACCACTAGTAGAGCAGGCGGCTTCACCGGCTCATGCTCCTTCTCTGCCAAAACCAGGGCTAACCCCCTCCCCCAACAAACCCTTCACATGAGACGATGCGGACACGCGCCTCCATCGAGTCGTCAGTCTTAGACAAGACCAGAGGATAGCAACAAAGGAGCTCCGGCTCGAAAATGATGAGGAACCCCTAACTCCCCAAAAGATTCTCAAGTGGAAGAAGATACTCGCTCATCGAGAAAAAACAACCCCCAGTAAATAATTATCGAAAGCAGCAGAGTTTTCGCCTCCGTAACTCCCGGAGCTCTGCCACCAGGATTCTAATGGTCTTTTCTTCAAAGAAAGGCCCCTGGATTTACTCCGCGCATGTCATTGGTGGTATTTCCATGAATAGAATTGCTGTGGACTCTGGGTTAACTCTAATAGGAGCTATGAAGGCTCGTCTCATCCCGCTCTCTTCTACCTAGTTATTTGTTTTCGGGAGATCATTTTGGGCGGTCTATTAATGCCCACGAACACTGGCTGAGGCTGGGCGAGGATGTGCGATTTGCACACGACATGTTCTCTTCATTTTCCTCCTTGCTCTAAATAGGTACCTCCTTTCATGCTGCAACGGCTTCAGGTTGCTTTCTGTCGTCTCTGAATTGGACACACTCGCGGTACGCACCGCCATTTCATGGAGCATTCGCCTGCGCCTTACTGCTACGACTGCGTTGTTCCACAGACTGTTTCGCACATTCTTGTTGAATGTCCCACTCTGGCTGATCTTTGCGCACGTTACCTGTCCCGGTACCGGGACGAGCGGGGTCGCTACCGCTTGTGCCTTGTGCTCGGGACTGGTTCGTGCACACGACTTGCGGACTATACGACTTTTTGAAGGAGGCTGGCTTCCTCCTGCGCTTGGGGTAGGCGTGACTACCCCCGACGCTGGGGCACGCTTTCTACTTGTTACCTTTTTCTTTTTTTTCTTTTTTTTTAGCCTATGATCTTTTTATCCATGTTATTTATTTGTTATTTGTTTTTTTTAATATGGCCTAGTCGTAGGCTGTAGTGAGTACGGCGACTTATGCCCAAGTAGGCAGTCGCCAGATGGGCTCCTAAAATTATGAGAAAAAAAACTTTCATGCAGAGAGAGTGCAGCTACACCAGGATAAGAAGTGTACCTTTAATTCAGCGTTGACGTTGGCTGCGTCGTACCACAGTTACTGAGGGTCTTTTTCCTCGGCGGAGATTTTATTCGTAGGCCACCCTTCTGGAGGGACTCTACAATCAATCCAACGGGTTAGATCCTAGTCTGGCTGATCGAAGAGTTGAGATTGGTTTCCTAAATGTGACTAAGTTTACTAATCATTGTCCCATAACTTCCTTTTCTTGTCTCGATCTGTCCCTGTTCTCTTCGGACGCACAGTCTGAATTTAGGTGCTAGGTGGTCGATAACCTTGAAGGCAGTAGCACTTTCATATCCGAATTCCATTTTCTGGGCACTGCCACCAGAGAAACTGCTTCAGTGGTGCGGTGACCCGCATTTCAGGAAATGGGTGATTTTTCGATCCCAGTTTAGGAGTTTAATTCTGTTGATAAGACCCAGGCGCGGATATCCAGATGAGATGGCTGAGGGACTGAAGCCCACTCTTCTCAATTTGTTCATTAGCCTATAGTGAAAAGCGAAGTGGCTTTACTAAGCGTCCCCCAATAAAAATATTGGGAGGACACTGTATATTGAAGAACAGTATTAGGTAATAGTGAATAAGGGAACACGCGTTTTAGGCTCCTAAAGCCTGTAGTACTTCTTTGTGTGGTTGTAACAGTGTCCTAGGAATAATATTTCGTTAGCGAGGAGGGTCTACCACCCTTTATAAAGTCAAAAAAAGACAATATTTCAATCCGATTCTGCATCTCAAGAATTATCCAACGACGCCATCCTGAAATGGCATTAGATAGTTTAAGTTATGCTCTCGTTTTTTTTTATAATGTTAATATTAGTTAATGGTTATTTTACGAACAACGATATAGAAGGTTCGGTATACTTTGGTATTTAAGCATGTTTAGTATCACGATCTGTGGCGATTTCTTGGCGTTAATCTGAAGAATTACCAAAACTAAACATGCCTAGATAACCTGCAACACCTAACCTTATACTATGTTGCTCAGAACTTTTCCTTCCCGAATTTGGCCTCGTCTATTTCCCCCAGTTTGCCTGGGCTGCTGGCTTTCTCAGAGCGCTTTTCGAAATAATGAATTATCACCTCCTGAGAAATACTAAACATAACTCAACGGTTGATAAGTGCTGCAAGTATCTATCAGAGGTCATCTGAGTCTACGCCCACCCCATAAACTGCATCCACAACCAGTCCACCGGGGTTTTAACGGATGGCTGTTTGTGGGGGTCTTAGGACAAGTTATGACAAGTCAGGACCTGCAGCTGCACGCTCCTGCCTCGTCTATTTAAGAAGCAGTAGTTGATCGCAGATCGTCAGTCACAAATTTTTCAACAATTGAGAAGGTTGAGCACCGCGCAGTGATCATATTTTTGACCAAGGAAGGCAAGAATGCAAAAGAGAGCAATGAACGTATGGTTTCACTGTACACCGACACCGCCCCTCCCTATGCAACCATTGCTTGAGGGAATAGGGAGTTCCGCCATGGTCGTGAGTACCTTGAAGATGACCCCCGTCCAGGACGACCGTCAGAGGTGACCAACGAGAACAATGTGGCCCGTGTAGAGAGTATGATCCTCCAAAATCGACGGGTGAAGGTCGAAGAAATCGAGCGAGAACTTGGAATATCACATGGAAGTGTTATCAACATCATCAACGACAATTTGGACATGACTAAGGTCTCTGCCCGTTTGGTCCCTAGAAACCTCACGCCCCATGATCGACTTCAACGTCGTCAGAGTTCGGAGGAGCTGCTGCTCCTGTACAACCAAGACCCGGTGGGATTCGAGTCACGCATAGTAACAGGTGATGAAATGTGGGTCCCTCACTGGGATCCCAAGACCAAGCTCCAAAGCATGGTCTGGAAGCACATGGGCTCTCCGACCCCCATCAAGTTCCGGACCCAAACTTCAGGCGGGGGAAGATCATGGCCACCATCTTCTGGGATTCTGAGGGAGTGTTGATGGTGGACTATGCGCCTCGTAGAAGGACCATCACAGGCCAATATTACGCCGAGGAACTGGCTGGGTTGAAGAAGTGCATCCGTCAGAAGCGGCGCGGCAAGTTGACACGCAGTGTCCTGCTCCTCTACGACAATGCCCCTGTCGACAAGGCTAGAGTGGCACAAACAGCCCTGCGCCAGCGAGGATTTGAGGAGCTCAACCATCCCCCTGCTACAGTCCGTATCTATCCCCTAGCGACTACTGCGTGGACGCCGGTTTGGGGAGGATGAAGATGTCCAGCTCGCCGTCCAGGAGTGGATTGAACAGCAGTCGGGAGATTTCTGGTTGTCTGGAATTCGAAGCCTCAGGAACAAGTGGCACAAGTGCATTCAAGTCGAGGGTAGTTTTATTGAAAAATAATAAAACACTTTTCCTCATATCTCGTTTCCTTATATCCGAATTGCAAAACTTATTGATCGCTCCTCGTATGCGTTTAAAAAAAAGGTCTCCCGAAAGCCGATTTTTTTCAAACCTGCAACTCGATTTAGACCACGTTTTATTACTTTGGAAAATAACTGTCAGAACAAAAAGGAATTTTTTCATTAATAGTAAATTCACTCCCACATGTGAGACAAACTACCTCTTTCTGTTTCATTTAATGTTCGCGATCTAACCCTTTTGTGTGAGGTTAAAGCAAAGTTTATTAAATTCCTTTTCGAACATAAAATTATACTAAACATGCTTAAATACCTAACTATTCCAAACATTCTAAATCGTTGTTCAGAAAAAAAAAATAACTATATTAACATTAAAAACAAACGCGAGAGCGTAACTTAAACCCGTCTCATAGCATTTCAAGATGCCGTAGTGGTAGATTTCTTATGTTGCTGAATAAGAGGGGTGAACTATTGTATTTTTGTAAAATAATAAAGGGTGATAGACCCTCCCCCTAATCGAAATATTACTCTTAGCACACTATTATAACAATACGAAGAAGTATTACATGTTTTAGTAGCCTAAAATGCGTGCGCCCCTTTTATTCAATAGTATTCAAAATTAGGGGAACATTGATGCGCAAGTTAGGTTGGTGTGTGGTCGTGGTGATAGAAGAATATCCGCTCGCGAAGAGGGCTAAACCTCGTCCTGACCAAGACCTGTCACGCCAAGGAGGTAAAACTTGCTCTTCAAATCTTCAACGAAGTGTACGATTTCATCTATTCTTCAAACATACGCTCGATGAGGTTTGTTGAGCTCGTGGAAGGGTGCGAATACACAAAGCGAAAGAAGTTGGTCAACCTCTGCGCTACTAAATGGGTTGAGCGATACGATTCAGTCATTGTGTTTATCAAATTCCTGCCGGTTATTGTTATTCGCCTCGAGGATGAGAACCACCCTCTTTGATTGTCCTCGTCGTGAGTGAGTCAGTCAGTTCTAGCTAACACTTTGGAGATAAGCCGAGCCCTGCAGTCTCCTTCGGTCAATCTCGTCTCAGTATGCGCTACGATAGTTGAAGTGTAGATGTATCGTATCACAACATGACCCAGGAAAGTATACTGACCATCTTCCATGACGTCTTCAAGAAGGCATAGGAGCTCTTTCAGGGGAAGGGCACAATAAATAATATAATTTATGTACCTCGAGTTTGTAGGCGGCAAACTCTGTGCGCTAACGTACCCTTCCAGACAGCTAAGGAATATTACTGTCGATCTATCTTAAGTCTTGTTCGTTTAACAGCTGTTTACCCAGCTGCAGAGCCAGTTCTGGGGAAACACTATTCCGGTCGCCTTCAACAACGAACATCTGCTCAGCAACCTCCACGGAGATGTTGCTAGTTTTACTGGAAGCGGCAAAAGTCTACGAGGCTGACATATAGGCCGTGAGCCTCGTCAAGGCGTAAGCAGAACGCTGGTTTTAATCAATAATCAAGTTTGACTCCGTTAGAAATGCTCTTGCCCACACTCAGACTCGAATGTATCCAGGCTCTTTCAAGTTCTGATCACTCTCCCAGTCTAGAACGCGGAGGTCGAACATTTATTTTCGGGCCTGAAGCGACTGAAAACGTACTTAAGGAATACCATGGGTCAAGAACGCCTCATCTAGTGATAATCTTTGTTCATACCAAAGTGATTTTAGAATAGACAACGTAATCAATGTATTTGCCTAAATGAACAGGAGGTTGATGTTCGTGTGAAATTCTGTGACCAATGCTGTGTGTTATTAATGTATGTTAGATTCTGTTATTAACCCTTTCAGACCTGTTTATGTTGATAGTTCTTTTTTAAGCCATATTTGTATTCTATTCAGAAAGAGTTATGTAATAATAAGGAATACATATAAAAAGTTTTTAAACCGTTACGATCAAATGTATTTTATATGATACATGTCTAAAATACAGGAAAATCTAAAAAATAACACTATACAACAAATTTCAATGTCAAGAAAAAAACATAGATCTCGTGTGCATTTTATTATGAAGTTAAGTGTCCTGAATTCGAATTTGATAACAAAAAAATTTCCATCAGGTAACATTTTCTTGTAAATTGCCGATTTAATAATTATGCAATTTATACCGATTTCCACGATATCATAAATGAATTTCGCTCCCAAAGTCAGATTAAATGCGTCCATTGTAATTAATTCATGACTATATAATAAAACAACATGCTTGTTAGCACTATTTAATGTATTAACATACATTTTAGTATTTAATTCTTCGTTTGTAAGACGTCTCAGGTGTGTCACGCTTCAGGTTCCAGCAGAAGTCAGCCAGCATAGCAGGGCTCCATTTTCCCTTATACCCGTCTTACATTGACGCTATATTTTGATGGAACCTCTCTCCATGTTCATCATTCACATCTCCTGCATTCTTTGCGAAGAAGGACAGATGAGAATGAAGAAAGTGTATCTTCAGGGACATATTTCATCCGAGATCTTGGTAGCGCTTGATTAGGCTCTGCACTATACGCTCTCGCTGGGCCCCTTGGTGCTTTCCCAGAAGTCCTTTGCATACATCTTTGAGCGCATGTCAAGCCACTAGCTCAATTTCATCAATGGGGTGGTCGCTAGTTATGGGTTGTTAAGTAAATGGTATAGCACACGACAAGGTTACCAGTTATATAGGTCCTGACGACGGTGAATCAATGGTATGTGAATGAAAGATGTTTCCGTAAGCCGCGACCTTATGAGGGAGCGATTAGTTCCAGTTTATAGGCGAAGGATGGCGTTACGGCGTATAATTATTTATCTGACTCCAAGAATAAATGATTTTACGGTGTTGTTCTACTTGGCTTGGCTAATCGAAGGTTCAAGGCAAAGATGGACATGCGAAAATAAACTCTTTATTCTTATGGAAGCGGCGCTACATGGAGCGTACTAGGCAGGAGACTAGTAGTCTATATATTATAAACACGATTACGAGTTAAGGGCGAGACAAGACTTAGATGATTTAGGCGGGAGCGTGAACGCGAATGTATTCGTTACTATTCTCTGTCTTCCTCTTTCTTTTCTTATTCTTCTGTGCGCTCCTACTGCAGAGGACGTGGCCTGGAGATGACTGTGGGACGACCTACCTCCGTTATGGTCGCATTTCTCCACCCACTAGGCAGGGTTAGGAAGCCTGTGCACGGTATGTACATTTACATGATAAACCCTCATTTGTATAATTTGATACGATTGTCGCTGTGTTTATACGGGCTCCTTAAATATCCGTCTTTGATGATTCTATCTCGAGACACAACTCGGACAGCTTTATCAAACGTGGGTGTTCAACCATTTTCTTTGTTCCTCCCTGTGTCTCACGCTTGCTTGCTTACATATATGTACATTTACAAATCCTATCCTATTTCTCATACAATATTGAATGTTTACATTATATATATTTAATAAGGCATGCTTGTATTTAATAGGAACAATTCGCGTCCACTTTGTGGAGGTATCTTTTTGGCCTATTGAATCCAGCAATTTTTGTGCCAGAGGTCTACCTATTGCGTAGTTCGATCACTACAGGTACTCCCTCGCTAGTGATGGAATGACTAATATGTCGTATAACATAACATAGATAGATCGTCATGTGAAATTATTTCTGGCACTCCCAATATCAGCAATATCAATAATAACACATAGGGCATCGAAATTCACATATGCTCATCCCTGTGTCCAAATTGGCCTATTTCTGCCATATCTTATTACATTAATCAATTGATATCTAATACATTTTCATATATAATCATTCACCACTGGCGTATCTCGCGTTAGGTGCCACCATACACATAATACCGACACCTAACAAATACATAGTAATGCATGTACTAAGGTTATAGAGGCAACGAGGCGTGTATATATTTATGCCTTTTCCTCTCACAATACAATATTTCTCTATAATACTGCCACATAGAATTAAAAATATATTAACGACGGATTTCTGGCAAGCGTGACTCGTCTCCCGGAGCGTATAAACACATCTCGCCGTTTCTCTCTCCGGTGTCTGTAGACGTGTCCGTGTGAATTCCCGTAGCTTCGTCCTCTTGCGTGTTCTGCACTCTCCGAGGCGAAGTGCACTTGGCCCTCCTCCTTTCTTCCGCCAGAGTCCGATGGCGTCGCTAATTGCTCGTCCTGTCACCATTTTGAAGGAGAGGTAATTTCGCCGGTTTATTCTGTTTATTGAGACAGTGTCCTGTCTTCCATCTGGAAATTCCAAAATTCAAACTTTATTGCCGCGTTCGATGACTGAGAAAGGGCCAACATAGGGCGCTACAAGTGGTTCTCCTACGCGGTCTATTCGGATCCACACATGAGTTAATTCTCAGAGATCATGGGGCACGAATGGCTTGGGCATAGAGTGCAGGTGTCCTTAGGATGCTTGCGCGAATTCAATCTGCGCCATGGTGGATGCCAGTTCTTTTATGAATTTGGAGTCGGTCTTTGACGAAGATGATGCCACTAAAAGTTTTGCGCACGATACTGTGGTTCCTATGACTGCCGTAAACGGTGAGAATTTCGAATCATTTGGCAAGGAGCAAATTTACGGGCCATTATTGAGCACTTTAGAGACCCTTGTGCCCTCTCCACCATCCCGTTCGTGGACGCTCTGTACGCCGTGGTGGGAAGACGATGGAAACCAAAGAGGGCAGACAGTTCTTTTAATAGTTCTGATTCGAATTGGGCGCCTCTGTCGGTTAACACATAAAGCGGGACTCTAAATCTGGAGATCCACCCGTCCAGGAAAGCTAACCACACCGTTGCGGCACTTATGTCTGGCATCGGTAGCGCTTCGATCCATCTTTTCGCTCGGTCGATGCATGATAAAAAGTACCGATTGTGCGAGGGGTAGGATTGCCCAGGCAGTGTACACGGTGAGAGTAGTACAACTATATCGATGTGTACAGTTTCAAACCTCGAGGAAGGTATATTAATAGGGAGGATCTTTGATTTTATGTGGCGATTCACTTTGGAAGACTGACAAGGGAGGCACTCTCGTCCAGGAGTGGATATCCTTGTCCATGTTTGGCCAGAAATGCCTCAATTTGATGAGCCGAAGTGAAACTTTGATTCCAGGGTGTGACAGATTTTGAAATTGATTGAAGATTGCACTCCTGAGCCAACGGGACAAACGGTTGTGCGTATTCAGTAGTTCTTCGCACCAAAGCTGAACACACTCGAGAAAAGGTTTCAGGCGCGAATGAAATTCCTTTGTCGTCTCTGCATCATTTTCCTGCGCTGCCACCAAAGCTCGGAAGTCAAGAGAGTCTATTTGAACTGAATTGACGTTCCTTAAGAGGCAGTCCGCACGCAGTTTCTCCATCGAAATAGGTCTTGGCTGGGCAAATGTCGATGGGGCATAACCAGTTTCGATTGTATACCTCACTGAGTTCGGCGGTGACAGGGAAGGCTGAATGGGTGCGGGTGCAGACAGAGCCTCATATTTTTCAAGTATAGTTCCATAGTTCTGAAATGGGGCGGTAAGTGTAGCAGGTCATCGATTATTAACGCTACCGCCGGTTCTTCAGACAACTTTACTTTCGACACGAGTTTAGTTCGATTATCTATTAGCATGTCTCACGCGAAGTCTATTAGAAGATCATAATGTCTCAAAAAGTCAATGCCTAATAACGGAGAGGTGGTACATGCAACAACGAACGACCAACTAAATGATCGGCGAAGACTGGGGATCTCTATATCCGTGTGAATTTCGCTGTAGACTTTAATTTTTCAGCCATTAACTGTTGAAATGTTAATGCCAGAATCCTGCACATCATTTGACTTCACCATTTTATCTGGAATAATCGAAACACTTGCCCCCTATCAATTTCAGAACTCACATTTAGTGTTATATACTTTAGCGGCGACGGTGAAAATAGACGGCACGCCCGCTGCCACGTTTACTAAGGCATGCCCTCTTAGTTTTCCGTCGCTGCTGGCGAAGATGTCCTGGAGGACGGTTGCATTTGTACAGATCCTTCACCTTTCGGCCACCTGCACCAAGGTTTTGAGAATTTGGGCCTTTTCGCCGAAATAAATATGCGAGCGACAAAATACAGGCTTTGGGGGTTTATGGAAGGGTCAAAACCCTCCCGGTGGATTATGGACAGTGTAATTACTTTCGGCCAATGATCACGCATTTCTTGCCGAATTACTTTAAAGTTAGCACTCGTATTATTATGGGGCACAAACGCGTTTGAAACGGCACTGTGTCATCTCGACTCACTATATGTATTTATATTATGGCACTGCGCTCGGTTGAATGTTACAAGTTCATCCGCAAGTTTCCATAATTGTGCTAGGCTTAATTCTTTCTGAGTGGTGATTATCGACACGTTATTAGGCGGCAATGATTGGATGAACATGTGACGCACAAGCTCTTCACCCACTCATGCCTGAATGTCTGTCTTCCGTAACTCTTCTAAGTTAGTTAAGGGTCAGCCTGTGAGCGGGAAGGATTAGATAAGTTTCTTAAAAAGCTCGGGCTTGGTCCTATCAAATAGGCCAATTACTCCCTCCTTTAAACAAAGGTAGTTATGGCCTGCTATAGTGTCTGCCGAAAGACGATTAACAGTCTCGGGAGGTAATGAGGCCAATATATGAAAAAAAAACGAGTCTCCTCCTGCTTTATCCTGGAGATGTAAAATTGAGCCTCCACATTTTGGAACCAGCCTGAGACTGCTGCTTCATTGAAGATGGGAGGCTTGACACTGACGGCGTTCACGAAATCCCCTTCACCTTGTCCTGTCTGACAATTGCTTGTGAGTTCATTCTTTATTTTATGCCTTCTCTGTCCGGTTGAACGACGGGTCACCAGTTGTAGAGAGGGGTTGCCGGTGATGCCATTGTAGACGACAAGGTTACCAGTTAGATAGGTCCTGACAACGGTGAATGACCACCACCTTATGAGGGAGCAACTAGTTCCAGTTTATAGGTGAAGGATGGCGTTACAGCGAATTATTTATCTAACTCCAAAGATAAATGATTTTACGGTGTTCTTCTACTTGCCTGGGCTTATCGAAGGTTCAAGCCAAAGATGGACATATTAAAATAAACTCTTTATTCTAATAGCGGAATATTATGATGCAAGCAGCGCGACACGGAGCGTACTATGCGGAGGACTAGTAGTCTATATATTATCAACGCGAGTACGAGTTAAGAGAGACACAAGACTTAGTGGATTTAGGCGGGAGCGTGAAAGCGAATGAATTCTTTACTCTTCTCTCTGTTCTCTCTTCTTCTTTATTTTCTTATTTATATTTGCTCTCCTACTGCAGAGGTCGTGGCCTAGAGATGAGCTATGGAACGGCTTACCTCCGTTATGGTCATTTCTCCACCCTCTGGGCGGAGCTAGGAAGCCTGTGCACGCAGTATGTACATTTACATGATAAACTCTCATTTGTATAATTTTATACGATTGTCACTGCGTGATCTCTTACGGTTAACAGCTGTGTTTACTCGGGTTCCTCCTTAAATATCCGTCTTTGATAATTCTATCTCAAGGCACAACTTGGGTAGCTTTATCAAACGCAGGTGTTCTACCATTTCCTTCGCTCCTCTCTGTGGCTCACGCTTGCTTGCTTACATATATGTACATTTGCAAATCCCATCCTATTTCTCATACAATATTGAATGTTTACATTATATATATTTAATAAGGCCTGCCTGGATTTAATAGGACCAATTCGTGTCCATTTTATGGAGGTATCTTTTGGCATACTGAATTCAGCAATTTTTGGTGCCAGAGGTCGACCTATTGCGTAGTTCGATCACTACAGAGGAACCTACCTTCTACGATGCTCATGCGATAAAGGAGTTTCTCCTTTACCGTCTTTGGGGCAGCTCTCTGCCATCTCCACATATGAAACAGAGGTGCCTCCACCCACCTGTGCTTTCTTCGGGGGACCTTCCAATTTCTCTTAGCGGAGAGGGGATTTCTCTTTGAAGGCCTGAGAGGCTGATCTGGATAACTTAGTCATCTAAACGTCAACAACACGTCGCAGAGAATTCGGTTGCAGGATGTCAGCCAGAGTCTCATCTCCAAGTTTTGCGAAAACTACTCACTGCACGCTGCCCCTACACTGGGATGTAAAATTGCTCAAAAACATCTGGGATAGTGAACCTGGAAGCACCATGGTAGCTTTGGCGATGAGCGTCTTGGTCATATAAGCGATGAGCGCTTGATGACACAGGTTCAAATCCAACTTCTTTATTTATTTTCACATAACGGTTAAAATAGTTTGCCCTATCTTTCCGTTCTCTACTTCTCCCATTTTCCTTCTTAAGCTTTCTTTGGTACATTAATATTCTCCTTAGTGTTTTTCCGGGTTGTGTTACCAATTTTCCACTTTCCTTGGGCCTGTAAATACATTTGTTCATATGTATTCATGTTACTAATATTTTGTTTTGTTTCTTTTCTAGATGTATTAAGAATATAGTTGATTAAAGCCTATAAAAAGGGGCAGTTTGAATATACCTTACTTCTCAGTTCTATCATTACAATAAAAGCTTGTAAGACAGCTATGCTCATCACTACACATAACTATCATAGCAATTTAATCAACTATTATGGATCAAATCATACGACTTGAGAAGTTTGATGTACCTACTTCGGATCCTCAGGCTGGCAAATTATGGAAGCTTTGGTATAGAGATTTCTGCTACTTCCTTTTCTACAATATTCGATCATTCTCGAGACAAGTTAGAAATACTCTACTTGTACATTGGTCCTCATGTCGGGGATGTAATAGAGGGTTATGCTGATTATTCGAAGGCTATCGAATTGTTGTAAGCTGCCAATATTAAGGCTCCCAGTTAAATTCATGCCAGTCATTTGCTTTCTACTCGAATTCAACTTCCAGAAAAACTGATTGTCTTTTGTGGATTGCAACATTCAGGATGTTACTGCTGCAGTCTACCGTGGTGAGAGTATCGAGAATTCCTTCATACGAGGGTCAAAGTCTTCGAACATTCGTGCAAAAGAATCGTTGAGAATCAAAAGCATACATTAACCGATGCTACTCAACAAGTTCGAGCATTAGAGCGAGCATTGCTGAGATCTGAATCATACTTAGTTACACCCGGTCATGTACCTGCTAGTGCGGCGGCTGTTCCTGATACATATATGACCTTTAGTAAGGCAAAAAATGTGAATAAGATAGCCTCCCACTTACAACAGCTGTTTTTAAAAATTATTTCTAAAATGAAGCAAACATGCTACGAGTTTGGTGGTCATCGCTTTCCTGAGGATGACCGAACACTTTGTCCAGCTCGCGATGTAAATTGTCGTAAATGTGGGAAGCTTGGGCATTTTTCAAAAGTTTGTAAGTCAAAATCCAAAAGTCCTATTTTACTATTTTCTGCCATACTTGCTTCCACTTGCCTACAGTTCTTGTTCAATTGAACAGAGATCCTCAGTTGCTTCAAAGTCTGATTGACAGTGGAAGTTCAGAGAATTTTATAAATGAGGCTCTAGTACAAGCTATGCATCTTCCATTTAATGAAAAATCGCCTGTTGTTTGGACGTTGTCTTCTTCTTTCTCAGTAAATCTTAAAGGTTACTTACTGAATTATTAGCGTTTCGATGAATGGTCGCACTTATGAGAATGTCGAAGCTACTGTACAGAAGCATCCTTAACTATGTGCGGACTGACTAAACTAAAGATTCCCCGAGTTAAGCTGTTCAGAAACGTATCCTTAGATTGCACTCAAATTGCTACCAAGTCTCGTCACTACAGCTCTGAAGATACTGATTTAATTGAAAATGAGGTTAAACGTCTAGTTCGTGAGGGGATTATTAAACATATAACAAACTATGTAACACTTATGCCTATTTCGACAACATAAGTCTGCGGAAAAACAAAAGAACATGAGAGCAATCTAAAACGTTTCATGGAAGCTGCTTCTAAATACAATATCTCCCTGAATTCTGAGAAAGCTGTTTTTTCTAACCTGAATCAATATTCTCGGTTACCAAATTTCTGAAGGCAATTCGAAACCCGATGCTGAACGAATGAGACCTTTGTTAGTTACCCGTACCTTCTAGTAAAAAAAATCCTCGCAGCGTTGTTTGGGGTTATTTGCATACTACTTTAAGTGGGTTCGTAACTATTCAGAGAAAGTACGGCATCTTGTAGATTGCTGCAGATTCCCTTTATCTCTTCAGGCTATTCAAGCATTTGAAACTTTAAAGAATGACATTGTCAAGTCTTCAGTGAAAGTCTTTGAGCGAATTATACATTATGTTCGTGCTAAAAACTTTCTTTACTCCGTCGATGAAATCTGCCGTATTACTGCTAATTGTCAGGTATGTGCTAAAATTAAACCGCGTTTCTTTAAACCAGAAAATACTTCTTTGATATAGTCGACTGCGCCTTTTAATTGATTTTAAGGGGCCGCTTCCAGTTTACTCACACTCGTCGCGTTATCTCCTTAAAGTCGCTGATGAATTTATCCGATTTCTATTTGCATTTTCATGCCGCGATATGTCATCCAAAGTAGTTATTGACTGTCTTACAAATCTTTTTTCTACCTGCATATATCCATTCAGACTGCGGCCCGTCATTCATTTCCAAGGAAGTGAAAGAATTTTTACTAAGTCTTCGTATACACAGCAGCCACACCTCCCCATACAACCCCAGTGGAAATAGCCAATGTAAGCATTATTTAGAAGACTGTGGTTGGCTATTGGAGCTCGAGGTTTGCCATTAAAGTTCATGGCAGGATACCTCCCATGCCATATGTTCACTACTTTGTACCTCTACAAATACCACGCCACATGAACGACTTTTTGCCTCTGAGAGACGTTCAGTTAGTGGTTCGGCCCTACCTTCTCTACACATGTTCGTGTGAAATTCCATGATGGGAATTTCCCTGTTGCTCTGCGTAATTTAGCTCCATGTCCTAGGAATATTTCACCCAATGATTCCGAATCACGAAGTCCAGGTGTCCTTTCATATCCAGCTTCCCCATCAACAACTACTAACTTTCCTCAAGCCAACGAGAAGATATTGGGCGAAAAAATTCTCCAGATAAAAGATAATTTTGATGATGCTGATAAATGTGAATAGTCACGACAATCTGACAATACAGTTGCCTGGTCCTAGATCTTTACGTGCTCATAAACCTGTACGTCGATTAGATTTGTAATCTTTTCGATTTCTATTTTAACTTTCTTTATCTAGTGCATTGTATATATTTTTTAATATTGAAAGGAATGAATTCTTTATGTTCTCCCTTTCTCATATTTTGTTTTGTTTCTTTTCTAGATGTATTATGAATATAGTTGATTAAAGCGTTTAAAAGGGGGCAGTTTAAATATACCTTACTTTTCAGTTCTATTATTACAATAAAAGCTTGTAAGGCAGCTATGCTCACTACTACTTATAACTATCATAACACTGTCGTCTTCGAATTGAGCACACCCGCGGGACGCACCACCATTTGATGAGATCTCGTTGTCCCTCAGATTGTTCGGCGCATTCTGGTTGAATGATCCGGTGTGGGTGATTTTCGCGCGTTATCTGTCCAGGTATCGGGAGGAGTGGGGTTGCTACCACTTGTCCTTTGTACCCTGGGACGGATGCGCGCACACAGAGTTTTGGTCCATCTGACTATGTTGTAGGTCGCATGTTCTTCCGTCGCAGGGAGAGTGCTTCCTTCTTCATCTTGCTTATTTGCCTTCGTTTTTTTTTTTAATCTAACATGGTGGTGCGCTGTACCTAATTACTTCTTTCGCCAGATGGGCTCTAATTGTTTTCTTTGCTAAAAAAAAATCGCCGCACAGCCATTTTTCTGTGCCGCGATCGTCTCCGTCTGAGAGCGATTTTAGCTGATGATTCCTTTTGTAACTTTTCTCTCCTTAATTTTTATCTCGGTCTGGCTAACTCGTCCCTTTAAATTTGAACTTTTGCCTCATCACAATTACTCTTAAGTTGTTGATCGTTTTTAACCTCGCTTTCCTTTCTGACAACGAGAGCTTTTATTAGTTTACTGCATCTTCATTTTAGCCTTTTACCATCTTCCGTGCTATTCCTAACTAGTTTCGAAGTTTTTCTTCCTTTTTCAACCTTTGTAGTTTTTATTTGTTATATCCATTTAAAGTAAATTCGATGCCACTGAAAAAATTATTGGATAAGGCGCAGTTTGTAATCCATGTAAATTAAAATTAAATTACCCAGAATGCTCAGGATTATTTGTGATTTATGGGCCCAGTGGATCGTATTATCCATGACTTCCCGCGGCCGCGAAGCAGATGGATGTAAAGTTAGTCTTCTGCTGGGTTCATGAACATAGAAATTGGGCAAAATGTGCGCGCAAAGAATCTACAAATGCATCACCGGAGCATCGGTTCACTATTCTCCTCTGAATAAAGGAAGGATTAAGGTTACCGATTCGGCTGCATAGCATAGATGGACGGCTGAAGGGAACCCAATCCGGCACATTCGTGGGACCCATTGCCACCGGAAAAGTACCCTTGGTGGCAGTCGCCAGTGGGGTATGGAAAAAAAAAACTATATATATATATATATATGTCCAATGTAGAATGGCTTGCTACCTGGCAAACTCGAGCTTCTGACAAAACACCATATTAAACCTACCACGGATACTAGACTTTATCCTCCCACCGCCCGTTATAAATAGTTGACCCGCTTCCGCCTGGTTCACATTTCTCTATCTTACATTAGAATACGCGTTTAAACCTAATCGAAGTCCCCTAATTTTCAATAGATGCACTGTACTCCTTCCACTGAGGTTCGCCTCCTTTTTTTATGTATTAAGGTTTCCAGATTTTTTTTTTTTTTTTTTTTTTTTGCATTAGGAAAAGCGTTGAAATAATGAAGAATTTTCGGCTAGTGACCAATAACCCACAAACAAGTTTGAACACTTTAGTACTTAAGCAGTCACCTTATCACGCTATTATGGAGTTCTACATACATTATAGAACTCAATGATGGAACGTTTATCGCATGGTGTAACAGAATAAGGATCCATTTTTTAGAGAATTGTGACCTGTGAGATTCAAAATTGGCCATCAAAGTGAATTAATCAATGGCCCAATACACCTTTATGACAATGCCAGGCTCTAGACCTCTCAGTTAGCTGTGTCAAAGCTTGGGATATGAAGTTTGGCAACATCTTCCAGCCACCTGATATTATTCCTAATACAGAAGACAATACGAGTTTCTTTTAGTGAATTTGTGGCCAATAAAGCTTTATCATTATAGTTTAGCTGCATCCACTCAATCAATCTCTGCCATTCTCCGCTCGTCTCAACAGTAACTAGCATTTTTTTTTTTTTTTTAAGAATCGCACCATTTGGCTATTGTAAAGAGAGTAGAACCATCTACTCACCAATAGAGTAAACTTTCCAGGCGCACGTCTTGTCAGCACCCATCTCTGTAGCAAACCAATCCCAAACCTGTCCAACATGCAACCTCAACAGCTAATAGAAGTGACAAAATCTAAAACTTTTCCGAGAAATAAGTTTAGGTAGTCTTGTGGTCAAGCCTCTCGCGGTGGCGGATTCCCAGAGGGCTAAATTTCTGGAAACCCAGGTGCGATTCGCGGACACGTGTGGTCGGAGCGTCTGCTTTGTCCAGAAGGCTGAGTAAAATTACACTTGTAAAGGGTTTCCAGGAATTCATTGGCGATACCTTCCCAATTTGGAGCAAATACCTTATTTACTTGTTGACCACGCTACCTCTCTTCTACGAGGTGGGCGGCACCTAGGATAGCCACCACGCTCAATGGGTGGGTCCAGTAGTTCCTAAGACATGTGTGAAGTTTGGACAGTCTATAAGTAGGTGTGTAATGTCTGAGCTTTGCTTGCATCTGGGGTATGTTAGTGTCGGGGCAAAGTTTATTGAGCGTTTGTATTCTTGTAGTATAGTGGAGTGGTCTGACCTGAGTTGAGAGAGGATTATCTGTGTTCCATGTCATTATTTCTCTGATTGGTTTAAGGCTTTGTTTGTCTATTGTGATTAAGGGCTGGTTGAAGCCATCGATTGTGGTTTGTCTGAGGAAGGTCGTGATTAAGCGTGCATTCCTGAAACCGTGGTGTGCCTGTGAGATGTATATTTGGGCGGATTCTTTGGTGTATTAATTTTTCGATTATTTTTTTTTGTGTTCATAGAAGTGAGATTGGGCGGTAAAAGTTGTGTTGGGTGGGTGGGGTTAAAACAAATTCTGTGATTGCTGTGCTGCTTGAGATGGATGTTAGATATGTTGGCTTGACCAGTGGCTTCAGAGGTTTTGAGCGATTTGATGGTTTGTTGGACTTTCTCTGTAGTAAATGGGGGTGGGGGCTTCTTGGTCTTTAGATATGTATGCGATCTTTATTTTTTTGTGTGGATTTGTCTTTGTCTGTGCGTTACTGGATGTTTTAAATGCCTTTTTGAACTCTGCTACAGATCCATGGTCACCCAACACCTCTATGGGATTACCAAATAGAGAGGTTTCGCAAGGAAGCATCTCTGCATGGCTGAGGGAACATAAAAGCGGTTACCAATGTTGGTGCTATTCTTATTCCCTTATCAGTGGAAGAACGAATGATTTAGGTAAATAAAAAGATAATATTTTTTTTTAATAATTTGGGAACGAAGTATTTCAGGTACTTTTCCCTTAGTGCCACAGATTGATTGTGCCATCTGCACCGGCAGAGAACAAGTAAGGTTCAAATGGATGCCACTCAAGGTCCAAAATATAATAATCTTGGACAAAACTGTGGCCCGTTAGTTGCTTCAGGAGAACAATTTGTGGATCCTTCACCCAATCGCTAAAGGAAAGAAATACAATGAAAAGACAAACGCTCCGTTGACAATGAAATTAGTGAGTAGGACATAATGCAATCGTTGAATTTAAGTGAATGAACACTGCAATGATGGAATTGGGGCAGAAGCTGGAATAACTTGGGGTGAGTGATGGATATAATTGATCTAGTTTTAAGATAGGAATAAATGAACGTGAGGACGAGAATTAAATAAGACAGCGCCTCACATTACAATGAAGAAAATGCGTGAAAGGTACTTATCCAAAGTAGCCAAAGAAAGGCTATTTGGAGCGATAGGGAGAGCGTACTACTCAGTTGAATCTGCATACTTTCTGCAACGGAGGAAAGAGTAAACTTGTTCTAGAGGCTACAAACACTTTGGGACATCATGCCATTTCTTCACTTAATTAACCATGACAGAGTTAAGACGCCTCGTTCATATCTCTCTAAGTTTAAAGACGACCATGGCACTTTTCAAGGCCGAAATCCATCAATTTAGCTGCTTTCATTCGTTCTTGACACACCCAAATTTCTAATAACGCACTATTCTTTTCGTCCCATCTATTCATTCCCCGTAGACGCACCTTTGCAGTGGTCATCTTAGGGGTCTTAGAAAACTCGTGCACAATTCGATTTCACCAGAGGCACGCTCGAACTACTCCGTCGTAGCCAACTAATATCATTCCTCGCTCAAGTATGCCACCCACTCCATTCCCTCTCGTCTTAATGTAAGCAGGTCGAATCTACCCATTTATAACATCCTCTCATCTTGGGGCGTTTGCAAACCCTCATATTTCACGCATCAAAATCATGTATACTACCATTTGAAGTTAAATCAAGGCCGGAGGTTTCCCCCTGACAGGATCCAAGAATATATAATGCCTTCGTTGGATTATAATGAAAAGTTCATGCAAACGTCGGTACACAATTCACGCAGAGAAACATCATTATATAGTCCAATTTCATGACAGATAGGTGGGTTTTTTAGTCCCAAACTCGGAGAAAGAAACACTCACTCGAAAACGGATCCGTGGACTACATAGAGTTTTCGATCGTCAGAGGCAGTGGCGAAGAGGGGATATTTCCGATGGTACTTGACTGCCCGAACGGCGCCCGTGTGGTATTTCATCAGGTGAGGCCGTGATGAGCACTCCATTTCAATCCTAAAAATAACAGATGATCAGAGTCGCTTAATTGTATGTACATCACACGACAGTTTCAGCACGCACATAAGTGGGAGGAAGGGGGACGGACTTTCATATGTTAACTTGTATTAAGAAACTGGAGGAAGGAATGACCTCAACCTTGCACCAAAGGGCTAAGTGTTAAAGAGGCACTGCCTATTCAAAGCCAAAGAAATCCCAGGAGGCAGCAAGGAGGAGATCCAACTGCATACAATCTACCTCCACTCGGCTCCAACTGCGTGTGGTTATAATCCCAACCGGGTTGTAACCATAGACATTTTGTCATTATCCACCGACAGTTGCTCCATAATGGCATCCATTTACAAAGTCCAAATGGAAGCTTCGAAGTGCCACTGGAGAGCATTGTATATGAAGAGTGTGCATGGAGGGGACTTGTGAGGAGACATGATGGGGCTTGCTGCCTAGGGGTGAACCCTGGGAGGATGAGATGCTACAGCAGCACGGAGCGCACCATCGATATGGTGACATTTTGGCATGGGAAAATGACGATGGATTGATTCGAGTGTAATGGAGCATAAGAAGAGGTGGATAGGTTTTTTTTTTTTGCAGAATTGATGCACACCAACTCAACTTTGCAAGAACTGTTAGTTTCAAAATGCCATATCATTCAACAAAGGTAAATTAATAATCTAAGATAGCAAAATATTGTAGCAAATTGTTTGCATAGAATCAAGTAACTCGCAAAAGCGGCCGCTTAGATTACCAATTTACCTTTGTTGACGAATGCTGACGAGACCTTTGGAGGGTTTTAGTTGTAAAATACGATACTATTAGGAGTTTGTAGTCTGATTGGGAAGTAGGTAATTTCCCCAAAGGTTTTATTTATTAAACTTATTATTATCTAAAATGCTTTAATTCATTAAGGGAACGAGACAAAAAGTATGATTATAAGCAATGGCTCGAAGAAATATTAATTTATCTTCATTATACTGATGGATATTCTTCAATCTATCGTTGCTATTTTTGTCTTTTTCTGAAGTCTAATTAATTGGTTTGAGCTCCAAAGCCTCAGCATGATTTTTCACCGGAAGGCAAAAGAGAAACAAAATGTCTCTAATTTACTTCTTAAACGTTTTCACATAGTTATTTGCAATATTCTTACTGTTAATTTTCCGCTGGATAATTTTGCATACACGATATATACACACAAGAGTGGAAGCTAGGTGTGCATGGAAGGTATTTATGAGATACTACAACTAGAATACAATCGGTATAAAGAGTAAATATGGCAACCAACCCCACGACCGACGAGGGCAAACACGCCGACCCCTAACACACTAATTCTAGCATGAAAACGAGGGATACATACCAGTTGACCCTGCGGTCATAGCCACCAGTAATAAAGTGGCCGCCTCCTGGATGGACGGCTAAACAAGACACCCATCGACAGTTGGCTCTCACCTTCTTGAACAACTTTTGAGTCTTCAGATTGTACAACTTGACCGAGGTCTGATTCTGTGGGGCGAAGGTGAATGGGGACGCGAGTTAAAAACAAAAATAACAAGGGGATAAACATTTTTTTAACACGCCCATCTGACGACAGCCTTCAAGGGCATAAGTCGCTAACTTTCAAATATCAGCCTAGTGTTAGGCTACTCTAAAATTACGATACAATTTGGAAGAACAAAACAAAAAGCAAGAAGGAAGCAGGTTCCGGGTTCGGGGGGAAGCCCGCCTCCTCCGGGCGAATGAACATACAGCCAACACCAAACAAATAAAATAGAGAGGAGGCCAGCCTCCTACTCCTCCAAAAAGTCGTATAGTCCACAAGTGAGTGCGCACGAACCATCGCGAGTAGAAGGGACAAAGGGTAGCGAGAACATTTGTCGCTGGGATATTCAACAAGAATGCGCCCAAGAGTCTGGGGGTAACCCAGGCGTAGCAGTAAAGTGCAGGCGAGCGCTCCATCCTATGACTGCGTCCGGCGAGTGTCGTGCTCAATTCGAAGACGACAGAAAATGACTTGAAGCCGTCGCGGTATGGTAGTGGTGGTGTGTGTCTGTGTGTGTGTGTGGGGGGAGGGGTTAATAGAAACAGTAATGGCGCAATTGTACATAACTAAGTTCACCTAAGCCATATCCCAGCTTCTTTACCAGGCAACCCCCTGGTTCCTCCCATGTAGCCTGTGTGAGGAAGAACGAAACGTTTTGGGGTCAAGTCCTCGCAGACTCATTGGTGTTCTCATTCCCCGCAATTCACACAAATGTCCAGGAACCCACCATAATCTTGGTATCCACGCAGCTCACGGCAACGGTAGCGTCACATACATATACCGCGAACCCAGAGAGGTAGAGATTCCAATACGCCGAGAATATTCTAGGCGCTTTTTGAGTCACTATAGATCACAACCAGGTCTCCGAAACGGCCGTGAAGAGAGACGCAGCTCCTGGTAGAGCCCAAGTGATTTCCAACAGGGAATATGATGTGGAAGCAAACCCCCTCATGGTACTTGGAACCATCTAAGTACACTAGCAAGGAACCAGCGTGACACGAACAGTGCTCCAAAAAGGTCGAACACAATAGTCGCGGTACTGTGTAAGCTTTGGGAGCAGAGGCGTGGCGTCCTGTGGAGAAACCGAGGCGCAATCGGCCCGAGAGCTACACCGAGCTCTAGAAGGAATTTCTTCGCTCAAAGCTCAGACTCGTCTCTCTCAGGCGCATAGACAGCGTCGAGATCAGGCTGGACGCAATGAGAGCCGTTGGCAACTGAGGGAATCGCTTGTACTAGCATAGACAAGTGGCTCTCAATGATGGGGGTGAAGGGGGCACCGGTCGCCGGGCGGAGAGCAGTGTGGTGCATCGAGTCCACCTTCCGTAATACACGCTCGGGTGCAGATGCGTAAAACTAACATCAGTAGTCACGGTTCGAAAGAACAACGATTGGGAGGCGTCTCCTCGTCCCTATCGTGTGGAGTCTCTCCATGATACCGTATCGCTATGCGGTATCATAGGCTTTCTTCAGATCGAAAAACACCGTGGCGTAATGCTGTCTAAGAAGGAAGGCCTCCCAGACAGCACTTTCCAGTTGGAGCAGAGCATCCGACGTGAAATGGAACTTACGGAAGACAGGTGGCCTCAACTGTCCAGGAAATACGCAAGTCTAACATTAATGTAATTTCTCCATCAACCTGCACCCGCAGGAGGTTAGAGAGATGGGGGGGGGGGGAGGATACGCTCTGCCCAGATCCTGCTGAATAAATCAAATAGAAAGACCATGCCTCGCTCACCCAGGTGAAATCGTCCGGACCAGGGTCGGTGTCCGCGCACGAAGCGAGAGCAGAACGCAACTCACCCAATGTGCATTGAATGTTGGTGCAGAAGCATCCCGGTTAGAGAATGCGGTGGGTCCTGTGAAAACTCGCCTCGAATAATTACGACTCTCTTCCCCACCTCAGCAAGAGGGATCTTCTCGTTAAGGAAAGACATGTATGCTAGCCATGAAGAGAAGCGGGCGTGCTTCGAAACATATCGGAACCTAGCCCTAGCTCGACGAAACTCACCGACAGTGAAATCGTTCGGGCTATTTGAGAGCCGCCTCACACTCGGCTGACCACCACGGAAGCAGTCGGCGTGCAAATGGCCAGACGTCCTAGGAATAGTAGTTAGGGCCAGAGCGATGAGCTTCCCCGGAGATTCAACGGCGTCATTCAACCGACCTAAACACTTTGCGGAGCACCACGCCCGCTCAAAGTAACACCAGGGTGGTCTTTCAGGACAGTTTCGCAGAAGGGTTCCGAATGAGCGTGTAAACGACGGCGCTCCAAGGTGGCAGTAGTAGCACCTACGAGGAAGTGGCACGAATGCAATCATCCAGTAGCGATACCAAACGGCAAGCGCAGACTCAGAGACTGTCACTGTCAAACGAAGAGTGTAGGGTGGGTCTCGAGGCCCCTCCATTTTCTCATCATAAGTTCGACCTTGACCGCCCTGCGGTCGGCAACTCAAAGGTGATGTCTTCTATGGAGTAGTCCACGAGTTCCATCCCATAAACCCCTCCTTTCACGAAGTTCTCTAGCAAATGTCATCAGCAGGGCGAATAACTAGAAAGCTTATGAAGCACGCGATCTAAAAAAAAAGACAAGTAATCAAAGCGCCGCAAAGTGCACTTACAACTTTGGTCTTTGTCTGGGGCTCGCAGCTCGAATGAGTCTCGGGGCAGGACATGCCGATCTTGGTCTAGTCGCTTGCCGAATCAGCAGCGGACCCGTCCTTCCCAGGAGCCACCGCTGAGGGAAAGAGACACAGGGCCAATTTTTTTCCCTCTTGTTCTTTCTGCATTTCGGAGTGTAGGGCGGGAAGAGAACCCGCTTCTTTCCACCCCGCATGGACAGGCCACAGCAAGATCCTTCTTCAAGATGGAGAAGGGCTTGCCTTGTGAATCCTCTGCAGCCGAGGAGGAAATTGCACAGAGGCGGACTCAGGTTTGGTGTTTGAAATCTAGCCAGGACTCGACCACATGGAAGATCCTGCCATCTGGGGCTAGGTCACCTAAAGGATCATGTCCAGCTCAGGGAAGATCATGTGATCATCCGACCCCAAAATTAACAATGATCCCAATCGAGGGCTCTTCATTTTTGTCTTAGGCTGGAGGGCCGACATCCATTGGGGGAGACAGGGGGCAGCCCCCCCCCCACTCAGCAAGCTCAAGAAGCAGGACTGCAGGTTGCAAGGACAGACGGGTCATGCTATTCCTTCCCCCCCTAAGGGAGTTGGCCCTATAAAGCCGCTACCAGTGGGAGCAGTCGATTTGGGGAGGTATGCCTGCTCCTTTAGCAGTCCCTTGTGATAGGAAAGGGAGGACTGCAGCTGGTGGAGAGATTAAGTCGCCCTTGGGGCCTCCAAAAAAGCAGGTTCGGGGGGGAGGGGGGTCACCACACATGTAGATTTTAGAGAAGTAAACCTCTCTCCGGTGAAAGAGGGCTAGAGGGGCCACCACTTTTTCAGAGGCGGAGCTGCCTGAGGGAAGCTCCAAAATTGGTAAAGGGAAACCCACCTAGGTAGGACGGGCCCGCACTTGGAGCCGGATCTATATACGACTGCGCCCTCCCCCCTTCTGTTGTATCCATAGTATGTCTATAAAAAAAAATAAATGTATGGAAATTAGATACCATGACCTCCCAATGCCTTGGGAGGTTAGAAGAAAACTATCCATAGGATCAGAAAATTTCAGAATGTGATCATTTACACATACTCGGTCTGCGGGTCCGGCTAAGATGGAGTTTGACACTTCGGCCGGCCATTAGAGCGAAATTGTCCTGGAGCTTTAAACATAAAGGATGGTTCCAGTGTAGCCACCGTATGTGTGTACTGGAAGAAGGGGAACAGAGTCAACAAAACCCAACATAGTCCAGAAGAACTGGAAGATAGCATTAGACAATCAAGAAATGACAGACGTACAAGGAGGCACGCCCGTCAAGCTAACCCTGTACCAACCGACGTGAACTTTACCTGTCCTGTCTGCAACAAAGTGTGCAGATCAAGAATAGGACTCTACAGCCATCAACGGAGTCACCGATGATCCGGAGGAGAGCGTCGTCATCGGATATGATGGACTCCTATAAGCTAAGCTAAACTAAGTCCATGCCTAATACTTACCTAGGCGAGCAGACGTTCGGCCTTCGCGGCAGATGGCGACCTCACTGTATACAATGCCACTCAACTAAGGACCCGTAAGAGGACAAAAATGAGACGCCAGTTTGGAAAGGGCGGTAGGCGGGTATGTAATAATGAGAGGTAGATATACATGAGTGCACTAAGTAGGAGGGGGGGTCACGTATTATTATCATACCCTGGTGCTAGGTGATCAGAGAATGGCATGCAGTCAACCAAGGGTAGCAGACCGAACCCTGTCCAGGTGAGAAAAGCTTCCTGGTACAAAGTGCAGGTAGACAAAAGGTTTAGGAGATAGCCATAATAATAACAATAATACTAATAATAACGGGCAACAAAGGTTACCCCTCTGCGGGGTTGCAGGGGTGTGGTCAGCCCATTAGGGCTAGGGAAGGGGTCATTGGGGCAAAATCGATCTTCTCAGTAATCGCACCCTGCGAGAGTTAAGAGAGAGTCCAAGGCCTCTGTTCTGACGAGGTATCTGGTCACTCCCTCAAACCTAGATAGAGGAAATGAGAAAGGGGTACTCTTAGAAAAGTGGGGCACATTGGAAAGGGGCTAACTAACAGGGATCCCCTAGCTTAGTTGAGTTCAAATCAACCCAGTGTCCTAAGCCTTCCCTATTTACACATAGGCCGGGAGGACGTGCCGCCGCTCCTCCAAGTAACAGGCGTAGCATTATATACAGAATATCCCCCTGTGGGGAGTAACAGCCTACACGGGGGGACCTCCATGCGGGACCTGGGGAGACATTCTCAATTTTGGACACCCACTCACTGAGGGAGGGGCAAAGGTGGGACAAATACCACAAAGAGGGACACAAGACCAATCAATACTCACGGCAATGAAGAACAAAGGTTCCTTCGGATGGAAAGAGCACACTTGAACACGCCCTTTATTGCCTTGAAAAGGTAACTGAGAACGCCATCTACTCAACTGGTGCATAACAACCGAACGACGGAGACCTTGGGGCATAACTGACACGAAGTAGTCGCCCTGAGCATGCCACACGACCTAGGCAGAAAGATGACACGGTCAATATTAGTTAAGTCAGAAAACTGGGATGGGTTTCTTCCATATAGATCCAGAACTGTGTTTAAGAGACGTGTTAAACGTGTGTATGAGAATTTTAAATGTGGAATTTTAAAAGCGTGCTGGGTGATGAGAGACGAGTCACAGTTCACTTCCTTTGAGCTCGATGGGGGTTTGGATGGGGTGGAACTTGAATGTGGGATAGCTCAAACGGGTCAGCAGCACTATGGCCGCGCCCAAGGGGCCAACCTTAGGAACAACGTGTAGTAGCGAAATTAGCTGAGGCGCAGCATCAGCGTATAAGTACGTTTTCTGGATGACATCGAGCATTTCGGAAGTTTTTTTCTTAACTGATTCCATCACCAAAGGGGTATGGTTTTTTTAGGGGGGGGGGGGGTTAAGGAGCACATCTGGCGACCGCCTACTTGGGCATACTCGTATATCGCCGCGATCACGCTAGAACTTAATACTTGGCTTGATCAACATTCAAACAAACATACAAAGAAAAATGCAAAAAACAAACTACAAAAAGCAAGAAGGAAACACTGGCAGCGGGGGAGGCTTGCATCACTCTGGCGCAGGAACAGGCGACCTACAGCAAAGAGAGTCAAATGAAATGGAGCAAAAAGTAAGCTACTCCGCAAGTCTGTATACACGAACCTGTCGCGATGAGAAGGGACAAACAGTAGCGACCCGGCTCGTCCAGATACGGGGACAGGTAACGTACGCAATCATCCAGCCTGGGAGATTCCACAAAAAATGCTGAACAGTCTGGGGACAACGGAGTCGTCGCAATAAGGTGCGGATGAGCGCTCCATCAAATGGCGGTGCGTCCCGTGAGTGAGCCCAATTCGAAGACGACAGAAAGCGACCTAATGCCGTGGCGGCATTGGGGGATAAGTCCATGGGAACACTCACGGCGCAATGGCACGCAACATTAAGTTCCCATTCTCTTTGCCAATAGGCCAAGAGAGCTGCTAGTCAGACTATGCGGCTGGTAGAGCCCTACTGACTTCAAACAAAGGGGATACAGCGTGGAAACCGCCCCCTTCCTCCTTGGACTTGAAGCCATCCGTATACCCTGGCACGGTTCCAGCGTGACACGGAGTGGGCTCCAAAAATACCTAACGCAATACTCCTGGGGCAGTAGATGCTTTGGGAACAGAGGCGTGGAGACAAATAGACAAAGGTGGTACGCTCCAGGGTGGTGTCGTGGGCAGAACCAGAGGCGCAAACGAGTCGAAAACTACAACGAGATCTCGAAGGAGGGCTTACGGCGTCATAGGCACCGTCGAAATCAGCTGCGCATAATAAACTGTACACGGCGTAGGGCAAGTGGCATCTCCCCAGAATCGATAGTAGGATCTCAATGAAGAACGTGTGAAAGAAACCGGTTCCCAGGAGGAGGCCGGTGTGGTGGACTGAGTCCACCTTTCGCCATACACGCTCGGTTGCGAATGCATAAAACTCGCATCGATAGAAAAGCAAGGCAGTAGCACTATCAGCACCACGGAAGCTGAACGTCACAAAATGAATAATATCCATGGCGCGGCTACAAGAATGAATGGTACAAAACAGATGGGTGCTGGGTAAGTCCAAGTGGGCAATCTTGCAGCCATTTTCAGAAAGAGAGGATTCATTAAAATTTCCAATGTTCTTTAAAAACATAGACTATGGTTAATAATCTAAAAGATATATATATATAAAATGGAAGAGGGAGTAAAAACGTAGAAAAATAAATGCCTCTAGAATGCTGTAAAATCAAAGTAAAATCATAAGACACGACACGTCGATCTGGTTCTAAAAATGATAAAACATTAAAGGTGCACTCATGTTCGGAAAGGAAGCTCCTCAGACCCTGCTGAGGACACATCCCTTGGCAAATAAAAGGAAATGGCCTTTGCCTCAGAGTATGGAAATGTAGGTATTCGGCAAATAGGTGGAGTACAGACATTGGTACTCCACAGTGAGTGCACAGTGGAGGCTGCTGAAGGCCTTCCATCGGAAAGCCATCTGTCAGACAATGCCCAATTCACAGATGGCATAGAATAACATCCTGAGTCCGGCCAAGGGCGGACTGACTGCTTGATGGCATGCAGTTTAGTTGGGAGAGTTCATCCCAAGTCCTCTGCCACTGTCCGACCACGCACTCATGGACGTATTGCACAGCATCACGGAAAGGAAGAGGAGAAGGGGTGGAGATTCCTAGAGATGCAGCTGCCATGGCAACAGCATCTGCATTTTCCTTTCCTTTTATTCCTATGTGGCTAGGTACCCGACAGAATAAAACTTCGTGGAACGAGGATGAATAAAAAAGCCACATAAATAAAAAGACTAAAGCCTCCAAAGAGCTGAGGGAATCAGAGAATATTGTATAAGATCCCGGTGATGAAGAAGCGATGGTATACAGTGCAGCCAGTATCGCGATAAGCTCAGCAGTGAAGATAGAGGCTGTATTGGGCAGGCACACAGGCAGATGACGGGAGGGGAAGATAGCAGAAGCTCCAACCTCATCAGAAGATTTAGATCCATCTGTGTAGATAAAAGTGCTTGATTTGTGGCACAAAGTGTTCATAAAAGAGGCTTCGTAGAACCGAAGGCAACAACTTGGTCTTCGGTTCGCCTGCCAGCACCTTGCAAACCCTCAAGGGTGGCAATAGCCATGGGGGTACTTTAGGGATCTGATATGGAATAACTGATAATTCCCTCAGTTTACCTGTATCTCCAGTCATATGCAGGGCAAAGGGGCGAGTCAACGAAGGAAACATGTCATATGAGGCCACCGAGTGAATATTATAGGTGCACTCATATACAGGTGAGTGGGGGAGCTGTTGCAGCCTGAAAAGGTACTGCAGGTTAAAATTAAGGCGGTGAAAGGATTGTGGAAGGACCCCACTCTCTGCCTGGAAGGACTTGAATGCTCCCAAAGCTAGACGCACTCCCCGGTTCCTAATAGAATTGAGCTTATCTGGGTTTGAGGATGAGGCTAAAGAGTACAGCTGTGACCCATAATCCAGCTTAGACTGGATCAAGGTTGTATACAAAAGCTACAGGGTACGGCGATCACTTCCCCACGAAACAAGTGATAAAAGTTTTTTAAGATATCCATTCTCTTCAAGCAGGATTTTTTCAAGGCTGTTATAGGGGAGACCCAGGAGAAATTTACAATGAGGCTCAAACGAGATGGGGGAGCCATACAAAGATAAGGTTGGCTGTTCCCAGTCAACTTGCCTGAAATTCTAGAAATGAACTGCCTTTGTTTTTGAGGGTGACAGTCGGAAGCCTTTTGCAGCGGCATTCTTGGCAATGATGTTAATGGCCAGTTGCAATTTACGGATGACAAATGGCAGCCCAGGCGATGCTGATAAAGTTGCCAAGTCATCCATATAAAGATTTGTCATTACCTCTGCAGGAAGATCAGTAATAATGCTGTTGATAGCCATCGTGAAGCAGGTGACGCTTCCCTGTGGCACGCCCTCTATCTGATCAACAGGTTCCAATATGACATTTCCTACTCTAACACGGAACGTGCGTCAAGCAAGAAATTGCTGTATGAACCTAGGAAGATGGCCTTTGATACCCCAGTCATATAGTTGCTTCAGGATACCATACACTTTTTTTATATCAAAAAATACAGCAATGGAGTGTTGTCTCTTTGAGAAAAAGCTTGTTGAATGCAATCCTCCATCCTGACCAGCAGGTCTGTGGTGCATTGTTTCTTTCTAAAAACCGACTGTGAGGGAGAAATAAGGTTGTGTTTCTCCAGAAACCATACCAACCTGGCATTCACCATCCTTTCAAAAAGCTTGCATGGGGAACAAGTAAGGTCAATTGGGCGATAGTGGGTCGGAAGCGTTCCTTCCTTTCCTGGTTTACGAAGGGGAAGTATGATTGCTTCCCTCCAATTGGAAGGGAAACAGCTTTTATTCCAGATATAGTTAAATATATCGAGAAGATGTGAAATTAGTGTTGAATGCATATTCCTGATCATATCATAAGAGATACCATCAGGACCAGGTGCAGTGAATCCACACCTTTTAAGAGCATTTTCAAGTTAATGAATGGACAAGAGTTTATTGTATGGTTCATTATCCATACAGGGATCCATGAAGTTCAAGCAGCACTGCTCTTGTATTTTCTTGAAATGTTGAGATTCTAAGGAATAATTGCTAGGGCTAGAAATGTCAGCAAATGTCTTTGCCAGGACATTTGAAATTCTGGACAAGTCTCCCAAAAGCTCGCCTGCTTCAACTATATTGGGGTCAGAGAAACCACTTGCTCTGCCCATGAGCTTTTTCACTCTTTTCCAGACTTTGTGTGGTGGAGTTTGGTGGTTGATAGAGTTGATGTACCCTTTTAAGGAAATTCGGCGAGCCTGGCGGAGGGTACGATGTCGTACTGCCCTGGCTCGGCTACGAGAGTAGGGTTTCGATGGTGCGACGAAAAGCTCGCTTACACTCTGTCACCACTTTGCTGCATTCCTCATACCAAAAAGGGAGATGGGTCTTGTGGGAAGCAGTTTTGGAGAGAGGCATGGAAGAATTTGCCACCTGGTTGACATGATCATGGAAATTCTCCAGGACCATGTCAATGTAGCCCTGAGGGAAGTGTCCAGAATGGTGAGAAAGGTATTTAAACTTTGGCCAATTGGCTTTCCTGGTGTTCCACCTATTGCACAGTGGGGAAGGAGAGCCATCCAGGCATGAGGTCAGAACAACTGGGAAGTAACCGCTTCCTCTCAGATCAGGATCCACCAACCAGCTGTAATCTGCTCTACAGTCTGAGGAAGAAAGTGACGACAAATCTACACAGGTAGTGCTGTTGGTCTGGACATGGAAGGATGTTGGAGTGCCATCATTAAATAATGACACATCCAAGGTCTCCATAAGTCTCACAATCAGATTTCCCTTGGGCTTGTCATCATAGTTTCTCCAAAGGTGGTGTCTTGCATTAAAGTCTCCAACTAGTAGGAATGGGGTCGGGAGTTGGGAGATGAGATGATTAATTTGTTAGCCAAATCTGAAGCAACTACTACTTCCTTCACCAGGAGGGAGGTACAGTGAGCTGTGTATAAACGATTGGTATACACACGAATAGCAGGTGCTTGAAAGTCTGTTCTCAACGGGATTGCTAAGTGAGAACAGTCTTCACGGACAAAAATAGCCGAACCATGAATGGGTTCTGGTGGATTCTTAAAATATCCCACATAGTGGGGGATATTGGGTAATCGACGAATACCCAATTGGGTCTCCTGTAATGCTATACAACAAGGGTTGTATCATGAAGCAGGAGTTTGAATTCTTCCCATTTGGAGAAGATCCCTTGTAGATTCCAATGAACAATTTAAAACATATTTATCGTTTAAGGGTAATTAAATTTTTCTTTGCACCTGGTGAAGGTGATGGGGTTTTGAACCTTTTTGATTTTTAGGTGTAATTAACGTTTAAGGTATAGGTAGTTTGAATGTTTTAGGGATGGCTTTTTTATTAGAGGGCAAAGATCCATCTGTCAGTAGCAAATATGACAGGGTGGTGTTTGCTGGCAAAGAGGCCCCTGAAGATATTGGGTCCTCTGTACTGGTAGGTAGTAATGTCGAGAGAGATGGTACCGAGTCATTCTGAGATGTGGTTGGTGGATCAGCTGTGGTGGGTGAAGAAACCCCAGAAGGCTGTTTCTCCTCTTCCAAAAGGGCCACAGCAAAAGCTGGATCAGAAAAAATCCGTTCAGCTTCTTCTGGAGTTACTGATGCTGTGGATGTAATTGGCTGGCTAGTTGTGACTGATGGACTCAAGGCAGATTCAGTGGGAGGGTGGATGTCCAAAGGTGAAACGAACACCACACGAACATCCTTGGAATCTGCCTCCATGTCTTCAGGACATGTCAATGGTTGGTTAGATGCTGATGGAGGGGAATCTGAGGAATGGCGAGTCCTCTTGCGCCTTGGTTTAGGATAAGCAGGAACCTCCCTAATGATTGGAGAGGAAAGAGGAGCATCATTCTGAAGCAGAGATTCTATTGGATCTTCTTGATGGATATTCTGCAGGCGCAAAAGTGGAGGTCTGAATGGTCTGCTGTCTGTTACAGACTGGTCTGGTCGCTCTAAGAACATCCGAAAAACTCACTCCTGGTTGTATGTATAATTCTTTAGCTCTCCTTCTAGCATCTTTCATCATGCTAATTCGGAATTTATTCCGAAGAACAACAACTTTTGTCTCATACAAGAAAAACGTGCACTGCTTAGAGGTGGCTAGGTGATCGCCAACACAGGTGGCACAACAAAGGGGACGAGGGTACGGTGTTCCATGGAAATCATATGTACAATTGACACATACCCTCTCCTGTCTGCAGTGCTTACTGACATATCCTTTTTTTTTTTTTTTTTTAAGGGGCTATCTGGCGACTGCCGACTTAGGCATAAGTCGCCGTAAAAAACAGCCTAGTTCTAGGCTACTTTAAAAAATTAAACAGAAAACAATAAAAAGAAATAACAATAACAATAACAAAGCAATAACAAAAACAATTACAAAAACAACAACAACAATTAAATCGGGTTAAATAAAAGGGAGAAGGCCGGCCTCCCGCAAAAAGTCAATAAGTCCACCAGTCAAAGTACACGCACTCGTCCCGAGCACAAGGGAGAGGCGGTAGCGACCCCGCCCATCCCGGTACCGGGACAGGTGTCGTGCGCGAAGATCACCCAGACTGGGACATTCGACAAGAATGTGCCGAACAGTCTGGGGGACGACGCAGTCGTTGCAATAGGGCGCAGGCGAGCGCTCCATCAGATAGCGATGCGTCACACGAGTGTGCCCGATTCGGAGACGACAGAAAGCAACCTGAAGCCGCCGCGGCATTGGGGGATAGGTCCATGGGAACAGTCGCGGCGCAATGGCACGCAACTTTAAGTTCCCCTCGACCGTCTCCCATCTTCTTTGCCAAGCAGTCCGAAGAGCTGCCCGTATTCCTGCCATGTAGTCAGTGTGAGGAAGAGCAAAACGCTGGTCCGGTCGCAGAGTCCTCGCGGACTCTTTGGCGCCCTCATCGGCGCGCTCATTCCCCGCAATTCCTACATGTCCAGGAACCCAGCAGAAGATAATCTCGACATCTGCCCGGCTCGCCAAAACCGTGGCGTCACGGATTTCGCGAACCAGGGGATGCGGAGATTAAGACATATCCAAAACGTTGACAATTAAAACATCTTCGGGGATTCTCCACATAGGCCTTCACGGAAATACACAGATAACCAGCCTTGATATTCTTAGGGAGTTCCAACCTATTGAAAGTTAATATGATGGTAGCGGAAGGAACTCTGATGCCATTAACATTACGAGTGACGCAGTAGACACCAACTAGCTCCGGAGAAGTCAGTTTAGCAACAAGCCGGTCCACAACATATTTAATAAGCTCCCCCAACCTGAATGGCCTCGGGTGAATGGCCATATGCTTCCCGGAGGAAGAACTCCGGGTGCTGTTGGCCGAAAAGGCACTGAAGATGCTGGCGCCTTCGAGGAGTTTGGGCTCGCCATGCGAGTGTTTTCCTCCTTCCGCCTCGAACCTTGTGCGGGCGAGGACTTCGGAAGTAGGGGTAACTTGTGGAGGATCCACCTTCTCCTAGCTACCCAGCCTAGACTTGGGTGTGTGCGTAGGATCCAAAGCTTCTTTGGTGATCCTTTTTTTCAGGGTAAGCTTTAGGAACCCCGGCAGACGGCCTTACAACTACATTTAGGGGTATTGCCTCTTATTAGTCTAATGACTCGGTGAAGGTGCATGGCCGTTACGCCATACTAGAAACGGTCACGCTGGTGGAGCCATGGTTTTCGCTGAGGCTGTGTGCGAGTCCATTGTGCCTCCAGCTCTCCCAGGGAAGCGACCGAGGTGAGTAGAACCCACAACAGGGTCGCAGAATCGTCCGTGCTCGTAGGCCTGGAGCAGAGTGTACCTTTTTTTTAAAAAATTAGGCATGACATCCGAGGCAGCGCCGGGCGCGCCAGGAACAAGTCTTTAGCCTCACAAAATGAGAAGACGATCCGTAACCTGAACGACCAGGATTTCCTTCTCCAGGAAATAGGAACCACATTGCTTCAAAGAAGCGAGGTGCGACTGTCCTCAATTGACGCATTTGGCCTTGAAGCAACTTACACAGGCTTCGGGTAACCCCCACTTTGCACGTCTACAGAAGCAATTTGTATGACCGAAGCGGTGGCAGTAGTGGCACCTCCGCGGCACTGGCACGAATGCCTTCACGCGGTAGAGATACTAAAAGGCATGCACCCACTCAGGGAGCTAGTCATAGTCGAACGTGACGAAGAGTGTAGGGGTGGATCGAGGCCCCGGCCCTGTTTCTTAATCACACGTTCGACCTTGACCGCTCCATTTCGGCCAGCTTTAAGGTGATGCCATCTATGGTGTAGTCTAAGAGTCCCCTGGCATTAACCACTCCTTTCACGAAGTTCATGGTAGAGTGCGGTGCCACACTCACCGGCGTGCCAGGAAGTGTATGGAGGGCACTAATCATGGCCGCCTCGGAGGGATTCGACACATTCGCCAGAAGGCTCCCGTCCGAGAAACTGGTCACCTTCGGCTCTCTACCAATCACACTAGCTAAAGCTCAGCTATGATGGATCATGTTGCCCTTAGGCAACATGCTGCCAACAATGGAGCAAATAACGAGGAAGCGTTTGAAGCCAGCCGGCTCGAAAACGCCAGGTAACCTCTGAATGAGGGGGAGGGGGGGCGACGTAATCAAGGCGGGCAGTTGCAATCTTCAGCTTTGTCTGGGGCACCCCACCCGGGGTAGCACCGGGGCCGGTGTGCCGATCTAGGCTTTGGTCGCTTACTGAAACGGCAGCGGACCCGTCCAACCTCGAAGCTCCCGCGGAGGGAGAGGAGCCCTGGCTCTTTTCTTTTCAGGAGATGAAGGTGAGGGAATGAACCCCCTTCTCTCCTCCGCTGAATGGAGCCTTTAGAAGACCTTTCTCTGAAGGTGAGGGAATGAACCCCCTTCTCTCCTCCGCTGAATGGAGCCTTTAGAAGACCTTTCTCTGAAGGTGAGGGAATGAACCCCCTTCTCTCCTCCGCTGAATGGAGCCTTTAGAAGACCTTTCTCTGAAATAGAGGTCTGGTCTGTCACAGGGTCACCAGCTAGGGGAAGAGAGCCCGCTCTGCGAGGGGTGAGAACGGGGCTGGCAAAACCAGCTGATGCCATTAGAGACCACTTCTCCCACACAGTGGCCACAGCCCATCAGCATGGCAGCTCCACCTTGGGCTGGGTGTAAAATTGATAGATTGTGAAAGGAGGGAGAAAGGCTATGTGAGGAAGGTTAGGGCGGGGGTGAAGCAAGTTGTTAAAAACCCATCACCCCAAACGGGGGCATTGTTCCTTCCCCCCAGCCCCAAGTTGGGATGGATGGGATAGAGGAAGCTGATGTTTCTACCCTGTGAAAATAGAGGCTGACCAGAGAAAGTTGTGGGAAAGGTTGTATGGAAAGTGAGGGAGCAGGGGAGAAATACAGGCTATCTGAAAGAAGGAGAGGGTGAGCTGGGGCTAGATGGGGCACTGAGTCCTGTCAGACAGCGGCCAGGAAAACAAATCACCATGAATGACTCTTACGGGGGCTGTTAAGACAATATTTTTGGCTAGGCCACTCCAAAACATCTCCCCTCCCATCTTCACAGACTGCAAACCCCTGAACTATTGTGTGTGGTGTGGTTGAGAGAGACTAAAAAGTCTGTGCATCACCAAGGCTCACAACCGTTTTCTCCCAGTTAAACAGAGAAGGCCTGCAGCAGGTTCCGAGGCCACCTGGAGGCAAACGGCAATTTCATGAATAAAATAACTAGCACAATCCTTAAGAGTCTTTAACATGTAATTATGCTAAAATAATAATAAAATTGGTCCAAACCCGTTACATGAAATTACAAATGGCTTAATACTGCTCCCACACACACTTAAACTCAAGTTCACTTAACAGATTCGAGGTAAGACTGGAATACCAATGCTATTAGTTGCAAAGGTGTGCATACCATTTAGTAGCTTCTACGATGCAAAGCTGACAACAACACGTGGCAGAACTCCTCCTAACGCAGGCATGATTGAAATATTTCTGAATGGGGGAGCCCTGCAAGAATATTTTTTTTTAATGTAAAAAAAGAAACCACTTGCCTCTTTTACTTCCTGGAAGTGGTCCAAAACAACCCTGAAGCCAAGGGCCCATTCCGCAGGCGTTGGTTTTCGCCACGTGACAACACCCTCGACTCGCGTAGGAGCTGAAAGAAGCATTGGGTCAGTGGGGGCAAGGTCTCATTCAGTACTGGTAGCAGCCAGTCTCCACCTCGAAATGGCTAGAAAAAACCCTTTTCTGCTCTCAAGTTTCTACTTCCGTGCCTAAGCAATTATAGTTATAAACTGGTTCCCAAAAGAAAGCCCACCTTTCCCTTAGAGTACCTGAGGGCCTGTGTCCGCTTAGGAGGATCTTGTACGAGAGTACTTCTGTCACTATTCTCTCCCAGGGAAGATGCTGACTGGGGCAAGGGTACCCTGAGGTCTGCCTTCGTCTCAGGCAGCCAGTGTATTAGCTCCCAAATGTAGTTTCATTATAACACGCAATTTTGAGCAGTAGAGTGGCGATCGAGGAATGTAGAGAGAGAATGGGGAAGGCTCACCTATATAGTCTCCTTGGTCTACCTCCTCCTTGAAGATTGCGTTGGTTTGTCGAACAACGACTTTATCGGTGAGATAAGTCTCAGGATTAAGCATCACCAGAGCCCGATTCACAACGATAGCCAAAAGGAAGAGGTTGGGATTTGGATTCCAAGCCACCTTCTGGATCATATGATTCATCGTGAATGTCTGCAAACAACGTCCAGTGCTCACCTCCCACACTTCAAAAAGAGAGAAAAAAAAATAGTGGGATGTGTATAATAAATGGAAAAAACTAGCCTTTTTTACCTCTGATCTCACATGTTTGATGCACTTTGTTAATAGGGACCTTCCTTCCAGAAGCAGCGTTTCCACTTGGTTAGGCTATAGCCCCTCAAAATGGACTGATTTTCAGTTGACTAAGATTTTATTTTCAAAATGTACTGAAAGCCGGCTCATTTAGAAGCTTGCAAACATGTCTAAATTAATCTTATCTTAGGTCATTAGCATAGCCCACATCCATCCACATTCTTCCTCAACCTCACATCGCTGTCAATGACTTCAAGATGTCCCTCACCAGCCACACCATCCAAAAACCAATGGCAAAATCACACACTGTTGATTGATACCCACATGAATATCAAACCATCCATAGCATCTATATCAACCTTGCAATAGGCCCATAAACCCAACATACACTAACACTTGATCACACAACCTTATTCACTCTAAAACAAGTTGCACAGCCTAGTATACCTTCTTTACCTTCACCAATCTCAAGCATCAATTAAATGAAGGTGGGGACATGAAGGGCAATATGTTGATGCGGTGGTGAGGCAGTACCGGTACTTGCATAAACTAGCCCTGGTTTAGTGTCAGTCCCCGGGACCAAATGTTTCTAGAAATTACACCAACTGGAGGGAATTTTGTCAAAAATCTACACCTGTAGATTGTCTTCAGTGTGCACAGGTTATACATATCCTTACTTAGTTACCTTTTATGACAGGCAGGGTAAGAAGATGTAACTGGTGTATTCATCAGTTTCATAGTTAAGCTGAATCATAGACATCCAAACACAACCACCAAATAGATTCCATTAAAATATTATCATTTTCAGCCTCATCGACTGATCTAAACGACTCGATGAGAGCAGAGAAATCAGTCATTTACTGAAATGTAGACTACCAGGCCATTACAAACACAACATAGCAGTTTTACAGGTGTCAACAGCGAAGAAAATAATAGTTGAATGGAAAAGTGGTTAATACCATCAAGGTCATCAACCACCACCCACACAAATTCGGTTGTGCATCTGGAGAGCACAGGGACAGATCAAGTGTTTATCGTGCAGTGATGCATAAACTCATCCACATTCAGGACCCTTATCTCTAGCTCTTTGATCAAGTGAGCAAGGAGGTAACCCATAGAATTGATTGTGTAGTCCCCCAGAAGGGGTGCATACTGCCTTAACAACCGTGCAATGACAGGGCAGAGGACCCTTGCATTAAGGTCATCTGACAGTGTAATATATACACAAGGGACAAGGGGTAGCGACCCTGCTCATCCAAGTAAAGAGACAGGTAACATATGCGAAGATCACCCAGACTGGAATTTTAAACAAGAATGTGCAAACAGTTTGGGGGACAACACAGTCATCGCAATAAGGTACCAGCAAGTGATCCAACAAGTGGTGGGGTGTCCCACCAGCGTGTCCGATTCAGAGGCAACAGCCAGCAACGTGAAGTCGTCAACACACTGAGGGTAGGGCCATGAAAATGGTCTCAGCACAATGGCATAGAAGTTTAAGTTCCCATTGGCCGTCTGCCAACTTCTTTGTTTTGTTTTTTTAATTCTATAGAGCCCATCTGGCAACTGTCCACTTGGGCATAAGTCGCCGAAAAACACGACAGCCTAGAACTAGGCTACTTTAAAATAAAAATATGAAAACTTAATGATATAAATTGGAAAAACTTAACAATCAGGAAGCAATCTCCGGCAGCCGGGGGGGCAGGTCCCCCTCACCCCGGTGCAGGAGAGTGCAACCTACAAACAAAACAAAACACAAAAAAAGAACCTTAAATAAAGGGGAGAAGCCCGGCCTCCCCCAAAAAGTCAACAAGTCCACGTGCACGAATCTGTCCCGAGTATAAGGGACAGGCGGTAGCGACCCCGCCCATCCCGGTACCGGGACAGGTATCGTGCGCAAAGATCACCCAGACTGGGACATTCGACAGGAATGTACCGAACAGTCTGGGGGACGACGCAGTCGTTGCAATAGGGCACAGGCGAGCGCTCCATCAAATAGCGATGCGTCACACGAGTGTGCCCGATTCGGAGACGACAGAAAGCAACCTGAAGACGCCGCGGCATTGGGGGATAGGTCCATGGGAACAGTCGCGGCGCAATGGCACGCAACTTTAAGTTCCCTTCGACCGTCTCCCATCTTCTTTGCCAAGCAGTCCGAAGAGCTGCCCGTATTCCTGCCATGTAGTCGGTGTGAGGAAGAGCGAAACGCTGGTCCGGTCGCAGAGTCCCCGCGGACTCTTTGGCGCCCTCATTCCCCGCAATTCATACATGTCCAGGAACCCAGTAGAAGATAATTTCGACATCTGCCCGGCTCGCCAAAACCGTGGCGTCACGGATTTCGCGAACCAGGGGATGCGTAGATTCCAATGCCCCGAGAGCACTCAGGGCGCTTTGTGAGTCGCTATAGATCACAATCTGGTCTCCGAACCGGGCACGTCGCGTAATCTCCCGTACCGAGTGGTGTATTGCCACCAGCTCAGCCGTCAAGACAGACGCAGCGCCTGGTAGAGCCCCGCTGACTTCAAACTGAGGGGATACGGCGTGGAAGCCGATCCCCTCTTGGCACTTGGAGCCATCCGTATACACTGGCACGGTTCCAGCGTGACACGATGTGTGCTCTAAAAAGGTCGAACGCAATACTCCCGGCGCAGTACAAGCTTTGGGAGCAGAGGCGTGGCGACAAATAGCCAAATGCGGTACCCTCCAGGGTAGCGTCCTGGACAGAACCAGGGGCGCCACCGGCCCGAGAGCTATATCTACCTTTCGAAGGAGTTTCCTGGCCTTAAACCTAAAGGGCTTAGGGTATGACTGGCGTCTATCGGCGGCATAGGCACCATCGAGATCAGCTGCGGATGCAGTGAGAGCTGTTGGCGACTGAGCGAGGCGCCGGGCTCGCGCGTACAGGCGAGTGATGCACTGCACGCGGGCAGAGCGACTGGCATCTCCGCAGCATCGACCAACAGGCTCTCAATGGGGAAGTGCGGAAGGCACCGGTCGCAAGGCAAAGGCCGGTGTGGTGGATCGAATCCACCTTCCGCAATAAACGCTCGGCTGCGGATGCATAAAACTCGCATCCGTAGTCGAACTTCGAACGAACACAGGATCCATAAGAAAGTAGGGCGGTAGCCCTATCAGCGCCCCAAGCGCTGAACGTCACGGAACGGAGAATGTCCATGGCGCGGGTACAAGAGACCCTAAGGCTGCGAATATGAGCCTCCCAGGTGAGGCGTCGGTCGAATACGACCAAGGAAACGGTGCGACTCAACCACATCCAGGCGCACCCCATTAAGGAAAAATCTGGGTCGGGGTGAAGCCGTGGATGGCGGCAGAAGTGCACCACCTTAGTCTTGGCCAAAGAAAACCGAAACCTGTGCGCTTCGGCATAGCGAAAGACGCGGTTCAATGCCAGTTGGAATCGACGCTCCAGAGTTGGCATCTAGGCCGCGCCAAAAGAGATCGAAAGGTCGTCGACGTAGAGCGTAGCGAGAACATCTTCCGGCAGCACCGAGGTGATGCCGTTGATGCTCAGGGCAAAGAGTGTGACACTGAGGATACTTTCCTGCTCCTTTGGGCCGGAGAGGGCTCCCCCCACCGTACGCGGAATCGACGATCTCGCAAAAATTCAGATATAAACATTGGGAGGCGTCCCCTCGCCCCCATTGTGTGGAGAGTCTCCATGATACCGTATCGCCATGCGGTATCATAGGCCTTCTCCAGATCGAAAAACACCGTGGCGTAGTGCTGTCTACGAAGGAAAGCCTCGCAGACGGCATTTTCCAGTCGGAGCAGAGCATCCGACGTGGAGTGGAACTTGCGGAAGCCGCACTGTGCGGAAGACCGATGGCCTCCGCTGTCGAGGAAATAGGCTAATCTAACATTTACCAATTTCTCCATCATTTGCACACGGAAGAGGTTAGAGAGATTGGGTGGAAACCGGTCGGAGTAGAGTGATTTCTCCCCGGCTTGCGAAAGGCGAGCACAGTAGCGATTAGCCAGGAGTCTGGGAGAAGACCTTCCACCCAGATCCTGTTGAACAAATCTAACACAGGCCATGCCTCGCTCACCCAGGTGTCGAAGCATGGCGTACGGGACATCGTCCGGACCATGGGCGGTGTCCGCGCACGAAGCGAGAGCGGAACGAAACTCACTCACTGTAAACTTGTCGTTGAAGGGTTCTCCGCCTCTGGAAGTAAAGTCCAGCCGACGGCATTCCGCGACATCACGACGTGCATTGAATGCTGGCGGAGCAGCATCACGGCTAGAGAATGCGGAAAAAGCGGTCGCTAAGGATTGCGCCACGGACGCGGGGTCCGAGATTGCGGTCCCATTTTCCTGGAGAACGGGAGGGGGGTCCTGCGAGAACTTGCCCCGAATCCTTTTGACTCGCTTCCACACCTCAGCTAAAGGGGTTCTTCCCGTTAAGTGAAGACACGTATGCCCGCCAAGAAGAGCGGCGGGCGTGCTTCCAAATATACCGGAACCTAGCCCTAGCCCGACGAAATTCAGCGACAGTGAAATCGTTCGGGCGGCGCTTATAGCGCATGTAGGCATATCGCTTCTGTTTGAGGGCCGTCTCACACTCGGCCGACCACCATGGGAGTGGTCGGCGTGCAAAACGGCCAGACGTCCTAGGAATAGTAGTCAGGCCCACGGCGATGAGGTTGCCGGAGAAGAACTCAACGGCCTCATCTACCGACCTAAACTCCTCGACTGAGATAGAGAATTCAGTCATTTCCTGAAATGCAGGCCACCGCGCCCGCGCCAAGCACCACCGAGGTGGTCTCTCAGGCGGCAGTTGCCCTGAAAATGATATTTGAATGGGAAAGTGATCACTACCATGGAGCTCATCGACCACCCCCCAATCAAAATCAGGCTGTGCATCCGAAGAGCACAAAGATAGGTCGAGGCAAGAAAATGAAGCGGTTCTCGGACAGTGATGCGTAAACTCATACACGTTTAGGACACCCATCTCAAGCTCTTCGATCAGATCGGCAAGGACTTGTACCCTGGGATTTATGGAGTAATCTCCCCAGAGAGGATGCCTGCCGTTCGGATCTCTAAGCAAGAGATAGGGACCGGCAACCGTGCCACGACGCGGCGGAAGTCCCCCGCGTCGAAGTCAGCTGACGGTAGAATGTACGCAGAAATGATAGTATACCTCCTATCCAGGTTCAGCTGCACAGCCACTGCCTGAAAGGAGAAATCTAAAGAAAAAGGAAGAACGGAGACATCACGCCGGGTGTAAACCGCGCATCCCCCAGCACGGCCATGCCACGGTGGTGGGGTCGCAAGACCCTTATACCCCGGGAGGGCAGGCAGGGGGCACGCACCTAGCATGGTCTCCTGCAAAAAGATAGCTCCTCCCAGTTGGCCCGGAGTCCACGGCAATTCCATTGAAGGAATATGCCCTCCAGGCCTAGCTCGGAGGAGACGCGGGGGCCCTCCTCGAACAGAAGACCGTCACGGGAATAGCCGTACGCTTCACGGGGGCAGAACCCCGGGCGCTGTTGGCCGGACAAAGCGCTGAAGGCGCTGTCGCCTTCGAGGACTTATTGGGGGAGGTTGGGCTCGCCATGCGAGGCTTTTCCTCCCTCCGCCTTGAAACCTTAGGCGGGCGTTGTGGCTTCGGAGGCGGAGGGCCCTCTTTTCGAGGAACCACCGTCTCCGAGCCACTCGCTCCACCTTTGGGCGTGGGCGAAGGAGCCGAAGCTCCTTTGTTGCTGTCCTCCTTTTAGGGCACAGCTTTAGGAACCCCCGAAGATGGCCTAGCGACCATCTTCAGGGGTGTTGCCTCCTGTGAGTCTAACGACTCGGTGGAGGCGCGTGGCCGTTTCGCCTTACGGGAAACGGTCACGCTGGGGGAAGAGGGGGGAGCCCTGGTTTTAGCCGGGGCTGGGTATGAACACTTTTTGCCGCCAGTTTACCAGGGGAGCGCCCAGGTTGGGTAGAGCCCGCAGAAGGGCTCCGAATGGGCGCGGAAACAATCGTGCTCGTTGGCCTGGATGGGCCAGGAGCAGAGGGTGCCTTTCTAACTATTGAGGCATATGACGTCCCAGGAAGAGCCGGGCGCGCCAGGACCAAGTCCTTAGCCTCGCGGAATGAGAGTCGACCCTGGGCCTGAACGGCCAGGATTTCTTTCTCAAGGAGATATGCCCCACATTGCTTTGAAGAAGCGATGGGGCGGCTCTCCGAAATTGACACACTTGGCCACACACGATTTGGAGTTATCGTGTGCGACGTTGGAGCAATTTACACATACTTCGGGTGACCCCGACTTTGCACGTCTACATGAGCGATTCGTATGGCCGAAGCGGTGACAGTAATAGCACCACCGCGGCAGTGGCACGAATGCCTTCACGCGGTAGCGGTACCAACCGGCACGCACCGACTCAGGGAGCTTGACACAGTCGAACGTGACGAAGAGTGTAGGGGTGGGTCTCGAGGCCCCTCCCTGTTATCTCATCACACGTTCGACCTTGACCGCCCCATGGTCGGCCAGCTCTAGGGTGATGTCCTCAATGGAGTAGTCAACGAGTTCCGTCGCATAAACTACTCCTTTCACAAAGTTCATGGTAGAGTGCGGCGTCACACTCACCGGGGTGCCATGAAGTGTCCGAAGAGCACTTATCTTGGCCGCTTCGGCGTGATTCGCTGCATTCGCCAGAAGGCTTCCAACCGAGAAATGGGTCACCTTCGGCTCTCTACCAATTGCACTAGCTAATCCTCTCCTCTGATGGATCATGTTGCCCTTGGACAACATGGTGCCATCAGTGGAGCGAATGACGAGGAAGCGTTTGAAGCCAGCGGGCTCGAAAACTCCAGGTAACCTCTGAATCAAGGGCCCCGATGTCATCGAGACTCCGCCCTGTGCACTTTTGGTCTTAATCAGGGGCTCCACAACCAGGGACGGGGGGGGCAGAGGGGCCGGATGCGCCGATCTAGGCTTGGTCAATAGCCAAAGTGGCAGCAGACCTATCGGTCCCCCGCGGATGGAGAGGAGCCCTGAGTCTTTTTTTTTCTTTTTTGGAGAGGAGGGCGGGGAATGAACCCGCTTCTAACCTCCGCCGGAAGGAGCTCCCAGGCCAGATGGACCGGCCTCAGCCAGGTCATTCTCCGAAATGGAGAAGGTCCTGGTAGTCGTGGGGGCACCGGTCGGAGGAGATCCCTGCCCTCTTTGTACTGCTTCGGAAACCACAGCTATTTGAGGAGGACCCTGCATAGGGGCGGATTAGGGTTCAGTGCTTGGCGCTGAGCCCGGATTACCCCCCATGGAAGGCCCTACCGTCTGAGGCTGGGTTTCCTCAAGGACCATGTCTATCTCAGGGGGAGCCTCCAGTTGGCCATCCCCCCCCCAAGACATCGCAGGTCTCGTTGGCAGTATCGTCACTAGTCTTGTGTGGAGAGGCATGGGCCTTGACCCCGGCAAGATTCAATATTCTTGCCAGCAGGTCTTTTGAGGGAAGCGACCGAAGGGGCCTGGCTTCTCTCTCCCCTCTAAGGGGGTTGGCCCTACCGAGCCGCTTCAATGTGGAGCGGCTGGCTAAGGGCTGCCTACTGGCTTTCTTGGCAGTCCCCTTGGAAAGAACAGAAGCGACTGCCGCTGGTAAGAGGGAGGTGCCCGAAAGCACCTCCAGAGAAGGGGGTGAGGGGGAGTCCCCTTCACCCGTAGGCGTAGGAGAGGAATAAGCCTCCTCTCCGGTTGAAGAGATATGGAGGGTCCCCTGCGCAAGCACAAGGGAGGGGGAGACCTCCATTTTTTTGCTGGAGCTGCCCGAGGGCGGCTCCGTCGCTGTTTCAGGGGAAGTTGGGGGTTGGGTTTTTTTTTTTGTTTTTTTTTTTATACATGGGCATGGTGACCCTCTTTTTAATACGGGATGCAATAGCTCATCACCTCTTGCAGTTGCCCGCACTGCAAGAGGTGCTTACAGGCCTGGCAGAGCCAGGCGCCGCAAATTTGGACCACCCCTCCCGCCTGATGGCCTGGCAGTCCATCGGCAGTCCACCTTAGACACGGCGTAAAAATGGATAGAATGTGAAGAGGAGAGGAAAAGGGATGTGAGGAAGGTATGGGTGGGGATGAAGCAGGTTGTTAAAAAAAAAACATCCCGAACCGGAGCTCAGGGGTTAGGGAACATTGTACCTTCCCCCCTCAGCCCCGATCATGGACGGTTGGCTTGAGAAGAAGGTCAGCATCTACCCTGTGAAATTAGAGGCTGACCAGAGAAAGTTGTGGGAGAGGTTGTGTGAAAAGAGAGGAAACAAGTGTTTTGAAGGAAGGAAGAGAGGCAAAGCTGGGGCCGGACGGGGTGCCGAGTCGTCCCGTCAGAACGGCGGCCTGGATGGCCAATCGCCGCGCCCCTTACGGGGGTGACAAATAGCCAAAGGTGGTACCCTCCAGGGTGGCGTCCTGGCAGAACCAGGGGTGACACTGGCTCGAGAGCTATACCGAGCTCTCGGAGTTTCTTAGCCCTAAACCCAAAGGAACAAGGGTATGACTGGCGTCTCTCGACGGCATAGGGACCGCCGAGATCGGCTGCGGATGCAGTGAAAGCTGTTGGCGACTGAGGGAGGCACTGGGCGCACACATACAGGTGAATAGTGCAGAATGAGTGAAATATCTCCAGCATCGACAAGTACTCTCAATAAGGGATATGCAGAATGCACTGGTCACCAGGCAGAGGATAGTGTAGTGGATAGAGTCCACTTTCCGCAATACACGGTTTGCTGTGGATGCATAAAAAACAAGACCAAGGAACTACAAATCTACCACTCCCAGGCAAACCCAATTTTAAAACAACTGCGGGTCAGGGTGGATCAGTGAATAGTGGCAGAAGTGCGCCACCTTAGTCTTGTCCAAGGAAAGCCAATGCCTGTGCGATTCGTCATAGCGAGAGATACAGTTCAATGCCTGTTGGAGTCGACGCTCCAAAGTTGGAATCTGGGCAGAACCAAAAGATATCAAAAGGTCATCCACAAAGAGTGTAGCGAAAACATCCTCCAGGAGGACCGAAGAGATACCTTTGATGCTCAGGTCAAAGAGTGTGACACTCTCTTCCTGCTCTAGGTCCCCCGACCCATATGCGGAATTGACGATCTTGCCTCCATTGAGTGGTCTTCATGATACTGTATTGCCATGCGATATTATAGACCTTCTCCAGATCAAAAAACACTGTGGCATAGTGCTGTCTACAAAGGAAAGTCTAACAGACAGTATTTTCCAGTTGGAGCAGAGCATCAGTGTGGAGTTGAACTTGCGAAGGCAACACTGTGCAGAAGAGAGATGGCCTCTGCTATCCATAAAAAGGTTAATCTAACATTTACCAATTTCTCATCAAGTTGCACACGCAGGAGGTTAGAGAGTTTGGGTGAATACTGACTAGGGGAGAGTGATCTCACCCCAGTTAGCGAAAAGCGAGCACAGTAGCAATTTGCTGCAAGTCTTGGAGTATATTCACTACCCAGATTCTGTTGAACAAATCTAACATAAATGACATGCCTCGCTCGCCCAGGTGTCAAAGCATAGCATATATGACATCATCTGGTCATGGGGCAGTGTCTGTGCATGAGGCGAGAGCAGAACGCAACTCACTCAATGTAAACCTGTCATTGAAAGGCTCTCCGCCTCTGGAGGTAAAGTCCAGTTGGCGGCCTTCCACGACATCACGACGTGCATTGACCCTCGTGAAGAGTGTGCGCAGGTTGATAGGTCAAGGCCTCCATCTCCTGGATATACATGCCGCATTGCTTTGAGAAAGCAGGGTGTGGCTCTCCACAATTTAAACACTTTGCCAAACAAAATAAAAACTTATGTATGTCCTTGGATGAACTTACAGACTTTCGGTAGAACTGAGTTGCATCCTTACATGAGCAATTTGTGTGGCTGAAACGGTGGTATTAATAGCATCTCCGCAACAGTGGTATAACTGCCTTCACACAGTAATGATACCACCCTGCACACGCTGGCTCAGGAGTGGGTCTCAAGTACTGCCACCCACCGTTTTCTCATCACATACTCGACCTTGCCCGCTCCTTGGCCAGTCAGGTCTTCTTTGATGTCTTCTACTAAGTAGTCCACGAGTTCCCTTGCATAAACCACTCCTTTCACAGAATTCATGGTGGAATGTGATCGTCACTTGCCTGCCGGGTGAGCGACGTAACCGATGAGCACCAATAATGGTTGCCTCGGGAGGGTCCGCTGCATTGAACAGGACTCCGGTGGAAAAAGTGACCTTTGATCTATAAATTAACCGAGTTAAAGCCAATTTCTGAATGAACATAATGCCTCTGGCCAATATACTATTAAACTTTATCACCATGGAGCATTTGATGCCACTGATCTCGAAAATGCCAGTTAGTCTCATTGAGCGGCCCCAACATCATTGAGGTTCTACAGTCACCTTATCTGCAGTTTGTGTTTGTTCTCTAGGTCTCATCAGCCTCCAGGCTCACAGACACATAAGGCCTAGACATCATGCCTTTCAGCCTCCTGCTGGAAGGAATGGAACCCCTAATTCTTTTTTAGCAGAGCACAGAGTGTGAGCCATGTTTTCTCTACTGCAAGGCTGGACGAACCATCTTCAGCAGAGTCCTCTTTGTACTGGGGAAGTATATGGCAACAAGGGAACACCAACTGGGGGAGGTTGTCCCTACTCACCTTGTAAGTCTTATGGGGACCTGTTGGCTTGGGAATATCTCCTACTGAGTCTTTGTTCACCCCCTTGAAAGATTGTGTCATCTGGGGCAGGGGTACCTCAAGGATCATTCCACCGCGGGAGCAGTCTCCAAGTGGCCATTCCCCCTCCAAGGTGTAGGGATCCTGACTGGTGACTCAAAGGGCCTATGGCCTGGCATAATCAACATTGGGGCGGGCATCCTAACTTCCAGTCAGAAAAAGTAGGGCATGCCAGTTCCAACCAGTGACAAACTTTGTGTCTGCAAGGTGTCTCTGTAAGATCCAAGGGACGATGACACCCCTTAGCCCAGCTGAAGGGGTTAAAACAGTACAAATGCCCTCTTCGGGAAGACAGAGAACCGGGGTGGCGCATCCTCTGTCTCGCAGATTTGGGAGTGGCCCCTAAAAAAGGAGGATCTGCCGCTAGAAAAGTTGCCCAGAAGTAACTCAACATTAGGGGGTAAAGTGGAAGCCTCCAACCCGTAGGCATAGGAGGGAGAAATGTCCTCTCCACTGACTCTTGGATGGGCTCCTTAGAATGTAAAGGGGGACCCACTAGAATCTCCTTGAGGAAACTATCAAAGTAGGTAGGGGGAAAATCCCTAAACCCATAATAATTGGAGAAGTATAAACAGCCTCTCTGATAGCTATTTTGACGGGGCCCCTGAGAAAACACATGAAGGGAAGGAGTCACCTCTTAAAAAGAGGTGGAGCTGCATGAGGGCAGCTCCAGTACTAATAGTAAAGGAGAAATCCCTTTACCATTTGGGCATGGTGAGAGGGAAGAGCTTCCTCGTGTTAGAGATATTTGCCTTTTATTTTTAAATTTACTTCGGCTGCCCACGATGGTTCTACTGCCGCAGCAAATAGCATTGAGACAGGACTACCATTGGTGTGGTGGATCCGGGTTGGCAACAGACCTCAGAGAAGTCGGGGTTCAATTCCCACCCCAATATCCAGTGAATGAGGAGCTGAGCCAAATTCAAAAGGAATACACCAGCTTCTAAAGACCTGGACTCAAAGAGTAGAAATTTCTTGAGGTTGAATCTTTCCTTGCAGGTACTTGGGACGGGGACACAGGCTGATGCTCGTCCAGGTAGAAGGTACAGGTGTACCGAAGCCGAAGCTTCGGCTGATCGCATAGTTTTTTATTCGACTCATACCAACTTAACAAGCTACTGTTGAACCCAGTATTAAGCATTAATTCAATGAATGTTAATGCTATTAGTTACATTTCTCAACATGTCTTAACTTATTGACTTTAATGTTTCAGATTTGATATATCTTGTAATCTTGTTAAAAGAAAAATGCCTAAAGAAAGTAGAAACTTCATATGGGACTCTTCAAAGTTAATGAGGAAGATGTGAGCAAATTGACAACAAATAATATTCAAAATTATCTCAAAAAAGTGCATAATACTGTTTACAATAGGATTGTTATTGCAAGTAAAACTGCTGAAACTACATCTTCAAAAGAAGAACCATCTCAACAAACTTTGACAATTACACAGTTCTGCAAACCTACTTCAAAGACCAGCTCTGAAACTAAAAAAGGATCATGTGATGACTCAGAGCAAGCTTCCAGCCATAAAGAGGAAAAAAGCTCACATAGATCACTATCAATGCCAGGGACTTCAACAAAACGGGTAAGTCCAGGCTTTATTAGATATGGGGTAAAACAAAAACTCAAACACAAAAAGTTTTTACTATTAATTTCAATTAACCTCTATTTTTTTATTATTGTAGAATATTGTTGGTTACTTTAATGTAAAAATAGTTTTTACTTTTCAATACAGGTGCTTTGCACCTCGTGATCCCCATTCCATGCCATCATGCCAGTCCTAATACTTATGCCTCAAATAACAAGTGATCTTTTTCTAAGTATGTTTTTAGAACTAAAAAGGGAACTTTCATTTTGTTTCAGGCATCGTTAAAGGAAATTCTGATGAGAAAAGAGGAATGGCCACAAGACTACCCTAAGGCACAAAATATTATGAAATGCATTGCTGAAATGATCTGGCTTAGATCTCAGCCATACTCTATTGTTGAGGCTGTAGACTTTCAACAGCTCATAAGATAGTTAGCTCCAAACTATAAAATGCCTTCTCGAAAACCGTTTCTACTAATGTTGTTCCTCTGATGTATGAAACTGTTAAAGCTCAAGTAAAGTATGAATATAGAGCAAGTAGACAATCAGTCTAACTACAGATGGTTGGACATGCCAACACAATGACCGATCATTCTACAGTTTGGCTGCTAGATTTTTGACACCTGACTATAAAATCAAAAATCTCATCTTACAAGTGACTTACTTTCCTGATGTTTGTACAGGTAGCAATATCGGCAAGTTTTTAAAAGATTCATTGAAAACATGGGAAATCTCACAAGAAAAAATACACATGATCTTGACAGATAATGCAGCTAATGTTCTGGCAGATAATAAGCATTTGCCTTGTGCAATATACACAATGCAACTTTGCACCCAGAACAAACTTTTCAAAGAACAAAGGGCAGTAAATGATATGCTTGCTGCATTTCAAGCATTAGCAGGTCACTTCCACCACTATACAAGTGGATTTGCAAAATTTAAAGAAATAAAGAAACAACTAAATCTAACAAAACATGTCATTATTCAGGTTGATTCTACTAGGTGGAACTCAACATACTACATGCTTGAAAGATTTTGCAAGCAAAATAAAACTATAGTTTTGTATAGCATTTCAAGAAATCAGACAAATCTGAGTGCTCCAACAGAAAAACAGTGGCAACTTGCTGAAATGCTACTCTGCATACTAAAACAATTTGAAAAGCTACAGAGCAGACAGTGCATATGTATCTCAAATCATACCTTTCATATATTCTATGAAAAAGTTTCTTGAATATACATAGGAAACAGCAACAGGAATAAAAACTATTGTTGAAGAACTCAAAACAGACTTTCTGAAACGTTTTGAGAAATATAAAGGAAATGATTCTTCAAATTGTGCAATGATTCTTGATCCTCATTTCAAGCTCAAATTTGTTGATGAGAATAATAAAACCATAATGAAAGAGTCTCCTTGCAGAATACCTCCGCTTCCATTCAGTTTCACAATTGCATTCACAAAGAACTCTAGCATTTAGAAATGATTCAAAGTAAAGTTATGAAACAACTAGTAGAGATTCAGACTCTGATGCTTCACCAGCTAAAAACAAATGAAGTTAAAATTGATGGACATGGATAATATACAGCTTATTCCAAAAGAGCGGCTTGGAAGAATCTGAAGAGTGAAACTATATCAAAGAAAAGATGGAGAAAAAGGAAACAATCATCTACAATTTCAAAGACTGAAATCATGAGAAGAAAATGGTAAGAACTAAGAACATAACTATGGTTAAACTTAAAAGAGGAAACTATGCAGTGGTTATTAGGTGTTCATTACCTGATATACAATACTTCAATGTTACATTTTACTTTAGTTAGATAACCTTGCATAAATTCAATTATCCTAAAATTAACTTCCTAAATTGAATCTCATAAATCGCACCTGTATTCATTCAGTATGGATGAAGTCAATTTCCACCCAAGTCTTCCACATCTTTCAATGAAAGAATGCTCCTACAAATGGTGGACTGTATACAAGTATGCATGTATGGAAAAAGATAGTAATTGCTGGAACTTAGCCAGGTTGGCGAGGAAAATTCTCTCTGCACCTCCCTCATCAGTCATGAGTGAAAGGTTATTCAGCACAACAGGATACATTTATAAAGCAAAGCAAAGAAGACTGCTTGCCAAACATAGGGAGCAGATTGCATTTTTTTAACTATAATTTGAAAAGTTACATTATGTAATAATATTCCATTGTTTAGATATCCATAGTATAATAGCATGTAAAGGAATCTTTTTTTACTTTTATTTAATTCTACACATTTTTTTCAAACGTCTAATATTTTTTAGGTTAGTTTAGTCTTATCACTTTAACAGTAATAATGTATTCATTCTTTAATAGTACTCCATGTACTATAATTAGCACATGGAGGAATAATTTTTAGTTTCACTTACATTTCATTGTTTATAATGAAATACTTTTTTGTAATTTGTATACAGTGTTTTGAATGATGAATGAATAGTTCAAGTAAAAATGCCTTTTCTTACTCTTTCAGTACAGTCTGAAAAAATGTGATGGATGGACAGACAGATGCAAGTGGTGTCAACAGCCTCAATATCTTGATACATATACAAGAAAAACATTAAAGTCTTTCTTTTCAAAATTGTTAAGAATTTAAAAAAAAATTATATTCTAATTTGTAACTGCACCTCAAATTATAAACCAAAACTCCAGCAAAAATCAACTTCATGCTTCAGCTCAAAAGATGCTGAAGCCAAAGCTTCAGCTTCGCCCGAAGCTTCGGTACACCCCTAGTACAAAGTGCAGTACTGAATCGGGTACCTCCCCCAGGGGACTAGCATCATTCTAGCTTTAGCAGCCTTTAATAACATACTCAAGATGGTATAAAAATCCTTCCCGTCCCAGTGGAGGCCCGTCTCTCTCGGACTAAAGTGCGTGGCCAACAGATATATATATTTTTTTTAATAAACAAATAGCATGGAGGGTACCCTGGTATTATCAAAAAATTCCACAATCCAGTGGTATGCATGAGCCAGACACCAGCACCAGGGACAGAGTACAAAGTGGATTCTTAGAAACCACCTTTCTTCAATGAGAAATGAATAATGTATTTGTATACCTTTAACAGTCTGGTCATCGGATCCAGAAGCGAGATACTTTCCACATGGATGAATAGAAATAGACCGGACAATGGATTTATGTCCAACAAATGAGTCTCCCAGCATGGTTGGGTAGGGGCGTAGATCCTTCTTATTGGGTAATTTGGGCAACAGGCTCTGCAGAGAAATAATGCATTATTGATATAAGGTATAAAGTGGCCAGAAACCCATTCATCACAACCAAAGTTCCTTTATACTGGGGCAGATCAAAACATAGACAATGAGAACTAGAAGGCTTCTAATTGGGTATAAAAAAATGTTAATGTTAAGAATGAGACCATATAATAGGGAGGTAGGGAGGTCAAATATATAAAATAATGTTATATTTCTTTATTTGGAAATATAAAAATTTCCTTGTTTGGGAAGTTTTATAGTGTGCAAAAAAAAAAAACCTTTTGAACTTTAGAAAATATAAATTATTACCTACTAATTATAATTAATCAATGTCAATTACTTTTTCAGACTATTTACAACTTTTATAAATAAAAGTACATAAAAATACATGATACAAAAATGGCCACCAGAATTCCTCATTTGGATAACCTACAGAATTCCAGCAAACATGACTGATTCCAGAGATTGAGGTATTATGACATTTATTTATAGAGGTTGAACACAATAGCAGCAGTGCAGTGGAAACTTTGGGAAAGGCAAGGAGACAATAGTCAAAAGTGGTAGATGAAACAAGAAGTGCCACTGGCAAAAGAGCTACACTGAGCTTTCAAAGGAGCTTCTTACTCATAGGCACTATGAAAATTGACTGCAAATGCCGTCAGAGCTGTTGGTGACTGGGGGAGGCGCCAGCAAGGGTGGAGTGTACAGGCAGAGCGAATGGCATCTCCCATGTAGACACATAGGCTCTCCTCTCAATAGGGGATGTGCAAAATCTTTTTTTTTTTAATTTTTAGAGCCCAGCCTCACATCCCAATCTACCCCTAGGTTAGATTATAAAACAACTAAAAATAAGGCAAAGGCCAAGCACAGGCTGAAAAAAACAAAAAGCAATATAACACTAGCTTGAGACAATTCACCACCATTGGAATTGTTTAGGTGGTGCAAATAGCGCATATAGGCATCATACGTGTTTGAGTACTTTCTCGCATTCAGCTAACCACCACAGAAAGGGGTAGTGGGCAAAACGGCCAGACGTTCTAGGACTAGTAGTTAAGCCCACTGCGATGAGCTTGCCAGAGAACTCAATGTCTTTATCCACCATTTAAACTGTTTGACTGTGACAGAGAAATCTGTCAGGTCCTGAAATTAAGACTACAGCTAAGCACCCCCAGGGATGGGAAGGGGTAGGAGCCACCCAGAAAGTGATATTTGAATGGTAAAGTGATCACTATCATGAAGGTCAGCGACCACCTCCAACCTCAAAGAGGTATTTAGAGCAAAATAAGAGTGGAGACATCGTGCTTGGTGTTTTTTGTTTGTTTTTTTTTTAATTTTATGAGCCCATCTGGCGACTGCCTACTTGGGAACAAGTCGCCGTACCCACGACAGCCCAGTACTAGGCTACATTAAAATATAATATATAAAACAAAAGAAAAAAACAGTAAAAAAAAGAAAGGAGCAACAAGCCCGCCTCACCCAAGCGCAGTAACGTGCGACCTACAAAGAAACAACAGCAACAACAAAAAACAAATTAAAACAGTTAAAAAAGTGAAGGAGGCCAGCCTCCTCCAAAAAGTCAAAGTCCACAAATCCGTTCAGAGTACAAGGGAGAAATGGTAGCGATCCCGCTCATCCCAGTACCAGGACAGGTAACGTGCACAGAGATAGCGCAGACTGGGACATTCATCAAGAATGTGCCAAACAGTCTGGGGGACAATGAAGTCATCACAATAAGGCGCAGGCTATCGCTCCATCAAATGCTCTGCATCCCGCGAGTATGTCCAATTCGGAGACGGCAGAAAGCAACCTGAAGCCATTGTGACATTCCGCAATGGTACGCAACTTTAGGTTCCCCTCGACCGTCTCCCATCTTCTTTGCCAAACAGCCTGGAGAGGTGCTCGTATTCCTGCCCTGTAATCAGTGTGATGAGCGAAACGCTGGTCTGGTCGCCCAGTTCTCGCGGACTCTTTGGTGCCCCCATTCCCCACAATTCCTACATGTCCAGGAACCCAGCAGAAGATAATCTAGACATCCACCTGTCTCGACAAAACCGTGGCATCACGGATATCGCGAACCAGGGGATGCGGGAGATTCCAATGCCCCCAGAGCACTTAGAACGCTTTGTGAGTCGCTATAAATCACAAGCCGGTCTCTGACCCGGGCAGGTCTTGTTATCTCCAGTACCGAGCGATGTATTGCAACCAGCTCGACCGTTAAGACAGATGCAGCGCCTGGCAGAGCCCCGCTGACTTCAAACACAGAGGATAATGCTAGGTGTAAATCCTGTGGTCACAAAACCCCTATACACTGGGAGGATAGGTAGGGGCACAAGGCCAGCATGGTATCCTGCAAAAGGAGAGCTAACAGGGGCTGGGATGCGATAAGCCCCTGCAGCTCCTTCCATTTGCACCAGCCCAGGGAGTGCCAGGCACCTGAGAAGAACCTTGCACAGGGGTGGACTAAAGTTCAGAGTTTGGCACCGAGCCCAGTTTCGACTCCAAGGAAGAACCTGCTTTATGGGGCTGGGCTACCTGCAGGAGTATGTTCATCTCAGGGTCCCTATTAGGGACCTTCAATTTTTCTTTGGTTGCTGAGCCAACCTCCATTGTGGAAGAGAGGGGGGCATGCATGCCAATGCCCAGCAGTCTCCATAGGATCAGAAAATTCCAGAATGTGATCATTTACACATAATCGGACCATCGGTGCTGGGGGTTGTGATCATTTACACATAATCGGACCATCGGTGCTGGGGGTTTGGGAGGGCTTTGACAACCCAGACCGCTAAGCTTTACCCATTAAAGATGGTGCCAGCATAGCCATCTTATATGTATACTGGAAGAAGGTGAGAGGAGTTGACAGCCCAACACACCCAATATCTGCCTTAACCAGCGGACTTTTATCCCTCCCAGCAGGTAGGGACCTCCCTGTATACAATTCTAGTCCATTAAGGCTCATAAGGGGACAAAAGTGCGGCGGGCAGCCAGAACCTCTGTGGATAGGAGAGCAAGTGTGGAAAAGGGTAGGAGGGAATGTACTAAAGAGAAGTAGAGAGAGGTGGGTCCACTAACGAATAGGGTGGGCCTGCTGTGAGGCAATCCCAGGATGGTATGCTGTCCACCACGACTACTGGACCGAACTCTGGCCAGGTGGGAACAGTCCTCATGGTACAAAGTATGGGCAGAAAAGGTTGCAGGGATAATCATAATAATACTGATAATAATAATATACACAATAAGAACCAATAATAAACAATACCAACTAAATAATAATATTAATAATGCTAATAGCAATACTAATAATATAAAAGTAGTGGTAAGGGGAAAGCAGCCCAATAACCTGCCCAGGCCGCAGCAGAGCTCAAGTAAAGAGTGACAATTTTTTTGCCTAATTTGCACTCAGAGCAGGAGTGGTTGCATGCCAAGTGTAACAGGCACCCCCCGTGAGTAAGACTTAGAGGCCTCGCAACCTAAACTGAGTGGGTGTGTGAAAGGTTTATATATTGGGTTAATCCGACCTTCAAATTGTGCACATCCTCCTTCAAACCTACCATGAAATATACCTTAAGATCAGAATGACAATCACGAGCATAAACAAAGGAACCAGCTAAGTTTACATTGGGGGTTGGTGAGTAGAAGTGCCCCACAGAGGGGACACACATACTCCAACGCCAGGGTTCGGGAACAGAGGAGGAAGAGTGGTGGGTTGCGCAAGAGGAAAGACTGATGGACCATGTGTTAGCTCCAGCTACCCCTGCTCCGCTAGGAGGGCGAGAACTCTATTTGACAAAGGGATGGAGGAAGGTGGCAAAGGTGCTTAAAAAGAGAGAGAAGATTATTGCAGTGAGACAAACATAAAAAGAGTAGTTTGACAAGGATCAAATGGATGGAGGGATTGCAATCAGGTGTGAATTGTGGAGGGATTGAGATAAAAGTGTCTGTGTGTGTGTGTGTGTGTGTGTGTGTGTGACGACAGCATCTTTGAGCAACATGACACAATGAGTGGATACAAATGTGTGAGCTTGAGAACTATTTAGAAGAACTGAGAATTGCAATGGTGAAACTGTGTGTGGTTGTAGTGTATGGACCTTGTTATGGGACGAGTGGTGGGTGGAATTGGGAATGGGTATCGGTTGATGGTTGTAGGGGATAAGAATGGATGAATAGATGAGATGGGATAACTGGAGCTTTTAGTACACCCGGAGATAATGAAAATGGAGAAAGGGTGGCAGGCTTCTGTGCTGAAGAAAAAACTCATTCATTCAGCACAGGAAGTGAAAAAATACACATGGCAAAAGAAAAGGAAAATGCTGGGTGGATGTGCGCTTTATAAGGTTGGAAGAGGAAAAGGAGTATTTTAGTGGCATTAATCCGTGCTGACTAAACTGTGGGATAGTGGCTGAGGATGATGCATGAATGGGTGCTGAAAGTAAAAATGAAACAAACTCCACAAATGAAGTAAAATTGGATAATTCCAACCAAACTTACCTTTGATGTGGACCGAGTCCATTTTGTTCGCTTCCGGTGCGCCAAATACAACTTGGTGAGACGGGAAAGACGTTCCTGCAAGCCAATAAAGGATCACTCTAGGAGGGAACAAGGGACACAAAGGAATTGGAGGGGGTGAGAGCACAAGAATACCCTCAAAGTGAGGTCAGAGGTGAGACAATTCTCTTTTCTCATCACATAAGACAAGGCTTCAATTTGAAAAGGATACTTTGGCCAAAAACACCATTTTGTGAACTTTTCCTGCGCATTACGAGCTTAAAAGATTTCAGGTATTACTACATCTAATCATACCCAAATTACTGAAAGGACAAAGATCAAGTCAACCTTTGCTATTACAGATTCCATCATTTTCCTCACCACTCATGTGAAACTTACTGGCCAGTAATTAGACATAAGCATGCAATCCCCCTTCTTAAAGATAGGTATCATATTAGCTTTCTTCAACACTTAGCACAAAGCAAGATTTTCTAAATATGCATGCTAGAGGCTACATTTCTTCACAATCCTAAGGAAAAATCTCATCAGGGCCGGTGATTTAGTAGACTTAATATAATCTATTTCTTTTGAGCATTTCCTTGGTAATTATACTATCCTCTAATTTTGCCTCCTCAGTACCCCTGACTACCCTATAACACAGTAACTCTAGTCTTAATCGTGTATAATTGAAAGAAACCTTCAGGATTTTGCTTTGCCTCATTTGCCACTTTAATTTCATAATTTCTCTTTACTACCCAAATTAAAATTTTAATGTCCCTACTTAGCTCAGGCATCTCTGCCTTAATTGACCCTCACCATTTTATATTTTCCTATAAATGCTCCTTTTAATGCAAATATGTTTAATTTTATCCAAAATCCATCTAGGGAATATTAATTCTGCCTGGCAATTAACTGCTTAATCATTCTCATATTCCTGATCTACTCTATTCCTCTCTACCTGAGGATTATCTTACCATTCAAATGAGAGCATTGACCTCTCACGTTTGCTGGCTTGAGCTCACTCATTAGTCCCTAAACAACAGTCTCCTGGTACCTCCTCATTTATTCTGAGAACCCTGTCATTTTAACTTAAATCTAATTTCTCCCAATCTCTGCATCACTAATACACTTCTTTTTTGATTGTAGTGTTTTCACAACACTGGAGATTATCCCTAATATAAATAATGCACATGCACAAAAAGTCTTGTCTAAATAGCTGACCTGTGAATCACCCACTACGAGAACTACTTCCATCTGGAACAGGGAGATGCCTCACTAGCTACCCGCTTCCTTCCTCCTTTTACTCCACTAGCCCTACCCCTAGATAATATAAATGGGCTAACCTTAGAATGCCCCAGAAATCCCCTTGGGTCTAGTGCTGAGAACCTTCCTAAGCTCATTGACTAACTGCTCCAACATTAGCTATCCTTTCTAAATTATGCACTCTTCCCTGAAATTATACTACATACTCAAGCAGCCCACGTACAACACAACCAGTCCCTACTTCAATCATTCCACATCCAGTACAAAGACAGCAAGATTCATGCTCACCCTGTCATCAACTCACCCATTTTTACGTAATTAATATACATTTTTAAAACTCCTTAAGTATGTAAGAAAAGGAATACTCTGGAGTTTGGCCGATAATGAACAATCTGAAGGGAAAGGGGGGGGGTGCTTTGTAAGATATGCAAGGCACTAATATGCTACAGTGTCATTATCAGGTTTACAGGGTTGAAGTGATAAGTGGGAGGTGAAAGTGACAGGTACCGAGCCTGGAGTTGCATGCACACATTTTGTAGAGAATGGTTCATCTCAATGTATAAAGGAAGCAAACAAAGGAAAATTGATTTTGACCCAATTGTGTAAACAACATGAGAGGGGAAAGAATATATCCAATCAATTCCAAGTACTTGAAGGCACTAATGCAAACTTTAGGGAACAAGTTACTGTAGAGAGTAGTATTTGAAAAGTGTGAACTATACTAAAGGTACTCACCTTAATGGTCAAACGATAAGAAGGAATATCTCGAACACACGGGAACTTCCGCCACATTTTAGCAAACGGATGGACATTTAACTTCTTCACAGTCCCATCTTCCTGAACCTTATTTGGGTTGACAATTAGATACTCCGGTGGTGGATTGTACGACTCACCATGCGCTACCAAAATTAAAAGGAAGTAACAAATAGTACACCAACAATTATTTGAGAAAATTAATCTAGAACATATGTACATGGGATATAATTTTAAAGAATTATACTAAAAGAGGGCATGGTGGAATCTAGATTTTACCACCGATTCTGGCCTAAAGTTGAATACATATTTCAATGTGAACCTATAGTAAATAGACAATGTGAGAATGTAACTAAGCAGGTAATAGTGTGCATAAGCGTGCTTGGAATTGATTCAAGATATTAGAATCTTTATGGCCCATGGAATGAAGCCTTGGGTGGATTTTTTTCCCACCATCACCTGGGCAACAGAGCAGTCACTGTAATTCAAATTTCAGCATACCAGGACAGGTAGAATGGAGGTAGATCACTCAGAATGGGACATTCAACAAGAGTATGCGGAAGAGTACAGGGAAAAATGAGGTCCTCAAACTAAGGTGTAAGGGAGCACTCCATCAATTGGTGTTGCGAATCGCATATGCCTGATTCGAAGATAGGGGGTCAGTACATGGCAACGGTCTGGGCAGAATGGCAAGCAACTTTAATTTCCCATGGGTCATCTATCTTTTTTGCTAGGCAGCACAGATAAGTGAATGGGCGACACAGTCCTCACAGACTCTTTGGAGCCCTCATTCCCTGCAATTCCCGCATGTTCAGGAAGCCAGCAGAAGATAATCTTGACAGCCACTCGGCTTGCAGCAACCATGGCATCAGGTATATTGCAAACCAGGGAATGTGAAGATTTCAATGACCCGGGAGAAGTCAGGGCACTTTTTGAATCACTATAGATCACAATCCAGTTCAATACCTGTTGGAGTCAACATTCCAGAGTTGGCATCTGTGCCACATCAAAAGAGATCAAAAGGTCATCCATGTAGAGTATAGAGAGAACATCTTCCAGCAGCACCGTAGTGATGCCGTTGATGCTCAGAGCAAAGAGTGCGACACTGAGGAAACTTCTCTGTGGGACCCCCTCTTGCTGCTCCATTGGGCTGGAAAGGGCTCTCCCCACCTGTATGCGGAACCGACAATCTCACAAAAATTCAGAATATAAAGATTGGTATTTTTTTTATTTTTTTTAAGGGGGCTATCTCAGGAAGTGATGCATAAACTCATTCACATTTAGGACACCATCTCCAACTTGTCAATCAGGTCAACAAGGACCTGACCCCTGGGATTGATTGAGTAGTCTCGCCAGAAAGTCCCCCCCACATAGAAGTCAGCTACTAAGGGAAAATTGGAGGGAACAAGCTTCTGTAGCTCCTCCGGAGTCTGTGGCAATTCCATTGAAGGAATATGTCCTCCAGAGCTAGCTCAGAAACAAGGTGTGGCTCTCCTTACTTGGCCACACACGATTCGGACTTACCAACTGGCACGCACCGAATCAGGGAGCTTGTCACAGTCAAATGCGATAAGTGTAGGAATGGGACTGGAAGCCCCTCCCTGTTTCCTCATGACACATTCGACCTTGACTGCTCCATGCTCAGCCAGCTCTAACGTGATGCCATTTATGGGTTTGGGAGAGTGTAATAGGGTGTAGTCCACGAGTTCCCTCGCATGAACCACTCCTTTCATGAAGTTCATGGTTGAGTGCAGCCTCACACTCACCGGTGTCATCAACTGTCCGAAGGGCACTAATCACGGCCACCTCAGAGGGATTTGACGCATTTACCAGAAGGCTCCTTTCTGAGAAATGGGTCATCTTCGGCTCTCTACCAATAACACTAACTAGAGCTCTCCTCTAATGGATCATATTGACCTAGGCCAACATGCTGCCATCAATCAGTAGAGCGAACAAGGAAGTGTTTGAAGCTAGCAGGCTCAAAAATGCCAGGTAACCTCTGAATTAGGGGCCCCGACGTAATAGAGGCTCTGCTCTGCACCTTTACAATTTTTGTCTTAATCAGGGACTCCCCAAGTGGGGGAGTCCCTGATCGCTTACCGGCGGAAGGAGAGGAGCTCTTAGTCTTTTTTTGTCTTGCAATTTCTTTTATTTTTAGGCGAGGAGGGTGGAGAATGAACCTACTTTTCTCCTTCATTGGAAGGAGCCACTAGGCCAGATGGACCGGCATCAGCAAGATCCTTCTGTGAAATGGAGGTCTTGGCTGTCACAGGGGCACCAGCTGGGTGAGATCCTTCCTCTGAGGAGCTTGCACAGGGCAGAGTCGGGTTCCGTGCTTGGCACCAAGCCCATGTTCGACCCTATGGAAGATCCTAGCATCTGGCGCTGGGTCACCTGCTCTCTTGGCAGCCCCCAGGAACAGCTGCTGTAAAAAAGGAGTTGCCCAAAGGTGCCTCCTAGAAGGGGGTGAGGGGGAGTCCAGTACAGATATAGGTCAATCTTTTTCGGAGGTGGAGCTGGCCAAGGGAAGCCCCTTTGCCTCATGGAAAAAGTTATAGGGAAGCACCTCCATAGGCTCAAGTTTTGCCTTGTTTTCCATCATCCTCCCTGACACCTAGGAAGAATGGTGCCTCGCTTGGACACAGATCTCCATGCATCTCCACTCACCCACTTTCTCTCTCCATTGTAGCCATAATAGTTGAAAAAATAAGTAACAAAATGGATGGAAAGTAGATACTAAGACCTTCCAATGACTTTGTAAGGTTAAGAGAAAAGTCTCCATGTGATCAGAAAATTCCATAATGTGATCATTTACGCATACTCGGTCCATGGGGTTTAAGCTCAAACTTGCCTGGACAACCAGGCCTAACCATAAAGGATGGTACCCGAGTAGCCACCTTTATATGTACTGGAATATGAGTAGAGTCAATGGCCCAACACAGTTAGTAGCTGATACTAGCCCTAGCAGCAAGCTTTCTGCCCTCATGGCAGATAGGGGCCTCACAGTATACATTGCCAGCAATGTTGCTAATGTTAGAGCAAACAACTCCTTCCTTGAAGGTGTTAAAACGTAGATAACGGAGAAAGAGGTGTGCAGAGGAGGGGGGGGCACAAAGTGGCAAGAAGAATGGAGGCATGTTAAGAAATGCAATTCTGCTCTTAGCTTTGTTCTTCTATCGTCATAGCCTCGCTGCCGAGGTACAAATGAACTGCCAAGGGAAGAAAGAAAAGGGAAATTAACTAAGAGTCAGACTGCCATAGCTGCATGGCTCATTGCACACACAAACCCCTTACACATTCACGAATGCTGTAATCTTTCTGAAACTTTCCTGCCATTCAAAATCTTGTGGTGGCAATGTTTTTCGCCTTTTTTTTTTATTAACGCAAAAACTGAGGCCATCTCCCTGAGAAAGTTTGCAAGGAGAGATTTGTAAAGAAAGTGGTGACAATAAAATAAGTGAAAAAGTGCTTAAGCTATTATAACAGCAGATCCCTTTTCTATAAGCCAAGGACACTGGAGGGGATGCAAGACACACCCTCAGCGTTAACACAAGCTCTTTCACACATAGACTAGTAGAAAGTGAAACCAAATGAAGGCATCCCTACTGCAAAGCGAAGCGTCAAGGGGAAGTTCATAATGTGTGAAGGTACATAGCCCAAGTAATCTAAAGAAGAGAAATTAGGGCCCCGCAACTCTCCATAACTCAATCAATCTGCACAATGAGGGCAGATTGGACTGAGAGGGCACCACATCAAGATGTGATCCCATTAAAATGTGTGATGGAGGTGGGTAGCATTTCTACTCTCTCACCACAGGAAACCAGCCTAAAATGAAATGGGCGGCCAAAGTATGTTAAGAATGAAAGGGAATCACCTGTGCACTTACCATTCAGTTAAGTGCAAACCACCTCCCCTTTCCCACATTAAGGCAAAGATGGATTTAAGCAGAGTGCAGTAATCTGAACGTCAATGCTCACACACTCAAGGATCAGGGATGTGATGAGATGAGAAAAAAAAATCTCAAAGAATGCTCAAACAGTGTGCAGGGAGCTTCCTGGCATATTTGGTCAATTGCACGAGAGAAATGTGATGCAAGAGAAGAATCAATTGATCATTACGAAGCAGAAAAGGGTAGGAAAAACATAAGGTGGAGTAGCTAATAGAAGGGGTACATGATATAATCACTAAAAAATACGCACATGGTGGTATCTCTAATGGTGACATAATAGGGTTCTTTAACCCCCTCATTGGGGGCTCATTTCCACTTCTTGTTTGCCAGAGGTCGTAGTATTCTTTCGGCCCTTTTTTCTTCTTAATCCTCTGCTGGTACAACCCCTTCCGGATCAACAAAGCAAGTCTGGCAACTTTTTGCCGTTCAAACTGGAAAAGAAGTGCCACAAATTAATTTAAAGGAAATAACAATGAAAAACCAACAGCACAGACTAGAGGCTCAGAGAGATTACAGATGATTGCTATAGGTGAGAAACACATGAAAGGAAGAATTCACACAGGAAATAGTGAGCAATCAGGATAATAGAAGAAAAGAGAATGGCAATGCTTTTAGGTAGTGGCATGCTAGAGTGGTTAGGTATGAATATGTGAGCTTGAGAATTATGTGGCTGAAGCTGAAATAGCTAATAATCATTTAGATAAGGAAGCATTATGGCAGGTTGAAAGAATGTATTAGAATAAACAATTGGAAGGTGCGGGGGAGGAGTTAAAGTTTTGTGATGTTGACATGGTTATTTAAAGTCTTTATTGATGGAGTGCTAAGAGAAGTACCAATCGGAAAAGAGCGAGAAATTGATGATAAATGGGTTCTATGTTGACAACCGAGTGTGAGTGGGATTGGAGTGTGAGGAGGGGCTAAAAGTGAATGCCAATGTACAAGGTAGCAGGTATTTAGGGATGAGGATTGGGTGGGCTGTGATGGTAGAGTGGAGTGTTAGCCTTGAAAAATGGGATGTGGGTATCAGGGATGTATAATGATAGATGAAGCAGACTGTAACCTAAAGGTTTAGAATGATAAGAATGTCTCTGGGACTATCTGAGTGTTACCCAATGAGTGTGGAATGTGCCAGGAAGCAGCATGAGAGGATGCTGGTGTGAAAGAGCACAATGAGACGGATTCAAATGGGCAAATTGAGAAGGATGCAAGGAGTAGATAGAGTGAGGAATGACTGGATAAGAGATGATTATGGTGTGACAATTTGTTTGAGGTGATGTGGACATGTAAGAATCATGGACAAATCCAGACTTGTCATGTCATGTGTTTGAGAGAAAGGGCTGACTAAGTAGGGAGTGGATCATACTGTATATGAGATGTAAATGTTGTTTTTTTTAAGGGGTGGGGGTCCTTCTGCGCAAGCATTATGCTACAGCACATAGATCCCCATTGCTTTGAAGGGCATTTTGGCATGGGCAACATATAATGGCTGGCTTTGTTCTTAACAGGGCATAGTAGTGGTGGGAGAGGACACATAGTTTGAGGCATTGATGCGCACTATACACACTGTGGATGTAGTGGTGAAATGGCTCAAGTTGCTTAAAAATTCATAAGGAAAAGATTACGAGGAGAGAACTAGAAGACATGAACTTGTGCCATCTTGTCTTCAACAAAGCAACTAAAATGCACCCATTTATACCCATGCAGCACGAGGTATCCCATCATATTTTTTTTCCATTCTAAATAGCCCCTCATGGTGTGCTATGAGCTGCAGAATCTCAGCCAATCAGGGTTCATTCTTGGGTAGCAGAAGGACCCAACCACACACACAAAAGAAAACGTTCACATCTATCAACCACAACCTGCTCAGCCATCCCACTCTCTCAAATACTTGTTAAAATAATCAACCTTTTTACATGGTCTTCCAACCCTTTTGTATTTCCCTTCACAAGTATTTCTAGCTCTTTTTTTTTTACCATCCTGGAAAACGCTAATTCATTTACAAAAAAACTTTCATGCCCAGGCATTCCTCTCTATCCACCTTTCACGCAGCAGGCATCCCTCTCAAATTATCCATTTGCATTGACCTTGAGATCTTTCATAAGATAGTCTCACTTTGACACTAGCATACTATAGTGCAACTACCTGGCACATTCTACACTCATGCTTAATTGCCCCATTGAGCTTGCAATCTGCATCATCTATACCACTATCAGTTACAGTAGATACATAGAATTTCAAATGGTTCACAGGTTGCAACACTATACCCCATTCTCAACTCCAAATACCAATACCTCATGCTTTTCTGCATTGACATTTAGCCCCTGCTCACACATACTTAATCCAACATGTCAGTCCCCATTTCCAAATTCTTCTCATTCAGCCAATAACAACTGGACATCAACAACCACTCATTCCATAGTTTCTTACAGCATTTCAGTACTTGCCTATATAAATGATCATTCCCTTTCTCAAGTTCCATCAATATTGATTAACTAGTATGATGTATGGTGTTTGTAACAGTCCTGACCATTACCATCCTTGTGTCTTGTGCTTGCATAGAGGATTATAACATTCTCTCCCAGCACCAATGCCCATAATAAGATCTGTGGCCCTCTCTCTTCCACACATTTTCACATCCCCTATCTTTATTTCTTTACAGTTATCTCCTTACAAACTTTCTGATTGAAATGACGATCTTTCACTTTCACTTGTCTGATAATTCTATAAGCACCATATAACTCATTGAAAAAATGAAGCAAACATGTTAGAACTGCCTTGATATCAAGGAAAAATGTGTAGCATACTCAACCTTGCTTGGAATAAATGATTTCTTTGAAGCAGGCACTGCATTCACTGGCATTTCCATTACTTCATGGGAATACAAATCAAGGAATGGAGCATACATGTTATAGTTGGAAGATGGAACACGGTGTTTCATTAATCGTTTCACTAATTTTACATCATCATCAGTCAACTTGATATCTTGGCCAGTTTGCTTGTCATAGATCAATCGCCTGAAATAATATATCAATGGCTACTGGTCAATTAAAAATCCCATTGTGTTTTCTTTTTAAGTTCATTTTAGGAACTACACATTAATATCAATAAAATGTACACAATTCTCTAAGTTAATAGACAGTATAAATTAACAATTACCCAAAATCATGACCTTCCACTTTTTGCAGGAACTGATCCAATGAATCACCTTTGTTGGGCTTCCTCAGACGTAAACCATCCAAACCATATCCAATATGATCAAATTCATCATACCAATTGACAGGTATATTTCCTGAAATATGAAACAACCTGATGAGCAAGAAAACACTTAGGAAGGATATTAATTATCCCATAAAATTTATTCATATATGAATAAGGAAACCAGCAAACTGGAAATAAGCTCACCTATGGCAAGCTAGAATGCTAGGTCAAGAAATGAAAGCTATAAGAGTAATTTTCAAACTTTAGGCATCCATGTTTCTAATACTCTCCTGCCTCAACTTACATATGAGGAGCTCAGAACCACAACAACATAAGTGATAGAGTTGCCAATTTCACCCTTTTCATTGAAAACTTTTGAGATATCCTTCAACTCTTTGCTCAGTATCATGGGAAAGGAAAATTTAACTTATAACCATGTAAAATAAGTTCCAAACTAGTGTACATCTCCATTTTTTAAGTGCTATTGTGAAATTTAACCTTCATTTTCTCAAAATATACTTTTTATCGCTTACGTTGTTGTGGTTCTGAGCTTCTCATATTTGGTTACCTTTGCTACAGAGGTTCTTTTAAGCCCTGAGCATTTTCCTAAATGAGTTTTTGTTATCTGCTCACCCTTTTCATCCTTCCCTACAGCATGACTAGGGACTTGTTGCACATTATTTTTTTATTTGTAGTTATTTGAGAGAATAACAACCGCAACTTTTTTTACTTTAACTAGAAAATACAAATAAAAAGATGCACATCATAGGTTGAGGTGCATGACATATGTATTTTATTCATTACAAGTAGGACTTCTCATTATCCAAGTGGATATTGGATTAGGCTAGGAAGATCTTGCACAGGGTGGAGTCAGGTTCAGGGAACTGTCCCAACATCCATAACTCAAAAGGGAATGGAGTCTGTAGTTTTAGGATGAAGCCAGAGTAAGAGTCAGTTTTCCTAATACAGGTGGAGTCAGAGTTGGTAAAAATAAGTCTGACTCCATTTTTCATTATTATATAAGAAAAGCATTTAATTACTTATAATTCATGCTTGTTTTACCTTCTTTAATTTGTTAATTTGACAATATGACTATTTCTAAGTTTTCTCAAATTAAACTTTTATTTGGAACCCCATTATGTAAATGCAAAATTAAAGATAAGAATGATGCATAAATAGTTTGCAGACACAGTATAAGTCAATATTCTGAAAAATAATCTCATTCTCTACACAAGCCTCCAATCCAAAGAGAGAGTTGCAATGGACACATCCAAAAATACTAGAAGTAAATAAGATGAAAAAAATAAACGCAAATAAAGTACAAAAAGGACCAGCCTCAATATCAAAGCAAAGACTGCTTACTATTAAACATAAGAACCATGGTGTGCCCCCCCGCCCCATCCCCACCATGCTTGGCTTTGAACACTCCCTGATTGTCCAGCTCTTTAGTGCATTTTGTGTTGAGCATACACCTTTTGAACAAATCAATTACATGGAAAAGAAGGAAATTGGTAGGGCCTTTGCCACCAATCTCCATCTATTTAAGATACCTTTTATATTTCATTGGAAAACTAGTTTAATGTGGAATCCAAATAGGCAGACTTTCGAGCAAGCCCCAACCAGAGAAAGAGAGAGAGTACTTTTATACTTGATATTAAGGCCCTTACCATCAAAAAGTATTCTGATAGCCTTTGTAATGATTCTACCTTCAATTTTTTATATCAAAATTAATTCTAATTCTACTCTATACAACCATATAGGAACAGAAAACTAGCTAATAAAACTTATTTCTAATTTTGTAAGAATTTTTCATACATACCAACAGTATTTCTTAAGTCTTCTTCATCTGAGATATCATCACCATCCAAGTCTATAATATTTTTTGAAACCTCTTGTGTTGTAGTTGTAGTTTGTATTGAATTTTGTGTAGCTTTGCGTCTAGCTACTTTTCCTGTGATGACAGTAGTCCTCCTTTTGGATTTATTCCTTGTATTCTTTTTCTTTAATGATTTTATTGTGCCTCCATGAGAACTCCCTACATAATCTGAGTCACTTGTCACTTCCTGGTGTTCATCCTCACTTTCCACATCTTCCCACTCACTGTCACATTCAATAACTTGGTTTTCATCTCCCTCATCGATCCCTTGGTCCTCATTCCCTTCATCAATAGGAAGGAGAAAGTCATCCTGAAAATAATAAAACAGCAACAATATTAGCAATTACTACTTCCAAATTAAATAATAATTTATTATTAACTACATATATTCACTAGAGAAGGATAGCAGACATTTAATTTTTCAGTTCTTATCTGGCAGCCACCAGCAAGAGCACAAAGTAGCCTATTTTTAGGCTACTTTTTAAAAAGAATACAAAACAAACCAATTTATTAAAAGTCAGTCAAAAGACCCTCCCCCCCTAAAAAAAGGCCGAATCCAGTGTGTGTGTGTGTATGTGGAGGTAGGGGGCTTCAATAGGATCCTGAGCATACTAAACAATACTATGAAGGCTTTCTTAGTCAAAAAGTCAATCATATCAAAGTCCAGTGTGAAGCAGGAGTCTCTTTCCCCAAAACAAAGGAAAAGGCAGTAGCAAGGCCACCTGTAGCAGTACCAGGAGAGGTACCACTCACAAAGCTCTCCAAGGTGGGGACATTCCACTAAAGAGAGTGGATTAAAAAGAAAGAGTTAGCTTGGGACATTAAGATATAAATATAGTAATGTATTTATCTATTTATATTGACACATTTCTCATTGCACCATTTCATTCAATTAGATAGACCGACTAAGAAAGGTAACTCAAGTATTTTGTTTAATTTATTGAAAGCTTGAGGAATTTGTGAGAAAATTCAAGCAAGCGGCTCAGGGCTTTTTTGTGGGTTTTCTATTTACTTTGTAGTGCTTCTTGTTAAGAGGCACCATTGTGTGAGGGGAATTCCTTAAACACTTGTTTTGGGCCTAAGAACTATTGTTCAATTGGTTTTGGAGCAAATTATACTCTCCCCATTCCAGTAGCCTCAATTGTTTTTGTTTACAGTTTTTTCTTCTTGAAACCATAATTGGTCTATTTTTTTGTGTATAATACATTTGTATTTTGTATGAATTGTCACCTTTTAACCTACTTTTGATGTGTGCTAAAGATGAGTGAGAGAAAGTGTTGGAATTATGGTTGGCAAATTAATTTTTTATGTATTTTATCTACCATTAAGGTAAATTTAATTATTACAAAAAGTTTTTTTTTGGGGGGGGGGGTACAGTATAAAAGAGGGATTACAGCAATATTTTAAAAAGAGAGTAAATGACAAAAACATTAATTTACTTAGAAAAGCTATAGTGTACCAGGGGCGAGTGAGTGGCATAGCTTCTTTTTTAAGTAGGTAATTTTATTTAGTTCAATAAAATTACCTACATGTATATAGTTGCTTTTGTTTATTTTTTTTAAAGAATTTGAGTGGTTAATGATGCCACAAATCAAGACACCATGACCAAATTGAGAAATGTTCACTTTTACATAGAGTCTTTGGATCATCAAGACCACAGAAATGGTTGGCAGGCCAAGTGAAGAGGCTGTTGTTTACCTATTTATTTGTGTAAGGGGGACACCACAATATTTGAGACTGGTTACCCATCCCTTTCCTCCTTTATTTAAAATAAGTTGTTTTTTAATTGGACCAATACACTATTGTAAAAATCATTTTGATGAACTAAAAACAAGTAGGTAAAGAGTTAAAATTTCTAGTTTGATAAAATACTAGAAGTGAATAGTGCAATTTAAGATGAGTTACTTAATGCAAGAATAAAAATTTCATTAATTTATGAATGTCACTAATGAAGAATATCCATGGTGCAGGTACAAGAGACCCTAATGCTGGGAATATGAGCTTCCCAGGTGAGATATCAGTCCAAAACATGATCAAGGAAGAGGCGCGAATCCACCACTTCCAGGTGAACCACATTTAGGAAAACATCTGGGTCAGGGCAGAGCTGTGGATAATGCCAGAAGTGCATCACCTTAGTCTTAGGCAAGGAAAACTGAAACCTGTGCTGTTCAGAATAGTGAGAGATGCAGTCCAATGGTTGTTGAAGTCAATGTCCAGAGATCAAAAGGTCATCCACTTCGAACATACCAAGAACATTTTCCAACAGCACAGAGGTTAATGCAAAATCCTTGGCTCATTAGTAGAATCTCTGCGATACCAACCGAAGTGCACTGACTGTCACAGTTGAAATGTATAGGTGGGTCTTGAGGCCCCTCCCTGTTTTCTCATCACATGTTCAACATTGACCATTGCATGGTTGGCCAGCTCTAAGATGTCATCTATAGAATATTCCACAAGTTCCCTTGAATAAACCAATCTTTCACAAAATTGATGGTAGAGTGGAGCATCACACACACTAGCATGCAATTAAATGTGCGATGGACACCCATCATGGCTACCACAGAAGGATTTGACACATTCGTCAGAAGGCTCCTGTCTGAGAAAGGGTCTCCTTCGGCGCTCTACCAATCAATCTCGCTAATGTTCTCCTCTGATGAATCATGTTACCCTTGGCCAACATGCTGCCATCAGTGGAGCAAATAACCAGAAAGCAAAATACCAGGCTGTCTCTCAATGATTGGTTTAAACATAATCAAGATCCGCTCAGTACACTTGCAATTTTAGTCTTGGTCTCTGTCCCCCCACCCAAGGGTGGCTCAGTGCCAGATGCAACACCATCTTTCCTTGGTCGCTTACTGAAACAGCAGCAGACTCATCCAACCCTAAAGCTCATGCAGAGAGAGGAACCCAATCTTAGTGTTCCTCTTACTTTCTTTTTACAAGAGGAGTGTTGGGAATGAACCCACTTCTCTACACAGCTGGAAAGAGGCCCTAGGCAGGACAAACAAGCCCCAGCAAGATCTTTCTGTGAGATGGTCTTGGCCCATAGGGAGAGGAGGTCCCTCCTCTCCCTGTGGGTCTGAGCCCGGGCTCACCTACATGGAAGATCCTGCCATCTGTGGCTGGGTCACCTCTGGTATCATGTCTAGCTCAGTGAGGCCTCCATGTGGCCATCCTCCCCAAACCACAACAGATCTCATTTGTGGTTACTTCATTTGGAGTAGTCTTTGAATGGCAAACCAACCTTCATTGGGAAAGAGATTGGCAGGCACACTGACCCCCACCCCTTCCCATGCCAAAGAACAGGACTGCAGGTGCATGGCCCAATGGGCTTCACATTCCCTTGCCTACCCAATAAGAGAGTTGGAAAAATCAAGTTGCTCACACACTGAGTGGCAGATTTTGGGCCACCTGCCTCTTTTGGCAGTCCCATGTGATAGAAAGAGGGGATGATCAAAGAAAGTTCTATAGCTATTATAAAATCAATAATAAATCTAACAGTGATAAAATAGGGCCTATTAAATATGAAGGAGTTTTAAAGAATCTGATGAGGAACTAGTAGAGGTACTTAATGATCATTTTTATTCAGTATTTACAGAAGAGAATCTAGAGAGATTAATTGATAATTCTAGGTCAAGAGAAGTGGTGTTGAATACCATTATTATGGATAGGCAAATAATTAAAGGGCTTATATTGGAGTAAATACAGTGGTACCTTGGTATATATCCACTTTGGAATAAGTCCAACTTGGTATACATCCTGTTTAGACATGAAATTTTTTGCTTGGTATACAATCTATGTTTGGAATATGACTTGCATGCTAGAATTTGTCTGAGTCAGAAATTAATTTAGCTCAAAATAATAATAAAAGATCCAAGAAAATTCTTTAGCTATTATAGAATTAATAACAAATCTAACAGTGATAAAATAGGGTCTATTAGATATGAAGGGGTTTTGAAAGAATCTGATGAGGAAATAGTAGAGGTTCTTAATAATCATTTTTCTTCAGTATTTACACAAGAGAATCAAGATAGATTAATTGATGAAAATTCTAGTTCAAAGGAAATAATTAGGGAAATAATTAAAGGGCTAATATTGGAGTAAATACTAGTAAGTCGTCTGGCCCAGGCAACATTCATTCTAGGTTACTCAAAGGTGTAGATAGTATTGCAGTAGCTCTTGAGAAGATATATACTAGATCACTAGAGTTTGGAGAAATACCTAATGATTAGAAATTAGCGAATGTAGTGCCAATTTTTAAAAAGGGAAGTAAAGAGGACCCAAATAACTTTAGGCTGGTAAGCTTAACTTCTATCATTTGTAAAATTCTTGAGAAGAGAGTTAAGAAGGGGATTTCTGACCACCTATAGTGTGGTAGGTTAATAAATGATGCTCAGCATGGGTTTAGAAGAGATAGATCGTGTTTAACAAATTTACTGGATTTTCTGGATTATGTTACTAAAAAATTAGATAAGGGAGAGAATGTTGATGTAATTTACTTAGATTTTAGCAAAGCTGTAAATAGCAAGTGTCAATTTTTGCTGATGACACTAAATTAGCAGCTGTAACCAAAGGAGTTGAGGGTAGCTTTAAAGTGCAGTGACTTAAATAAGTTATTAGCTTGGGCTCAGAAGTGGCAGATGACTTTTAACCTTAAAAAATGCAAAGTTCTTAACATGGGAAAGGAAAATAGGGAATTTAGCTTTGAAATGGATGGGCATTGGATGAATTCAGTTGAGGATGAGAAGGACTTAAGCGTAGTAGTAGATAGGTCACTGAAGTTTTCAAAGTAGTGTATTGAGGCAAAAAATAGAGCAAATAGGGTGCTAGGATACATTAACAGGAATGTTAGCTACAAGAGTAAAGAGGTTATCCTTAAACTCTACAACTTGTATGTTACGCCACATTTAAGAGTACTGTATACAAGCATGGTCACCATATTTTAGACATAACATCAACATGCTAGTCAGTACAAAGGAAGGCAACAAAAATAATACCTTCCCTGAAGCACCTTAAATATGAAGATAGACTGAGAGTACTAAATATGTTCTCATTTGAGATATGTGAGGGGAGATATGATGAGCTTTTTAAAATCTCTTCTGGGATGGATAAGTTGGATTTTAGCAAGTTACTTGAGTTGCAAGGTAGTAATAGGACTAGGGGTCACCACTTAAAAATTAAAAAAGAGAGGTGCAGGTTAGATGTTAGAAAAAAAAATTTCACCAATAGTGATAGATTACTGGAATAGTTTGCCATCTGAGATGGTAGACAGTCCAAACTTAAATGTATTCAAACGCAGATTAGATGATTATATGGGGAGGGAGGATTAACTTTGGAATGAATTCTGGACTCATTCCTGTGGATGCAGTTTTTATTATTGTATATTACAATTGATTTGGATTTTGACAAATCTTGATGATGATGCTGTAATGATGTGATCTATTATTGTGGTTTACTATAGTCTTGTTGTCGATACTTCAATACTAGGTGACTTCTTAAGGTCTGGTAAAAATAACAAGCAAGTCCACACCCATCACCCACTCTATCAAGATAACGACCTACTTAACAAAGAGACAACTATAGCCTACTGTTTCCTATCATAGCCTAAATTACATATTACATTATTCTATTTACCAACCCCTATTTAATAACTTATTGTATCAATTACTACTACATCTGATGCGCCATGTCATTCTCGGTGAATGTTCTAAATAGTTGTTATAACCTAACTGATAATAGATATACTACAGATGCTTTTTGCTTTTGACACATTCCTGTGTATGGTTCAAATTGTATATTGTAGATGCATGATCTGATACAATCCTATTGATTGATAAAATTGCATAGTGTAGATACAGGATCTGACACAATCCTATGAATGCATTTTGTGGGTGGGTTTTGACAAATGTGGATGACCTTTGATAGGCCCTTGTGGCTTTTGTCATCCATAAAATTATGTTATGTTACTCGCAACATTTACCAAAACGAGATAAAGTCTAACTAAGAACTTAGAATTAACAAAGATATAGTAATATTTCAGTTTAGGGGCGCTGTTTCTGGGCTACAATCTAGGCCTTATGAGGTCAGATGGTAGCTTCAAAGGAGGCCAATCATGGCTTGTATTTGTTTTATTTTGTTTTTTCCTTTCTTCTTTATTATTTAGCAAATGCCTGCACTTCTACTTAATTATATTATTTAGAAATGCATTGGGAGGAGTATGATCATGCTATTAGGTCTTTGCGGGCAGGAAACTAGATACTAATAGTGGTCAGGAAATTATGAGAGGACATTATAGTACTGAAAGTAGAATGGACTTGGCAGATAACAGAAATAGGTTCCAAGGCGATAGAGGTGAGGTCATTCAGGTTTCAAGAGGTGCTTCAGGGATAGGGGGGTTAAATTGTTTCTATACAAATGCTCGTAGTCTTAGAAACAAGAAGGATGAGCTATTTAGTTATATTAGCAATGAGGATATAGATATATTATGTGTTACTGAATCATGGGTTAATCAAATAGAATTTAGTGACACTATAAGTGAATTTGATTTACAGGGCTATAATATGTACATTAGTCAAAGGACAGGTAGGATTGGTGGAGGAATAATTATCTATATAAAAAGCAACATTTTTTCAAGTTTAAATACTTCAATAAAGCAGGATGGAGTTGAGTCACTTTGGATAGATATTAGGTTCAGTAAAAATAGAATGGTGCATTTGGGAGCTTTTTACAGGCCACCTGGGGAGACTGATGATATGGATGAACTAATGATAAGGGAAATAAGTAAGGGATGTGAAACAGATGCAGTTATTATTGGGGACTTCAACTTAAACTCTGTGGACTGGGAAAATATGATAGATAGGGATAGAACAAGTGGCAGGTTCATAGAATGCTTTGAGGATAATTTTTTGAATCAATTTGTTAATGAGCCAATGAGGGGGGACAATATATTAGATTTAGTACTTTCTAACAGTGATCATTTAGTTCAAGAATTGACTGTTGGGGAAGCATTGGGAAATAGTGACCATCAGATAGTTCATTTTAACTTGGGAATTGAGAAGGGTAAAATAACCGAGAATGCTGTAAAAGTTCAACATTTTCATAAGGGAGATTATGTAAAACTCCGAAGCTTGCTAAATTTTGAAGACTGGGATGTAGAATTCAGAGGTAAAAATGCTTATGGTATGTGGGATACTTTCAAGCATATAATAAATGTAGTCCAAGAACAATGTATCACAATGAAAGCCATTAGAAACAAAAGTAGGAAACCATTATGGTGGAATCAGGAGATAGCTAGAAAAATTTCAGAGAAGAAAAGGGCATATAAAAAATTACAGGTAGAAAATAATATTCAAAATTTAAGTGATTATAGAATGGCTAGGAATGAGCTAAATAAGATTATAAAGAAGAACAAAAGGGTGTCAGAAATTAAATTAGCTCAGGATAGCAACAAAGATCCTAGAAAGTTCTTTAGTTACTATAAAATTAATAACAAGTCTGGCAGAGTTAAAATAGGACCTATCAAATATGAAGGGGTTGTGAGAGAAACTGATGAGGAAATAGTTGAGGTACTAAATGGTCATTTTGCATCAGTATTTACAAAGGAGAAACTAAATAGTCTTATGTATAGTACACATGGGTCAGGTAAAGAGGTGTTTACTACCATTAGTGTGAATCGGCGGACGATAAAAGGACTAATAGGTGAGTTAGATACTTCCAAGGCCTCCGGCCCTGATAATATTCATTCTAGGATACTTAAAGAAGGGGTAGAAAGTATCTCAATAGCTCTGGACAAGTTATATACTAGGTCACTGGAATATGGAGAAATACCCAATGATTGGAAGAGAGCGAAGGTAGTCCCCATTTTCAAGAAGGGTAGTAAAGAGGATCCAAATAACTTTAGACCGGTTAGCCTAACTCCTGTAGTCTGTAAAATTCTTGAGAAAATAGTTATAAAAGGGATTTGCCAACATCTAGAGAGGGAAGGGTTAATCAGCGATGCTCAGCATGGGTTTAGATCAGGTAGATCATGTTTGACTAATTTACTAGACTTTCTGGAGTTTGTAACAGATCAAGTAGATAAGGGAGAGAATGTAGATATAATTTACTTAGATTTTAGTAAAGCATTTGATAAGACACCACATAGGAGACTAGTTCATAAATTAAAAATGATTGGGATATGTGGGGGTGTTTCAAATTGGATAGCTGAGTGGCTGAAAGACAGAAAGCAAAGGGTAGTGCTAAACGGTCTAAAGTCAGAATGGAGGGATGTTATCAGTGGGGTTCCTCAGGGATCAGTTCTCGGTCCATTATTATTTGTCATCTATATAAACAATCTTGGGGAGGCAGTTAATAATAAAGTGTCAATTTATGCGGATGATACCAAATTAGCAGCTGTAGTTAAAGATATTGATGATAATTTTAAAGTGCAGGGGGATTTAAATAAATTGTTATCCTGGGCACATAAGTGGCAAATGACTTTCAACATTGATAAATGCAAAGTTATTAACATGGGAAAATATAGAGAATTTAACTATGAAATGGATGGGCATTGGCTGAGCTCAGTAGAGGATGAGAAAGATCTAGGAGTAGTAATAGATAAGTCATTAAGGTTTTCTAAGCAAGAAATAGGGCAAATAGAGTGCTGGGTTTTATTAAGAGAAATGTCAGTTACAAAAGTAAGGAGGTTATTCTTAAACTCTATAACCCTTATGTTAGGACACATCTAGAGTACTGTATACAGGCATGGTCCCCACATTTCAGACACGATATTAACCTTCACAAGTCAGTGCAACGGAGGGCAACAAAGATTATTCCTTCCCTGAGGCACCTTGAATATATATAGACTGAGGGTATTAAATATATTCTCGTTCGAAAGGGGGTGTGTGAGAGGGGATATGATTGAGCTCTTTAAAAAATTTTCCGGGATAGATAAATTGGATGTTAGCAAGTTTTTTGAGTTAGATGATGGAAATCGGACTAGAGGTCACCACTGGAAAATTAAAAAGCAAGGGTGTAAGTTGGATTTAAGAAAATATTTTTTCACCAATAGAGTGGTGGACTTCTGGAATAAATTACCGTGGAGGGTAGTAGGTAGTCCAAATTTAAATGTATTTAAGAGTAGGTTGGATGAGTTTATGGGGAGGGAAGGTTGTGATGGTTCCTAAGTTTTGTATATATTAATAGTTTGTATATATCTATAGCTGCATGATTTAGTTCTTGACAAGCCTTGATTGGTGATACCCTTGTTTGTGGACGCAATCCTCTGGATGTAGTTTTCCTGGGAGTTTGGGTGCCTTAAAAAAAGAGGCTGTTTGACTTGGATGACCTATGATGAGCCCTTGTGGCTTTTGTCATCTGTTATATTAGATTGTGGGGGACTTTGATTTTGTCTTCCCCTGGTGATGGTGCTTTTTGTGGGTGGGTTTTGACGGAGGTGGATGACCTTTGATAGGCCCTTGTGGCTTTTGTCATCCGTGTAATTATGTTATGTTATGTTATGTTACCTACATATTTACCAGGGGTTTATCACTACGGGGGAGGAACCCCTTACGATGATCCTGAGTTTCAATCAATTGGGGTGATCTGAGGGGCATAGCCCAGTAAATATATAGATTATCAGCGCGAACGATGGGACGTACTATTTTGTCCATGTTCCAAAATGTTTCACGTTTTTGGAGTACATTTAAGTTGACGGCTCGTGTGGGGGGTAAACACAATGGGGGGACTACACTACGATGATCCTGAGTTTCATTAAATTGGGGGGGTCTGGGGGGCACAGCCCCCCAGTATATAACATAATTGTTTATAGAATAATAATTCAAAAAGGACTCAAACGCGCATGAATATTCCGACACGAGTGAAATAATATTTACACACAAATTTTTTTCCGCCCGGGCCGCTAATCTACATATTTACTCATAGCCCCTAGTATATAATCATAATTGTTTATAGAATATTCTAATATTTTTATTTAACCAAACGCACATGAATATGCATGCGCGGGTAAATGAAACATACACGCAAAAAAAATCACTTTTTCAGGCGCACCGCCGATCTTCATGTTTACCAAAATAATGACTCAAAACAATGGAGCGAGGCAAAAATAAATTACCCCCAAAATTGCGCAAGAAATATTGGGCCACGAATCTTGACAATTACCACATTAAGAATGCTGGCAGTATAAAGTTGTGGCAACCTTTGTAAGTTATTAGGTAAAAAGGATATCCCTACCTTATTACTGTCGAAAATAGACTCTTTTTCCTTTTGAAATTTTCGTTTATTCTGGGAAGGCATGGTGGTTTCCTATTTCTAGAATGTATAACGAACACACGTTATAGATTTATGGTTAACATGCCCTAGATATAGTGGCATTAGCGAAGAAAAAGATTCTTGAACTTAATCCCTTAAACACAAATAGGCCTTGCTCAACTATGGAAATGAAGCAAAGATATGCGTTTTAAAATATATTTATTTTAAATAAACACGTCCCTCATGATTTATGAAAGAAAAGAAAAAATATATAGTATTTTCTTTTTCTTTTTATGCCACCTTGTAGCTCGGGATTTGCCTTTTTTTTATTTTCATATATGAAAATTTCTTTAAATGAACACTAGTTAATTTGAATAAACCCTAGTTGGGTCTCTTTAAGAATTTTGTATAATATTCAATTTACAAATCACAGCTCAAATAGATAAAGATAATAATGTCCTCCATTCTGCTAACCTTAGTCCCCTGTCTTCCTTTCCCAGCTACTTGTTTTGCTATTTAATGTGTATTCATATGCGTGAACTGAATGGGTAATGGGCAGAGTTGCCGCTACTTAAATCTACTACTCACAGATTAACATGCTTTTCTTCCATCCAACTTTAGTTTCATGATTTTATCATAACCGTCTAGTCTTATCTCTCCAGCGTGATTATTACTCACCTGGTAGGCCTTACCAGCGCATGCCATGCCCAATGTCGAGCAGCCCAGATAAGATATCCTAACACGCCAGTCAGATGTTATAATTAAAGTTAGGGAGTATCTATAAGTGACTGGTGGTGTGTGTCGAACATGGATTAATGTGAGTATAGTCGTAGGATGAGATGATTATGTAGCATGTAATAGGTTTGGAGCTGAGATTGAGACGTTGTTCATGCAAGTAATTTGATGGTTCTGATTTAAATAGTGAGATAGATGGGGAGTCCACAATATCAGCTAGTGAGGATGGTCAGTGGTGGATAACTCGGTGAGCGAAGAACCTCTATCGGGCTTCTGTGGTAGCGTGGGGGACAAATACCATGTAAATATGACCTCTAATTCCAAGTATTTGTAAGCTGGGACAGGACGTATGTCTATGTCATTTATATGGTATGGTGGATTAGCAGGTAGGCTCATTCTGCGGTTAAATCTTAGATGAAGACATTTGTCTAGAGCACATTTTAGGCCACAGAAAAGGGCGGTCGATGTTAGATGAAAGTACAGGGGAACTCGATGATCGTGACTTGGTAGGGTGTTGAATAAAGAACTTAAGCTCATTAGCGAAGAACATATAATGGCAGGTTGAATTGGCTCCAAGATACTTAACAAAAATAAAGAAAGGCATCTCTAACTAAGGGGTTATGGATCGTGATATCTCAAAGTTCTCTATAACCACCATAAAATGAATGAATGGAAGAGGAGGCGAAAGAAATAAAGGGAAGTGTGATAGAACGGTCTGAGGCCGCTTAAATTCAGCCGCTATCACATGTTAGAAACACATGCTACCCACGTGCATCTGCGAGAGGAAGCAGAGCGCGTTATCGCCCACCATAGCAAATGTTTAATCAAGGAGGTTCACTCCCCCGTTTCGCCTCCATACGTCGAACTCGCAGATTGAGTTAGGCTTATGGGCAGATAAGATATTGTCTCAGGCGCTAGCGGGACATTCCCCCGAAGCCCCACACGCAATTGTTCGCTACGCCAAGGGGATGGCTTCGACTATTTATATCATAGCTTTTCCCGATTGAAGCAGATCAGATCCCGATTATCTTCGCGAGGCATCACGCCGATCCGGCCTCCCTTGTGCACCTAGGAACTCTCTACCTCGAGAACCCCCTTATTGTCCAGAAGACGACAATATCCCTTGAGTGCCAAGGTTCGTGCCTTCGAGACGCCAAGTCAACAAGGCCCACCTGTTGTTCAGAAAGAGAACAACGTTAGAAAACCGTTGTTCTTTGAGCCCGTTGACAAGAAACGGTTCCCCCCCCTGTTGTTCAGAAAGAGAACAACGTTAGAACATCCATTGTTCTTCAAACCCGTTCATCAAGAAACAGTTCTCGTTCCCAAGACATCACGTCTGGATAATTTATTTCCCCCCTTTTTAACGTTCTTCAAGAGAACGCTTGGTTTCAACAATAACCTCCATTGTACATCTAGAACATCTTCGATTTTCTGTTACAAAGATCGCTCGTACTTCCGAGCCCCACTTCGCTCTCACTTTTCGAAGACAGTCCTTTCCCTTCGTTAAGGACAACCCCCCGAAAAACTCTTCTGCTGGAAATCGCCAGTGACCGAAGATTCCTTCGCATCGTCTTCCTCTGCAAAACAACTTTGTAATTACGTAAGTTGAGCATTACATTTAATCATTTAACCTTTGGTCAACGCAACCCTGGGCTTTAAATGGTCTAGCGAACCATTCCGCCCCTTTAATTTTTATTTGTTTACCTTTGTAAATCTCTCCAAATCTTAATCTTCGGATTAGTCAGATATTCCCACCACCCTTTTCATTCTCCGTTTAACATTTTTTGTGTGTGTTGTTGATAGTTTAATTAATAAAACTCTATTTAATTAATGGTAGCCATAACATTTATCCTTGTGCTCCATTCCACTTCTTAAGCATATTGAGGATAAATAAGCCTCTCCAGGCCCCATCCCTCTTTTAGACTAACCTCGGTCAATCAGATTACCACGCACTCGAAATATTAGAATAATTCCCTCAACGAATAGTTATATATGGTATATCGTCGAGAGCCAATTCTACGACAGGAAGTAAGATTAAGAAATAAATATATTAAGAACAAAGAGAAATATAACACATTTATAATTACTTGGTAGGTAAAAGGAACTATAAAAAGTAGGTAAATAATGTAATAAATTGGTAAATAATTATATAAACTAGCGGAAATTTACAACAAAGATGATGAACAAAACAAAAGGAAATTGCTCCAGGTTTGGAAGAACACAGAGAAAATTAGGATTTTCGAGAGAGAGGAATTAAGCATTGGGAGATAAGATTTTTTTTTTATACTTTGCTAAGTCAATTAATTTAAGGTTGTAGGATATTAATTGTAGATAGAGGGAAGTTGGAAAAGGGGCAAAGAAAAAATAATAGCGTAGGCGAGTTGCGGACAGCTTCCCGCGTCACTGAACCACTGTTAGCCAGCGGCGAATCCACTCAGCCATCCTGAGTCTCAAAAAAAAAATTCAAACGAAGCTTTTAAGCCGCTCGCCTGCATTTATCGTAGGCTATACAACCACCCTCCTAGAAGCAGAGCGTATTTTGAAGAAATGAAGAGAGCCCGTTTGGAAATATTATCCAATGGCTAACGCTCCCCCTCCCGGGTCTGGGCACCATTCGAGATATAGAGGAATGGGAAAAGTGGCAAAGGAAAAATAATAGCGTAGGCGAGTTGCGAACAGCTTCCCGCGTCGCTGGACCACTGTTAGCCAGCGGCGAATCCACTCGGCCATCCTGAGTCTACAAAAAAGACTCATTCAAACGAAGCTTGTAAGCTGCTTGCCTGCACGTCTCGTACGCTATACAATAAATGGCATAAGTGAGTCACGTTAAGTAAGTGATGTAAATAATATAAGTAAGTGTTATAATTTAAATAAGTAAATGATAAAAGTATATAATATACATGGCTTTGCAGAAGTTATGTTAGACTCGGTTTTTATCTTTCGAGAGGTTTACCTGTGCGATAGAAAACGTTCCGTTAAGCAAATTTAAAGTGCTAACTTTCCAACACGTATAATTAAAACGTATTTTCCATTGTGTGCAGGCTTGTTGAGGTAGAAGTGAAAAGAATCGAAATTTCTGCTCTCTTGCTAACGGGCCACATATGCCCGAGATTGCCAAGCGGCTTAGCGATAGTTATATAACCGTCCAAAGAGTCGCAGAGAGGCTCTAAAACTGGGAAAATATCAAAGATCGGTGTCGTTCAGGCCAACCTCAATTTGCAACCGTTTGGCTGTAAGAAAAGCCTTCGACAGTGCTCTGAAGCTCAAACTGACTAAGCTCGTGAATAAGAAGACCACCTCGGTGGCCACGGTATCCATGACTGTCAAGAAGGAAGGCGATAATAGCTTGAAATAAGTGAAAAGGCTTCTGCTCATTGATCGTATGCGAGAACAACGTCAGGAGGGGTGTTGTCGCCTTCTCTACGACATGAAGAGTCATGGGAATCGAATTCTATTTTTTCCTGATGAAAAACTCCACGGTCGATCCGGTCATCAACAAGCAGAACGACCGCGTAGTAAGCTTCGGCCAGGGCGTCTCCGAAGTCCACTAGGTATCTACAACAAAGCACCCGGCCTCCGTGATGATGCTCTGTATCGTGGCTTTGAATACGATAAAATGCCACCGGTTTTGTTGACGGCCGGTTACATGCTCACTGCGGCATTTTACAGAAACATCTTGTTCGCGGAATTAGTCTTTCAGCCGTGCGTTGCTTCGACACATACGGCCAAGACAATGTAAGAGAGGTTGGGGTCGAACGTGAACTTCTGGTCGAAGGACTTTTGGCCCACTTAGTTGTCCGATCTTAATCCCCTCGATGTCTAACTGCATCAAAAATACCATTGTGTAGTTTATTAGAAGCGTCGTAACAAGTGTAACATACATATCTGGAAAGTATGTGATATAAGTAATTTGTATAAGCAGGGGTGGTTTTAGGTTGTTCGGGGTCCTAGGCCCAGTGTTCATACAGGGCCCTCAAATCAATGGGAGAGCGAATTGTTAAAATAAAATTTATTTTTAAACAATATCCACTTTATTGATAATTATTAATTAGCCAAATAACCATTTCACAATTGAATATTACAAATTTTTTTTTTGAAGCTTAACACTACAAAATAACTAAATAATAACAATGAAAATAAATATCATGAAATGAGGGAACTTTATCAATTGCAAGAAATTCGTTCAGTTCACTTGATTATATCTTAGTAAAAAAAATAAATTCTAGCCTTCTTACTTGCAAACTCGATGACATCAGTAAAATTAAGCTCTCTTAATTTCTCTTGTTCAATAGGGTGAGTTAAGACAAACGGCCCTGCCCCATGGTGTTTCTTAGATAATTCTTGATTAGCTTCATTTTTGGAGAATGATCGCTCACCAATGCAGTTTGTGACAAACATACAGTTATATTCGCAATACGATATCAACATTAGAAAATGTCTCTACCATGTCATGATTTTGTATTATCTTATTCATTTCTAGTTCAGGACTTTTTGCAGCTTTTGTGCCACCTGATGAAGTAACACTTTCAGGTGAAACTCTTAGAAATTGAATGGATTTAATCACATGTGCAAATTGCAAAAGCCCCGACTCCAACCCAGCCTCCAAGTCCTTAGGATATGAAGACACAAGCTTTTTAGCTGATACTTTAAGGTCAGTGATAGTTTTGTTTAAGATTTCTGATAAAACTCCAAATTTCTCTCGAAAAAAGCTATAAGTGGAAATACGTTGTTGCAGGGCAGCACAGAGCTTGTCAATGACGAGCAAGAATGCAGTTACTCTAGATTTTTCTCTTACTGCCAACGTAACATCATCCTCGGAGTCTAGTTCACCATAGTGAAGCTTGAGCTTACTAAGACGCTGCGTATCGGCGTAGTATGCATCATTACTTGTCATGTCACTGGGATCACATTTAGCCATAGCTTTTATTTCAAAATCATCAAACTTGGATCTCAGGTCTTTAACAAATTGTAAAGGAGACTCTAGCATGTGGCAGCTGCATTGAGGGAGAGTAGATTTTTTCAAAGAGGACTGTTTCACATTTTTTCAACCCTTTCAAAAGACCACTTGCTTCGGTTCTTGTTTCAGCTGAGTGATTTTGAACCTATGGATGTGGGATCAAGTTGACATCTCTTTTGAAACAAATTTTTTCAGATTAGCATGAATGGTCTTTTGCAGTCTCCTTCTTTTCTTGTGTTCTTGTGTTCTTGGCGCAGTTGGGCAAATCTCCGCCATCACCTGTACCATAGTTTGCACATATGAAGCAGTATCGTAAAAAGTTAGAGGTAGGCCAGAAGGATAAAATAAATGACATATAAGACGGAGATACATACCAGAAACTAGTTTTGCTGCAAATTATAGATATAGGGCCGTCGTGGTATGAACCTAGATATATACTTCACAACAAACCTATATCTATAAGTTTTTGAGGAGAGTTATTGAATCGTAAAAAGGCTCGAGCAGCTAAGCTTAAGGAGTAGCTAGGCTTAATGGTTAGTCACGAAATCATTAAGGTATGGATGAAATACAACGAAAACGAAGATAGAAAAAATATATATATATATATATATATATATATATATATATATATATATATATATATATATATATATATATATATATATATATATATATATATATGTATATATATATATTAGAGATTAACAAAACATATTATAACAAATTGAATTACGTTCAATTATGCAAGGTAGAACTTGAGTTGAAAATAACTTCGCGTCACGAGATGAAGTGTGTCGTATAAATTTTGTAAAAGGATGTTGAATGTGGAAAATGATTTTGATGTAGCGAATGTAATCACTTTGCTGTAGCGACTATAATTAGTGAAGAGTTATTTTCGCGTTATTTCACAAGTGATGAAATGCGTGTGTTCGTATGTACGTGAAATTCTAAGAGATGTTGTTCGTATCTGTGCGTTAAATGAAATCAGTTTCTCGTCACGGGATGATTGAATTATTAAAGGTTACATAAAATAAATGGATTAAATGGCAAAGGATTATGCATAAAATAATTGAATGATTGAATTGACAAAGGTTAAGTAAATATAAATGAATGGTTTGAATTTTATACATAATATATATATTTAAGTTTCCCAGGAGGATTCTATTATAGGAATGCCCAGAGGGCATTGCTATAACACTCCTTCCCTAAGAAGGCTCCCCTACCTTTTCTATTTTGGGATTACAAGTCCGAGTACCAAGAGGGCCTCCTGACGACGCGGCCGGAGCGCGTGATGACAGAGATATTGGTTTGGCTGCGGGTACGGGGACACAGATTTGCTGTGGCAGTGCCAGTAGCGTTGAACGAGGCACCGGGAAGAGAGAAAGTAGGTAAGAGTGAAGGTAGGTAGAGCGAAGGTGGTCCGCTTGTTGGTTCCGTCCGAGATGGCGTCAAGCGGGATGTGGGAGTCTTAAGTCCTGTTCTACGCTGAAAGAGTGACCAGTAGGGGAGAAATTTGCTCCTGAGTGACCCCTTCTGCCGACGAGGGTTCCTGCAACAAAAGAGGAGGAGACAGCAGAACGGAAGGTGGAGTTGGAGTAGCACGGATGGTTAAAAGGGTGGGGTTGAGGATGTTTTGGGGGATTACTGTTCCATAAAAGGGGTATAGTAGGAGGAGAACGAGGTGATAGTGGTTCTAGATGAACATTTTCGGTATAAGTGGGTTACAGGCGGTTGATAGAGACAGTATCTTGCCTGGTGCAAAGCTTTAGGACGAAGAATTTCTGCCTCCTGGAGATGACGAGAAAGTGTCCGTCATAGACTGGTTGCAACGAAGTGCGAGTTGAATCGCGACGGACGAAAACATGGGATCATGTTGTCATCCCCTTCGGCACGAAGGTTTTATAATTAGCAGGCACTCGAGGGGCAGTTGGATTAACTTCAGCCAGCACCCCTACAAGATTATGTACGAATGAAGAAGAATCTAGGTGATAAGGTAGAGGTCGGTCAGAAAAAGAAAAAAATTGACCAGGAAGACGAAGTTGAGTACCGTAAACTAATTCCGATGCAGAGCAAGCCGGATCCTCTTTCAAGAATGAGCGAATGCGAAGGTGAATCAAAGGTAGCTTGTCCACCCACGTGATGTTTGGATTGGTGGAGGGTAAGCTTGCTTTAATGGTCCGATGCAGACGTTCTATTTTAAAGTTACTCTGGGGATGATAGCTTGTAGTACGAAGGAGAAAGGAACCAAGCACTGACATGAGTGCATGCCATTGGTGGGATTCAAACTGGCTGCCACGATCAGTCATGAACGTTGAGGGAACACCAAAACGAGCAACCCATGCTGAGACGAAGGCTCGAGTGACATCGGAAGCTCTGATGTCCGAGATAGGAACCGCCTCTGACCAGCAAGCAAAACGATCGATCATGGTGAGAAGATAATTGCAACCACAAGAGTAAGGAAGGGGACCTACTAGATAAAGGTGAACGGCGTCAAAACGTGACGAAGGAAGAGAAAAGGGATCAGAGGAACTTTTTTGTGGCGGTGGACCTTAGCACGCCGGCATGGCATGCATGAGCGAGTCCATTTGGCCACGTCGGAATTCATACCTGGCCAGACGAAGCGTTGTGCCATGAGCTTGCTTGTGACATTGACGCCAGGATGAGAGAGATACCATGAATTGGGACGGGAATGTGCCGACGGCAAGCGAGAGGAATGAAAGGACGAGTACAGTCAGGAATTGAATAGTCAACCAGGATGCCCCTGGAATGAGTGTCCAGTAAGTTGAGAAAATGGCGCAGTGTTTGCGTGTCTTCATCTTGTTCCTGGGCAAGCGCTATTTTTGCATGATCGATGGGTGTAGTGTAGGAGAGTTGCCTCCCCGAAATCGATGAAGTGCGAGAGAGCGCGTAAGGTACGACGTTTGAAGAACCAGGAACGTAGCGAATATGCTTCGTCATCTGCAGGATAAAGCCAAGTGTCAACTGCAGTGTGTACTGACGAAGTACTACGAGACGAACATGCACCGACCAAGGGCTTATGGTCAGTAAAAATAATAAATTCAGGCCCTTCCAAATAATGGCGGAAGTGGTGTACAGCGAGATATATTCTGAGGAGTTCTCGAGAAAACGTTGAATATCTCTTTTAAGGGTCTATAAGAGCGCGAGAGAAGAAAGAAAGAGGTTGTCATTGGTCACCAACTTTCTGCTGCAAAGTTGCACCTACTTGGGTTGAGGATGCATCGGAGGCTTCCCTGATGGGGGCTCCTGGAGAAGGATGAGCTAATTCCACAGCGTGGGCAATAGCGTCTTTGGTGCGAGAGAATGAATCGCACGCCTCAGCAGACCATTCAAGAGGAGAGTTCTTTTTGGTTTTGGTGAGCATAGAATTGATAGGTTGCATGACCTGCGCATATTTAGGGATGAATCTGTGGTAGAAATTTACCATGCCACATAAACTCCTGAGTTGCTTGCGTGATGTAGCATGAAAGAAAGTTGAGGCCCATTATTGGACAATCTATCTCGGCCATGATGAAACTCCATCGAAAAACTCGACGGAGACTAAGTGAGACTTGAAGGTTACGCCTTCCATAGGTCCTAATGTTGGTTGAATTGGCTGCCTTCAGAACTAAATCTAAAGGGGCAGAAGCTTTCTCGGCCTTAGAAATTGGTATGACACTGCATTCAGCACCAGTGTCCACCAGGAATGAAAAAACAGAAAATGGGTAGAAAATACGAAATGGAGGACCTACATGAGGAAATGAGGTGTAGGCAGGGGATGTAGACCCTTTTTTGTTTATAGAAGGAGAATTTGAGGTGGAAGTTGAAGAATGAAGATTTGATTCAGGATTTGGAGAGTTTGGTGATGAAGAGTGAAGAATGGAGAGGTGAGATTAGGTGAAGGTGGAGATACTGGTTGCAAATATGTGCAAGGTTGTAGTCATTTTACAGCTTGTGCACCATATTTGTTGTGATACCAACACCTTTGAGTAGATTGGGTGAAAGTCCCATTATGCTTTGAAAGAATACTAGGCGCATTGTGGGAAAAAGCATAATGGTGGTTACAAGGCTGTGTACAGCATACAGCGTTGTGACCGTACCTTTGATAGTACCAGCATAGGCCATGATGGTGTGGAAAATGGTGAGAATAGTTGGGAGAAGTTTGAAAATATTGCTGCCTCTCACCTGTTGCATCGGGATGCCCTCGTTAGTTTCTCTTTTGTGAACCAGAGCGGGACCTGCGCCTATGATTCCCAAAACTCTGCCTGTGCTCGCTCTGTGATCCCTGGTGCAACATTAACCTTTGGATGTCGGCTTCCATCTTCCGTATTGAGGCCTCGAGTGACCTCGATAAAGATCATAGAACCTCTAAACGCTCGGCCCGGTCGTCAGAGGAGCTCGACGTTCCTCGAACCTAAGAAATAGTAATATTATTAGATGGGCCGTTGCCCCAATTCACATAGGGATTCAAAAATAATCTATAACGGCTATGGCTATCTCCTCTATATCTAAGGGGTTTGAAACTAAAATAAGCGACCTGATGCCCTCTGGGAGTCCCCTCATGAAAATCTCAGTGAGGAGAGGGCTAAAAAGGTCGGTTTGCGCACCTTTTACCATGATAAGGTCCTTTAAGTGCTTTAAGAAAGCCAAAGGACTCTTATCTCCCATTTACTGAGTGTTCAGGAGCTGCCTTAGGATGTTTACTTGGTACTTCGTATAAAATGCCTCTTTCAGGCGGTCCAGAACGCCATTCTGTACCTCGTTAATCAAAATCTTCCTCAAATTCAATGAATATACTCATGGGGAGACTCTGTATGATTGCAGCAGTCTTTTCTTCTTCTGCAATGCACTGGGGCTTGAGTAGAATGGACGATACCTCAAGCCATACTATGGGATTTGAAGCATCAAAAGTGGGCAGCGAGAGATATGCATGGAGCTGTCTGATGGTGAGGTGATCTAGAGATGAGGACCCTTCATCCGGTGAGCTGTTTACGGAAGTACTTCAGTGGTCCATCTAGTATAAGGTTATTCATGGGATTTATTTTCTGTTAATATATCAGCCAAAATATCGTTTCGAAAACCATAACCATAAATTCGTTTGATCGAAGTTGTTGCCTGCTAGTTTTTAGGCCTAAGACGAAAGCGAAATAAATTTTGAAATAATGAACTGGATTTTAAGAAAATCAATTAAACAAATATAAATATATTAATGGAATCAACGAATGTACAATGAAATAAGTTGGATTAGGTATACAATGTAAGATATGGTAAAATATGATTTACAGTAACGAGATGTGAAGAGAAATGAAGTACATGAAATAAATATGAAATAATATGGTGACTATGATGGACTGTGAATTAGGGCCTGCAATATGAGAAGTAAATATAATTAGGACCTACTCTCGTATGGTCGTTTGCAGAGAATTGTAAGAGTGTGGAATCAAACTAAGTATGATTTGTTTGGAGGTAAATGACTAATTGTAGAAGGAATGATTACCGACCTTTATACAGAGAATGGCAAGAGTCGAATGGGAGAGAATAGTGTTCTAGAAGGTCGAGCTGAAAGCGTGTATTTGTTTGTTTGTGTGTGAAATTTTAAAAGATGTTGTTTGAAACACTATTACGTTAAATTTATTAACAAGTAAGATAAATGAATTAATTACTTATTAAGTTGTACATAAAATATGATTTAATTTACAAAAGGTAAGTAAAATAATTGAACGATTTAATTGACAAAAGTAAAAGAATTGCATGATATGAATTTTACATAATAATTGATGTATATATATATATATATATATATATATATATATATATATATATATATATATATATATATATATATATATATATATAAGTTTCCCATGAGGATTTTATTATAGGAATGCCCAGAGGGCCTTACTATAGTCCAATATAGTCGCTATTATGTGTAAACATGATGGATGAATGGAAGTGCGCACGCGTGTGTGTGTGTGTGAATTTCAGTCCCACGAAGGAACGTAAAATTGAAATAAAAAAATTCTCGGAAATCAGAAACTCACTCGTTGTATTTATGGGAAATTATCAATTTAAATTAATATGAATTATAGTGATTGGCAGAATGATGATTTGGATACAATGTGATACCAAAAAGGTGAAACGCCTGAATGAAAATGGCGATCTTGGGATTTGAAACTAACACGTGTTGAGAGTCGACGTTCGAGAAATGAACCCGTGAGTAAGTGACTCAAAAATATGAAACCACGTGACTGGGTTGAAAATTTATATTTGATTTTATAATTAAGACTGGATGAACGTACGGGGTATAATTAAATAAATTCTGGGAACCAATGTATAGATATATGGCCATCGTGGTATGAATTTAGATAGATACTTCACAACAAACCTATATCTATAAGTTTTTGAGGAGAGTTATTGAATCGTAAAAAGGCTCGAGCGGCTTAATGGTTGGACACGAAATCTTTAAGGAAGGATGAAATTCAACGAGGATAGAACAATATATATATATATATATATTTATATATATATATATATATATATATATATATATATATATATATATATATATATATATATATATATATATATATATATATATATATATATATATATTAGAGATTAACAAAACAGATTATACTCGTAAATTGAATTAAGTTAAATTAGGCAAGGTTGAACTTGAGTTGAAAATAACTTCGCATCACGGAGATGAAGTGTGACGTATAAATTTTTGTAAATAGATGTTGAATGAAAGGTGTTGTGACAGGTGTGCTTCCAAGAATGGATGTTGGGGTAGAATGGATGTCTCGTGCAATTGGGCTGAATGATTATGTGAGGAGAATGTGTGAGATGGAAGGTGTCATGTTTGTGGATGTGTGGGATAGGTTTGTTGGAATGAAAGAAATGTATGCGATGGATGGACTGCATTTGAGTAGGAGGGGGGTAAATGTGTTGTGGGAGGAGTATGATTGTGTTATTAGGTCTTTGCGGGCGGGAAACTAGATACTAATAGTGGTCAGGGAATTATGAGAGGACATTATAGTACTGAAAGTAGAATAGACTTGGCAGATAACAGAAATAGGTTCCAAGGCGATAGAGGTGAGGTCATTCAGGTTTCAAGAGGTGCTTCAGGGATAGGGGGGTTAAATTGTTTCTATACAAATGCTCGTAGTCTTAGAAACAAGAAGGATGAGCTATTTAGTTATATTAGCAATGAGGATATAGATATATTATGCGTTACTGAATCATGGGTTAATCAAATAGAATTTAGTGACACTATAAGTGAATTTGATTTACAGGGCTATAAAATGTACATTAGTCAAAGGACAGGTAGGATTGGTGGAGGAATAATTATCTATATAAAAAACAACATTGTTTCAAGTTTAAATACTTTAATAAAGCAGGATGGAGTTGAGTCACTTTGGATAGATATTAGGTTCAGTAAAAATAGAATGGTGCATTTGGGAGCTTTTTACAGGCCACCTGGGCAGACTGATGATATAGATCAACTAATGATAAGGGAAATAAGTAAGGGATGTGAAACAGATGCAGTTATTAATGGGGACTTCAACTTAAACTCTGTGGACTAGGAAAATATGATAGGTAGGGATAGAACAAGTGGCAGGTTCATAGAATGCTTTGAGGATAATTTTTTGAATCAATTTTTTAATGAGCCAACGAGGGGGGACAATATATTAGATTTAGTACTTTCTAACAGTGATCATTTAGTTCAAGAATTGACTGTTGGGGAAGCATTGGGAAATAGTGACCATCAGATAGTTCGTTTTAACTTGGGAATTGAGAAGGGTAAAATAACTGAGAATGCTGAAAAAGTTCCAAATTTTCATAAGGAAGATTATGTAAAACTTCGAAGCTTGCTAAATTTTGAAGACTGGGATGTAGAATTCAGAGGTAAAAATGCTTATGGGATGTGGGATACTTTCAAGCATATAATAAATGTAGTCCAAGAACAATGTATCCCAATGAAGGCCATTAGGAACAAAAGTAGGAAACCATTATGGTGGAATCAGGAGATAGCTAGAAAAATTTCAGAGAAGAAAAGGGCATATAAAAAATTACAGGTAGAAAATAATATTCAAAATTTAAGTGATTATAGAATGGCTAGGAATGAGTTAAATAAGATTATAAAGAAGAACAAAAGGGTGTCAGAAATTAAATTAGCTCAGGATAGCAACAAAGATCCTAGAAAGTTCTTTAGTTACTATAAAATTAATAACAAGTCTGGCAGAGTTAAAATAGGACCTATCAAATATGAAGGGTTTGTGAAAGAAACTGATGAGGAAATAGTTGAGGTACTAAATGGTCATTTTGCATCAGTATTTACAAAAGAGAAACTAAATAGTCCTATGTATAGTACTCATAGGTCAGGAAAAGAGGTGTTTACTAACATTTGTGTGGATCGGAGGATGATAAAAGGACTAATAGGTGATTTAGATACTACCAAGGCCTCCGGCCCTGATAATATTCATTCTAGGATACTTAAAGAAGGGGTAGAAAGTATCTCAATAGCTCTGGACAAGTTATATACTAGGTCATTGGAATATGGAGAAATACCCGATGATTCGAAGAGAGCGAATGTAGTCCCCATTTTCAAGCAGGGTAGTAAAGAGGATCCAAATAACTTTAGACCGGTTAGCCTAACTCCTGTAGTCTGTAAAATTCTTGAGAAAATAGTTAAAAAAGGGATTTGCCAACATCTAGAGAGGGAGGGGTTAATCAGCGATGCTCAGCATGGGTTTGGATCAGGTAGATCATGTTTGACTAACTTACTAGACTTTCTGGAGTTTGTAACAGATCAAGTAGATAAGGGAGAGAATGTAGATATAATTTACTTAGATTTTAGTAAAGCATTTGATAAGGTACCACACAGGAGACTAGTTCATAAATTAAAAATGATTGGGATATGTGGGGGTGTTTCAAATTGGATAGCTGAGTGGCTGAAAGACAGGAAGCAGAGGGTAGTGCTAAATGGTGTAAAGTCAGAGTGGAGGGATGTTATCAGTGGGGTTCCTCAGGGATCAGTTCTCGGTCCATTATTATTTGTCATCTATATAAACGATCTTGGGGAGGCAGTTAATAATAAAGTGTCAATTTTTGCGGATGATACCAAATTAGCAGCTGTAGTTAAAGATATTGATGATAATTTTAAAGGGCATGGGGACTTAAATAAATTGTTATCCTGGGCACATAAGTGGCAAATGACTTTCAACCTTGATAAGTGCAAAGTTATTAACATGGGAAAAGATAATAGAGAATTTAACTATGAAATGGATGGGCATTGGCTGAGCTCAGTAGAGGATGAGAAAGATCTAGGAGTAGTAATAGATAAGTCATTAAGGTTTTCTAAGCAGTGTATTCAAGCAAGAAATAGGGCAAATAGAGTGCTGGGTTTTATTAAGAGAAATGTCAGTTACAAAAGTAAGGAGGTTATTCTTAAACTCTATAACTCTTATGTTAAGCCACATCTAGAGTACTGTATACAGGCATGGTCCCCACATTTTAGACACGATATTAACCTTCTTGAGTCAGTGCAACGGAGGGCAACAAAGATTATTCCTTCCCTGAGGCACCTTGAATATGAAGATAGACTGAGGGTATTAAATATGTTCTCGTTCGAAAGGAGGTGTGTGAGAGGGGATATGATTGAGCTCTTTAAAATTTTTTCCGGGATAGATAAATTGGATGTTAGCAGGTTTTTTGAGTTAGATGATGGAAATTGGACTAGAGGTCACCACTTGAAAATTAAAAAGCAAGGGTGTAGGTTGGATTTAAGAAAATATTTTTTCACCAATAGAGTGGTAGACTTCTGGAACAAATTGCCGCAGAGGGTAGTAGGTAGTCCAAATCTAAATGTATTTAAGAGTAGGTTGGATGAGTTTATTGGAAGGGAAGGTTGTGATGGTTCCTAAGTTTTGTATATATTAATATTGTTTGTATATATCTATAGCTGCATGATTTAGTTCTTGACAAGCCTTGATTGGTGATACCCTTGTTTCTGGATGCAATCCATCCTCTGGATGTAGTTTTCCTGGGAGTTTGGGTGCCTTGAAAAAGAGGCCGCTTGACTCGGATGACCTATGATGAGCCCTTGTGGCTTTTGTCATCCGTTATATTATATTATATTGGGTACTTTGATTTTGTCTTCCCCTGGTGATGGTGCTTTTTGTGGGTGGGTTTTGACGGAGGCGGATGACCTTTGATAGGCCCTTGTGGCTTTTGTCATCCGTGTAATTATGTTATGTTATGAATGTAGAAAAGGATTTTGATGTAGCGAATCGAATCGTTGTGCTGTAGCAACTATAATTAGTGAATTGGGGCTGTAATGAGAGTGTGAATGGGAATTAGGATCACTCTAGTATGGGGTGATTTTAGAGAATAAGTGAAGAGGGAAGGAAGTCACCTTAATATGCCGGCGACGAGAACACAAATGAGAGGTCTTTTCGCGTTATTTCACAAGTGATGAAATGCGTGTGAATGTATGTACGTGAAATTCTAAGAGATGTTGTTCGTATCTGTGCGTTAAATGAAATCAGTTTCTCGTCACGGGATGATTGAATTATTAAAGGTTTCATAAAATAAATGGATTAAATTGCAAATGGTTATGCATAAAATAATTGAATGATTGAATTGACAAAAGTTAAGTAAATATATATGAATAATTTGAATTTTATACAAAATAAATATATTTAAGTTTCGCAGGAGGATTCTATTATAGTAATGCCCAGAGGGCATTGCTATACAAGCAAGACAGGTCCTCTTTCATGGACGAACGAATCCCAAGCATGGTCAAAGGCAGTTTGCCCACTCACGTAATATTCGTATCCGTGGAAAGTAAACTAGACATGACCTGTCCATGTAGATGTTCAACCGCGCCGTTGATTTTGTATTGTATCTGGTAGTATGTATGCGGAATAAGCCAATTACAGATATAAATGCTTGACATTGATGGGATTCAAATTGACTCCCATTGTTGGTCATGATTGTGTAAAGGACACCAAAACGAGAAATACAACTCAAGGCAAAAGATCGAGTGACGGTAAATGCTCTAATGCCAGGGATACCAACAGACTATTCCTAACGTATATAACGATCAACAGAGGTGGGCACTAAATACCTTTAAAGTATTTAAATATGAGAAAAATGTATTAGATACATTTTTAAATACATCTCAAATACATGATATATAATGAAAATCGATAAGGAAAATTGATATCACAACAAAAAAATATCCATTGAAATGAAATTGTATATTATAATTACTAATCTAGGATTTGATGACGATTGGATTTAGGTACTACAAAAAAATAAAGTTTTATAGAATGAAACTTCAGTTAGCTATTTATATCAGTATTACATTTAAGTAATATCAGTTGCTGAAATGTTTCGTCAGATAAAGAACTCCGTTTTGGAAATAAGATCAATTCTCCTAAAGAGAAGAGCCGTTCCAGAGGAGCTGACGAAGGAACGGTGGTGTTGTATTTAATAAATAACTTTTTTAATGTTTGGATATTTATCTAAACTATGAGATGACTTGTTTGAATCCTGAAGGTAACTGAACAATTCTAAATCTGCGGTTGATCGTGTTTGAGTGGGTTTTGCAAATCCAAAATAATCGTCACAGTCCGATACTCTACTGGGGATTCAGCTTCGGGTTCATCTGCCAAATTATCAATCACTTGAATCCTAATATTTTTAACAGAGTCTTGGTGGATTGAACTGTCTCATGAAATAGTGATATCTAACCAGCGGAGTTTGAAGAATGGATAACTTGTTGATGCAACAATGGCATCTGTAACGCTGGTTTCATTTACCATGGTCAAATAAGATTGATAGCGTTTCCAAAACCCTTAGTGACTACACTTGGAAGAGGTTGGCAAAATTTCAAAGAACGTGACTGAAGGCTCTTCACCTTTTTCTCCACAGTGAGCGAGGTAGGGAGTAATTCTCCATAAAAACAGTTTTGTTCGCCCTGTAGGCGATTAATTGCCACTGCAATAGGAGCTAAAACTGGGACATACTCCCCTGTAGCGGTCTATACCCTTACAAATATAAATATTTAATCCTCTCTCTCTCTCTCTCTCTCTTCTCTCTCTCTCTCTCTCTCTCTCTCTCTCTCTCTCTATATATATATATATATATATATATATATATATATATATATATATATATATATATATATATATATATATATATATATATATATATATATATTCAAGCAGAGTTGGTAACATTGACATAAATCGTGAGATTGCTACTCCCGCTCTCCCGAGCGTCTTAAAATTAACCCATGAGGTTCATTCGTTTCGCATGACCTTGGCACAATTAGGTATGAATCTGTGGTAGAAATTGACCATGCCACAGAAACGCCTAAGCTGCTTGCGTGATGTGGGCCAAGAAATGTTGCGCATCACGGTAACTTTATCTTCGAGACATGGTGACCCAAGAAGGAGAGTTGGGGGACACCAAAAAGACACTTGGAAGTGTTGAGTACGACACCGTACTCTTTAAGTCGAGCGAAAACCTGACGAAGGTGAGAACAGATGCTCCTCTAAAGACGAAGATGATATCAGGAGGTCGTCTATGTAGCAGAAGACGAAAGGCAGCCCTTTCAGAACCTGATCCATAAAACGTTGGAAAGTCTGACCATTGTTACGAAGACCATAAGGCATCCTGTTCATGACGAAGGAACCAAATGGCGGGGTGATAGTCGTCTTTGGCATGTCATCTGGGTAAATAGGGATTTGGTTAAAAGCACGTACCAGATCGAGTCGAGAAAAGATCGAACAACCGAAAAGAGTAGAATTGAAATCGGACGGATAGGGCAGAGGATATCTATCCGGGATAGTACAAGCATTGAGCCGCCTGTAATCACCTACAATATGAAGTGGAGAGGCACAAGGAGAAGTAGAGGGGACTAGCTATACCAGCTTCCACCATGAAGGTGAACTCCTACTTCATTAAGGCGAGTTTATCTGGGAACAATCGACGGGAGGGAATACAGGCCCTCCAGTCGTTTCTATCCGGTGAACTACATCGTATTTAATATGCATGTCTTTAGAGGATGGTATGCTAATTGCAGGAAATTACTGTAGCAGGCGCAGAAACTGTGGATAGGCTTAAGTAAACTAGATAGAGAGAAGAGAACTCTGTGACGGGGAGAAATGAACCCGAAACTGTAAGCATTGTAGTGCAATCGATAAACTTGCAGTTACGAGAGTCAACCAAAAGGTCGTGGGCAGAGAGAAAACCTAGGCCCAGAATAGGAACGTCGACCTCGGCAACAATAAAGGTCCATCAAAAAACTCTACGGAGGCAGAGAGCCAACTGAAGGATGCGCCTTCCATAAGTCCTTATATCCGAGGAATTAGCGGCTTTAAGGACAAAATCAGAGGAGGAACAAGCTTTATCGTCCAGTGGCGCTGGCATAACACTACAATGAGCACCAGTGTCAACTAAATATGAGAAACCAGAGAGTGGGTCATAAATGCCAAATGGTCGATCGACCTGAGATGAATGAACGGCAGAGGTGATAGAACCATTGATCACTTGCGTTATAAGTTTAAAGTAGAATTGGAATTATTAGGATGATAACATTGAGGTTGGAATGGAGCATCAGATTGAGAAGAGTGAATTGAGTGTTGAGGAGATGAAAGTCGTGGATGTGCGTTAGAAGAAGGAGGTACTGGTATTACATATGTGCAAGGCTGAAAGCACTTTACGGCTTGTGCACCATATTTGTTGTGGTACCAGCACCAATTAGTTGGTTGGATGAAAGTGACACTAGGAGTAGTACGACAGTGAGAAGGATGAAATTATGAAGAATGAGCATGTGATTGAGCATAGGATGAGTAACAATATTGGCAAGGCTTTATACAGTGCACGGCGTTACCACCAAACTTCTCATGGTACCAGCAGAGACACTTTGGTTGAGAGTGGGAAAGATTAGGTGGAGAGGGATAGGCGGGAGGAGGATGAGTAAATGAATGCCGCGCCTTACTTCTTGTGCTGGAATGTCCTCGTTGGTTTCGTCTTCGAGAGGACGAACGGAGGCTGTCGCTCCGCCCATCCTCGTGACCGTTTAGTCTCTCGGTCCCACATTGGAGTTTTATATTTTGCAGCTCTCCCTCTATCCTCACCAAAGCGGCAGCCAAGTCCGGTGATGAATGTAAAAATGAGTCGTTACACGGGTCCTGCCTATTCCCAGGAGGCTTCGTTGGTAACCAAACCTGCAAAATAGATGGATTAGAGGTAGGAATGGGACATTGTGATACAGTTCCCCAGTTTACGTAAGGATTGAGATAGATTATCTCTGCTGCTTTGGCGATTTCATCCACGCTCTTGTGCTCACCAATCATAATGAGTGGCCTAATGTGGTCAGGGATCCCACGCGTGAAAGTCTCCGTTAGGAGCGAGTCAAAAAGCTCTGATGAAGCGCCCTTCGCCCTGATTAATTCTTTGAGATGATCAAGGAAACGTGTGGGACGCCTATCACCCATTTGTTGAGTATTTAGCAGTTCCCTTAAATCTTAAAACTGGGACCTCCCAAATTCAAGCTTGAAAGATTGCCTCAACTCCCCATCATGCACCATATCTCCCACTTTGTAACAAAATTCCCCAAACAAAGCAAAGATACTTATTGAGACTTTTTGCGTGATGCTTATTATGCGCTCTTGATCGGTTATGGCTTGATGTGCCATCAGAACCTCGCATATTTCGAACCACGTGATCGAATCGATCGCATCGAAAGCGAGAAGATTAATTGATGTGTGGTTCGTGCCTCGGGCGCTGACATCCTGGTTAATAGCTGCAGGATGACTAACTGCCTTCAGATGACGAAAATGTGGTCGTGAAAGTTGAGGAGGCCTGGCTCGCCAGCGTGGTCGAGGCTGTTGAGGTAAACGTCCTGGCTTGACTATTCATGGCTAAGGGATGTGTGTCTTTGAAACTTCTAGTTAAGAAAAAAATTGAAAAGGTTGAAGTAAAATGAAAAACTTGCAGCGAAAACGAGCGAAGGGCGTTAGGCTTAAGCCTAGACAGAGTCACTGAGAGAGAGAGAGAGAGAGAGAGAGAGAGAGAGAGAGAAAGAGAGAGAGAGAGAGAGAGAGATAAAGAGAGAGAGAGAAGCGGCTGAGTAGTTGCCAAGCGTAATCTCACGTGGAAAGAATAATATATTTTTTACGTAACTAAACGTTAATCTATATTATACTTATAGCGTACTAGAAGTGCAGGCAAGTGGCTTAAAAGCTTCGTTTGAATAAGTCTTTTTTGAGACTCGCGATGGCCGAGTGGATTCGCCGCTGGCTAACAGTAGTCCAGCGACGCGGGAAGCTGTTCGCAACTCGCCTACGCTATTATTTTTTCTTTCCTCCTTTTCTATCTACAATGGTGCCCAGACCCGGGAGAGGGAGCGTTAGCTCTTGGATAACATTTCCAAACGGGCTCTCTTCATTTCGTCAAAATACGCTCCGCTTCTAGGAGGGGGGGAAGGGTTGTATATCGTACGAGAAGTGCAGACGAGCGGCTTAAAACCGTCGTTTGAATGAGTCTTTTTTGAGACTCAGGATGGCCGAGTGGATTCACCGCTGGCTAACAGTGGTCCAGCGACGCGGGAAGCTGTTCGCAACTCGCCTACGCTATTATTTTTATTTGCCCCTTTTTCTATCTACATACTTAATTGAAAAAAAAGAAAGAGTCTAGGGCACCAATTATAGCTATTGTGATGATTGTTTTAATGACAAAAATTGCTTAGATAGCAGCCATTAAACCTTGCTATATTAATTTAAAGATAAAAATTGACTTGAAAGAGAAAACATAATGAAGGCTAACTATTTCACCCGGAAAGGTTTCAAAATCACTGACTCATAAATTTAACAAGATTTATTGAACAAATAATGGAATATCAATAATTTTAATTTGATTATACGGTTAATGAATATAATGTGTATATTTCTCTCTCTCTCTCTCTCTCTCTCTCTCTCTCTCTCTCTCTCTCTCTCTATATATATATATATATATATATATATATATATATATATATATATATATATATATATATATATATATATATATATATATATATATATATATATATATATATATCCGCATTGCCCACTGTTTTATCTGACCAAGAATGAACACAGCCGTGGTCCAATGGACTCCTTCAATTTTGTCTTCTCAGCCTACCAAGGTCCTAGTCACACCAAAACCCCTTTGGCTCATCTTCCTCCTTCATCGTCAAGTTTTGACGCCGTACACCTGGATATCTTTGGCCCTCTTGCTTATTCTCAGATTTTCACCTATTTACTTAAAATTGTTGAACGTCAGATGTGGGCAGTATTTAAATACTTTGTATTTAAAATTGTATTTGTAAATACATTTGACATCATGTATTTAAATACTTTTTGCAAATACTTTACTGATAACACAGGCGTGCGTTTGAAAAAAAAATTTATGTTCCCCAAGATTTTTTTGTGGTTTCTTAATGAATCCAGCCTCCTGAGCTCAAAAATGAATGTATATTTGTTCAATCATGTCAGATTTTCTCAGTACAGCATACACCATTTTCATTGAGATTACCTCATTTTTTTCTGAATTTAAAAAAAACAAAACTTTCTCTATCTAATAATGCATTATTACTGTTATAAAATATAAACAGGAATACACGTATGTAAACTATAATTCTTTTAATAAACAAAAAATAAAAGAATGCAACATAATAAAGAAAATAATTATAATTTCGAAGAACAGACGCCCTTGACGATTTTCGTTTGTGCCTGTCATCTGGTGCATCACGCTTCAAACACCAACAGTAGTCAGCAAGCATGTTTCCGTTCCATTTACACTGGTACCTGGATTCTATTGTTTTTTTATGTCCTGGTGGAATCTTTGCCCCTGTTCTTTACTGTAGTCCCCGCAGTTGTCTGGAAAATAATCCAGATGCGACTGTAAAAAGTGTATCTTTATAGACATTCGAGCTCCCAAATGTTTGAGACTTGTTAAGAGCTGATTGACCAGGGCAACATATTCTTCTAGGCTTCTTTTATTGCCTAGAAAATTGTTCACCAGAGCTTTGAAAGCTTTCCAGGCATCTTTTTCTATGTCCTTCATTGATGCATCAAATTGCTGATCAAGTTCCTGATTTGAAGTCCATCAAAAATTCCCCCATGGAGCTTAGCGTCACTGATTTGTGGAAATTTTTGAAGAAGAAATTTAAAAGCTTGGCCTACTTTATTAAGGGTTTTGACATAATTTTTCATTATGCCAAGCTTTATATGCAGTGGAGGGAGGAGTATTTTTTGAGGAGGCACTAAAGGTTCAGCTATCACATTGTTTGATCTAATTCTAAATGCTTCTCGTGGAGGCCAAACCTTCTTCTCATAGTGCATACTATCTGCACGACTGCCCCATAAACATAGGAAACAGGGATGCTTCGTGTAGCCTGTTTGCGTCCCAAGCGTAAGAGACACTACCTGAAAAAAATTTAGCACGGTATGTAAATTCAGTGTAATATTTCTAAAAACAAATTCAAAGTAATATTTCTTAAAACAATAAGAATATGAATATGTACTGAAAAATCCTGTATGCCGATGCATTAAATCATCGTATTGGAACTAATTGGATATATGTACATCTTATTTTGAGTTTATTGAGTTGTGTTGTATACCTTCTCAATTAGGATAAGTTCCCCATTAACCCAATAGGATGCATTAACTTATAGGGACACACTTCAACAAAAAATATAACTCAAAAATGACTCATGGTTTCCAGATTTGCATTCTTGTAAAATGTAAGTTGACCAAAAGGTGTATACAAGTATTAACAAATAAAAATGAAAATTTCAATATCAAAAAGCTTAGAAATGCCAAGTGTAAAATGATCTTCCCTTTAAGTCACCACATATCCTCCACTTATAGCTAGAGTAATTTATTGCATCCAACAATTTTTTCATATTTTCATAACTTTCAGTAAGTTGTATTGAATGGCCTATAGGAACGGAAGCTATCTTGTTACCAATATTCAGTAACACAGCTTTTAAACTTCTACTGGAGGAATCTATGAACAGTCTCCATTCTAATGGGTTGTAGGGAATTCCAAGGGCCTCAACAAGTCCTTTAATATTGGCGCAATATACTAAAGAGCTGGAAGAATGCTGTAAAAAATAGCTTCGAAACTCTTGTTCTCTATTTCTGTACCCCCCTAAATGTTGTTTCTTAAGCGAGAAGATTACTTTCACGAAGTCGAGAGCCAAGAAGTTGTGTATTCGCCTTTGAAACCCCCAGATCCCTGGTCAGGTCATTTAACTAAACTTGAGTGAATGGTCTTGCGACCATATCATGTGTGGAAACCTGATAAGACTCAGATGTGTCATAATCTTGGTCAACTTCCATATATATCTCTTCATGTACGTCTATATGTTGAGGGGGAGAAGGTATAGGAATTCCTGGGCCATGGGGCAGGGGTTTGATGGCAGAAGGAACATCCGGATATGCCACACTATGTTTATTCTTCTTATTTATACCTGTGGAAAATATAATTGCATATTACATAAAGGAATTGATTTGGAGTTGCAGATAGTACATAAATGTTTAGTAAAGGATATGTTCATGCTGAAGTGAACTATGTTAGTTTTTAATTTTATGCTAAGTCTTTGCATAATAATGACATTTTCAGGAGCCAGTATAATATAGAAAGCTTAAATACTTGATACAATGCTCACCTTTAAGATTTGTCATGCAAAAATAGCAGTCCGTAGTGTGGTCCTTGCCATCTCTCCACACCATGGGAACACCAAAAGAGAGGGACTTCTGTTCGCCCTGACTCCAGCGTCTTAAACTTATGTAGCATCCCTTGCAGCAGATATGTGGTGCAAAACTTTTATCTTGATCTCTTAGCCTTACTCCAAAATATGCACGATACAAAGATTTAATTACAGAAGGGATTGTACTTTGCTGCTCGGGAAAAGTCACTTTGCCGCAAACATAGCAAAATCTGTCGGAGCTATTCTTACATTTTCTGTTCATTTTTAACTCAACCACTATTATTATTATTCTTATTATTATAATGCTAAGCAATTTTTAACCTGCAAAATATAAACCTATTTGCATAATTACTTAAAATGTACACAAAATTTACTGCGAATAGAGCAGTGCAAAAACTATTGAAATTTGATGTAATATAGGAGATGTATAAACTATAAAATTATTATCACCCCCTGTATCGCAAAAACTGGAGGTGATAGAGAAAAACGGATGACAGATTCGGATTTATGAGGTCAATTTTATTAAGAAACACTATAGAAAACCTAAGGTACATTTTTGACGCAGACCAGTGTAATAGGTTTATATAGCTGTTAAGAACGGGGTGTTGAATACAGCGACTAATGCCAAAGTAGTCAGTCGCCAGATGAGCTCTTAAATTTTTTTTAAAATGTTAAGAACGGGTAATGCATGTTTTAGCTTGTCGCAACTTGTATGACAAACGGTTGACTGCGTGAGCCGGTGATGCAAGATTGCTTTCACCAGTTCAAATTCAGTTAACAGATGGTCACAGTTGTGTTCGGTTGTATAGTGAGAGCGTCAGCGTTATTTCAACTGCTGCATGGCAGCTTCAGCTTCTTCGAAAGAGTGTGGAATGGAGAGATTAGACAATAATAAAGACGAGGATGATAAAGAATCATGTAATTATAGTCATCTTTTACTAGATATAAATTTTTTAGAGTGAAATCTTCCGACGGAAAAAAAGTAAAGTGAGTATGTACATCATGCAATGGTGAAATCTCTGCTGTAGCAGTTGATATCTTTGCAAGCTCCTACAAAGTTTGTAAAGAGGCAGTTGGTAATTGGCCGTCTGAGAAAATTATGCATTTCACCCAAAATCCATTTTTGTACGACCTTTGATACCAATATGGTTACCTCAAAATCAAAGTATGACTCCTCCCCACCACCGACCAATCAAACTTTTGTAGTACCCAATTCGAAATTAACTAATCAAAATAGACTTTCCCGTTTCCTGAGTCCGGAGCGCATCGTAACGAACACTTTTATCTTAACAGCGTTCCAGACAAGGTCAGTAAGAATTAGCTCAACATTATAATCATCGGCCATTTTCCTATATTCAATATATATATATATATATATATATATATATATATATATATATATATATATATATATATATATATATATATATATATATATATATATATATATATATTTATATATATATATATATATATATATATATATATATATATATATATATTATATATATATATATATATATATATATATATATATATATATATATATATATATATATATATATATATATATATTGAATATAGAGAAATGGCTTATGATTATAATGTTAGGAGGAATAAGATATAAAATATGGGGGGAAATTATATAAAATATAATATAGTACTGCCACGACGTGTTTGAAGTTATAAATCAGGGAACTTGAATTCAAAGGAAGGAATTACACTCTCTATATTTTTAGACCTTTGTATATACGCCAAAAGGACACTTAGAAGTGTTGAGTACGATACCCTACTCATCAAGTCTAATGAAAACCTAACGGGAGTGAAATAGATGCACCTCTAAAGATGATGGTGCTAGTAAAGGTCGTCTATGTAACAAAAGACGAAAGAAACGTCTAAGAATGTTATCCAAGTAAGGTTGTACGGTCTGGTCACTGTTGCAAGACCATACAATATTCGTAGCATCACAAATGAGCCAAATGGCATGGTGATAACGGTCTTTGAGATATCATCTGGTGAATAGGGATCTGGTTGAATGAACAAAACAGGTCGAGTTTAGAAAAGCTAAAACAACCAAAGAGAGCAGCGTCGAAGTCATAGAGATAGGGCAAAGGGTACATATCTGGGGTAGTACAAGCGTTCACCCACTTGTTATCCCCCAAAGTTCTGAACTCACCCGGAGTAGACTTCAGTACTACATGGAAAGGAGAGGCCCAAGGAGAAGTAGAAGAACGATTTACGGAAGCATACACCATGAAACCGAACTCCTGTTTCATTAATACTAATCTATCTAGGGTTAAAAGACAAGGGCCGTGTAGTACAAGTGTTCCTGTCGTCTCGATTCGGTAAATCAAAATATGTTTAATAGGCCTAGCCTTCTAAGGTGAAACGCTAAGGAGGAAAACTTATACAGATAGCACTGGAAGTGGGGCTCGCTTAGTGGGAGATGGCCAGACAGAATGGAACTATGAGATTGGAAAGGCGAACCAGAGACAGTATGAGAAGTCGTGCGATGACAAACTTTCGATTGAGAGAATAAACCAAAAGGTTGTGGTCAGAGAAAAAATCAAGGCCCAAAATAGGAAAGTCTACATCGGCGATAATGAAGGTTCATCGAAAAATACGAAGAAGACCGTGATGCAAGGGAAGGATACTCTGTCCATAGCTATTTACGTCTGAAGAATTTGCAAAAGCTCTGCCGTCGTGAGGGGCTAGAATAACATTGGATTTAGCGGCAGTGTTAACGAGATAGGAAGAATTAGAAAGTGGGTCATTAATGCGGAAAGGTGGACTAACTTGGTGAAGTGAAGTTACGGCAGAAGTAATAGACCCACGAATCACGTGTGACTCTAGTTTAAGAGATGCTGATGAATTAACAATTTTGAAGAAGGGAAAGTAGAAAGAAAATTTTGAGGCTGAGCACAGGTGGTCGTCACTGTGGTCGTTGTAGAAGTAGCAGTCGATGAAAAAATCGTGTTACTTATATTGTTCATGTTTATGTTAAATGATCACAGTTAATTTGAAACTCTTAAGGAAAAATGGAGGGGGAATCAAATTCTAAACGCCCAGAAGCGCAAAGGCAACGAGGCAAATAAAAAAAAAATGGAATTAAAGAATTTTAACCTACTATAGGTTCCGTAAATTAACAAATTGCTATATTTAATTAACCGATCTGGGCGCTACATATATGATGGTAGGCCTTGATAGCTCAAGGTTCTATAATCAACATAAGATGAATGGAAAAGGCTAGGAATGAAATAAATGGACGGAAGATCCAGAAAATAAATATATTGGGATAAAGAGAGATATAACACAAATTTTAAATTAATTGGATCGATATGTTTGAAATATGAGATAATTAATTCGTAATAATGCGTATGCATAGAAATTCGTAGTATAAGTAAGAATGGTAGGCATATGTGATAGGGTAAGATAAGTACAATATAGTATGAACTGCTGCTAAAGTGGTCTGGTAAGGGAAATACATGATTTAACTATGGTACTTACAATTTTATAAAAGTTTCTTTTCTACACGTTACCACAGTTTAAAATAAATCTTTTGATGCGGGACTTTGGGCAAGAGTGTGGAATACGCCTTTTGAATGGGACGCTAACAAGGAATACTGCTGCTGTCAGATGATATAAATAAGTGTAGATGTTTAAAAGATGGATAGAAAAGTGTATATGTTTGAAAATTGATTCCGACAAAGATGTAGTTTTATGTTTGTATGGATTATAGGTCGTTTTAAATATTTTTAAGTAAGTTAAGTATTTTTAAGTAACATGATTTGGCCAAAAGCGGCCTGTTAAAAAGAAGAACATATTTTTTAAGCGTCCTTACATTTGGAATACACAAATAATTTGGACATCCGAACAGTGAAACGAACCATTCGTTAGACGGCGATCAGAGAGTGGCATAGCCTAATTTCACGCTCAGCCAAATTCGCGGCCGTGGCCTGTTAGTAAGTTTAATTTTTAAGGCTATGTGGGACCTGCAGTAAGTCTACATCATGAAAGAACTGGAAAAGCAGTGCATTGCGACCGTTTAGATTGAAAAAAGGTTTTTGTGGGGACTATTGGAACTTTGGGAATTGTTACATATGCGTATTTGAAGTGGTACTCATATTATGGGAAAAAAACAGGCAATGGCATCGCTACTAAGATTAAAATTTAAATCTAAAAAAAGAAGCCATGTTTAAATTTTTATAAATTTTCTGAACTTCGCCAATTATAATAATTTTAAGAAGGAACTCTTAATTAAATTTCTTCCCTTTCAAAATATCACGTTGCTAGAATATAGAGTTATAGAAGATATATAAAAATAAATTTTTTGAACTTCACCATTTGTAATTGTTTGAGTTTTAAAAAATTCAAAATATTTCGATACTTATATTTATTTCTGAACTTCACCATTTTGTTTTTGTATATTATAAAAGAATTATTAGAAATTAGTGATAAAAAACATAGTCATAACCAAACTAAGATGAAATTATTATTCAAATACTCAAAAAAACTTTCCTAAATTATAGAGTTAGTGATGCTAGCCATTATAACATTAAAACCTTCTATACATCATGCAATCCTCACCCCTTCTTCTACATCATGGTCAAGAATTCCTTGGTGATATGCCCTATATCATTTTTCTCCCTGTCCACTCTTACATCCCCTATCTCATACTCTATTACTGTTGCTAATCTCTAAACATCCCTCTCTTTCATATCAGCCCATACCTTCCTACCCAGAGTGTCATTCGTCTTTTCCATCATTATCTCTATTCATATCATATACACTGCACCATTACGTGGCTTAACTGTTTCTGTTTTTTTCCCTGCAATTCCTACTTTCAGATCCTTAATCATTTCGCATATACGTTCTTCCATTGATTTCCATTGAGGCAGTTTTTGTCTTAAGCGACAGTTAGGGGTTGGTCTTTGAATATGCGAACTGAGAAGTTACTTGGAAAGAATGTATTGCTACCTGCAGGGGTTCCGTTAACTCAGCTGTAGAACACTTGTCTAGCTGTGAAGACATGGTGAGTCCCACTCTCACTCCCACATTAGTAAGCATCAATTCAGTTTCCACCCATTTCAGACTCATATTTACCCTATTTCATCCATATAATCCCTTAATCAGATTTAGAATATTTGCATCCATGCCTTCTTCATGAAATCTCATCCATAGCTTGGCCCTATTTACTCTGTTAAACGCGTCCTCTATATCTAGGAAGCATATATATAAAGGCTTTCTTTTTTTCCTGCATAAATCTATGATCTCCTTCAGCAAAAACACATTATCTACTGTTCTCTTACCCCTCCTCAATCCCTTTTTCTCATCTCTTAAAATGTCTTTTGTATCATCCTACCCCTGTAATTTACCTGCAAATATCATACCATATATTTTGCCTACGATAATGACAATTAAAACTGGCTGATAGTTTGCAACATTCATTCTAAACTTACCAAAAAAACAAGTAAAAAGTATCCTTACTCACAAAAAAGAGATGCATACTGGACAAGTAATCCACCATCTACAAGATGGAATAAAAAAAGATAGTTAAAGAACAGAAAGTTGCCAAAGGAAATCCAACTACACTAATATATATATATATATATATATATATATATATATATATATATATATATATATATATATATATATATATATATATATATATATATATATAATGATATTTCAAAGAATATGAATATAAAAAAGTGCCATGAAAAGATTTGCTAATCTAAAGGTTAGGAAAAAATGTTTCAGGTAGGCTAATTGTTGATAATGTCCAAAATCCAGTTTGAAAAAAAACAATTTTATTGTTCGTTGTTTTTTTTTAAACAAACAACACAGGAAATAAACTCAATTCTATTATTCTATATTATGAGATTTTTATAATTATACTCTGTTAAGGACGCCAAACATCTGCTTTCCCAGGGTGCGAGCAACAATATGGCCATCCCTGCTCTATCGTCTACTTTACGCATCGCTCTATCATCTATCTTCAGTGTAACTATGCCTCTTGTATCTTCGTCCTTTAATTGCCTCATAATAAATTTACATTGCTCTGTGAGAGTCGAACCAAGTATAACATTCGAGTGAAAATTTAAACGGGTCACACATTGAACCTTTTAAATGGGAAGATAGACTTCTCGGTATGTATTATTCTCTTTTGTAAATGGGAAGATGGACTTCTTAGTATGTATTGTTGATAGAGGAGAGTAGGAAAAGGGACAAAGAAAAAATAATAGCGTATGCGAAATGCGAACAGCTTCCTGAGTTCCTGGACCCCTGTAAGCCAGTGGCGAATCCACTCGGCCATCCTGAGTCTCTGAAAAAGACTCATTCAAACGAAGCTTTTAAGCCGCTCGCCTGCACTTCTCGTACGCTATAGTATTATTCTCTTTTGTAAATGGGAAGATAAACTTCCCGGTGTACGATGTCGGTGAAGTAGCTTCCAAAACCGTTGCCTCCTGTGCCGGGAAGTGAGGTAAAGGACCAATGTGATGGACGTTTTTCTTGGATTCCTAATTGTGTAGGTCACAGAGAGCGACATTGTTGAGTCGATGCTACTTAGAAATTCTTCTGAAATTCTCCTTGTAAGACCTCGTAGGGAAAAGAGTTCACAATATCGATGTCACTACTCAGACCTTTACCTCCTTTACCAAGAATGCACATTGGGTAGCGTAACTAGATCCGAACTCTGATTGAACGCTTAAAAGCTCGGATTGGGATAATATAAGAGGTGAAAGTGTAGGAGAAAGAGATAAAAAAGGTAGAGATATTGTATTTGGTATTTGTGTGTGTGTATATGTGTGTGTGTGTGTGTGTGTTGATATGGCTATGAATGTAGGTTGCCTGGCAAACGCTTTCGTTTTTCCTTAATTTTGCCTTTTGTTTGCTTTATTGGTTTTTGAGTTTGTAATTTAAGCATTCGAGCCTTTGTTATCATATGCTCATTTGAGCTTTTGATTTTTGTTTTAGTTATCTATTTTTGTCGCCTTTTACATTTTTCATTATTATAATAGGCGTAATTTTAATTGCAGTAGGAAGGATACGACCATCAGTGACATTCTTATTTATTCCCTTAGCCTGATGATGGATTGGATAATCTGAAACGTTGCTTGGAATAAATAAGAATGTCACTGATGGTCGTATCCTTCCTACTGCAATTAAAATTACGCCTTCTTAGAAGCAACCTTGTTGAATATATTACATCAAGATATGGATCCATTGTTCTTGGTAGATTCCGTCAACCTGAAAACAACTCGCGGTAGCTTAGCAAATGCTCACTTGATTCTGAATTTCTGCTGGTTTGTAGAAATCCAGGAGTCTTCCCAAATTTCATTTACTTTCGGCTTTACCGTGAGTCGTTTTATGACTGAATTTTATGTCTTCCTTGTGCTATCTACTAAACAATGAAATCAATTATAATATATCACAATGTGAAAAGATTTCCGCTAAGGTGGCCGTTAATATGAATCTATGTAGGGAAATCTTGTCCTTCTTGGATTTCATAGCCATCACAGCCTACTCTAAACGCAATGTAGATCGATATACTGAAGAAGTAAAAACTATCCTTACTCGCAAGTTAGCGAAACTTAATCTCTCCCGTCCTGCTTTTATGTCTCCTGACCAGGTTATTCATAACTTTTCTAACCATAAATTAACTACTCGAGAGGTCTTTTTACTCACTTTAGGATTGAATTTTAAACTTCCAAATTTTAAGCCAAGTTTTGTAGGCTTTTTTTTAAGTATATGGAAAATTTTATGCACGGGTTTAAAAACGTCCCTATTTGTAGTAAATTCTAGCTCTTTAAGAAGAAATTCTCTGTACTATCGCCTGAGGTCTTTTCTCTCTCTCTCGGAAACTCAAATTCTGCTCCTTATTTCTTAAACCTGATGATATTCGAGTTCTTAAGTTACTAGGTGTAAATAAGGAATTAACAATCACTAGAACTGATAAAGGCAATGGAATTGTTCTTATGAAAAAAGCCGATTATATTAACACAATGAATTTTATCCTTGAGGATTCCTCTAAGTTCTGTAGGTTATCTGAATCTATTCTTACTCTTGTTCGTAGGTTAGAAGACACGATTAACCGCTTTCTCCTCAGCTTGAAAAATTTAAACTCTTTAACAGAGGATATTTATTCAAAACTGTATGTATCTGGTTCCTCATTAGGGCAACTGTATGGATTACCAAAGATCCATAAAGAGGGAATACCATTGCGACCGATCCTGGCGGGTTTTGAAATAGCGACATTTTCTCTTGCCAAATTTTGTGTTCCACTTTTATTATAGTTTACATATAATCAATACACAATAAAAAAAACTATGAATTTTCCACTCAACTGCTTCAACTCAATGGACATGGCTATATGGTGAGTTATGACGTAACGTCTCTATTTACAAATGTTCCACTTGAAGAGGTCCTCAAAAAATTTTTGGATAAAGCTTTCCCTTCTGACTCGACATCCGCAGTGTGTCATGGGTTCAATCGCCAACAATTTTCACAGTTATTACTCCTTGCCTCTAAAGAAAATCTATTTAATTTGAATGGCTCCGTCTATCGTCAAGTGGATAGTGTTTCGATGGGAAGTCCCCTGGGAACAACCTTAGCTGATGCCTTTATGGTATCCCTGGAGAATAGGCTCTTTAAAGAATGTCCCTCCTCCTTTATGCCGCTTTTTTATAGGCGTCTCGTTGACGACACCTATGCACTATTTAAATCTAAAAATGATGCTTTAAGTTTTTTTCAATTTTTTAATACACTTCATCCTAATATAAAGTTCACAATGGAGAATGAACATGAAAACTCTATTTCTTTTTTTGACATTCTAGATAAAAAAAAACACCTGCTGGTTTCTGTACGTCCATCTTTAGAAAACCAACATATTCTGGATTAGGTCTCAATTTCTTTAGCTTTTGTGACAAAAAATTTAAAATGAACAGTTTGTATATTTTGATACAAAGAGCCATACGGCTTTGCTCCTCCACGTTTTAATGCACCTTGAATTAGACGTTCTAAGAAGTTTTTTCGTGTCCAACTCATTCCCCCTAGATTTGGTTAACAGAGTCATAGGCAAAATATTAAATGACTCCTTCCATCCAAAGTTGCAAAGATAGATGTCCCTAAGGACTTGCGAAATTTTCTCCACCTGACCTCGGTCCCCTGAATCAAGAAGCTTCAAGACGGTACCGAAAAGTTCTTTAGAATTTTTTCCACAAATACATTTCCGAATAACCTTCATTAACAATTTAAAAATAGGTAATTTCTTCCAAACTAGGGATTTAACCTTGGCTTATTTGCGCAAATAGTATTGTATACACATTTTCTTGCCCTGGATGTTTCCAGGGAACACATATTGGTAGTACTATTCACTCGTTACACTCGAGGGTTTGCGCACACCTCGGCATTAATTGCCGAACAGGAAAGTCTCTCGCGAGTAATCAGAGATCACATTATAAAGTGTAAGGTTGATGCGAACATCAATAATTTTGAGATTCTGGGCTCTAATCCTAACATTACCCAGCTCGGAATTCTGGAATCTCTCTTCATAAAAACACATTCGCCCACGTTAAATTCAAACTTGACCTGCCACTCATTATCGGTAATAGCCACAACCAACCAGCTTCAGACCTGTTAATATTCTACCGACAACAAACTACCGATAATCGTGTCCGATTTTGGGTAAATTCCTTAGTAATTCCCCTGACTCGCTGACAGCAGGTATGAATTTGTTTCTCTCCTTTGCTTTGAGATTATCTGTATATGTACTTGTAATTATTAATACTTTTAATTTTATTGGTTCACTATCTAAATTATTTGCTTTTGATTTGTATCTAATTTATATTAACATTTGTTCGCCTCACAAATTGTGTTTATCCCTTTATATTTAGCTTGGGTAATCCGAAACGTTGCTTGGAATAAATAAGAATGTCACTGATGGTCGTATCCTTCCTACTGCAATTAAAATTACGCCTTCTTATATATATATATATATATATATATATATATATATATATATATATATATATATATATATATATATATTTCGTGTTATGACGGGGGTACGCCACTATTCGCACACTGGCCTACTGGCCGATCGAAATTAAGGCTCTGCCTGCAGATGGCTTTAAGAGTGCTTTAAATACACAGTTGCTAGCCAAGAAATATTCAAACACGGTTACAAAAATATACTTTAATAGGACTAAAGATTACATATAAATATAGGGCAAGTTAAATTGCAATGCAATTAAATATTGATGGTTCACTGCTAAGATGATTGACACTATCAATTAAATTTGAACCGAGGGATAATTAATTAAGTAATGATTTTACAATTATGCAAGTTTTAGAGCAAAGGTGATCCTTGAGGTTTGCGCAGTAAAGGTGGGACGAGCGTGACGAAGAGGGGGTTAAATCCCTTTTACTTTCATGTGCGGCGAGTTGGACCAGGTAGGTAAGATCGACCTTAAACTTGTGGGCGTCTCACGAGACACTCAACCTAACTTCGGGAAACTGAAGTTAGGGGGGGGGGAAGCTTAGCCTTAAGAGGCAAACGGAGGGTGTTTCGGGGATGGCTTTTCCGATCCTTAAAACCCGAACAAGTGGTAAGAAGGGTGGAAGCGCGCCTAACTATTATAGCGTGCAAGAAGTGCAGGCGAGCGGCTTAAAAGTTTCGGTTGAATGAGTCTTTTTTGAGACTCAGGATGGCCGAGTGGATTCGCCGCTGGCTAACAGTGGTCCAGCGACGCGGGAAGCTGTTCGCAACTCGCCTACGCTATTATTTTTTTTTTGGCGCCTTTTCCTACTTCCCTATATCTACAATGGTGCCCAGACCCGGGAGAGGGAGCGTCAGCCCTTGGATAACATTTCCAAACGGGCTCTCTCATTTTTTTCTTCAAAAATACGCTCCGCTTCTAGGAGGGTGGTTGTATAGCGTGCGATAAGTGCAGGCGAGCAGCTTAAAAGCTTCTTTTGAATGAGTCTTTTTTGAGACTCAGGATGGCCGAGTGGATTCGCCGCTGGCTAACAGTGGCCGAGCGACGCGAGAAATTGTTCGCAACTCGCCTACGCTATTATTTTTCTTTGCCCCTTTCCCTACTCCCCTATATCTACATTATCTCCACGAACAACACTGAATAACGACTAACTCTTCTTTGGCTCTTCGACAATCACTCAATTCTTCTCTGGACAAGAATGTAGTCGATTCACTCTCGACTAACGAAGACATTTAGGCTAACGTACTGGACAGCGTCTTCAGACACGATCTGCATTGGAACTTTGAGGTGTCGAATATATACCCTAAAATTATCTAGACGGGGAGAGAGATTCATCGCCAACAGACTTCCTTAATTGCCTTGGGTCGTGATAAGGTTCTATAGCGCGAAGTCGCTACGAGTAATTCTCGCAGTATATAGGGCAGACGAATTTAAAACGGTCAACGGCGAACTGGGGAAGTCAGGGGGGCGGAAGAATTGCTTCTCTATCTCTCATTATTCCACAATATATATATATATATATATATATATATATATATATATATATATATATATATATATATATATATATATATATATATATATATATAATTACTTTTCCTTCTTTTATTTTAAATTTCTCATCGTTATTTGCTGTCCATATTCTAACTAATGTGTCATTATTGTTGGGTTTATTTTATTTTTTCACATTTTAAGTGTCAGTATCGGTAATTTTATTCAGTTGTTTACATTGTTTATTCATAGATAGGGTTTATGTTAATCGTTGTATACTTTCTACTTCCGTCAATTTTTTTGTCTACATCTTATCTGATGCATTTCATTATCTGGTACGGTAATCTTACTTATTTCTTCCTGGGGTAGCGTTTCATTCAATTTTACCCATAGGTTTTTGGCGCGTTCGTGGAGTATTTTATTTATAGGTAAGAGTCCGGTTCTTTGGTGTAGGTCCTTCATTGTGATGTAATTCGCTCCTGCCTTCTCTTATTTTTTATAAATCGCGTTGCCATTTTTTTTACTTTGGGGGCTCTTTTTATTTGTGTAGTACTCAACGTATGTGTAGGAATTATAGGGTATACCATCTTGGATCGGACAAGGGCCATGAACAAATTTATTTTGTTCTCACTTGAGAGGTTACGGAATCTTTTTATCGTCTTCATAGTCAGATTTGCTTCTGACACTTTTTTTCGACAGATGGGAAGCACATCCATTTGTTGTTAGTTTCATTCCGAGGACTCTCCCTTCCGTTTTATATCGATAATCCTCTCAGTCGACTCTAATTGCAGTTGTTTTCCTTCGGTTTAACGGCATTAGGTTTAATTTATTTGTTTGTTTTGATTTTATTCTTTCTTTCGTAATCGTTTAAGTTCTTAATTTTTCTTGCTATCCCCTGGACGATGTCTCTTGGATTCTTCGTATCACTGGAGATGATTTGTGTAATATCATCCGCCAGTTGAATGTACATTGCACACTCTTCCATTAGATGGGGTAGATCTCGGGTATATATGGGGTACAGAGTTAGGGAAAGGCACCATCCTTGAGGAACAGCCGCTCGTAGAGTGAATGCCTCACCCATTTGGTCTTTTATTTGAAGAATAGCATTTCTTTCTTCCAGGTAGTGGCATAATTTTTTGTTTAGGTTGGGTTCCATATTGAGGCTAGTAATTTTAACTTGTAGGCTGGAAATCCATACTTTATCGAAAGCTTTGTCAACGTCGCGGAGTACGACGTCCACTCTGTTGCCTCGCACTGTTTCGGTGGCGATTTTTTTCTGCAAGAATTGCCAGCGCGGTTTCCATTACTCGCTCGCTCCTGAGCCGGGGAAGTTGTGGGTTATATAGGTTATTACTCTCGAGGTATCTTTTTAGCCTTTCGTTTAGGAGCCTTTGGAGAAGTTTGCCGAGCAACTCGAACAGCGAGATTGGACAGTAGCTTTCGATTTGGTGTTTTAATTTACCCGGTGTAGCAGCTCTGCAGCTACAAATATATATATATATATATATATATATATATATATATATATATATATATATATATATATATATATATATATATATATAACTAAAGTTTTATATCATTTTTCTTAAATATTATATATTTGTAAAAAGGTCTTCAAAAACAATTGGCAACATTTACACGCACGTACTAATGCTTCCAAATATTCCGCATGGAAGACAAAATTTTCACTTGTTCTCTCGCCACCTCCAAATCAAGACTCTCATACATTTTCCCTTTAAACCATCGTGATTGTAATTACATTTCAATTAGTTACAAATACATTTTAATTATTTCACATCACCTAACTACCTCACACCAAGTTTAGTCACGACGAAAATTCAGTATTAAACTCATTTCATTTTGTATAATTAAATTCAAATTCAACCAATATAATTTTAAATATGTTCCATCCTTGTAATCTATAATAATAATAATAATAATATATATTTTGTTATAAATCTTCGTTGTATTTCATCCATTTCTTAACGATTTCGTGTTCAACTATTAAGCCTAACTTCGTCATAAGCTTAGCCGCTCGAGCCTTTTTTACGCTTCAATAACTCTCATAAATAACTTATAGATATAGGTTTGTTGTAAATTATCTATCTGGGTTCACACCACAGTGGCCATATATATATATATATATATATATATATATACGGTTTCGGTAAGAAGATCATCTTTGCCGTTTTAAACTCCTGGGGATAGTATCTAGTATTCAAACAGGCATTGAAAATCTTCAAAATTGTTTTATGCCCGTTGTTTGGTGCATTAACCAGGTGTGCCTTTGTTATGCCACTTAGTCTTTGTGCGTTCTTTTTAAATGACTTGACTTCTGTCAAGTATTCTTGCATTGTGAATGGCATTTCCTCTTCCGAGCGAATGGATCTCTCCTCATCAAATCGTACGTATGGCGTGGTATTATCTTGCTTTGTTTGTAAGGTTTAGGCGATTTCTTCTTCATATTCTCTATCGAAGTCAAGGTTTTCTTCTGGAGAAATTGAAAAAACTTAGGTCCAGTGTCTTCGGAAATGCTCTTGTAGTTCTGCGTTTCGTTGTACTTCCTTGTTCTGTACTTTAATTTTTTTGGTTGAGTTCCTCGTAGTCTTCTGTATTGTATCCAGAATTTCCTCGGATTTTTTTCAATGTCCATTTTTTTCGATAACGTTGTTCCAAGCTTGAATTAGTTTTTCTTTTATTAATAATCCCACTTGTCTTCTGATTGTTTTTAGTCTTCAATATATTTTCATTGTGTTACCCAGCTCCATTATCTCATTTGTCAATCTTTCGAATTCTACCATCTTTTCTTTTATTTCTTTGTCCCATCGCGATGCAGGCAGGGTTCTGTGTTCTGTTTTTGGTGTGTAGATTGCATCAGCTTCTGTTATTTTTTCGATTTTCCTCTGTATTTCTACTTCAATTTCGTTAGATACTTGGTTGTTTAGGGTTTTGATTTCTATGTTACTTCTGTGTTCTTTATATTTGGCCCAGTCGGTTCTGCTGGGTGATTTTCTTCGTGGAATCATAATTTAGATGGGGAAGGTGGATATAGTTTTGATCATGCTTAAATGGTCAGAAGGGGTTGCAGGTCCGGATTCAGTGTTGAGGTTGAGGTTGAATTTAGGATTGGTGAGATCTATCTCTGGTGTGGTTGAAGATCTACAAGTTAGAAAGGCTGTAAAATATGGTCTTTATCTTTGGACCATGTTTATTTGTAGCAGTAGTTATAGAGTTTTGCCTAAACCGTTCGTTTGAGTTGTATACCCGGCTGCTCTGCATCTGACATTGAGATCTCCGGTTAGTATAATTGAATCTGGTCGGCGAAAGAGTTTGAGGAAGTTGGGGAAGTTTGAGGAAGTACGAGCGTCTCGGGGGTTGGTAAGCCCCGGCTGCTACTAGATCGCCGTAGTCATTTTGATCTTTATCGCAAGGTAGGATTCTTCTAGGTCAGTGGTTCTCAAACTATGGGTCCCGACTCAAAAGTAGGGGCACAGAGCCATTTGATTTTTAAAGATTTTAGTGCTTTTTCAATAAATAAATTTAAACATCTGTTAATCTGCTATTTTATTGTTTCTAAGAAGTTTATATTATTATACTCTCTATTTTCATTATATCTCGCGTTCCATATTCCTCAGGCATGCTTCTCCCCCCCCCCCCGTGATTTTTCCCCTACTCGTCTCTTAAACTGGGATTGTACCGTGCAGTGTTGCCAATTTAGCCCCCCCTTTGGCAATAAAAATTGCAGAAAAGTATTTACATAGGATTTCAAATATAACTATTAGGTTGGAAAGAAAGTAATGTTTCTTTTGGAAGCAAGATGTCCTCTGTTCAAGTTCAAGCACTTTTTCAAGTTCATGCTACAGTCTTATTTATGATAAATATGATTATAAATAATTATAAAGTACTTTTGTAACAAGTACAATAGAATGTACTTTTTATTTTTAGCCCCTTTTGTATCAAGGTTTGGCAACCCTGATTGCACGACAATCTTAACGCCAGTGAGATCAGTTGAAATATAATCTTTGTTACGTATGGTGTTGAGAATGTTGATAAGTTGTATCCCATTATGAAAGATCATTTGTAAGATTTATTTCATGAAATAGAAAATTATTTTCCGGCAGGAGAAAATGATACTACAAACGCTCCTGAAAATTTCCAAGAACAACTCATTGAAATGAGTAATAGTTTTGAGGCCAAAAGTGAATTTTCATCGCTTTCACTTAACCAACTTTGGATTAATCGACACATATCTTATCCAACATTATCAGACTTGGCGCTTAAAATACTACTCTCATTTCCCACAACATATTTGTGTGAATCTGCCTTTTCCAAACTTCTGCTCATAAAGAGAAAGCATCGAACTGAATTTAGCCTTGAAGATGATTTTCGTTGTGCAATGTCATCCACACAACCAAGAATAAAACTGCTAACCGAAAAAAGCCAGCTCAGCCATCGCATTAAAGGTATGAACTGCATTTAACATAATATTTTTCAATTTTTTTTAATCTTAATAAATGGGTGGCGACCATAATATGGTGGCCACCAGAAAAAAAAAAGTTGAGGACCACTACTCTAGGCCTTTTATTTTAGTGTAGTGAATCTCATTTTTTACTCCGATCAATGCACCGTCGAATCTGGTTTGGGAATAATTATTAGCTATGATCTTGTAATTTGGTATTTTTCTTGTTTCGATCTCAGTGTTGATTCCATTTTCGGTTAAGATTACGATGTCCGGGTCTTGCTGTCTAATAATATTTGAGTATATGGTTCTTTTTTCTCTCCAGCCATTCACATTAAGCGTAAATATTTTTAGTTTACATTGGTACGTGAACGTGGTGGGTTTAGTTCTTGCTTTATTTTCCTGCTTTCATTTACTCCGTTCTTGCTGGGGAGCGAGTGCGGCCAGATTGTTTTTCCTTGAATTTGTCATTTGTTATATTGTAACAGGATTCAGAGACGATTATAATCATTTCCTGCTATGAATTATGAATTGATGTAAGTAGTTAGGTGTGTGTAGAGGGCAAAGAAAGGGCGTGGGGACAGATCATTGTACTTGCAGCAGGAAGTGCAGCATTATTTTTCCCTTTTCTGAATACCGTATCAGCAGGTGCCACTTCTCTTCTTTGGTCATTTTCAGTTATCTGACTCACTGCTCCTTTATGTTTATTTACACTTAAAAGCATTTCAGCAATCTGTTCCCCAGAAAATGAGACGGTATTAACAACTTGTTACAACTAATAACATGACAATTAACAACTTAATAACAACCAGATTATATAGTGATGATATATTTAATATACAGAATTGGGCGGGGTGGCAACGAGTTGCGACTTTGCCGCACTATGAATTTCGAAGTCGTAATGTCGAAAGTCGCACCACCAATTTTCTGCGACTTTAAACAGGAACAAAGACGAGTTTTTTTGAAAGAAATTGCCGCGGCTTTTTATATATGCGCAATGTGTTTTCTAACTTATAAAAGCATGTTTCTGTTATCGCGCTAAAGTTTATTTTGTAATTTAGCCGAGTCGCACCGGGGAAAAAAAGTCGCAGTCGCAAAGTCGCAAGTAGCATTGGGGGCCTCTAAATAGAGTCGCAAAGTTGCAGTTACCTTAGATCAGGTGGCAAAGTCGCACCTGAAAAATTAAAGTCGCGCCCAGCTATGCTAATATATAAATGTATATGTCGTTGTATTGTAAGGGCCGAGTGGTGGTACGTAGGTTTGTTCACGTACTTGAATAACTCCTTTATTACGTTTTCTCTAAGAGTGCTATATTATTTTCCGTTATTTAATATTTGAGGATTTTTAGTGTCATGTGCAGTGTTTCGAAGCTTGAACTAAATACTTCTAAAATAAAATATATCTTTAATTACAAAATAAAAAGGTGAAATATTCTAAACAAACTATACAGCTATAAATAAACGAGTCTATGTTAGAATTACTAATTTAAACCAAATGAATATAAAGTAATAGTTGTCCCCCAAGCTCACTTTAATAATGGACACTAATTGACACACAAAAATAATTGAATTTCTTTACCTTTAAAAAAAACACACGTGAATCTGGCTTAAGAATGACCTTAGCCTTGGATCTTATTTAGACGGAAAATGTTTTGCCGTTAGGCGCGTGGGTGTGTTCTCAGATGCCCAGCCCTTTGTCTGACGAGGAGACGGACTTAGAACAACCGGAAATTTTGTTGAGGGTGACGGATGGCGTTAAGCACGTCGGCTTAGTCAGATGATTTAGCAACGGGACCGGGAAGGTATGCTTTTTCTAATCTTCGGGTTAATCTTGAGATGGTTCGCGTTGACGAGCGATGAGCAAAAAGTGAATCCTTTGACGACGACGGGAAAGGGGGGGGGGGCTGAAAGAGTTCACTTTGGGTATTTCTCAATGGCAAGGGCTACCACTGTTTTTTTGTTGCAAACCGAGATAGGGGATTTCTCTGACGAGAGATGTAGGAGAGTGATCCTCAATACAAAATGGGTGAATTTTCGGGATGACCACCGGGAACTGCCTCAGAATGAGCTTCTTCTGTGTTCCTTTCTTTGAGTGCCGTGCTGACGCCGGACTTCTTCGTATCGATCTCTAACACGATCTTCCTTTTCTTCTCCAGTTATTCGCCTATATACTTCACCGACCCCCAAAGGGGGAGGGAAAGTGGGGAGATGATGGCTTATGTATTACCTCTCTCCTCTAACGACGCTTCTTCGAGCGTCTTTCACTTAGCCCTAAAAGCATCTTTTGGCTTTTGGTCACAGCTATAATTTCGTCCATTACACGAAACTAGATCCCAGATCTTAGGGGAAATAGTACCTGTTTAAACATTGTTGTTGCACATGGTCTACTCCCCTTGGTATTGCTATGCTCGATGGCCCAGAAATCTGTTGATTCGTACTTCTCGTGGTTTGAGGAGGCATCTGGCGGCCAGCGGATCGGTGGGAGAGGGGGGGTAAGTAATCGGGTTACACTGCCTAGCGCCAGAACGCTGCGGTGACCAAACAGGGCCTCTGATTTTAGGGTGGGATACGATTTTCATATATATATATATATATATATATATATATATATATATATATATATATATATATATATATATATATATATATATATATATATATATATATATATATATATATATATATACATATATTACAGTTTAGTTTTTTTAATGCCTAAAAAAATATTATTAAATATTTTTTATTTATAGAAAACTAATGAGAACGCCCCCTCCTAAAATAAATCACTAAAAGTTTGTTATTTTGGAAGAACACATACCGCAATGCCAATTTTCGCAGAGTCTTGATCTTGATCTTGATCTTGATCTTGATTGTACAGGAGCCTCACATGATGGGAGGCTGGCCTTTGTAGCGGCGGCACCTGTAAAGGAAAAAAAAAAGAAAAATAGAAAAAAGGAGAGAAGAAAAAAAGGAAAAAAAAGGTACATAGTACTCTCTCGTTCTCAACTGTGCCACTTCCGTTTTCTATTCCTGTACTCTACTTCTGATACACCACATCTTCTCAAGGAATTCCTTCACCACCACAATCATGTTATCAGTCGTCTCTCTCCCCAAACCTAGAATTAGTATCATCCATTCTCTTCCTGTTTTTTCAACTCTGTCATTCCTTGTGCACCCCATTTCAACCAAGACCTTTTGCATCATTTCGTGCCTCTCTCTGTAGTACTCTGCACACTCCAGCAATACATGCTCCACAGTCTCGTCCACACCCATATCACACCTCTGGCAGACCTTACTATGTGATTCAGACCACCTATAGTTCCTTGCATTTACATCCATGCATTGGGCCCTAGCTTGGAAGAGAAGATCCCCACCAAGGCTTCCATCATACCACTTGACATACATTGGGGTATCTTCCTCTCTGAACAACTCTAAGGTCTTCTTTTGTAACATGTCATTTTTCCATTTGTTCATTCCCATCCTTTTGACTACGCTCTCTATCTCATTTCTCCATTTCCTCCCATCCCACTCTGGCCCTTCTCCACTTCCATTCACCATAGCCCATTCATAGCCATCATGGGTTCCTTCCATAAACCGGCGAGTCAAACCGATACGTTGCCCAGTCCTGTTTACAATTGCCAGGCACCTTTTTTCCCATTGACTTGTTCCTACGTTTGCTAAGTATACTTTTCGCGCTAGCCGTTCATCCTTCATTCTTTCCAGACGTATCTTGTACTTCAAAATCGCCTTCATATACCTCTCCTTGAAGGTGCTCCACCCCATGTCACCCCTCAAAGCCTCTATCGCAGCATACCTGGGTGCGTTTAGAGCAACTCTCGCCACTCTACTTTGGCACACTTCCAGCTTGTTCATTTCGGTCTCGTTCCATGCCATCACCTCCATACCATACATAATGCTAGGCACTGCTACACACTTCCATACCTCACGCAAGGCATCATACTTGCTGGCTCTCATTCTTGCGGCACTAGCTAGTCTACCCACCCACTGGCTAGCTATGCTTTGCTTTTCATTCTTCGTTCTTCCACACCCCTCTGGACTCACCCACACTCCGAGGTACTTATACTCTAATGTCTGCCTCACTTCTCTCTCTCCAAGCCTCCAAGTGGTATCCCTTTCCTCCTCTGATCCATTTACAACTATTATCTGCGTTTTTTCAGTGCTGAAAGTCACATCGAAGTCCCTTCTATACTCCCCTACAACATCCAGTGTCCTTTGCAGCTCATCACCTGATTCACTCATCACTACAAAACATCATCTGCATACAGCAGCATGCATATTTTGTCCTGACGTACTCTCACACCCACATTCATTCTCCTCACTCTTGTTGCTAATTCTTCAGTGTATATACTAAAGTGGGTAGGTGACAGGATGCATCCTTGTCTAACACCTCTTTCACTCTTCACCCAGTCCGTCTCTATGTTTCTCTTTCTTCTGCCTCTTCTTCTTTTGCATATTGCAAAATAAAGTTATCAACATGGCTAGATCAAGGGCGAGTTTTAATTGCACTAGAAGTTATTCTCTACAATAAATATACGAAAAAGGTTTATCTCTATAACATTTGATATGTTCTCTATATACACACATAAACAAGTTCCCCTCTCCGCACTTGTGCCCCGATAGGATATACCAGTTGTACCCCTTCTCGGCGGCCCTGCCTACCAAACTGGGAGCAAGTAGAAACCTTAGAATTCTGCGCTAGTGTATACATGAGTCTTTCGTTTAAATGATATGTAAATAGGTCGAAAGGGGGCAGCAGGACTCAAGAACGAGCGAAACGGATTGCAATGCTAATTAAAAGCTATAGGCTGATAACAATTATTTTTAGTGATTCTAAAACACACAATTAGCACGAAATATAATTATATGATTTATGAGAGATATTAGCACAATTTAAGCAGTTAAAAGGCTCATATTTGCAGTAAGAAATATTACTCCTGTCGATCACTTTTATTATCTGTTCACCTGTATAGGAAATATTCCCCATATTTTATACTATTTTGCGGGAAAAAGGGAATTGTAAAATTCGTTTAGCATACCGGCTAGTATAGTGGTTGGCGCATTGTTGTGAGCTTAAAGAGGTATAGCAATGCCTCTGGTCATTCCTATAATAAAAACCGCCTGGGAAACTTAAATATATTTATACATCATTTATTATGTAGAATTCATATCATGCAATTCTTTTAATTTGCAAAGAATTGTGAGAGAAAGTGGAATCAAACTAAGTACGATTTGTTTGGAGGTGGTTGACTAATTATAGAAGGAATGATTACCGACTTTTATACGGAGAATGACGAGAGTCGAATGGGAAAGAATAGTGTGCTATTTGGTCGAGCTGAAATCCTGTGTTTGTTTTTTTTGTGTGAAATTTTAAGAGATGTTGTTTGAAACAGTAGTATGTTAAATGAATTGACAAGTAAAATAAATGAATGAATGAATTATTAAGTTGTACATAAAATATGATTTAATTTACAAAAGTTAAGTAAAATAGTTGAACGATTTAATTGATAAAAGTAAAAGAATTGCAGGAGCACGCTAGGAGTCTAGACCAATCAAGAATAATTTAAAACACTGACACCCTTTCTCAGGCGGGAAAGCGGGAGAGACAAACGAATTGTCTATCAGGTATTAAGGGATGCATGTGATTGGTTCAAACCGGAGTACCCACTTGTGATTGGTCAACGTTTGACTTTTTCTCCTACGTCTGTGATTGGCCAACATTAACCGAGAAGTAAAGAATACTTCTATGCTTTTCAAATGTAATGAAGTAAAAGTAAAATAAGAAAAAATACACAATTAGAACTTAAAGTAGTCAAATTAGCGCGTACTTTTTAGGAAGTAAAAGTATAATAGAGTTACTCGAGTATAGTACTTAAATAATTTTACTTTGTTACTTCACAACTCAAACAATATCGTTGTACTCAAAGCGGTTAGGTAAGGGTAATAATGAGAATTTCTTAGTTGGCTAGAAAAGTCTCCTGGAGTTCCTCAACCCTTTTCAGGAGCGTTACATATACGACTAGGCAACCATTAATTTCTCTAAAAAGATAATTTTTAAGAAGCCTTCTGTATAATCCCTTCTTGAATAAATTCCTTTACCCATCCCCATCCATTACTTCTAGAAATATTAAACAGTTATTTTTAAGTAATTAAAAAGCACTTGCAATTAGAAAAAATATAGTTTTCTTATTTATAAGAGAAAAAAAGCACAATTTAACCAGTTAAAAGGCTCACAAGGCTCACATTTGCAACAAGAATATTACGCCCGTCGATCTCTTATTTTCTCTGACCTTTTTCCCCTTTGCGGGGAAAAAGGGAATTTAAAAATTCTAGAGGGAATTGTCAAAGCGTATGGATATATTGGCTAATTTCAACGCCATCTTAGTTTTGTTCAATTTAATACCTCTCTTAAGATTCAATTTTTCTCCTTTTTAATCTTTGCTGTCCAAAGTTTTATTAAATTTTATATGTGTCTCAAATTAGTAAGTATAACCTTGTTGTAACTGATTTAGGGAATTTCCAATGTATATAAAAAAAAAACGACATTTTTCTACATTGCCCTTTGAAAGTTTATAATGAACTGTGTAGATAAAAGTTCTTGGGGAAAGGCTTGTGAATAGATGTCTCTGATTAGTTCCGGATAACATATTTCATTAATTAAATCTTTATATATTTGTAGTAATTAAGTTTTGCTGCACTTGTTTATAATTGGGAGCTTATACAGGCCTACTGATTTCTGGTAGGTCTTTTGAAATGGAGGATGACCCTGATGGGGTCAGTTACAAAAGTAAGGAGGTTATTCTTAAACTATATGTGGTAAATATGTAGATTATCGGCGCGAACGATGGGACGTACTATTTCGTCCTTGTTCAAAAATGTTTTACGTTTTTGGAGTACATTTAAGTTGACAGCTCGTGTGGGGGTAAACACAATGGGGAGACTACACTACGATGATCCTGAGTTTCATTAAATTGGGTGGGTCTGGGGGGCACAGCCCCCCAGTATATAATCCTAATTGTTTATAGAATAATAATTTGAAAAGGACTCAAACGCGCATGAATATTCCGACACGAGTGAACGATAATATTTACACACAAATTTCTTTGGGCCGGGCCGCTAATCTACATATTTACCCTATATGTCTTAGGTTAGGCCACATCTAGAGTACTGTATACAGACATGGACCCCACATTTTAGACACGATATTAACCTTCTTGAGTCAGTGCAACAAAGATTATTCCTTCCCTGAGGCACCTTTAATATATAGATAGACTGAGGGTATTAAATATGTTCTGGTAAACATGTAGACGCACGGCCTGGGCGGAAAAAAATATTTTGTGTAAATATTATCGTTTACCCATGTCATTTCTTATGTCATACCACACCCCCAACTCTTATTATAATTCGCAAAATGATTAAAGGCGCTGACATGATGTAGTTAAAGCATTCACCTCTGTAAATGTCAGAACATAAAAATTAGGATTATATACGGGGGGGCTGTGCCCCTCAGCCCCTCCAATTTAATGAAACTCATATTATTCATAGTGTTGACCCCCCCTTGTGTTTACCCCCACACGAGCCATCACCTATAAATGTACTCCAAAAACGTGAAACATTTTGGAACACAGACGAAATAGTACATCTTATCACTTTGTGCCGCTCATCTACATATTTACCCATGTTCTCATTCGAAAGTAGGTGTGTGATTGAGTTGTTTAAAAATTTTTCTGGGATAGATAAATTGGATGTTAGCAAGTTTTTTGAGTTAGATGATGGAAATCAGACTAGAGGTCATGGTAAACCTGAAGATCCATACCCCGCAAACCATATTATTGGTTGCTATAGGGGGGGGGCATAGCCCCCTATACCCCCCCCGGCGCTACGCTCACCCTCAGGAACAAGTAATAAGAAGTTAATCACACAGTTGGGTGAAAATATATTGGGAGGTGGAATAAATATTATAGGAATGCGAGCTGAATAGTTCACAGGGTATGGATCTTCAGAATTACCGAGGTCACCACTGGAAAATTAAAAAGTATGGGTGTAGGTTGGATTTAAGAAAATATTTTTTCACCAATAGAGTGGTGGACTTTTGGAACAAATTGCCGCGGAGGGTAGTAGGTAGTCCAAATTTAGTTGTATTTATGAGTAGGTTGGATGAGTTTATGGGGAGGGAAGATTGTGATGGTTCCTAAGTTTTGTATATATTAATATTGTTTGTATATATCTATAGCTGCATGATTTAGTTCTTGACAAGCCTTGATTGGTGATACCTTGTTTCTGGACGCAATCCTCTGGATGTAGTTTTCCTGGGAGTTCGGGTGCCTTAAAAAAGAGGCTGTTTGACTCGGATAACCTATGATGGGCCCTTGTGGCTTTTGTCATCTGTTATATTATATTGTGGGGGACTTTGATTTTGTCTCCCCTGGCGATGGTGCTTTTGTTTTTGATCCGCTTGTGTGGCTGGTTTAAATTGTATATTGTGGGTGCATGATCTGCTCTACTCCTATGTGGGTGTGTTTTGACGGATGCGGATGACCTTTGATAGGCCTTTGTGGCTTTTGTCATCCGTGAAATTATGTTGTTATAATATAAACCTTGCATTTGAATACTTAATAGCACCTATAAAGGAAGATGATAAATTTAATGACAAACCTCTTCAATTCAGCATTGCCCTTAAAAACAGTAATTTACTTAATGATATTCAATATCATAATGTAACTTTTACTGGTCATCCAAAAAATTGTATTATTAGTACCAGTACTAAGACTAAAGATATCTTCTTAGTTAGTGCAGGTTTCTCACTAGGTGAGTGGAAAGTAACCTGTAAATTACTATCAGATCTTCCAAAATCCTATGGGGTTATTGGCCCATTTGCTCTAAATGAGAATGTAGTTGAAATAAAGAATGAACTAATATCTAAAGGCTACCCTATACTATCAATGTCTCGTATCAATAAAAGAATAATAAAAAAAGATAACACTCCAACACGATTTATTAAAATTGACTTCTCAGTTGAAAATAAGCCAACTATAATTAAAATACTGTATACAAATTTCCATGTAAATGATTATATTCCACTACCGATACAATTTTTCAGATGTCAAAAATATGGACATACATTTAATTCCTGTTGATCAAGAGCAAAATGTTTAATATGTAGCAATAATGATCACTCGGCTAAAGACTGCCCAAGGGAAACTTTAAAATGCGCAAATTGCAACTTAAATCATGTCTCAACCTTTAAAGGAAGCTAAGAAAGTTGAAATTGTATCAAAAAAGTTAAACATCAGTTATGAAAGCGCTAAAACACAAATAAAAGAAAACGATAATAAACCTTATAACATAAACTCTTATCCCTCCTCTATTTCCAAGGAAACTGCTGCAATTATTCAAAACCCCCCAAGAAGTTAACCAAGCTAGCTATGCTCATATCTTAAAAACTAATCTACAAGATAGAACCATCAATAATAATACAGTAAACGGCAAATCAATTCACCATCAAACCTTGATTAATAACCCCAATCCACCTGTTTATGATAAGACAAGCAATCAAATTTTCTTACTAATTCAAATACGCCCTCTACTGACCCCCTCAAAATTAGTAATCATTAAAATAATGCAAATGATACACATATTTACAACTTTCTTTTAATTGCTTTGCTTAAAAGACTTGTGACAGAAGGAATTTGAAGAAGCATTAGTTGAAGCAAAATAAATGCACCAAGAAAGCTATATACTCTCAACCTGCTAATATAACACTTAGTAATGAAACTCAACTAATATTAGGTGAACAAGGAAATAAAAATCAGGAAATGCTCATTGAAGCTGATAATCAGGGCAAAACTGTCAGGCAAGACACAAGTAATTCAAAACCTAAAGAAAATAAACTAAACATCACTATATCTCATAAAAATAGACAAAAACCTCCCATTGTTGAACTTCTGAACCTGAAAAAAATAAAAGAAACCGCAAACTAATAATCCAAACTTAATCAAATCAAATAAAAGACCGGTTTGTAGTGAACCTGAACCTATAAATAAAAAAGCTAAGTAAAATGGACAATAAAACAAACAAGATAAAAATTTTGCAATGGAATTGCCAGAGCTTATTTTCTCATCTATTGGAATTCAAAGTTTACCGATGTGCTAACAAACCCCACTTGTGTTGTATATGCGAAACACGATTGGGCATCAAATCAAATGTTAGTTTTATTTTTAGAAGAGACAGAGATAGAGATCTTAATTCGCAAAGACATTAACTATAAAATAATAATAGGTAATAAATTAATTATTTGTGGTGATCTAAATCAAAGACACCCGCATGGGATAATCATCTCAAGCGTGAACCTCTGCAACAAGCAACCGCTTTCAATAATTATATTGCCTAATCAGATCTAACTATAGCAACTCCTCTAGGTCTTAAAACAAGATATGACCTAAGAAATAACTCTTACTCAACTATTGACCTTACTTTAGTATCAGCAATTCTTTCCGATAAAACTGAAATAAACTTGGGTAGAGATCTCTGCTCAGATCATATCCCAATCCTTATCCATTTATCTGAACTAATAACTGTATCTAACATAGGAAAAAGACCAGATTGGAAGATAAAAAATAACAAATGGTCAGAATGGATAACTAATTTTACTACGATTCAAGCTGACATATCTCAAAATCCACTTGAAGAATTAGATGAAATAATAGAAAATATAATAGAAGCCTTCAAATTAACTTTCAAACTTAGTATTAAACCTAAAGGCACTAAATTTAACAAACCATGGTGGACAGAAGAATGCAGCAAACAGGTGGCTCTGAGGCGGAAGGCTAAATGTACTAATGAAAGAAACTTCACTCCACAGAACACCATAGCCTTTAATAGACAAAAAGCTATAGCACAAAGGACAATTAGAAGAGCCAAAAAAATATCTTTACAAAAATTTATTTCTAATATAAACTTTAGAACCCCAATTCAAGATATCTGGTTCTTTTTTAAAAAGTTCAGAGGCACTTATAGAGAACAAACATTTCCTCTTATTCAAAATGGTAATCCAGTGCTCGGTGAAAAAGAAAAGGCAAATATTTTTGGACAGAATTTTCAAGATATCCTTAAAAATGGAGATCCAGTTATTTTAAATGAACAACAAAATAGACTGATCAGTGATGCTACAAAAGACTTATCAGAAGATTTTAACAAGGAATTCACTTGGGAAGAATACATTGATAACTTAATCAGCATCTCAGAAAAAGGAGGAAAAGCCGTGGGATCTGACTTAATACATAAAGCATTCCTAACAAATCTTCCACTAGAATATAAAAAGAAAATCTTAAAAATATTCAATAGTTGCTGGTCACTAGGTAAATTCCCATCCACATGGAAAGAAACATTATTGATACCCATAAAAAAAACCTGATCAAGATCCTGCAAATCCAGGATCATATAGACTAATTTCCTTACTCTCTATTTTGGGCAAATGCTTTGAGAAAATGATTTACAATAGACTTTATTGGTTTTTAAAAAAAATTAATATAATAAAATCCATCCAATGTGATTTCAGTAAGAAACACGGTTCAATTGATCAACTAGTGAAATTAGAAAATTTTATTAGGATAAATGTAAAACAAAAAAAGCATGTTATAGTGGTATTACTCGATATCAAAAAAGCATTTGATCTGGTCCCACATCAGGCTCTAATGTACAAACTCGCAAAATCTGGCGTAACAGGAAGACTATTAACTATTCTATTCAATTATCTTAAAAACTGCGCATTTAAAATTCCATTGGAGAATTCTTATCAAACAGCTTTAATTTTGTTAAGGACTACCACTAGGTTCAATATTGTCACCTATTCTATACACAATTTTCAACAATGACATGCCTCAATTAATAAACTGCAATATATCCTGTTTTGCAGATGATCAGGCAATATACACCAGTGGGAACACACTACAGGAAGCTGAAGAAAAACTTCAAAGAGCCATTAATAAAATAAAAGATTTCTGTCACATGGGGAACTACAATTAACATTAATAAAACTAAACTAAAGTATTTTACAAATCAAAGAATACTTAGAACACCATTTATATCAATAAATAACCAAAGAATAAAAGATGTTAAAGAAGTCTCTTTTTTGATGCATCTTACTTGACCTGGAAATGTCATATAAATTAGCTTGTATTAAATTGCCAAAAATGCCTGAATATACTAAAATCTTCCCGTAAATTATCATCTGGAGCTAACTGAAAGTCATTACTTATATTTCTTAAGGCATATATTATCAGCAAGATACAATGTGGGTGTGAAGTTTATGATTCTGCCTGCCAATCTGTAAAAAAGAAACTAGATGTTATTGTTAATGCAGGAATTAGAATTAGAGCAATGAGATCTTCTCCCATCACCTCTCTTTATGGTGAAACTTGTATGCTACCACTTCAGACAGATTTTGTTAGCATGAAGTACTTTTTAAAAATACTCTCATCACCAAATAACCATATTTTGAAAGAAAACTTCAATATTCACAAAAAAGCTGGCACAGAAGTTATGTGGACTACCCGAAACAAACCGCCTTATTACTATAGAGCTATCAATCTATGTAATAGACTTGGCATAGACCACTTCATATATAGGGAATCCTATATTAGTAATATACCACCTTGGGAAAACATGAAATTAACTATACAATCAAATTTACCAATAACTTACTCAAAATCAATGTCAAATATTAGCAAAACACTAATAGAAGATTACATCAACAACAATTTTACCAGAATCCCCCCAAATATTTACCGATGGATCTAAAGTACTCCTAAATGATAAATACTCATGTTCAGCTGCTATCTTTATTCAATGTTACTCTTGGAAATTGGATAGAGATCATACCCTACTTTTCACTGAACTATTTGCCATTAAAAAGGCACTTAGTCATTGCAAAAACTACTCTGCCACATCTGCCATTATATTTACTGACTCACAATCTAGCCTCTATATATTAAAAGACCACAGGACAAACCAAACATACTCAAACCTAGTTAATGAAATAATAATATTGTGGTATTCCCTTCAGAGCAACAATCATAAAATATATTTCCAATGGATACCCTCTCACATAGGGATAGTGGGAAATGAAAAAGCAGACCTATTAGCTAAAGCCTCCCACAATTTTAATAACATTGAAACCACTCCATTCTTTAAAAGCAAAATTGTAAACTTATTAAGAGATAAGATACAAAAAGAATACTCCTATATTTGGGAAAGATCTGTAATTTCTACTCAATTTGGCAAAATAAAAAACAAATTCAATCATTGTGCATGGTCATTTGATAAACATAGGAGACTCGAAACTGCACTTGTCAGACTGAGATCAGGGCATGTAGGCCTAAATTGCTACCTAAACACAATTAAGTTAAAAAACTCACCAAATTGTGATCACTGCAATTTACCTGAGCCAGTAAAACATTTTCTATTAGAATGTCCTGCTTATAATATTAAAAGACAAAAAATGATAGGCAATCTAAGCTTACTGAATATAAAAAATATAACTCAAAATCCTTTTGGGAGGAGGTGGTTTCAGCCCACATACCCAAGAAAAGATAAAAAAAATACTTCTTAAATTTTTTGCCTCTATTAGAAAATTAGTAAAATTATAAAACTTAAACTGCTTATACAAACATTTAAAAATAATTAATATATTACTATTATAGCTTAATTACACCAACTTGATTATCACAATATCTATAAACAAGGTCTGCTTGATCAGTCAATCTATTTTACCTTAATTACCTAATTAACAAATTTAACTTGTCTATAAATACCTACGTAAATGTTACCTTTGATTAAATCCAGTCAAAAACATTCTGGTTCAAACATTAAGGATACTAACAAGGTTCCACTTCTTTTCTGAAGCTCTATGGAGAGGGGTCCCATAGGTGAAGATTGGTGTGGGTTTCTATTCTATTAACTATAACTATCACTTTCAATTATCTCAGGAACCAGATGGTAGCTCAAAATTAATAAATATCTTTAAACTTATTTATACAGGTATTCACCTTTAAAAGAGAAATCAATAAGATTTTACATATTAAAATAAATTAATAAGATAAAAAAAAATAAAAGAAAAGAGAATCAATCGCTCACCTAATTATAATATAAACTGATAATTATACCAATTATACATACAGTGCAGCAAATTGTGTAGTGTTCTAACTCTCTTAGACCTCACTATCATTAATACACCACCGTTTAAAAAATGTAAATTAATGAAGAACAAATAAAAAATATTGGTCTGATGGGAAGACATGCTCCATCCAAGAGGAGTGAACCCCTCCACAGATAAAAAAAAGAAGTTTATAATCATTTTTAATTTTAGGCGAAAAGAAAAATGTAAAAATTCTTTATGATTATCTAACAGTACTTTGACCTTCAGGAGTAATGGGTATGAGAAATTAGATAGGCTAAAAGTAAATATAGTTAAATTTTGTAAAGCACCCGGCACTCACCCGATGCTTCCTAGGATTTTGAATGAATGTAAAGATGTTATGTGAGCCTCTAGAAAGGAAAAGGATACCTGAGATCTCATACCTCTCAAGAAACAATGGCAGGCTCATATTCGAAGCTAGAGCAGGTATCCTGAAAACAGAAACTAGGATGATAGGGAGGACATATGCTGCCACCACTGTGGAGAAGTAGAGAATACCCAACATATCATAGTAGAGTGTAACAAGTAGAGAGCGGAAAGAAGTAAACTGGAGGAAGATATGATGGGAATCCTTGGGGAGGATGAATGGGAAAGAAGGAAGGGGGACAACGATGGAGGGATTAGCACAGTGTTGGCTCTAGAAGAACAGGACCAACTGTATTGGGAAAGGATAATTGAGGCATTTAGAGAGTTTATCAGTTGGGCATGGGAAATGAGGGGGATAGAGGGAAGATAGGTTAGGGATGTCAGATAATTTAATTTAATTCCACAGAAAAAAACAGAGAAGGCCCAGAACTCGATACAAAGAGCAAGTGGCACCTACTAAGAAGAAGCATGCATATTTAGTAAATTTTATGTCATCACAAATAAGCATAAGCACCTTGTTATTAACTCTCAAGATTATTAATATAGGGGTAATTGTGTAGAGTATGGCTGAATCCGAGTCTTAACATAACATTTTCACTGATGACAAAAGCTACAAGGGCCTATCAAAGGTCATCCACATCTGTCAAAACCCACCTACAAAATGCATCCATAGGATTGTGTCAGATCATGCATCTACAATATACAATATAAACAATCCAGAGGATTGTGTCAGATCATGTATCTACAATATACCATTTGAACCATACACAGGAATGTTTCAAAAACAAAAAGCATCATCAGTCAAAATCCAAATCAATCGTAATATACAATAATAAAAAACTGCATTCACAGACTGAGTCCAGAATACCCCCATAGTTAACCCCTCCCTCCCCATATATATATCATCTAATGTGCATTTGAATACATTCAAGTTTGGACTATCTACTGTCTCAGATGGCAGACTATTCCAGTAATGTACCACTCTATTGGTGAAAAAATATCTTTTAACATCCAACCTGCACCTCTGTTTTTTAATTTTTATGTGGTGACCCTTTAGTCCTATTACTACCTTCCAACTCAAATAACTTGCTAAAATCCAACTTATCCATCCCAGAACAGATTTTAAAAAGCTCATCATATCTCCCCTCACACATTTCTCTCAAATGAGAACATATTTAGTACCCTCAGCTATCTTCATATTCAAGGTGCTTCAGGGAAGGTATTATTTTTGTTCCCCTCCTTTGTACTGACTAGCAGGTTGATGTCATGTCTAAAATGTGGTGACCATGCTTGTATACAGTACTTTAAATGTGGCCTAGCATACGAGTTGTAGAGTTTAAGGATAACCTCTTTACTCTTGTAGCTAACATTCCTGTTAATGTATTCTAGCACCCTATTTGGTCTATTTTTTGCCTCAATACACTGCTTTGAAAACTTCAGTGACCTATCTACTACTACGCTTAAGTCCTTCTCATCCTCAACTGAATTCAGCCAATGCCCATCCATTTCAAAGCTAAATTTCCTATTTTCCCTTCCCATGTTAAGAATTTGCATTTTTTGAGGTTAAAAGTCATCTGCCACTTCTGAGCCCTAGCTAATAACTTGTTTATTTAAGTCACTGCACTTTAAAGCTACCCTTAACTTCTTTGACTACAGCTGCCAATTTAGTGTCATCAACAAAAATTGACACTTTGCTATTTACAGCCTCCCCAAGATGATTTTTATAAACTATGAATAATAAAGGGCCTAGAATGGATCCCTGAGGTACGCCACTGATAATGTCCCTCCACTGTGACCTCACCCCATTTAGCACAACTCTTTGTTTCCTGTCTTTCAGCCATTCAGTTATCCAATTCAAAACTACCTCATATCCCATGCATTTTTAATTTGTGAACTAATCTCCTATGTGGAACCTTATCAAAGGCTTTGCTAAAATCTAAGTAAATTACATCAACATTCTCTCCATTATCTAATTGTTTAGTAACATAATCCATAAAATCCAGTAAATTTGTTAAACACGATCTACCTCTTCTAAACCCATGCTGAGCTTCATTTATTAACCTTCCACACTCTATATTAGTCTATATGATCCTGGATTTGCAGGATCTTGATCAGGTTTTTTTTATGGGTATCAATAATGTTTCTTTCCATGTGGATGGGAATTTACCTAGTGACCAGCAGCTATTGAATATTTTTAAGATTTTCTTTTTATATTCTGGTGGAAGATTTGTTAGGAATGTTTTATGTATTAAGTCAGATCCCATGGCTTTTCCTCCTTTTTCTGAGATGCTGATTAAGCTATCAATGTATTCTTCCCAAGTGAATTCCTTGTTAAAATCTTCTAAGTCTTTTGTAGCATCACTGATCAGTTTATTTTGTTGTTCATTTAAAATAACTGGATCTCCATTTTTAAGGATATCTTCAAAATTCTGTCCAAAAATATTTGCCTTTTCTTTTTCACCTAGCACTGGATTAATTACCATTTTGAATAAGAGGAAATGTTTGTTCTCTATAAGTGCCTCTGAACTTTTTAAAAAAGAACCAGATATCTTGAATTGGGGTTCTAAAGTTTATATTAGAAATAAATTTTTGTAAAGATATTTTTTTGGCTCTTCTAATTGTCCTTTGTGCTATAGCTTTTTGTCTATTAAAGGCTATGGTGTTCTGTGGAGTGAAGTTTCTTTCATTAGTACGTTTAGCCTTCCGCCTCAGAGCCACCTGTTTGCTGCATTCTTCTGTCCACCATGGTTTGTTAAATTTAGTGCCTTTAGGTTTAATACTAAGTTTGAAAGTTAATTTGAAGGCTTCTATTATATTTTCTATTATTTCATCTAATTCTTCAAGTGGAAGTTTTTGTCTATTTTTATGAGATATAGTGATGTTTAGTTTATTTTCTTTAGGTTTTGAATTACTTGTCTTGCCTGACAGTTTTGCCCTGATTATCAGCTTCAATGAGCATTTCCTGATTTTTATTTCCTTGTTCACCTAATATTAGTTGAGTTTCATTACTAAGTGTTATATTAGCAGGTTGAGAGTATATAGCTTTCTTGGTGCATTTATTTTGCTTCAACTAATGCTTCTTCAAATTCCTTCTGTCACAAGTCTTTTAAGCAAAGCAATTAAAAGAAAGTTGTAAATATGTGTATCATTTGCATTATTTTAATGATTACTAATTTTGAGGGGGTCAGTAGAGGGCGTATTTGAATTAGTAAGAAAATTTGATTGCTTGTCTTATCATAAACAGGTGGATTGGGGTTATTAATCAAGGTTTGATGGTGAATTGATTTGCCGTTTACTGACAGCAAGACTTTCTTTGCTGTGATTCTACCCTAGTCAATTGGTAGCTTCTCTGATCGGCAAGCCTTTGAATTTGTGCAACAGTCTCCCTTCGTTTAATTGAACCGAATAAAATCTCCATCGATTACCTTTGGGGAAAAGAAGTTTCCTCTTCCAGTGGAATTACGAGTAATCCCACATTTGCCGTTGAGCATCATCTTTGAAGTTTGGCTATCTAAATTGGAAGGTTGGTTTGGGTTGTGCCCCATAATGCATATAATGGGTTGACCACCCGCCTTCCATTCTCAGGTGCATAAGGCTGTACTGCTCATGCCACCCTGTAGGGCAAGAGAAAGAGTTGTAGTGATTTCCAAGTGAATATGGCATGACCAACCTACATGGATGCAATCCTGGATTTGGACCAGCCCACTTGGATGTATCCAGGGTAGTGCTGTTGCAATTGAACTTCTATTTACTCTTGCAGGGGTCCCAGCACAGGGTTGCTATACAATTCCCACACCATGTAACAGCCTCCCTTCACTCTAACCTGGTCCTAAAGAACAGTCTCAGAAGGTATAACTCAATTAATTGTGGTAACATTAACAAACTGTACAGCACAAGCTGTTGTATCAAAGGCTTTCTCCCTTAATCTCCCATGTGTTGGGAGAGAGTAGAGGTCATCTGTTCTTAAGGACCAATTAATAACAACAAACACTTAAACATCACCATGTAGTTGCACATGTTCTAGTCAGGTTCGTCTACTCCCCACATGGCTACTAACCCATTGCTATGTTGCCATATCATCCATTTCCTATTTATAGCCCCCCCCCCCCCGCCCAAACATTCCTTATTTTGATGCGTGATATAGAACTGCACAACTCCCCCACAGGAGTAGTAAAGTTAAACTAGGAAGCTACCTCTGCTCACTACCTCAGGTTGAAGGTAAAACACTGATTTCCTCATGGTACACATCCGAGCCACAGGAAGCTTAGCAAAACTGAAGTGACTTCAAATTTCTTTGTTCTCTTCTAAGATTGAAGGTCTCATTTCATTCATCCATTCTCAAGGGCGCAGGCACACAAGCCTGCTCCCTCTACTCCATCTGCTGTAGAGAAGGTGTATTTGAATTATTTCCTATTAAGTTTGAGATGGGTAGAGGTGGTTGAGCTCGAGTCTACTTCAAGTGGTACCCACAGGACAGAACAGGTGTCCCCATTCACAGTATCACTCTCTAGCATCCTTCTCAGAAGCTTGCAGCACACCTCAAACATAGACTATAACCCTTAAAGCACCATGCTAAGAAAATGCAGGACCCTGTCAGCACTGGAGAAAAAGGGTTTTAAAAACTCCAATGTCTTCATATTGAAAGACCTGTGAATAAATAATTTGAAAAAGACAATATAAATAAAACTAAATGAGAGGTACATGATGAGAAAATACATTTACCACTTATGACTTTTTGGTCTGCATGGTGTTTAAAGGGTTAAATGTACTCTCCTTGATTTAATGTTAGTACCATGGGTTATTTTTTTCCACTGTTAGTACCATGGGTTGTTTTTTCCACTGTTAGTTCTGTGGTGTATTTGAGCACCCCATCCTTTATTTTTGTTAAATAAAGCAAGAAATTTTACTCATTTATTTGGTAAAGGCATGCAGCATTATACATATGATTACATAGTACATTAGTAGGTGAATACCTCAAGACAATAGAAAGAAAAATTCATCAAACTCATTACATAGATCCTTTTACAAAACCATAACCTCAAATCATATATACCTATAACCATAAATCTTGATTTTTTTCAAATATCCTTATCACTCGGATTCATCTCCTGATATTGTACTTCAATGCAACTGACAAGCAAATTGCTAAGTTCTTTGCACGCATGTTTACCACACTCACGACACACACTTTTCACTTTACAATTGTGAGACCCAGGAGGTAATGCCCCTTGTGGTGTGTGAGTCTGGCAGGCCATTGGGCATGCTAGCAATTTTCTTTTTATTCCTTCCCTGAGATCTTTCTTCAGACATATGTTGTGAATTCTCCTCTTCAAATTGTCATCTATAAGTTGTAGACCCAACTTCTTGATAAAGCTGCGACGGTTTGGATATACTTGGCTAGTACTGTGGGGTATTTGCACACCCCACACTGAGAAATGAAATCTTCCTCTCAAGAGTTGTCACAGGACTGTTACAATTTTTGAAAGGCGGGACTTTTAAAAAATTTGGCAAGTCCAAACACCCCATGGTGCTAACTGTGTTAATAATAATATTTCAGGTGTATGTATGTCCATTGCTAACCCTGCAAAGTAGGTTTGAAAATCTATTTTTAATAGACTGCCTTACTATTGTGAATGACATTTAATTATCCTTAAATTGTGATCTCTGATAGCTTTAATAAGAACATAAGAAAAGAAGGAGACTGCAAAAGACCATTCATGGCCTCCCCTCTTCCTCCTGCCCCCAAATTAATTGGGAGAGTGAGTTTCCTTCTGTTGGATAATACTTTACTGTAATTAATTTTCATTTGTGTAACAAATTTTGGTAATTTGTTTAATTATTTTTGTTTCAGATATCAGTACTATCAAGATATATGACAAGTTGATTAACTGAGTTGAAACTAAATGCCTGGGTGTTTCACCGTTTTAACTATTGGCTCTTGACGTGATGGAGGTAATCTAGAGTAAATTTTTCACATTTTTGTTTATTATAGAAGCATTAAATTATTGCTTTAGTATGAGTTTTTAACCCATTAAGTCTGATGAATTTCCATTTATTATTTTATCAAAATTTGCATTTATAGATTATTAGTGTGTGTAAATGATAGGAAAATATCTTTAGTTTTTCAAAATTAAATTAATTATAAGAGTGTATTCAAGCAAGTACACTGGGATCATATGTGAGCTAAATATGCCTTAATTAACTTTTGAGTATGAAAATTTATATTCTACTCTTTGTTTGCATTCTATAACACAAAAAATTATTAAAAAAATATTTAAAATTTTATTTATAATGCTTACATCCTATAACACCTAAAATTAGTAAAAAAAGAAAAGCCTAGATTCATTTTTTCATATGAAAAAGTTCAAAGCAATCTCGCTCACTACAAAGTGTTTTGATTCTTTTTACAACTCGCAACATGCTCTGGCATGCCGAATAGTGCGATTCAATTGATTGATGAGTTTGGGGGTGGAATGACCATAAGAATCATCACTTATTGCTTTGAGGAACATTTTCTGGGTTTTGTCCTAGTTTATGAGATTTCTCCAGTTATAATTTGAATAGACATGAGGTCCAGGAACAGGAAAAAGTTTTTCTCATCTGTTGACCATCTTTTAACATTATCTAGAGGTTGAATCACATCATAATTTGTTGCCATGTTCACCAAACTCTTTCCACTTTGATATAAAAATTGAGTTCTTTTCATATATGTAATCATAGTACTCCCTTTGTTTTGTTTTTTATTTCATTATTTGAGGGAAGAGGGGGTTTATTTGTGCAATTTTCATGTGCTGTGCCTGTGGCTCTAAAGCCTAGATAAAAAAATGCTACAGGATTGCTTGGATCGTTCACACAACTCAAAAGCTCAAGCACCACTTCAGTACCTGGCGGTCTTCTCTCTATCCTATTTTTTCATTAGACTTTTCACCACAATACAGGGAGTCTGGTTTATGATGGACATTCCATTCCTAGAACCTGTCGGAAACTGGATTTCACTGTAAGTCGGATATTAACCTTAAAAGGCCAAATCATCAAAAGCCTTTCCATCTCCACAATGAGACCACTACGCTGCTTAGTAATTACAGTGCCATTCATTGGAGTAGATCCTTTCACATAAAGATACAATCCCCATCCTTAATTATAGTAGCGACTGTTGGCCGACTAATTGCAAGCAAATTGGGGTTTCTCCCCTTTGCAAATGCTTTACAATATCTAATTTCACTCCATCATGAGTGCTTTCCTTTTCTTTGATTCATAATGAAGGGCAAAATGTAACAAAAATAACACAATCGCAGTAATTTGAGAAGAATGAATCATAAGCTGTGTGGAGGAATACGTAATGTATGCGTGCACAGCCTTTGGGTGGGTGGTAGAGGTGAGAGGCCAGTTCGTCGGTGGCGCTGGTGATGCACGGTTGTTTACCACAAGTGTTATAGTGTACTGCCTTTGTTGCTGTTCCCTGCCGTGCTGCTTATAGTTGTTTGTTTTCTTGTTTGATTTACTGGTTCTTTCTCGGATGTGTGGTGCATCAGACAGACATGCTGGATCAATACAGAACTGCCAGTGAGTTTGAGCGCCTCTTCCTCACTTTTGTTTATTCCACATTAGCAATCCTCAGTTTATCATGAAAAATGCCCCATTGTTGAAATTACCATTTAAAAAAATTAATTTATGTAATTTATACATTTTATCTGTTGAATTAATGGAAGAACTATCGGCAAAATGAATATATTTCTTATCTTGAAATTTCTTGATGGTAAGCCCCTCATTGGGATCCTCAAAGGTGAAAATGCCATGTACGAAAACAACCCCTGGTGCTATGCCTTTAATGATATAATGAAAATGCTGTGGTCTCTGGGCCTACTGGAAGGTACTGAGGAGGCTGGTCTCCTCTCATATGCCATCTCTACACTAGACCAGGCTGTGTGAATTCCCTCATTTCAGGCATCAGCTGATATAGTGCAAGGCATTTATACAGTTTCATAGCACAGTTGCTAAGACTCTTTCTAGATCTTATGATTTTGAACTGTAAACATCCCCTCTGGGGTCAGTGCATGATAAATCCTAGGGGTCAGATCTTTGCCAACCTGATCAGCGAGCTTGAAATAGGTGTCCTAAATGTGAATGAGTCTACACATCACTCCCCTAGAACAGCTTTATTTTCCTGTCCTGATTTGTCCCTCTGCTCTCCGAATGCACAGCTTGATTTTAGGTAGTAGGTGATTCATGACCTGCCTTATAGTGACCACTCCTTTCTACTATCAGGCAGGAGAATTTGCAATTTACATCTGTCATGATGTCTCCTTTTATTTGCTATAAATACCCCCTTTTCAGGCTGTGGTAGTACAGCTTTACCTGGATAAAGGTATACTGTTATTTCTGCCTACATTTTACCGTTAGCTGACTTTGATGTGGGGGACTTGTGCCACATTGAGGCATAGTCACAGAGGCTCTATCTACTGCTTGGGGAATTCTTCTCTGCATGCATGGACACTGCCCCTGGTCTGGTGGATGTCCTGTATGCCATGCTTCACACCTAGGTAGTGAAGCTTGCCATTTCTGCGAGATTTGTTAAACAGGATCTGGACAGAATGTACCTTCCCAGACTCCTGGTGAATAGCTACTCTGCCTCCTTTTTGCAAACAGGGGAGAGATCATACCTGGCCAGTTTCCACCCAATCTCTCTACCCTCTTGCCTGTGCAAGTTGGAGATATTGCTAAGTATTAGACTAGCCTTTTTCCTGGACAGCACAGGCCACCTTTCTTCTGCACAGTGCATCTTCCACAAGTTCCACTCCATATTTGATGCTTTGCTCTGACTGAAAAATGCTGCCTATGAGGCCTTCTTTTCAGGGGTGTGCTGTGACTTGAAGATAAGGAAGCAATTCAAGTTTTACGTTCATTAAAATTAACTATAAAATTCTAAGCTACTCACTTTATTTAAACTTTATTTAAATTTTAAAATGGCTTCTATAAGTATGCACAACCAGCTAGCCAAGATGTTCTATCATATTGGCCTACATTGTATTTGCGAGTGCAACACTGTTTTGGATGACAGATCTAGTGTTGACATAGGCTTACCTGTTTTAATATTTTTTTAATAATGCAATAAACAATATGCCACACTTATCTAAGCACTGCTTGAGGGCTACTGATCTCAAAGATATGAAGGGTGACTAATGACTATGGTATGCCCTGCAGAATCCTGAAATATTAACAAAATGCTTAAGATATAAGAGCTTAACCACACTAGATTTTTTGCTATTTAGCTGCTTTCTTTCTCAGAACCAGTATTTAAATATACCCTCAAAATTTGTTGAAGCTTCAGAGCATAATAGTTATATCAATGTTTAAACATTTCGTTGCTTCTTAGATTCTGACAGAACGCAGGGTTGCCAGATGCAAGCAAATGACTGCAATGCTAAATTTGCTTCCTTTTCTGTATACAAATAGGGTATTTTTTCTTAATTCTAAGACAACGTTGAAATATTTAGATAAAAATCATAAAACTCTAATGACTATATTATTGCTTAGAAAAGCAAAACATCTTTTAAACTATTCATTCCAAGGCACCAAAAAGCAGAACTATTATTAAATTTTAGAGAAAAAAAGGAAGGGAAATCTCGCTGAAAAGGATGCATTTCTTCAATTGCAGTCAGGCTCATCAGTGTGTAACGCCAATTTGATTGAAAGTGAACGGTACTGTATGGGGTATACAAGTATAGGCAAGCATGAATGTGAGAATAAAATTGATTCTGCTGTCATATTAATTGTTGGGGTGTAATTTATTTTTCTTTTCTTCTCTTCTTAAATAGTGTAAGCATTGCTTTCCTTGCTCCCATTGACTGCACACCACTGCTTCTTTCTTACACAGCATTACACCAGTTTCATTTGATCTGGAGAAGGCCTATGACACAGATGGGGGTGAGGGGATGCCTCCTAATTTTTATTTCTTGAGTTTTTTTTGCTAGTTCATTGATTACGCTTCCATTCAGTTTCTGTGACCCTTTCACACATGTGGCAGATCTTTTGTCTTTTCTCCCTCAAAAAGACAACCATACTTCAAATGGATTTGAAAACTGATTTCTTTTCTTTTTTTCTGTGGAGAAAAACTGTATATTAGCAAATAGTATATTTTTTTTGTGAGCTCCCATTTCAGAATTCTTTTTTAATAATTTTCTCAATTGTTTTCAGTTTACCTCTCAGTTGCCAACTCAAGGTATTGGGCTGTCAGAAATGATAAGTGCTATGGCTGCCCAACAACAAGTGTATACGGTTCCCACTTATGGTGGCATAGAAGCCTATGCTCAGTATCCCCAATATGTTACTCAAGTCAGTGTAAGTAAGATGTGTAGTGTTGATGTGCTATTTCTTCCAAAATGTATGGAATATTGCAGATGAATGTTGTTCAAATTAGTTCTTGATGTCCTTTTATATACCACTTTTTTTTTCCTTAGCTCAAAGCCACACACCCTTTTTCTGACTTCCTTCAGATGCTGTTGTGTAACATCTTGTTCAGTCAATTAACTCCCAGGCTGAAAGCCCAAGTATGTTTCCCCACAAAGCCCTTCCATGCACAACCTCATCCATTCATTTCATTTTCTCTTGAACACACTCCAAACTTTAACACACTTTCAACCCTCTCCACACAAAAGCTATCTCTAGCCTGTGAGATACGGTGTTAGTTTTCAATATTCAAGGTACCGGTCTCATTCCTAAGCGAGTGCCAACAATTAAATGTCTGCGCATGTAATCTGACCAGTGATTAGTGGATGCGCCATACTTACTCCCGTGGGAGTAGGTAGATCTTACGCCATTACACAGCCAAACAACCAGGTGTCATCTTCTGTTCAGCTATTAACAACAAAAAAAAGCAGCAAATTACAATTCTGCTGACTTTTATCCCCATCCCCAGTTTACAGCCCAACACACATTTCCTCCTCCATTCTAAAGAATCATGCTAATTGGTTCTTATATTCACAGGAACAACCTTTTGGGTATGTGACTTCCAGAGACTGTGTGATTTTAATCTGTGCTTAGTTGCCTTTCATGAGACTCGTCTGAGCACGACGTGCGCATCCTTCTTTTCCTGAAGCTTGCAGAAAAGAAAGTGACTTAAGTTTTGTTTCCGGCAGCATGGAGCGTACATTGCGAGTCCCACCGCCCCCCAGCAAGTCTTGAGCCGCAGTGCCCGAGAGCCATTTGAAGCATTCAGCCACAGCTACGAGGAGAGTTCGCGACACCGAGAGCGAAGAGAGCATCGTGACCGCGACCGCGAAAGGGAGCGGAAGGATCGAGACAGAGAGCGGGATTATAGAGACCGCCGGGACCGAGATCGGGACCGGGACCGGGACCGTCGAGATAGAGATCGCGATCGAGACCGTGATCGCGATAAGGATCGCGATCGAGACAAGGATCGCGATCGAGACAGAGAACGAGACCGCGACCGCGATCGGGAGAGGGATCGCTACCGGGATGAAGAAAGGGATAGGAGCCCCCGGTCCCGCGACCGTGATCACAGGGAACGCGATTATGACAGGGACAGTCGTGACAGGTATGGACTACTCCATCCCTCCCATTTTTCTTGCTCTTTTGTGCCAGTCAGTTTATTCTTGTTCTGTTTTGAGGATTAGTGACCTCCCTACAATCTCTTCTTATATTTTTACCCACTCTGCTGATCCCACAGAGTCGTCCAGTACATCTTTCCATGTCATTAATTGATTGTATAAATTGTCTTTGTAGCTTCATTTTCTTGGGTGAACTAGGTACCCCTCAAACTCTTTAATATGAAATGTGACGATTGGCTAGGTTAAGCAGGAATGTTATTGTGTGTGTGTTGGCATGATGACCAAGGAATCATCCTTCTCACTGCTCTTTTGGTGGTGGTACTTTTGAACTGAAAGATTAAATGTTCCAGCCGAGGTGGTCAGTTTCACCTTTTCTTTTGCATGTTGCTTCAGCTCATCCCGAAGAAGGGTGTGCCCCATTGTGAAACCATCCCTGTGTGGAAAAATAAAACTGTGCTCAGCCTCTGGTTCTTGCCACTATTATGTGTCTAGAGATTGATTGCTTACTCTTTAAAGCTGTTTTTGTTTTCAGCCTGTATGATGATGATTTTCGAGTTCCTGACTATAAGTCGATGCCACCCAATAACACAATCATGGTCCGTGGCTTGGCGCAACACATCACTGAGAACGATGTAAGAATGAGATGGTTCCCAATCTGTTTTGGCGATAGTTCTTCATCCACTATTTGGAAGGCCTTTTCTACTTTAGTTTTCATCTCAAGAGAATTTTCTTATACTTCACCCCAGACCCTCATAGTATGGTCTCCCTAACCCAGCTCGGTCATTCAGTGCTAAGCTACTACTAATTTAAGTTTTTCCCCACGTCTTTTCTCAAATAGATTCGAGCGGATATCCTCGCCTGCAACTTAATGCCCAAAGACATTCGATTGGTCCGCAAGAAAGAATCAGGTACAGTCACACTTCATCAGCGTTCCCCTTCCTTCTCTCCTTACCCTCTCTTTTTTCTGTTGTCCAATTCTTTTTCTGTAATTGCTTATTTTGGACTCTGTGGCTAGTGAAGGTGGCAAGAGCATCGATGTAGCTTGTAGATAATCCCAGTGGGTTAATAATGGGTTATCGCGGCATAAAACTTCTTTGATTCAATTGATAATGATAGTTTATCCTACAACAAAGTTAGTGTTATCAAGTCTGATTAAGGTAAGTTACCAAAGGACAGGGACCAAGAATCGATTAGTGGTAATATTTATCTAGTTTTTTTTTATTCTTTGTTCAGGTGTTAAGATTAGGTTTCTCGCTAATGTGTTTTAAGAATCAAGTTTTATCTAGTTCAAATATATTGTTGAGAATAGGAGGAAGAGATATTAAAGAAAGTATTGCGTTTCATTTACATGCATTTCCCATTCACTGTTCCCCTTGGTGTTTGTATTCTACCTGCGGTGTGTACGGTTTGCCATGTATAGTCTCAGACTACACTGCCACTGGAGTACCATCATAAGTGGGTATATTCTAGAGAGATAGTTAAAAAAAAAAAAAGGATGGTCTCGGACCAATTCCCAGTCCTTGAGGTTTAAATGACTCTTTTGAACCATTCCAATTGGACAACCCCTATTAACACTTGCTTGTGTGTGTTCTTGCGTTTAGGTGCTTCAAGAGGCTTTGCCTTCGTGGAATTTACGACAGTTCATGATGCAACACGTTGGATGGAGGCCAAACAGGTATCCCGGTGTGCTGAGTGGGTGACGGAACGCCCTGGTGTCACGTTGACCAAGGCCCGGTCCTATTGGTCAAATCATCACCAGGGCCGAGCCGAATTTCCCAACTCGTAGCCCTACCAACCAACAACCATCGTTTTCCTTTTCCACGTTTGCCTTCTTCTTGGGATGCTGGGTGGACCAGAGGTGGGGAGGGCCACTCAGGACTTTTGTAGGAAAATCTTTTCCCATATTTTGAGAGGCGTCCAGATGTCTCCCAACTTTTAAAATTTTTAAGACTTTTTTTTTACTTTTTTTTGCCTAAAAGTGCCTGTGTGCATGGCTGAGCATTGTTTTTATTCAAGTGGATGGAAAATATTTACTACTTGCACACTACTATTTCATTGTGATATAAATTAAGGGTCAGTAATTGTTAGGTTTTGAGGCTGGGTGGGATTGTGAATGAGTGAGTGAGTTTGTCTTCTATTGTTACTATTCAAATTAAGAATAGGCCTTTTTATTAAATTCAGTCTCAAAAGTAGCTTGTGTAGACTGGCGTAGTGTGTGAACTGCCTACAAAAATAAGCCTGGACGCCTAATAATAGCAGCTTTTGTTTTGCAAAGAGACCTGTTAATTTTATGTAGTGAATTCATTAAGAAATTTAACCTAAAAGTGACTTTAAAAAAAAAAAAACATCTGATGGCGCTACTGTTTCATGACCAGCTCCTTTCCCAAGTTCTACTGAGTATCACCAAGTGTGTTTGTCGCCAATCCAGGGAGAAAAACTACTCGCAAATACAGCACAAAAAATGAAATTGACACGCATCTGAGCAAAGGTGTTGGCGGTAGTATGATGGTCCCTCCTTGATAGCCGTGCTTTATTGGCTTGGTGCACTCTCGCACAAGATTTTCTATTCCCATAGAAGACCTTCATACTCGGTTAAAAACAAAAAGTGCCAGTTTGTAACTACTTTGGCAATTTGGTCCTATGGAATGCCATGAAAGCAACTTATCGAGAGGGTCTTTCAAATAAGGCGAATTACCTCCTGGGGTTGGTTGTCTGAATTTGAGGTACTTTTCAGGGCGTGCTCATTCTGCAGGATGTCTATAGAGCTACGCTTCAGTATTCAATCCCAAAAGATGCTTCAGACAGACAGAGTAAACAGTCACAAGATTGGTTCTGTATTCGTGTAAGTAGCTCCATCGTCCGCCACTTTTATGTAGGCTACCACAAGCTCTTATAGCTGCAAGGTTTGAGCACCAGTGGGGTTTGCCTTCCAGTCCTTTCTGCCCTTGACCCAGCATGTTTATTGCCCATTTGTAGAGCTTTTCAGATACATATGACAGGCTAGAGACCATGAACACTCATGCCCATCATCCAAACCGAACATGACTACTAGTGTAGTCATATCGGTATTGCCTATAACAAAAGAGGCTGTCCCCATAGTCTCAGCATCAAACAGTTAGATGATTGGAAATAAGCTCAAACAGGCAGGGTCAGTGAAAATTAAGTTGCAATGTCGAATAATGTTTACATAATCAACCACCATTTGTGAAGTTCCTCTTCAAAGTGCCTCTAGAGCTTCATATCATAAGATTTAACAAAACTGCCCATTTAGCAACTCCAGCTCAGAATCTGACTCCACAATTGCAACTGAATCTTAATTACCTGCCCCAGCATGCCTCTTCTTATCAATTGCCTCGACCCCCTTCCTTAGATACCCCTTCTTTCAAGCAACTTTCAAACAAATAACCTCTACACTCTTGAGCTGCAGCACTATTCCTACACATACATTTCTTTCCACATTATATACATTTCTATGGTGAGGCCTACTTAAAACACAAGGACTTGTGTTTTGTGCAAGGTGCCAGAAGAATGGCACAAGCTGATCCAACATTGGCTCCCAGCATAATAGAATTTGTAGATGAAATCTTGTTCAGAGCAGAATAGCCTCCCATTCAGGAATTTGTACTCTGAGATTATTTCTGTCTCGCATACTTTTTGTGCTTCACAGAATTTTGAGACAACCACCCTAAGTCACCAAGATCCATAGTTTCACCTTTCATTCCAGTTGTAAAACCATTCCCATGCCCTCTGTACTACTTACCTTTGACTGAGGTACAGTATCCTTCAATGCAACCTTTTTGTCCGCCCTTACATCCCTGAGGTAACTGCTTCTTTAAATTCAACAATTTTGGGCACATTTGAAATGCTGACTGCTGGACCCCCTCCATTGAAAAGGCAAGAATCAAAAATGTATTTTTGTCATCCCCTATAGTGTGCACACTAGTACTGACCTCCCATCTACTATCAATTCCACCTTGATCTTCTAACCAGAAAATGTGCAAGCCTCAGATTGCTATCAAAGGTTGAAATGCCACCTTAGAAACAGCGATTCCTGCTCAATAACTTTTTCTTTACTCTGCACTTCCAAACTGCCAAAAAACATTCAGCCACATCAGCTCACAACCAACAACCACCCTATTAGATGGTTGCTGTCCTTTCTAGTCTCCCTCAGGCTATATCAATCTAATGTTCTTGATTAGGTCATGGTTCTCTCTCTACAGTCTGCAGTGGAGGAGGTAGCCCATACTACCATCGCCACTCTTCATGACCTAGATGTATAACTCCCTTTCCCTCCTAGCCTCAGTTGTTTGTTCAGCTTCCTCCAGTATTTACCTCACCCCGTCAGTATCCTTTTACACAACCAAATCATTAGCCAGCCTTGAGCACTAGCAGCTGATCCTGCCAAACACGCCTGCTGGCATTCATTTGAACTCCAGTAGTAAGTACCCTTGCAGTAATCGAGCAATACTATACTCATTTTGCAGTGCTCTATCAACAGTCTTTTCTTTGAACCAGTGTGCAGAAATTGACAACAGGCTCTCTCCCAATACCCTTCCTCTCACCACCTGTGTACCATCTAGCAGAACTGATGATGACTGTTAATGATTCTGTACTTTCAATACCTTGTCCAACAAATACGTTATCCTTTGCAATGTTTACTCAAGATTAATTCATGGACATCCTTTGGCTAAATTATCTGCTACATGTCCCAGCCAGCTTCACTCATGTACTACCAACTGCCTCAGATTTTATGGCCTTTAGCAGCTTTCTCTCTACTGTCCTCTCCCAATGCAGCCCACTTGCCTTCTTCCTAATTATTTTTCAGTATTGCTATGATATGCATCAACTAGCAGGTTAAAAAATAGAGAGTACTATTTGTGGATTGTCTATTTGAACTTTGATTGTGCCCTTCCTCATCTTGAGAATCGAGGCAAGGGGCTTCTGTACAAACATGGTTCCTGCAGTTTATAATTAATCATCACTGCCTATTTTTTGGCATCACTTGCATCTGTTCCAATCAGGGTTGGCAATAAACCCAAAACTCTGGTTTTATTCTGTTTTTTTTTTAAACAAACACTACAAGCATTAGAATAACATAAAAAAAGAATAGCTATCTCTATTTTTATATAATATTAATGATTAATTAGTTTAATAATTATATAGTATGAACAGATCGCTGATCGAGAATTGTGGGTACCCATGATATATATCCATAGCCTGTAGAAGGAGAGATTAATGAGTCGGTATCTGAGAAATAATCTTAATTTGATACATATTTGTTGAAATTAATAACATAAATATGCATTTTGAATAAAATAATAAGTAGCATTCATTCCCCCCCCCCCCACCAAAAGTGAGAATTTGAAAAACAAAAAACATTTTTTTCAAATTTCACTTGAGAAAGCCCCCGTCCCCAAACCTTTGGAATAAAACCTGGGTTTTTTGATTTGCCAACCCTGGTTCCAATTTTTATGGGTTGCAGCTGTTTAGTTATATTTTTCTTTGACACTTCCAAGGTAACACCATTGTTATAGTTCAGGGTTATGCTCAGGTTAGTTTCACTCCCTAAAGCCCAAGTTTCACAATTAGCTGTTGCACATACCTTCTTCCACACTTTTACTTTTCTCTTAAACATTACAATGTATTCTCTGGTTTTGCTTTGCTTTTAATTTGCCCATTTATATAACTTTTTCAAATTAAATTATAATTTTCAGTGTGGGGCGCATAACTTCAAGCGTCGTGACTCTTGCTTCAAGTGTTCCTCTCCACGCCACGAATCTGAGGCTGGCGAAGAAGGAAGCGATGAAATATGCAATTATCCTACCAATTGTGAGTTGTCTACAGTCATTTTGTCTCCAATGTTTACTGGCATATGTTTTATAACCAAAAAATGAAAATAGTTTCTATATTAAGAAATTGAAAACTTCCCAAGTATCAGGTCCCACTAGAATTAGCAAGCCCACCTTAAAAAATTAGATAGTGAACTGTTAAACCCCATTATTCAATTAAAAAAATATCTATTAGTAAAGGAATAGTTCATAAGGAGGTTCACAGGCGCAAATATTAGGTCATCCCATATGTAATGCCAATTCTGAATGAGTTGAATTTGATAGAGTAACTGGAAGTAACAGAAAATTGAATTGTAACTTGAACAATTGTAATTTAAAGAAGATAAGCATGATTTCACAATTGTGGCATTGGATTCCTTACAACCTGTCCAAAATAATCAACATTTTGTTCATATCGTGATTGTTGGGTATAGAGGTTAATACCGCCATGAGGCCAAGCAGGAGGTCGAGCAACGCAGAGCAAAGTCGTGGGAACCGTGAGAGACTCGAGCCGCTTCTGCTGGTAAGGCAGGAGCAAGAATTCCAAGCATGTGGGCGATATCAAGAAACCCTACCATAGTGTTTGATTAAGGAGATGTCCCTCCTTGGCCTAAGGCATTTTAGCTTCCTGCCAGCCCATATATAATGCTAGACACAGCCAGAGAAAAGCAGTATGAGCCCACCTTTCTGCACAAGATACGTTGTTTTCTCGATTCAGCTCCGTTCCTCCTTCTCGAGCTCGAAGGCAAGAATTCTCACCGAAGGAATTTAACCCCAGTCATTTGGCTTTCTTGGATTAAGTTTTAACCTCGTCTGACGCAAGTACTCCCTCGAATTCACTCCTCGAGGTTAAACTCTATCGATTAAGATTTACTCATTCAATCACTCATCCCCCGCGTCGTCTCATAAAGCCTCAACCCCCAAGCTAGGCTCCTGTGACTCAATTGTGATTTCTTGACCAGTCAACCCGTAAAGTGTATGTTCTTTATATTGGCTCAACAGTAGTCGCTTGTGTGCTCACGTTTGAGCTTATCTATTTGCTCCGGTAATTCTTTAATCTGGTCCCTGTAAACATTAAATATCCATTTGCAATCTTTTCCATTTATATATCATATGCCTATTGTACCCTCCTTTCCATAACCCCCCTAGTCACAATAATACTAAACATTCCATACGATGGATTATTCTCTTGTCTTTGGTTGGGATATGAATGGCATAATCCATTTTGAACTTGTTATACCCAAATCAGACTATCACCCAAGAGGTTTACTGTACTCAGTTGGTAATGTTTACATGCAACACACACAGGAAAAAAAAGAGCATTAATCAATAAAAGGGTGTTCTTAACATGTAAGTGAAGAGTTGGTAGAAAGATGGAGACTATTAGAAATATTTATTTAAATATAAATAACCAGTTGTTTGATTTGTATAAAATAAGGCTGAAAAAAAATGCCTATCTGACTGTGCCTTTGCCGCAGAGATACACCAGTCATACCCTAGGACCTTTGGGCTTAATGCTAGAAAACTCCTTTGAGAGTTCGGTGTAGCTCTTAGTTGCTGGCACCTCTTGCTCTGCCCCCCCCCCTCCGTAAGGGGCGCGGCGATTTGCCATCCTGGCAGCCGTGCTGACGGGACTCAACACCCCGTCCGGCCCCAGCTTAGCCTCCCTTCCTTCAAAACACTTGTTTCCTCTCTTTTCACACAACTTTCTCTGGTCAGCCTCTAATTTCACAGGGTAGATGCTGACCTTCTTCTCAAGCCAACCGTCCCGGATCGGGGCTGAGGGGGGAGGGGACAATGTTCCCTAACCCCTGAGCTCCGGTTCGGGATGTGTTTTTTTTAACAACCTGCTTCATCCCCACCCATATCTTCCTCTCCTTCACATTCTATCCATTTTTACGCCTTGTCTAAGGTGGAGCCGCCATGGCGATGGACTGCCAGGCCACCAGGCGGGAAGGGTAGTCCGAAATGGCGGCGCCCGGCTCTGCCAAGTCTGTAAGCACCTCTTTCAGTGCGGGCAATTGCAAGAGGTGATGAGCTATTGCGTCCCGTATAAAAAAGAGGGTCACCATGCCCATGTATGAAAAAACAACCGAAAAACCCCAACCCCCAACTTCCCCTGAAACAGCGACGGAGTCACCCTCGGGCAGCTCCAGCAAAAAAATGGAGGTCCCTGTGCTTGCGCAGGGGACCCTCCATATCTCTTCAACCGGAGAGGAGGAGGCTTACTCCTCTCCTACGCCTACGGGTGAAGGGGACTCCCCCTCACCCCCTTCTCTGGAGGTGCTTTCGGGCACCTCCCTCTTACCAGCGGCAGTCCCCTCTGTTCTTTCCAAGGGGACTGCCAAGAAAGCCAGCAGGCAGCCCTTAGCTAGCCGCTCTACATCGAAGCGGCTCGGTAGGGCAAACCCCCTTAGGGGGGAGAGGGAAGCCAGGCCCCTTCGGTCGCTTCCCTCAAAAGACCTGCTGGCAAGAATATTAAACCTTGCCAGGGTCAAGGGCTGTGCTTCCCCACAAAAGACTCATGACGCTGCCAAGGGGACCTGCGATGTCCTGGGAGGGGATGGCCAACTGGAGGCCCCTCCTGTGATAGACATGGTCCTTGAGGAAAACCAGCCTCAGACGGTAGGGCCTTCCATGGGGGGGAATCCAGGCTCGACGCCAAGCACTGAACCAGACTCCGCCCCTATGCAAGGTCCTCCTCAAACGGCTGGGGATTCTCAGGCAGTGCAAGGAGACGAGGGATCTCCTCCGGATGATGCCCCTATGACCACCAGGACCTTCTCCATTTCGGAGAATGACCTAGCTGAGGCCGGTACATCTGGCCTGGGGGCTTCTACCGGCGGAGGTGAGAAGCGGGTTCATTCCCCGCCCTCCTCTCGTAAAAAGAAAAAGAAGACGAAGAAAGACTAAAAAGACTCGGGGCTCCTCTCCATCCGCGGGGGCTGTGGGGATGGATGGGTCTGCTGCCACTCTGGCAAGTGATCAAGCCAAGATCGGCACATCCAGCCCCTCTGCCCCCCTGGGTACGGAGCTCCTGACCATGACAAAGACCAAAAGTGCACAGAGCAGAGCTTCGATGACATCGGGGCCCCTCATTCAGAGGTTACCTGGCGTTTTCGAGCCCGCTGGCTTCAAACGCTTCCTCGTTATTTGCTCCACTGATGGCAGCATGTTGTCCAAGGGCAACATGATCCATCAGAGGAAAGAATTAGCTAGTGCAATTGGTAGAGAGCCGTAAGTGACCCGTTTCTCGGACGGGAGCCTTCTGGCGAATCCCGCCGAGGCGGCCAAGATAAGTGCTCTTCAGACACTTCATGGCACCCCGGTGAGTGTGACGCCGCACTCTACCATGAACTTTGTGAAAGGAGTAGTTTATGCCAGGGAACTCGTTGACTACTCCATTGAGGACATCACCCTAGAGCTGGCCGACTATGGGGCGGTCAAGGTCGAATGTGTGATGAGAAAACAGGGAGGGGCCTCGAGACCCACCCCTACACTTCGTCACGTTCGACTGTGACAAGCTCCCTGAGTCGGTGCGTGCCGGTTGGTACCGCTACCGCGTGAAGGCATTCGTGCCCTGCCGCGGCGGTGCTATTACTGTCACCGCTTCGGCCATACGAATCGCTCATGTAGATGTGCAAAGTCGGGGTCACCTGAAGTCTGTGTAAATTGCTCCAAGGTCGCACACGATAAGTCCAAATCGTGTGTGGCCAAGTGTGTCAATTCCGGAGAGCCGCACCCTGCTTCTTCGAAGCAATGTAGTGCATATCTCCTTGAGAAAGAAATCCTGGCCGTTCAGGCCCAGGATCGACTCTCATTCCGCGAGGCTAAGGACTTGGTCCTGGCGCGCCCGGCTCTGCCTGGGACGTCATATGCCTCAATAGTTAGAAAAGCACCCTCTGCTCCTGGCCCATCCAGGCCGGCGAGCACGGTTGTTTCCGCGCCCATTCAGAGCCCTTATGCGGGCTCTACCCAACCCGGGTGCTTTCCTGGTAAAGCTGGCGTCAAAAAGGGTTCATACCCAGCCCCGGCTAAAACCAGGGCTCCCCCCTCTTCCCCAGCGTGACCGTTTCCCGTAAGGCGAAACGGCCACGCGCCTCCACCGAGTCGTTAGACTCACAGGTTCTTAAAGCTGTCCTTCGAAAGGAGGACAGCAACAAATGAGCTTCGGCTCCTTCTCCCACGCACCGAGGTGTGGCGAGTGGCTCGGAGACGGTGGTTCCTCGAAAAGAGGGCCCCCCGCCTCCGAAGCCGCAACGCCTGCCTAAGGTTTCGAGGCGGAGGGAGGAAAAGACTCGCATTGCGAGCCCAACCTTCCCCAATAAGTCCTCGAAAGCGACAGCGCTTTGTCCGGCCAACAGTGCCCGGGAAGCGTACGGCCATTCCCGTGAGGGTCTTCAATTCGAGGAGTGCCCCCGCGTCTCCTCCGAGCTAGGCCTGGAGGGCATATTCCTTCAATGGAATTGCCGTGGACTCCGGGCCAACTGGGAGGAGCTGCGGAGGCTCGTCCCGTTCCCCGTTAGCTATCTTTTTGCAGGAGACCATTCTAGGCGCGTGCCCCCTGCCTGCCCTCCCGGGGTATAAGGTTCTTGCGACCCCACCACCGCGGGATGGCCGGGCTGGGGGATGCGCGGTTTACACCCGGCATGATGTCTCCGTTCTTCCTTTCTCTTTAGATACCTCCCTTCAGGCAGTGGCTGTGCAGCTGCACCTGGATAAGAGGTATACTATCATTTCTGCGTACATTCCATCGTCAGCTGACTTCGACGCGGGGGACTTCCGCCGCGTCGTGGCACGGTTGCCGAGGCCCTATCTCTTGCTTGGAGATCTGAACGGCAGGCATCCTCTCTGGGGAGATTACTCCATAAATCCCAGGGGACAAGTCCTTGCCGATCTGATCGAAGAGCTTGAGATGGGTGTCCTAAACGTGGATGAGTTTACGCATCACTGTCCGAGAACCGCTTCATTTTCTTGCCTTGACCTATCTTTGTGCTTTTGAGATGCACAGCCTGATTTTGATTGGGGGGTGGTCGATGACCTCCATGGTAGTGATCACTTTCCCATTCAAATATCATTTTCATGGCAACTGCCGCCTGAGAGACCACCTAGGTGGTGCTTGGCCCGGGCGCGGTGGCCTGCATTTCAGGAAATGATGAATTCTCTATCTCAGTCGAGTAGTTTAGGTCGGTAGATGAGGCCGTTGAGTTCTTCTCCGGCAACCTCATCGCCGTGGGCCTGACTACTATTCCTAGGACGTCTGGCCGTTTTGCACGCCCCCACTTCCATGGTGGTCGCCCGAGTGTGAGACGGCCCTCAAATAGAAGCGTTATGCCTACATGCGCTATAAGCGCCGCCCGAACGATTGCACTGTCACTGAATTTCGTCGGCCTTGGGCTAGGTTCCGGTATATTTGGAAGCACGCCCGCCGCTCTTCTTGGCGGGCATACGTGTCTTCACTTAACGGGAAGACCCCTTTAGCTGAGGTGTGGAAGCGAGTCAAAAGGATTCGGGGCAAGTTCTCGCAGGACCCCCCTCCCGTTCTCCAGGAGAATGGGACCGCAATCTCGGACCCCGCGTCCGTGGCGGAATCCTTAGCGACCGCTTTCTCCGCATTCTCTAGCCGTGATGCTGCTCCGCCAGCATTCAATGCACGTCGTGATGTCGCGGAAGGCCGCCGGCTGGACTTTATCTCCAGAGGCGGAGAACCCTTCAACGACAAGTTTACTTTGAGTGAGTTGCGTTCCGCTCTTGCTTTGTGCGCGGACACCGCCCATGGTCCGGACGATGTCCCGTACGCTATGCTTCGACACCTGGATGAGCGAGGCATGGCCCGTCTGTTAGATTTTTTCAACAGGATCTGGGTGGAAGGTCTTCTCCCAGACTCCTGGCGAATCGCTACTGTGCTCGCCTTTCGCAAACCGGGGAGAGATCACTCTACTCCGACCGGTTTCCGCCCAATCTCTCTAACCTCTTGTGTGTGCAAGTTGATGGAGAAATTGGTAAATGTTAGATTAGCCTTTTTCCTGGACAGCGGAGGCCATCTGTCTTCGGCACAGTGCGGCTTCCGCAAGTTCCACTCCACGTCGGATGCTCTGCTCCGACTGGAAAATGCCGTCTGCAAGCCTTTCCTTCGTAGACAGCACTACGCCACGGTGTTGTTCGATCTGGAGAATGCCTTTCATACCGCATGGCGATACGGTATCATGGAGACTCTCCACACGATGGGGGCGAGGGGACGCCTCCCAATGTTTATATCTGAATTTTGCGAGATCGTCGATTCCGCGTACGGGTGGGGGGAGCCCTCTCCGGCCCAAAGGAGCAGGAAGAGGGTGTTCCGCAGGGAAGTGTCCTCAGTGTCACATTTTTTCCCTGAGCATCAACGGCATCACCTCGGTGCTGCCGAAGATGTCCTCGCTACGCTCTACGTGGACGACCTTTCGATCTCTTTTGGCGCGGCCCAGATGCCAACTCTAGAGCGCCGACTCCAACAGGCATTGAACCGCGTCTCTCGCTATGCCGAAGCGCGCAGGTTTCGGTTTTCTTTGGCCAAGACTAAGGTGGTGCACTTCTGCCGCCATCCACGGCTTCACCCCGACCCAGATTTGTTTCTTAATGGGTTGCCCTTTGGATGTGGTTGAGTCGCACCGTTTCCTTGGTCTTGTATTCGACCGACACCTCACCTGGAAGGCTCATATTCGCAGCCTTAGGGTCTCCTGTACCCGCGCCATGGACATTCTCCGTTCCGTGACGTTCAGCGCTTGGGGCGCTGATAGGACTACTGCCCTACTTTTTTATCGATCCTTTTTTCGTTCGAAGCTCGACTACGGATGCGAGTTTTATGCATCCGCAGCCGAGCGTTTATTGCGGAAGGTGGATTCAATCCACCACACCGGCCTTCGCCTGGCGACCGGTGGCTTCCGCACTTCCCCCATTGAGAGCCTGTTGGTCGATGCTGGGGAGCTGCCACTCGCTCTGCGCCGCGTGCAGTGCATCACTCGCCTGTACGCGCGAGCCCGGCGCCTCCTTCAGTCACCAACAGCTCTCACTGCTTCCGCAGCTGATCTCGATGGTGCCTATGCCTCCGAGAGACGCCAGTCATACCCTAAGCCCTTTGGGTTTAGGGCCAGGAAACTCCTTCGAGAGGTAGATATAGCTCTCGGGCCGGTGGCGCCCCTGGTTCTGCCCAGGACGCCACCCTGGAGGGTACCACATTTGGCTATTTGTCGCCACGCCTCTGCTCCCAAAGCTTGTACGGCGCCGGGAGTATTGCGTTTGACCTTTTTGGAGCACACGTCGTGTCACGCTGGAACCGTGCCAGTGTATACGGATGGCTCCAAGTCCCAAGAGGGGGTCGGCTTCCACGCCGTATCCCCTCTGTTTGAAGTCAGCGGGGCTCTACCAGGCGCTGCGTCTGTCTTCACGACCGAGCTGGTGGCAATACACCACTCGGTACGGGAGATTACGCGACGTGCCCGGTTTGGAGACCGGATTGTGATCTATAGCGACTCACAAAGCGCCCTGAGTGCTCTCGGGGCATTGGAATCTCCGCATCCCCTGATTCTCGATATTCGTGACGCCACGGTTATGGCGAGCTGGGCAGATGTCGAGATTATCTTCTGCTGGGTTCCTGGACATGGAATTGCGGGGAATGAGCGCGCCGATGAGTCAACGAGTAACAAGGAAAGGAAGTACCCTAGGAGACCTTGAGGTCCATTCAAAGAGGGTACCTTTGGACTAGCAATCGAGCGGGCACATGGCTGCTCAATTGTTTTGCGTCCCTAAACGGCCACTTTTCAAGACTTTGTCTAGTCTTGACTTGAACTGGTCAACAGATTCACCTTTGATAACTTCGACTGGAAGTGCGTTCCACTTACCGCAGATACTGTACGTGGAAAAATTTCAACACAGATTGCGGTTGTAACGCTTCAGTTCAAGTTTGAAGCCGTGATTGCGCGTTCTGTTCTCACTCAGTGTGAAAATATCCCAGTAGTCAACATTGTCGAACCCTCGAAGTATTTTGAAAACTTCGATGGACTCTGCGACCGGACCGGCGTTTCGCTCTTCCTCACACCGACTACATGGCAGGAATACGGGCACCTCTTCGGACTGCTTGGCAAAGAAGATGGGAGACGGTCGAAGGGAACTTAAAGTTACGTGCCATTGCGCCGCGACTGTTCCCATGGACCTATCCCCCAATGCCGCGACGGCTTCAGGTCGCTTTCTGTCGTCTCCGAATCGGACACACTTGTGACGCATCGCTATTTGATGGAGCGCTCGCCTGCGCCCCATTTCGACGACTGCGTCGTCCCCCAGACTGTTCGGCACATTCTTGTCGAATGTCCCAGTCTGGGTGATCTTCGCGCACGTTACCTTTTCCGGTACCGGGATGGGCGGGGTCGCTACCGCCTGTCTTTTGTACTCGGGACGAGTGCGTGCACATTAACTGGTGGACTTGTTGACTATTTGGGGGAGGCCGGCCTTCTCCCTTTCATTTAACTAGGTTTAGTTGTTGCTTTTGTTATTGTTATTTCTTCTTATTGTTTCCTTTTCGAATTTTTTAAAGTAGCCTAGAACTAGGCTGTTTGTTTACGGCGACTTATGCCTAAGTGGGCAGTCGCCAGATAGTCCCTTAAAAAAAAAAAGCCGCGATTTGAAAGAGCGCCCCCCTGCACCTTGGTTTTGCGACTGTTTGGCACATTCATTCTTGCTAAATCTTCGTCCGCTTTACTTGCTCCAGTACCGGGACGAGCGGAGTCACTAGTGCTTCTGGACCATCTTTTATAGGACTGACCTCCCATTTCGACTGTTTTTTGACCACCTGTTCCTGGGAGCCCCCCTCTTCACCCCCAGATGACCAATTTACTTGGGGGGGGGGCACAAGTCCGACATAGCTAAATGGCTCAATGTCAACCGGATGACCCTCGTCAGTCGCTGATACGCTAAAGAATGGGAAAGACCTCAAGTTGTCAGCGGGTCGGCTCTGAGAAAGTCCGTCAAAGTAATCTGAAGCTCAGAATGACAGCTCGAAACAACATCTCGGTGGTCACATTGTTTAGGGCCATCAAGGACAAGGGCTTGATGTGTGTTGAAAGGCCACACTGCTCACCGACCATATGCGAGAACAACGTCGGGTCTGTTGTCGCTTTCTCAATGACCTTGAAAAGTCATGGCAATCATTTTCTGAAGGAAAAAAAAAAACCTTCAATGTTGTTCAAGTCATCAATAAGCAGAACGACTTCGTGATGAGTTTAGGCCAAGTCTGCCACTTGTCCACGACCAAGCAGCCGACCTCCGTGATGGTCAGTGTTGTGGCTTCGAATGGCAGAAGATGACACCTGTGTGGTTTGCCGATGGTTACATGCTCACCGCGGCCGATTACAAGGACATCTGGGCTATGAAAGATTACTAAGGTAGACTGTCTTTAAGCAGGACGGTGCCCCACCCTACACTGCCAAGTCCATGCAAGAGTGGTTGGAGTTGAGGTCTTTTGGCCGCCGCAGTTGCTCGACCGCAATCCTCTCGACTAGGGTGTACGCATGTCGAGGGCAAGGACTGCAAGGTTCGCCACAATAACTTCGACGAGCTTAATTCCTCTCAACCGCATGTGACTTCATCCATAACGTGTGTGTGACCTTCAGATGTAGCCTGGAGCGTGTGCTTGCCGCTGTGGGCTACCACATTTATATGTCAAAACAATAAAAACGTGTCTAACTGCCTCAATACTATTATTGTGTCCTTTGTTGAGATCATCATAATGAGTGTAACATGACTTTTGCAAAACCCATTATTTCTGCTTTCATTATCCCCCACTTAACCTGTTTTTCCCTTTGAATGTGAAAGCCAAGCTTAGTAGTACAGACATGCCCCAATCATCCCTCAAAGTAATTTCCATAATAGCCATAGCTTCCTCTAGTGTGTCTTGTAAAAGGTGGCTAAACCAATGTCTGGAAAGTTGTCACCTAAAAGTTTTGTTCCTGCGAGTGCGCCACTGGTGGTAATGGGCGGGAGCCCTCTCCATTGACAACACTGATTACATTATTGTGCACCAACCCCACCCTTTAGTAAAGCGAGAGGAAGCTTAAGTAATTTGCCTTTTGCCCCAACTACTTATTCGCTTTTTAAATCTAAAAAATTTGAGGCAACTGCTCTCTGGTTTGTCCCCGCCACTTGTTCTCTCTGTGACCTGCTATATCTTTGTGTATTTTCCCTTTGCAGTGTTGCTGTTGCGCAGTTTGGATGTGTTGTCGACTGAGGAAAGTGTTCTTCAAAGCATCGAGCATGCTAGCAGTGACCTTCCCATTCGCTCGGTGCGGATTGGCCGCGATCCTCTCACGAACACTTCTCGCGGCGTTTGCTATGTCGAACTGAATTCGGTGTTGGATTCTATGCAACTGTTCAATAAGCTTTCCTCTTCTCCGCCCATCATTGATGGCAAAGAGGTAAGAGAATAAATAACAGGTGAGGCTGACCTTGTACTGTGATGATGCTCAGTGCGCAACATATCGTCCATGGTCGATTTGCCAGGTCGCCTTTCAATATAAGACCTTTATTTGTTAGTTTGTCCAGGCTGCATTTGTCTGACTACGTCTCAAATTCAGTTGGCATTTGTTTTTCTTGATTTACTATGCTCATCGAGAATTTTCAAACGCTTCTCATAAAAGGCTACTAATCGTATGTAGCTGCCTCGGAACTGGGAAACCACACCCAAATATTGGGGGGGGGGGGGTTCTCGGCAACTGTTCCTTCATTGGTGTCCACCTGATTGTGCATAAGTTTTTAATCCGAGGATTTTGTCCATGATTGAAAATTAATGGATGGGCATAACCAAACTTTTCATCACAGCAGCATTTTTCTCCCCCACCATTATAAAACTCGCCAGTGTATTTGCCATCTACTTTGATCTCCCCCACCCCGCTCTCATTGGTCACGGGTACCCTACGATGCTATTGCTTATCCTTGATGTTCATGTAACTCCTTCCTGAAGAACTTGTTTTTCCATATTTCTTCATTTGGCTCTTTCTTACCCTGGTCAATCAATCCTTTTGTGCATTTTCCTTTTCGCCTTGTATTTCTCTCTCTCTCATATATATATATATATATATATATATATATATATATATATATATATATATATATATATAATATAATATACATACATACATAGATAGATACTAAGTATAGTAAAAGTCGTGTTACAGTCGTTATGATGCTTGCCTATACCTTATTGTGACGACTGCGTTGTCCCCGAGACTGTCCGGTACATTCTCATGGAATGTCCCAGTCTGGGTGATCTTCATGCAAATTACCTGTCCCAGTACTGGGATCAGTCGGGTCATTGCTGATTTTTTTTTATCTAAACAAAAAAGATACAAACTCAATATTTGCTGTCCTCTTCTTTCTACTGAAGAGCTTCATGCAAATTACCTGTCCCAGTAATGGGATCAGTCGGGTCATTGCTGATTTTTTTTTTATTTAAACAAAAAAGATACAAACTCAATATTTGCTGTCCTCTTCTTTCTACTGAAGAGCTTATGCTCACAAGTTAAAGAAATAAATTATAATCTCTAAGTGTGTAGGAATGTTGTATACAAAGTTATGTAAGAAAATAAATAACAGAATATAATTAACTCCTTGTAGGAAAAATCAGTTCCACCACCCCTATGTATGTAACAACAAAAAAACTTGTCCACAATTTGTCAAAATATACAACTTCACTTATTGACAAATTCCTTAATTATATATATATAATAATAACATCCACCTTTATTATCAAAAATAAATTTTTATATCTCCAATTGTCTATGTCTGTAAATAGATATAAAATTGATTAGATTATATATTTCAATATATACATTTTAATTAGAATCCACTTATCTTTCCTTCAACCAGCAATTTTCTTCACTCTTTTTCTTTCATCCCTTCTATCACCTATCATAAAACTTCCTTTAGTCTTCACCCACACTCTTCCTAGATTCTTATCAGTTGCCGCTTCTCCCTTTTACCTGGCACGGGTTCTTGTTCACAGATTCGCTATGACTTTTAGAGGAGCTCCACTGCCCTGGGGGCCAGGGATAGGTATGCTACCACCAATGCCAGGGAGCTTTTATTTGTTGTTTTAGCTTGTTTCTTAGCCTTTGTTCTTGTTTTTTTTATCTGTTTTTTACTCTTTTTTTTTAATCTAGCCTTAAATAGGCAGTCACCAGATGAGCTCTTTAAAAAAAAATGCAGATAGTAGGAATTTTGGGAAAAATTTTTAGGGTAGAAATATTGGATGAAATTGAAGGGGCCAGTTATCAAGGGCTTCTTCCTCTAAGGAAGGGCTGTTAAAATTTACAGGGAAAAAAAAATTCCTCTAAGCAAGATAGATAGGTTTGCTAGAGGGGTGGCAACAGGCCCGCCCATAGTGAGGCCATCGATTTGGTGAAATATTTTGACATTAGAGGAAAAGTTGTCTTGTGATAACAGTAAATGGATTACTCGTCTGTGATTGAAATTGTGAAATATGGAGGTGGGGGAGGGGCAAGCATGATAATGAAGATTGATGGTTTCTATAAAGTAGTAGACTAGTGTAGAGTGAAGTTACATCTAAGTTGGTCATGTATAAGTTAGGATGTAGTGATTTAAGTTCTTCCTCAAGGTGTAGGGAATTTTTAATGGTAGATTGGTTCATGCCGAGAGGGCTAATTGGGGGCAAGGGGTTTGGCTATTCTATAATTAGGGAGGTAATAGGGCGCAGAGGTACAGTCGCTTTATTTATTTTAGTAGGACATAGAGTTGTCTCGAGGTTGAGCCATTGGTGTGGAGTTTGTATATGTCAAACTAATTAGCCCACTCACCACAAACCAATGACTGTTAAAAATTCCCTACATCTCAACTTATTGTTCATGCTTGAACTTTGTACTTTGTATATGCCTGGCAATGCACCATCCCTCCATTGGATATATATATATATATATATATATATATATATATATATATATATATATATATATATATATATAGGTATGTATGTATATAGGTATGTATGTATATAGGTATGTATGTATGTATGTTTGTATGTATGTATATATGTATGTATGTATATAGGTATGTATGTATGTATGTTTGTATGTATGTATATATGTATGTATGTATATATGTATGTATGTATATATGTATGTATATATATATATGTATGTATATATATATATATATATATATATATATATATATATATATATATATATATATATATATATATAAGGTCTGTATAAACAGGATAACCAGCACAGAGCCAAAGACTGTTAACATTTATTGAAAATATTTCGCAATTACAACAAAGAATTATGAAAAAATACATATTAAAATGTTTTTAACACATGCACAAAAAAAAACAAGCACAAAATCATGAAACATGGAGCTTAAATTTTAAATGAATTAAATAAAATGGGAATACAGAGAGGAAACCAATGATGGAATTGATATGAAAGAGGAAATATATTGGCAATGTTTTTGTTTATTTTTTTGTCATTTTACAAAAGAATGGGAAATTTCCTCACAAATTAACATACATGTTAGTTAATGTGTGACTATATTTAACGGCACAGACTAGCAGGTAAAGGTCTGCGATGTTTACCGAGAGTTGGTTTTGAATTGTGGATGGATTAGGTTTATCAAGGCGAATCAGTTCTCTCAGATCTACCTTATTAGATATATATATATATATATATATATATATATATATATATATATATATATATATATATATATATATATATATATATATATATATAATCCTCACCTGGGTAAATGCAGTGCATCCATCTATTGTCAAGCAGCTCGTGATAGTTATTGGGTGTATGGGCACTGATCAACCACTGCCGGAAAGCATTTGAAAAGTGTATCATTTATGTGGCAAGGTTATCCATATCTCTGCTCTTGCTCTATCCTGGTCCTTGTAAGCTACTGCTGCTTTTAAAAATTAATTTCCTGTCATTATTTACTTCCAGGCTACGATTTCCTACTGCAAACTCAGTCAAGGTGGAAGTCAGGCCTCAGGTAATATAAGCTTTTCTTTTTTTTTTTACCATTTAATATTTTTGTCAGCTGTGCAGCTGTGCATTGTAGGGGGTGGATGTGCTAATTGAACCCATTTTTTAAAAGTGCAGCAACACTGGGCTCGAAACCATTGTTGAATAAATTTAAGGAAATGGTAGTTGATACTGCAGGGGTTGTCTTGTTAGGCCATAACTGAAATGTTGAGTGATGAAGTGAAGCGTGTAGTTGTAAGCAAAAAGGAATTCCTGCAAATGCAGTGCAGATGAGGATGCATACAAAGAGATCAAAAAGAAAGTGAAATAACTGATTAATTAGAGCAAATGAAACTTTTGGACAAAGATAAAGAATGAGGATTGTGATAGGAACATGATGCTCTTATGGAAGGAACATAGAGGAGAAAAATGGCAGGGTACTTTTGAGCATTGGGGAGGCATAAAGTAGATGGTGAAAATTTGTTAATGTATAATGGGGTTTGGAAGGCTATTAAAATGTAAATATGATTGGCTTTGTGGGCATAAATCGGGTGGTGTCTCAGGAAATTGATGAAATAAGTATGCAAGAGGTTGTTAATGCTGTGAGTGGCCTAAAAAAAAGGAAAGGTAGGTGGTGTAGATGATGGTCGCAGAGATTCTAAAAAGTGGTAATTGTGTTGGGTCTTGTTGTGTTGCAAGGAAGAGTATCTGAGAACTGAAAGCATGCAGTAATAGTGATTGAATTTCTGGATGAGACCTTCCTAGTTACTTGGGTTGTTGATTATGCTTAGGGTCTCCTGAGGGAGATGTACAACTCTTTTCTGTGCTTTATTTTTTCTTTGTTGGTTTTATTGTTCAAGGTCCCTTCTCTCGATCTGTCACAATAGATCCTCAGTTCCGGGGTGTCTCATCGATCATTAATGCAATTTAGTAAGGGATCCACCTTGTTGCACTGCCTCTTGACTGTTAGGTTGCGCGTTGTGGCCATCAGTGAATTATGGTCAGTGTTGAGGTGCAAACAGCTCTAATCCACCCAGGGATGTAGCACTTAAAAGTCTGTTACTAGGGCAGGTAGCATGTGCAAAGACTGGGAGTTTTAACAAGAAGTGCCCTACAGTCTGGGAGCCAGCATCAACCCTTACGCACTAAGCTGCAGATGGACGCTCCATCGAATCCTTGCACTTTCAAGCCTAATCGTGCTACTCTTCAAGGTTTCACATGCAACATTCTATTGCTATTCCCAGGTACCCAACAACAACAGAATCACCAACCAATAGAATACACAGCTGGCGCAGACATAAAAAAATTGGCTGAATACAGTGCTTCCGTGTATGCCCAAACCCCTGAAGAACATGCAGCCTATGTCCAGTACTACACCATGTATTATCAGCAGCAAGCCCAGGTAATGAATTAGCCTTGTCTCGGGTAGGACAGGCTCTGTTTTGTAATGAGATCACTATCAGAGATGTAGTGGTTACCAATCTTGCCCTCAAGTAGGGATAAGGTTCAGTTCTCCCAGAAATCCTCCATTTGTATTTGGGCATCACGTAAATAACTGTTGAGCTATCAGATTCATGGGGGCAGATGTGTGTGTGTGTTTCTCACAGCAGTGCAGTAGTTCTTGTGCTTATTTATTAGTTTTGGGATCACTGGCTTTTCCTCTTAATCTCCCAAATTTGCTTATCAATTCCCAATTTGCTACTAGTTCATTTTGGCCAGATAGTAACTACTTTCAAGAGTGGCATTGGTTAAATATGCAGTTAAGTTTAGCCAAGAACTAGAGTTAATATCATAGAGTACCTACTACCATCTCTCCTGACACCTCTCCCCCACCCTCCAATAATTGGGAGTGGTTTAGATTAGATCAAGCTTGAAGAGGGTCCTTTATTAATTTTCAGAATTGGGTGAGATATAATAATTTTGTTATTGCAATTAATCGTATTGCTATAATCTTTGCTTCAAAAATTGTTTTGGTAGTTCTTTCAAAGTTTTGGATATTATCAGAGTTCATGATTTTGCTTGATTGATGATTCATGGTCAGTCATTATAGTTAATAAAATATTGAGAAAAGTAGAAATTATTTTGCTGTTCATTTTACATCTTTCCTTGATCTTTATTCGAACTTATGATATACCAGAAGTTAAGTACTCCATCACTTATCTTTGGATGGGATTTCATAAAAAATCAACTTGAAGTGTAAGCCTCCATTATACTTTTACAAGATCTCAAAGGATAAAAGCCTTTGTTTTATCGGTTCCTAATATTGGGACTGATGAAACATAAAGATTGATGTTTTCAGTCTTGTCCACCTTGCATCATAAATTTATCATAAGGATCTAGCAACTATCTGATCTGAAACAGCCAGTCGATGACTCCCATGATAGTGATCACTTTCCCATTTAAATATTCTGGGCCGTTGCTACCTGAGAGCCTGCCTCGGTGCTGCATGGCGCAGGCATGGTGGTCCGCATTTCAGTAAATGACTGATTTCTCTTTCTCAGTCTAGTTTAGGTTGTTGGATGAAACCGTTTAGTTCTTCTCCGGCAACCTCATCATCATGGGCCTAACTACCATTCCTAGAACGTCTAGCCATTTTTTACATTGACTTCATTAGCAGTGGTCAGCCAGTGTTAGCTGGCTTTCATACAAAAGTTATACTTACATATGCTATTAGCACTGCCCAAACGATTTCATTGTGAATTTAGTCAAATTAGAGTTGCGGTATATTTCTAAAGCATGTCTGCCACTCTTCTTGGCGTGCTTAAGTTTTTTCACTAAAAGGTTTTAGGACAAGTTCTCGCTGGATCCCCCTCACATTTTCCTGGAGTATGTGATTGCATTATTGTGTTCCGCGGTCGATTCCTTCGCGACCATGCATTGAATGCTTGCTAAGCAGCATTAAATGCACATTATGATGTCGCTGAAGGTCACCCACTGGACTTGAGCGAGAGAGATGGAAAACCCTTCAACAACAGGTTTACATTGAGTTGCCTTCCACTTTTGCTCGGTGCTGGGCACCTTCCCTAGTTCAGATGATGACCCATATGTCGTGCTTCGACATGTAGATTTGTTCAACAGGATCCTGACATATGGTATCCTCATGGCAAATGGCTACAGTGCTCACTTTTCACAAACCAGCGAGAGATCACTGTATGTTGGCCAGTTTCCACCCAATCTCTAACCTCTTGGTGTGCAAGTTGGAGAAATTGGTAAATATTAGGTTAGATTTTTTTTAATGGACACCGGAAGCCACCTGTCTTCTGCACAGTGCGGCTTCCACAAGTTCCACTCCACGTCGGATGCTCTGCTCAGACTGGAAAAATGCCGCTGTGAGGCCTTCCTTCATAGACAGCACTACGCCACGGTGTTTTTCGATCTGGAGAAGGCCTATGATACCGAATGACGATATGGTACGAGTATCATGGTGACTCTCCACACGAAAGGGGGGGTCATGCTGCCACTCTTTATTTCTCGAGGTTTTGCTAGATTTTTGATTCTGCATACTAGTATGGGGAGCCCTCTCATCCAATGTAGCAGGAACATTGTGTCCCGCAGCCAAGTGTCCTCAGTGTTGCACTCTTTGCACTGAGCATCAATGGTATCACCAGTGCTGTCCGAAGATATTCTCGCCACACTACGTGGATGACCTTTCAATCGTTCGGTGCAGCCCAGATGCCAAATATGGAGCGTTGACTCCAACAGACTTTAAACTGTATCTCTCGCTAAGCCGAAGTGCGCTGCTTTTGGTTTTATTTGGCCAAAACTATGGTGGTGAACTTCCCCCGCCATCTTCGGCTCCACCCTGACAGAGACTTGTTCGTAAACGTAGTTGACCTGGAAGTTGTAGATTCGCACAGTTTCTTCGGTGGGGTGGGTCTCTCTTTACCCGCACCATGGACATCTGCTGTTAGGTATACTACCTTGCTTTTCTATCTATCCTTGGTTAGTTCCAAGCTTGACTACGGATGAGAGTTTGTGTTGCGGAAGGTTGAATCAACCACCACACCGTCTCCGCCTTGCAACCAGTGCACTCCGTAAGTCCCCTCTTAAAAGCCTCCTTGTTGATGCTATGGAAGTGCCACTCCATGTTTCCGTGTACACTGTACTTGCAAAGCCAGCGCCTCGCTCATTCACGAACGGGTCTCACTGCATCCGTGACTGATCTCAACGTTGTAGCTATTTGGCTGGTGGTACCTCTGGTTCTGCTCACGGTGATGCCCTGGAGGTTACCACTTTTCACCATTTGTCGCCACGCTTCTCCCAACGCTTCCTCACCGACGGGAGTATTCCATTCATCCTATTTGGAGCACACTTTCGTGTCACTGGATCTGTGCCAGTGAATATGCATGGCTATTCTAAGTCCAAAGAGTGGATTAGTTTCCATGCCGTATCCCCTCTGACATTAGCGGTAATCTTGCATCACCCAGGTTCATGATATCCATGATGCTACGTTTGCCTCCACCCAGGTTTATATCAATACTATCTTCTGCTGGTTTCCCGGACATGTGGGAATTGCGGGGAAATAGTGAGCAAAGAGTCCACAAGGAATGGGCGCCAGAGCTACCCCCAATGCCGCGATGCCTTCAGGGCTCCTGTTGTCTTCGAATTGTGCACACTCGCGTTGTGCCCCAGACGTTCGGCCCTTTCTTGTTGAATGTTCCAGTCTGATTGATCTTTTCCCATGTTACCTGTCCCAGTACCGCGACGAGCATGGTCGCTACCGCTCGTCTCTTTTACTTGGGATGGATTTGTGTACACACTTGTGGACTTTTTGCAGGAGGTTGACCTATTATGAATTTTGTTCATTCCTCATTAAAGGAGCCTGATTCATTGCATTACATTTTTTATTGATTTAAACTTTTTGTTGCTTACTTTCAGGCAGCTTCCAGCGGTACTCAGTCGGATTCTGTGAATGCGGCTGCTGCTGTGGCCCAGTCCGCTCTACAAGCGATGCAGCAGAAGGCGAGCGTGGGGACGGTCGTTGCCGCCTCTTCGCAAGCAAGCTACAGGGCTACATCCCCGACCTCCTCCACGAGTGTCATGACGACCACTTCTTCTGCTGTGGACTCCACCGCATCTGTGACCAGCACCTTTGAGTCCTCACAGTCGCAAGATGGGGACTACCCTAAGTACCGTGAGTTTACAAAGAATGACTTCTACAGCAATAAAACTGCCTGTCCTCAAGCACAAATGCCACCCAGAATGATTCAGCTGGGCCAAAGAATAAAGAATTAAGTATCATTAGAAACACAATATGTGGGTGTTGATGAAAAGTCCTTCCTGCTCTTGAGCATTTCAAGTCATTTGGTCATTTGACCCATAACCCCTTCCCCCCCTCCATTTTCATATCCCTAAGTTTGCCACTTTCTCACTAACGTTTTCAAATCTGCTCCCAATTTGCCTTAGTCCAATTATGGCTATCTGCAATCAAATGTGCATATCCATTCCTTTAAGAGTTTGAAACACTTTTGAGGAAATTTAAATGCTTACTCCATTTTCCCTTAGCTACCCCTGATGTTAGCACATACAAGTATGA